>OU896716.1:19109443-20309443 GCA_918026855.4 Phaedon cochleariae | reverse complement strand
ATTATCAACTAGCTCAACTAATTTGAGGTTATTAATATGTTTTTTATGATTCTGATTGAACATGTGTTCGGGTACATACGATTCATCTTACCCACCATATTTCAAATGTGCTGAGTATCCTTTGAACCTTGTTTGTATGGAACGCTTGGTTTGGCCTATATATGTTTTATCACAATCATCACAACTAATTCCGTATATTCCTGACTTCTCATGTGTATCCTAATTCGTAGTAGAGGAGAGGCTCGATATTTGGTAGTCTTGTATAATTCATTTACTGAGCATGTTGCCTTGTATTCTTCGAAATAAAGTCAATTCAAAATCGAATGCTTAGGGAATACTTTCCTGAATATGGTCTGGTGCAGAGGATCCTGCATGATCATGGCACGCAATTTACCTCCAAGCTCTGGAAACGAGTAATGCAGGAACTAGGGGTGAAACTTGTATATAGTTATGTTCGACATCCATGTGGTAATCCCTTGGAACTTGGAAGGTTGTTTAGGACATACTGCAGTGAGCAACATTTCAGGTGGGCGTTGGAGGTTTCCCGTTTTGATGAGTACTTGACCTCAATAGTACATAAATCCACAGGGTTCACTCCAAATGAACTGCAGCTGGGAGTGGAACCATTCAAGCTTCTGCTTTCTGAGCTGCTACCACTTAATGATTCGAGTAATCCAGATTGGCCACAACATCTCAAGTTAGTCTTGGCTGAAGCCTAACTACAGGAAAAGGCTGCTCGTCGTGCGATCAGGAATCCAGATTTTCCTTTTCCTCATTTTGCTCCAGGGGATTTGGTTTCACTTAGAGCAAATATTATTCCATCCACTATAAAGGAAGAGACCAAGAATTCTCTTTTGATTTTTGTGGGGCCATTTAGAATCAAAAAGAGAGTCCAAGAGGCAACTTACGTTCTTCAGAATATGGATAGTAAGCAAGATTGAGGTGTATTTCATGCTTCTCATATCAAGCCTTATAGAATTCCTTAGAGTTCTAGGTTTCCCTATCACTCAAGTTCTGGGGGCGCGATGAGCTGAAACCAATTTCAGGTGGATAGCACCACTTCTACCACATTTAATTTGGACATAAGTTCATAAAATATAAATATAATAGTGATTAAAATATATTAAAAATATCAATGTCCTCTCCCTTTATTCGATTAACCCGCCAAAAATGATGGCAGCGAAATGTCGAAGGTCACCTGTCACCCCGATTCATCATCTTCGTGTTATTTTCACTATTCCAGGCGCACCAGGGTTGTGTCACCTGCATAGAAATAATCATATAGAGATCAGTTACCCCAGATAGCACGGGACGTCCCGAGGACGTCCATATCAGGTCCATTTTTAGTCTGGACGTCCTAGACCTTTCATGGACGTTTTGAGAACGTCTATATTTGGACATACTCGGGACGTCCAGAATAAAAGTCTTCAAAACGTCAAATTTACAGACTCTGAATATGGATATAAATGATGTTTGAAAAATATATTGTATATCAGCTAGGTATACCAATATAATGAATTTCATTTCATTATTAATATTATGAATTTGAAATATTGAGAATTTACATACCTATACAGTTTGGCCATTCCTGAACCCACACTGAAATAATCATACAAGCCGCGGTTTTATAATCAGATTTGATTGATTCACTGAACATTGTCGATCTAAATGAAAACCAAGTAGGCAACCTAGTGCGAGGAGGTATAATAAGCTCCTGCCTACTAACTACCTAACTAGGTTGTCAGGTTGTATAATGCACTGAATATGTAAAGCAACCATAAAGCGCATGCCTGTTCAGCGTTGCCAGACCTACTATCTGCATTCGATTGTGTTCAATAAGTACACGTGTTAATGTCGCTCTGTATTTAAGTTGCAATCTAGAGGGAGATATTGTGCTATTTTTCTCGAACTTTTTCGTACATATCAATGATTTCTTCATCTTTGACTCAATAAAATCTTGATACAGTGCAGTGTGTGGTTGGTGACCTAATTGGTTAATTAGTTTCCGAAAACGTACATCGTTTATATCAAAATCGTTGACAATAAAGTTGCAATAAAAACGGATCTAGTGAAAAAAACTTATCTTATACAGAACAACTCAAGGGTATTGAAAAATATATTCCACTTCATTGATCTGAAATAGTACCAGTGCCGTAGTATAACTGTTTTCTGCCAATTAATACACTGTTAATAATTATGACTGATTCAAAACTTGACAGATTTATATGCCAAATTGTTGAAAGCAAATCAGAAGCAAACAGAGGAAATCAAAAAAGAAGTCAATATCATCTCGGGCAATCTCGTGGAATTGAAGCTCTGGAAGAAAAAAATAAAATACTTCGAAATAAATATTTGAATGCTGACAGAAAACTCAGGAGAAATAATATAGTTATATTTGGTCTTGATATCAAAGAGAGAAGTAATATTCTGGAAGAAACGACTCAGTGCCTGAACTTCACCCCTGGACTGACGATTGAAAAAAGTGACATCAGTCACTGTTACATGCTTGGAAAATCAACAAAATCACCTATAATCTTGGAATTTGTGTCGTTCTTCAAAAAGCAAGCACTTTTTGGCAATAAGGATATTCTGAAGGAGTTGAAGTTGAATGGAATTTCAATTGCCAATGACCTTTGCCCAGAAGATCGTAAGGACCAGAAATACCTGGTGAAACACTTGAAAAAAGCAAAGGAGCAGAATTTAGATGCAAAAATCAGAGGTAATAAGCTTATTGTCTCTGATGAGGCTTACACTGTTTCTGATCTCCTAGAGAAAGATAAAGTGGAGCTCAACAGTGAAATTCAATACCTGGAGAATATTGAGATTGAAACTGAGGACAAAGAAAAGGTACCAGAAGAATCAGCTGAGGAAGACAGAAAAGATTTCAGTGCAGCAGAATCAAGTGGTGAGCATAAAAAACAGGAAGAAAAAGAAGACAACTCAAAGGCCCTCCTCATCCTAATGAAACCAAATCCATTTGTATGAAAGGATATAAATAATTTATATTACAGCTATCACGTATTCTTTGTATTATCTTGTCAATAACTAATCATATATTACTTTGTCACCTGGTTTTTCACCTTTCAAAATGAGGACTGAAGATATATCCATAGCTTTCATGAATGTGAGGTCCCTTGTGTGCCATCTCCGCGATGTCAAGGAGGTGGTGTTGAGAAGAGATTTTGATATAATTGGTATTTCAGAAACATGGCTCACCCGAATAATATCAAATTTCGATGTTAAAATTGATGGGTACAATTTAGTGAGAAGTGATAGGAATACAAGAGGTGGAGGTGTAGTTATTTATATCAGATCCACTCTATAGTACGAAGTTTTAGCCATACAATAGACGGATGACTTGGAACAAGTGTGGGTGAGTTTGAGCATAAATAAAAATAAATATTTGTTTGGATCACTGTATCGCTCGCCTGATAGAAAACTCTCAGCTTTTTTGGGTTCATTCGAGGATACGGTATCTATTGCAGCAGCACTTGATTCTAAAATTATTTGTGGTGGGGATATAAATCTAAACATGTTAGATATAACTAATGAGAAATCTTCTCTTTTTTTGGATTTGATGGAAACTTACAGCCTGAAGCAAACTGTTACAAAACCTACTAGAATAAATAGATTATTAGATGTTATAATAATATCTGATGAGTTAGAAAAAAAATTAGTAGATAATATTGATATTTCACATTTTTCCGATCATTATCTTGTCTTATGTAAATTAGCACGGTTGAGAACAGAGATAATAGAACAAACAATCAAATTTCGAAATCTGAAAGGAATTGATTGAAATGCTGCATTTCTTCTTGAACTGTTCAGTCTAACTCCCTTTGATAACATCTTCTTATTTAACGACATCAATGAAAAAGTTTCACACTTCAATCAACTGTTACATACCTTATTCGATATAGTTGCTCCTTTGAAAACTTTGAATTTGAGGAAGCGTAAACCACCTTGACTTACAGATAACGTAAAACTGATGATATGAACTATTATCGCACTCTTCGTAATCAAACCAATATCATGATAAGAAAAAAAAAGGTTATTTGACTTATTGCATCAATAATAACAGTGGTAAAGATTTATGGCAAAACTGAAGAATTTGAATATATATAAAAAAAATATGGCTGTCTTACCTGATACATTGAATGATCCGGAAAAAGTGAATGAACAATTTTGAAAGCATACTGGTATAAGTACTATGCCTGAACCAGAACTTATCCATTTCTATGAAGATAATATTCTGAAAAACTTTGATGATCCTTTTAATTTCAAAACAATCACTGAAAATGAAGTTTACAAGTATTTACTTGAAATAAAATCTAAAGCTACTGGATCAGATGACAAAGGTATTGATCTGCTTCTGTTATGTTGTCCAAGTATACTGGTATACTTGACACATATAATTATTAATACTTGTTTAGTCAATGCTGTAGTTCCTGATGAATGGAAAATTTCTAAGGTTATTCCGTTACCAAAAAAATCAGACGCATTAACATCTGATGATTTACGGCCAATAAGTATTTTGAATGTGTTATCAAAATTATTCGAAAAAATTTGGATTATTTCAGTATCATTCCAATTCAACAATCAGGATTTTGTACGGATTATAGTACTATTACTACATTACTTGCAGTAACTGATAATTTTCGGGAGGCAGGTGAAGGAAAAGCAACGGCTTTGATATTGATCGATTATTCAAAAGCATTTGATACGATCAACCATGAAATTCTTTTGTCAATTTCACATTTCATTGGATTTTCAGAAAGTGCATGTGAACTTATGAGAAATTACTTGTCGAACAGAAAACAATATGTTGAAACCGTAGTTGGACGCTCCATGATGTCTGATATAAAGAGAGGGGTTCCACAAGGCTCGATTCTTGGCCCCCTGTTATTTTGTATTTATGTATGCCATATCACTAACGATTTAGGAAACTGTAAAATATACCAATATGCAGACAATACTCAACTCCACTTCTCATTCGACCCGAAAGAAATTGTCTCAGCTAATAGAATCATCAATAATGAGATCAACAAACTTGTGAAAAACTCACAAATACATGACCTCCAGATCAACTCATCAAAATCTTTGATAATGGTATTTGGCAAAGATCGTAATATTGTTGAAAGAAATTCAGCTATATACATTAACAATTGCCTTCTTTCCTGTTCTCAGTCCAAAAAGAACCTGGGTGTTGAAATTGATACTGAATTGAGATTTCGTAAGCATGTGAATAAGTGTATGCAAAGAGCGTTTTTCAATCTTAAATTATTATATCCTCATAGACAACTTCTGAATACACAACAAAAAATCAAATTATGTGACTCACTTGAGCGTATGCAAAGATCGTGTTTGGGATTCATTTTTGGTGTAGGAAAGTTTCAACGCATATCTCACAAATTGAAAGAAGAAAAATGGCTGAACATGTCCAACAGACGGAAACTTCACTCAGTAACACTTTTTCAAAAGATCATACGTGATAAATGTCCTCCGTATCTCTACAATAAAATACAATTCAGGCTGATGTACACTCTCTCAATTTGAGATATAAAGGCCTGATCTCACCTTCAAAACATAAAACAGCTTTCTTCCGCAGGTCTTACAGTTACAACATTTACGCGCTCTACAATGATGTCCCTAGCAATTTCAAACGTTTCAGTAAAAGTGATTTTAAATATAAATATAAACAACACCTCCTTGAACAATCTTGAACAATTTTGATGCAAAATTTGATCAATCTATTTTTACATATTTTGTATACCTATCTATTATCTATATGTGCTTCTATCATATAATTGGGTTGTGATTTATTATTACCTTAGCTTGTATATTAATCTAAAATCATGAATTGCACTTTTTTTTTCTTTTCGAGGCAACTACTAAGACCAGCAAGATTTCGAGCAATGTTGTTAGTGGTCTCTTTTGTGGTTCATAACATTATTGTATTTTCATGTCCTTTATATATTTATATTTTCTTTTATAATTTGAACTGCAAATAAGCTATTATTATTATTTTAACAGTGGATCCGTTCTACTGTTCTACTGCTCAAGGCAATGGTCTGAATGGTCATGTTTTATATGACAGATAACTACCTTATATATGTAACAATGAATAATCAATGAAGCATCACAGAAAGGAGGTGTATGATAAAAATATTCTGGAATCATCATATTTAGTCTGATCAATGAAAATTTGCTTATATTTTCAATTTGGTTACGGTTTTTAAAAATTCCATCCTCCATTTCATAATTTTTTGTTATTATTTGTTTAATTTCTAATAGGTATAGAAACAAAACATCATTCCTTTTTTTGGTTCATTGTATAGCTTGCTATGTTTTTTTCATTTATTATAACAAATTGTGATGATTATTGAAATCTACTGTTCAGTTTTGATGATCTACTGTTTTTTCCCCCCCATCTACTGCTCCGGCAAATTTCCATCTGGCAATACTGTGCGTGTTACGTGAAACGAAAACGTAAGATGATGGAAAATAGGAAGATGGCGTCCGTCAGTTGACCACTGCCGAGTGCCGATTTTACTGTGATTGAGGTCCAAGGACATTCTGAACTTTTCGAGTTATTAGACTGTGAGCAGTGAAGTGAAATCTTTGCGGATATCATCTTTCAACTGGTGAACTACGATTGCAACTCATATAGAGATGTTTTGTGTTAACAGCAGCATAAAGGCAAGTACCTATATTACTAGAGAATACGCAACCTTTTATTTTAATTCGCTTGGAGGTACTTGAGTATGAATATCAAATCTAGGGTTGAAAACATTTGATACCTTTCTATATGATTTGATTTCATGCAAAGCACTACCTAATCCCTTTTCCATCATCTACCAAAGTTAATATTTTTGTTTATAGTTGAAATATAATAATTCGTGCAAGGTGTATAGAGGTTATATAGGTACCTACCAAAGAATCAGTTCATGTTTGAAATAAGTTTTTAATGAAATAAAAATAATTAAGTATTTAGCTATACTGGCTACTACACGTCGAAAGTGGGTGTTTTTATGGTTCATGTATCCATAGAAGATCGATGTTATTGAATATCATTATTATCATTATCATTATTCACAGATGCAGTGAAAAAGACAACAGAAGGCCACCAATCAGAAAGAGACGACATCATCGCGCCTGCGTAACTGGATGAATCACGCGACGTTTTTAGTGTGGTGCAGCTGCTGATATACGATATGGAAAAGTGAAATTGAAACAACTACCTGATTCTCTGTTCATATTATTAGGTGCGAATGGATGTATACTAATATTCAAGTATTTCACTGTTTAGATAGGTCGAGAAATGAGCAATGAATATAATCTAAATGTCCATACGTCCATCTTCATTCCGAAAAGATCCTAGTCTGGACCTGACTTGGACGTCTCCAAAACATCCTGATTCTCAACAATGGACGTTCTCAAAACGTCCATAAGACGTTGTCGTCCGGAAATGGACGTCCTCAAAACGTCCTGAATGTCCAAAGTGGACGTTTTCAAAATATCCATAAGTCGTATTTGTGCTGATTGGGACCCATATGCGTTATGTGGGTTGTCCACACTCAATGCACATCAGAGTATAGTTGTTTGCATACAAGGTTACCGTTGACGGCGTGAGCAGTATTTAAATGATTTGAAACTACACATTTTTTGTAACGTATGTTTCATCCACAATAATTGTACCTTGTGGCTGAGGTCTCCTTTTCTGATTCAACCTTGAAAGAAAGTTGTTGGTGTCTCATAGAGTCCATTTGAAAATTATATCTCAACTAAAATGTAAATTGAACCTTGTTAGTTTTCAACAAGTGGTAGGACATCACTACGTTCACACTTGAGGCCTGGTCAATTTGATTATAGGTAAAATATTTAAAATATTTCATATGATTGTTATATGCACGTGGCTGCAAGAAACATAAAAACCTACATGTTGCATATCAGATCCTCGAAAACCATGGTGAAGTCAATTTAATTATAGTTATAGTTATAGTAGCAAAAACTCGCATACCTTCGACGTCCTCAGAATAAATTTTGTGGAATCTCTCCGTTGAGTATTAGTCAGCCAAACCCCCGTTACAAATAACCCTGAGATTAAGAGCTTCTGTACAAGGGTTAGGAAAAACAGAATTCGACTCATAAAACTATTTTTCGAAATTATTTTCTATGATGATACTCTAGTCTCGAACTTGCGAACTGGTTAACCAATTTAACGAACTATAGAATCATCATTCTTGTAATTCAATTTATAAACATCAGATTTTTCTAGAATAGCAGTTCCATCTTTTGTGTTGACCAAAGGACTTCCTAGAGTGTTGGCTGTTTCGAAAGAAGAGAAAATAAAATTACTGGTATTTTTGGTATAGATTTTTTCTTCATAATCTTCCTGAGTTCTAGGAAAACAGAGCGAGGAGAAGAGAAGAATAGTAAGATGTTGAAACTTGAGTAGTTGGAAAGTTATTCGAAGATTCATTGACAACTTCAAGTGAAGGCGATCGATTGAATGAATAGAAAAATCATTATTAACTGCGATCTGTTTAATGATATTCGATTCAGCTCATCATTGTTCAAAAGTATTGTAGAAAATCTATGAAAGAGTAAATGAGAAGCTGAACATTTTTGACTGTTAGGGTGGACAGAATTGAAAGAAATAATATTATCAGTACCTGTTGGTTTTCTATAAATAGAAAAGTTGAAAGATGAAATCACGATTCAAGTAAAATCTTGTGTTCATCAATTGCAAACATGATGATTGAAAAAGTTTGCTACATTGACACAGGTCACAAGTTCGGAACTAGAGTATCGGAACACGATCATACCATAAAAAATATTTTCTTGAGTCCAATTCGGTTTTTCCTAACCAAATTATCAATGACAAATCATTTTTCGATCCCAATTCTAACGTTGATATCTAACATATGTGTGACGAAGGAAAAAAAGTACCTCATTGAAACCTCGAAAATCGATGAAGCTGTCTCAGAAGAGCCCAAACCTCAACAGCTTCGATGAACAAACTGAATTCGGATAGTCTTCAATTATTCGGTTCTTTATTATAATGATCATATCATCCTGGTACTTCAGATTATTATTATGATAATAATTCTGTTCCGTGTTCTATGTCACTTCGAATCAGAACAGTCCATGGTCTTTGACATGACTTATTATTTCATTCTCATATTGTGATTTGTTCTCAATGTCATTATTGTCGGGTGTCATTTTGTTGAGTGTCATTTGGGATGAGTTAACCTAATTCATCGAACTCACGCCCACATGTTGTTTTTTTTAGAAATATTGTACCTGAAACTGAATGAAATATAAAACTGAAAATTTATGAAATTTCAGGCTCTCATGCAGCTATACTGCTTGTTTCCTAACAGTTACTGAACCGCATTAAACGCGGTTTGTAAAATGTTTTATTCTTAGGTTATTTTTGTAATATTGTTCCACCAATAATGGTAGGTAAATTAGACTTCTTAACATACCTACTTCAGAATTGACAGAATGATGATGATTAGGGATCAATCCTTTGAAACATGTTGGCTAATATGGATTGATATAATCCTGATACTGAATGGAGAACACTCATTAATTTGATTCAATAATATGAATAGACATATTGTATATTCAAGTAGGTTACCTATCATGACATTTTTATGCACGGCGATTGTTATTAGCTGAAATGTTGATCATGCAATGAGATTTTGCGATTGAGTTACAGAATTGATTGTACCTCAAGAACATTATACACACTGATGCAATGACTGGAACGATACAACATAATGAAGGTTTCTAGTCACAGGCAACCGATTACCTCGAAATTCAAAATCTGAATGAGAATATTTTGCTTATTGCTTCCATCGAGTCAAAGAGGTTCAAGCGATGAAAGAATCAACTTATAGTCCGGTTCAATAATATAGAAACTATTTTTCCTAGACATATAGAATCTTATCAATGGGTATTTTATCTTACTTCGACTCTTGGGCTTCCAATATTAAATTCTCCAGTAAATGTATAAATATTCAATGAAATTATGGATCCTTCGTATGAAGTTACAGAATCAATTAAGTTTCAATCATGAGTCGTTGGTTTCACAAGTAACCAAACTGTACCACACTTCTCTTGTTGTAAAATAGTTGCTTTCGATGGAGAGATATTTCTGGAAAAAATAAGTTACTTATGTAAGATTTCTACACTGTGACCTTGTATAATGCTTATTAAATAATTGTTGTACATTGTTATTGAATGATCTATCGCCATAACTATTGGCTCCTACAAAGTTCATTCAGAGATGAATAATGAGCATCATCAGGCTATGACATAATACTACAAGACAATGAGGGCTGAACTCCATGAGAGATTATTGAAAGTAATTACTTATACTGAGTTCCTGAGTTATCAGTAGTTCTATTGTATGATGTTTGGAAAAAGTCTACGGTTAACTCAGAGTTGAAGTGGTATAGTTCAAAGATGAAAACCCAAAGTCATCTCCACAGCATTGTCATCAACTATAACATTTTTATGTCTATTTTTTTCATGACCACGTGAGTACTAAGTAATTCTTGCATCTATATCCTGAGTCGATAGCGATTTTTTCCAGAACTACAATACTTTCTATTGGTTGATGATGGGCTTATATGAGCCTGACACATGTTCCTTCACGAGTGATATTTGATCATTCTGATAAATGTTGTGGAGATGACTTTGGGTTTTCATCTATGACTTCTATTGTAGGTTCAAAATGGTCTGAGTCACGATTTTCATTTATTTTGACTAAAGTACCTACTCACACCCGCACAAGATGATGCAATTCTAAGCCGCTTTGATACTAATCAGCTAGATCGCAAACTCTTCGAGTTTCAACGGGATCAAATCACACGTTCATATTATGATTATTTGCATGTGAAGCATTCATTTCTACTACACTGAGGCCGAAATAATGCATCCACATTGTACTCGGGGCTTGAGGGAAAGTTTACTTTAACAAATATACGATTTTTACATACACATGTTATCTGACAGGTTGACTATTTACTTATAATAATAATGATTATTATATAGTAAGAGATTACTAGTATTGTAGGAGATATAGAATAGTAATTCACTGATATCTTACCTTGTTAGTTATGGTTAGCTTAATAATTACCCTGTACACGAGAGATGTCCAAGGGAACGTCAAGTGTTTGAAGGATGTCATGTAAATTATCATTTTTGACTTAATGAAGAGATACCGATTTGCCCATTGTACGCCCGTTAATTGTAGACTACTACAGTATCAGAAGTGGTTGAGAGTCGGTATTACCTTTTTCCCGATGGAGACCAACCAAAGAAGCATGGAAACTCGATCCGCCAACTCATAAATCAGAAATTTCAACCAGCTTATACAGTCTGATCCAAGCAGATTGTTCCCTCAAATGAATCCAATTTCAAGCGATGTGGCTCCTGGTGAACTCAATCTTCCGATCTCACTAACTGACGATGAAGGCGATGGTGATAATCACTCAGCTTATGCCCAAAAGCTCACCGAAACTAAAGTTGAAGAACAACCTAGATGCGATCCAGTGCATTTTCCTCAACAGTCTCAACCAAGCACGTCTAATTCAGATCTTAAATCGGTCTTAGATATTGTGGCCAATCTCACATCACAGATAAGTACACTTTAAACTCAATTGATTCAAATCAATAACACGAATAGCAAATTTCCTGCAGATGCACAGCAGGAAATCCCAGAATTCGGTCCTGATAATAATTTTGTCACGGCGTCTCGCTTTGTACAGAGCGTCGAAGATGCTAGTTCACTATATGATTTAGATGAACACAGCACAATCATTCATGCCAAACTCAAACTCAGAGGTGCAGCACAAATATGGAAAAATGATGAACCACCACATTCATCTTGGTTGTTGTTTAAAGAACGATTTTTGAGAACATTAGATTTGAAATCGCCAGCAGTTAAAATACATCGCCGTCTGCGTGAACGAAAACAAAATCCTGGAGAATCTCTCAGTGCATATGTATTTACAATGAAGAATATTGCTGCAATGAGTATAACCATGGATGAGGTTAGTACCATACCAATATCATACAGGGATTGTCAGATGATACTGTGGCAAGTCAATTTTATACGAACTTACCTATATCAATTGATGATTATCTGATCAAAGCCGAAACATACCACGCATTTGAGAAACTGAACGTACACTACGAATTTACTAAGCCAAGAACTCATCAGGAATACCATAAAAAGACATGGAATAATCCAAATGAACTGAAAAATGAAAATTCAAGCACCAGAGCGAAGACTAGAGAGAATAATACCTTCGACCCTTTGATATGTCCTTATTGCATAAATGGTTCACATCGTGTGAAAGAATGTTCAGAAGTACAATGCACTCAATGCAATACGAAAGGTCACCTAGCACGTGATCGCAAAAGGAAATCTAATATGATGATGGTGGACAATTGTGATGAAATGACGAATCACGATTGACGAACGTCACCTTGATGCGTTGATAGGTACAGGAAGTGCTGTTAATTTAATTCAAGAAAGTCAAGCTGGGCTTATTGGAATTGATGGAGATATTTCCCATCCAACTATCAAACTCATTGGTCTATCAGGAATCACATGTGAGAGTTTAGGACAAACAAGAATTACTATAAAAATTAAGAAGACTATGACATTATCATTCATATCGTCGGATATGACTTCTTTTTCATCATTAGATCTAAAAAATGGATTTTTTCATGTACCGATTTCTGAGAACAGCAAAAAGTATACTGCTTTTGTCGTACATAATGGATTTTTTGAATACAACTTCATGTCTTTTGGACTGTGTAACGCACCCTCATCATTTCAAAGATATATTCATAGGATTTTTGAGCCCCTATTACGACAATGTGTCGTATTAATTTTCATGGATGATATTCTGATTCCTTCAAATACAATTGAACAAGGAATTGATCATCTCACGAAAGTGATGTATCTGGTAAATCAGTTCAACTTGAAATTGAGATTTGACAAATGCTCATTCTTGCAAACCGAGATCGAATTTTTAGGATTCAGAATAAGTAAGAACACAGTCAGGCCCAGTATTCGGAAAATTGAAGCAATCGACAAATTTCCTCTTCCCCATAATGCAAAGCAAGTTTCCAGATTTTTGGGACTATCAGGATATTTCCGTCAATTCATAAAAGGATATTCGACAATTGCAAGACCTCTAAGTAAACTCCTGCAGAAACAGCAGAAATTCCAGTTTTCCTCTCAAGAATTACGAGCATTCAATAAGTTGAAACATCTATTAACAAGTGAACCAGTCCTTTCTATTTATTCACCTTCACGAGAAACTGAATTACACACTGACGGAAGTTCATATGGCTATGGAGCAGTACTTTCACAACGGCAAGACGATCACAAGTTCCACCCTATACATTACATGTCGAAAATTACTACGGATGCCAAATCTCGCTATCATTCGTTCGAACTGGAGATGCTGGCTATCGTGAGAAGTTTGGACAAATTCAGAAGTTATTTACTTGGCGTAAAGTTCAAACTGGTAACGGACTGTAATGCGTTGAAACTGTCACTTTCCAAAAAAGAAATAAATTCTCGTATATACAGATGGTCAGTGCTTTTAGAAGACTTCGACTATATTTTGGAGCATAGACCAGGATCTGCAATGCAACATGTTGACGCTTTGAGCCGTGTAACAATGGTTACTACAATGATTCCTAATGAAAATGATGAAATTCGTTTTTTGAAAATGATGCAAAACAGAGATAAAGAAATTTGTAGAATCGTCAAAACACTTGAGGAAGAGGAACATTGCTTGTACCCTGATTATATGCTCAAAAACGGAATTCTGTATTATGACTTCGAAAAACAACCACTTTTTGTTATGCCACGATGTATGCGACATACTATCGTACATAGTGCTCATGACCAAAATGGACACATTGGACTTGACAAAACATAGGGGCTGATTTTACGTACCTACTGGTTCCCAAAATTACGAAAATATGTTCGGAACTGTTTGAAAAACTGCATTCATTGCTTAAGTTATAACCCTGAAAATGGAAAACCTGCAGGAAAATTACATAACATTGAAGAAGGATCCACCCCTTTTGACACCCTGCACTGTGATCATATGGGGCCTTTCAGAAGTTCACTAACAAGATTTCGTTACATTCTAGTTATCATAGACAGTTATAGCAAATTTGTCTTCCTATCTGCTACTGAAAGTACATCAACAAAAGGAGTTATCAATTCACTCGCATCCATATTCAATATCTCCGGACCGCCCAGAAGAATTATTACTGATCAAGGATCTGGATTTACCTCGAACGAATTCAAAGTTTTCTCTTCGAAACATGATGTTGTACATGTCACAACAGCCACTGCAACAACGAGAGCTAACGGTCAATGTGAAAGGTACAATAAGACTATTTGCGATTTATTAGCCAAGCTATTAGACACTGAAGATAATTGGTGTGATGAACTACCAAAAATTCAGCTGATATTGAACAAAACTCACCAACGCAGTTTGAATTCCTCACCTTCTAAAGTACTCCTAGGATATGATCTCAGAATCCATAGTGATCAGTACCTTAGAGATATTATATTAGATACTCTTCAGTCGAATGTATGCAATCATCATCAAGATCGAGAAGTTATTCGTAGAAAGGCCGAAGAAATTCAAAAGGTTGTACAGGCATTCAACAAACAAAAATATGACTCCAAGAGGAAGGAATCGGTCAAATTCAATAAAGGAGACTATGTGTTAATCAAATCAAATAGTATTGACTGTTCACTACCAAAAAAATTGCAGAAGAAGTATCTTGGACCATATGTCGTCACACGAGTTCTTGACCATGACAGATACGTAGTTGAGGATATACCCGGAGCACAAAGAACTCGAAGGTTTTTTTTCAACATTTTGCCGAGTGATTGCATGCGAATGTATCTTCCAGACTGCACATCAATGTCAGAAAGTTCTTCCGATGAAGACTCTGAGGATAATTCAGATCGAGGGCAATCTGTACATCAGTATGGCCGAACTGTAGAAGATATAGAATAGTAATTCACTGATATCTTACCTTGTAAGTTATGGTTAGCTTAATAATCACCCTGTACACGAGAGATGTCCAAGGGAACGTTAAGTATTTGAAGGATGTCATGTGGATTAACATTTTTGACTTAATAAAGAGATACCGATTTGCCCATTGTACGCCCGTTAATTGTATACTACTACAGATGTGATATTTGAGTGACTATTCCTCTTTTTTTTATCCACCCTTTCGAATACTTTTACTTCTAATAATATTCCTAAGATATCAAGAATATTATTATCGTCTATCAAATCTAACTAGAGACCTCGATTTGTTTTCCTCCAATGTTATCTGGGAGCATGTGCGTATGTTTGGATGCTAAACCTCTTAGGAACAAGAGAACGCTGTAATAAACTCAATAATTGAATATATATCTCTCAATGTAATAATTTGATATTGTCTATATTGTTATGCTATGAGGTAGTTGATATACTTGATGAATATTTGGTAACTGCATATGTGATTTCAGCATTCCATATAGGCAGATCTTAACGAGATGGTGGAAAAGAATTGGTTGATGGAATCATGTATAATGTAGTGTTGACAAATCTTGAATTGATAATTATTATAAACAGGTTGTTTTATTCGTGAGTTGCTAGTGACAACTCCGTATCATCATAAATATTCTAGTTGTGGTGTGAATGTCCAATAGATGCTCTCCATTGAATTTTCGAAGTGATTCGTTGTCTATTTCACCAGAAACGTCTAATGAGCCAATGAGCCATGCATACCGTGAGGAAATTTTTTTCTTCAGGTCGGTATCTGCTTGCTTGGTTCATTTGAGGCCATTGCTGTTACTACTCCTACCTCAGGAATAACGATTGATTTCATTGACTTTTATATTCATCCATCAGCTTCATGAACCAGCCCTTTGATTTGATATTCGGAAGAATGACCGAAACCTATATAAGGTAGGTCTAGGTAGCTCTCTCATATCCAATACGTTAGGAAATCGATGACTGACCAGGTACAGAAACATTCTCCCATTCTGGCAGCATATAGCAGAGGATAGATCCCAACGTATTGATCAGAAAGTTGAAATTGTACTCATTGGCCTAAGCGGGTACCTGCGTACTCAAAATAGAGGTACAAAAATGCGGCACATACGGTGGTGAAACTTCCTAGCATTCGTCCAACCGAAAGATACTTCTAATAAGGACTTTGGCATCGTTTTTCATCCATTGAAATACAAAATATATATATTGAGGCAGTCAGCCACGCTCGCTACGGTTTGATCGGTCTTGAAAGGAACGGAGCATTACCTGCCTTCAGTGAGTCTACAGTAGTTGGTGGAATAAGTAGGTACGTGCTGGACTATTTGTGATATTTATTATTCAATGAGTATGCTTCTTTTCCTCCTGATGCGCTAAAGTCAGCACTAATCAAAATCTATAGAAATATCGCTGGGTTTTATGGTTATATGAAGTGTGTGTTAGTTAGTAAATATTTCGATAAATGATGGAATTTCATCAAAGTGCCACATTGCTGACAGACACATACAAATCCACCCTAAGACGCCAGTTGATTTTGTTTATATATCTTCTTAATGTGTTTTGTTTTTTTTTATTGTGATAGGTAAGTTGTTGATTCCTGAAAATAGTGTCTTATCCACTCCGTACATATTTTGATCAATTTCAATGTCTCACATTCAATTCCTCAAGTCTCACGTATTGAGTCATATTTCATCGCTACCAAACGATATCTGTCAACTATCAGCTGTCGAAAGCAACCAAAGAAATCCACTTCCCGAGTCATACAATCACCGCCATGTTTTCAGCCATTTCCACGCTACCCATCACAACAACCATAATAATAATACAACACCCACAACCAATCACATCGGTGTTTCACTCCTTCACGTCGAAATACTTCAATGTCACCCTCTTGACCTATCAGAGCCAAGCTCACCCCAATCCAATCCCGATAGGCTCCACTCAAGGCCCAACCCCTATACCCACTCCGCCTCATAGAACCTATATTTCCTAGGCCATGCCCTTAGCCTGCTAGAGCCTCGCCTATCACCCATTAGCCCAGCCCCCTCTAGTTGTTGGAGTAGGGGTGAGCCTTTCTATCTCAACTTCTATTAATTGGAATACTGATTTTTCTTCATGTTTTTTCAAGAGGAACACAAAATGTACATAAAATAACAAGATTTGTGAGGAATAATGCATTGAAAAAATCGTTTTCTCTTGCAGATATGCCTCATGCTTTCTGCACCAGAGAAAAAAATCCATGGTGTGAGTTCTCAGAGAATGCACAATTTGGTCCAACTACGAAGATGCTACAAGAGGTAATGGAATTTGCTACAAAGAATTGTCATTTTATTGATTCTAATTAACAAAAATCGATCGAATTAGGCATAACCTGCAAAAGCTAGAAATGTCTCTCCCTATTTACTGCAGCCACATACGCCATTCCACGAATATTTCAGAATTATTGATCGTGCGATCCAATTATCGAAAAAAAACTCCCATCAAGAATTGATCTCGAGTAAATTCTGAATAAATAAACCGAAGATTGCATCCCTGAAGTATCAATCGTATGTTCTGCTTCGGAGCATTCCTGCCTTAAGTGAATTTTTATTATTGATTACTCGAAATAGGATTCTAAGGAAAATTATTGAAGAATTATACCGTATGATGAACAGTGCATCTCTCATTGATGATGAAAAACATATTTTGGAAGTTTGTATAACTGACAAGTCAACTTCTCTTTGTTTCATCTGGCCTCTGCCTACTATATATATTTTTTGTAAATGTAAAAACTGGACATAGAGTCCTATATCAAAGTTGAAATACGCAAGACTGATCAAGAGTTACCATCACTCTAGCTTTCCTAATTGTTCTCATAAGTTACTAAATTTCTTCAAGTTTTCGAATAAAATGGTCTCAGCCTTGACGGCTATATGAAAATATTTTGTGACTTTTGACTGACGCTCTAGTGGCGCAAATTTGTGGTCAAAATAAAAGCCCTCATTGTAATCAGCCTCGCTTCCAGAAGATGAAGAGAAACTTCGAATGAGATCTATTTCAAATCTGGTATTTGGCCCACCTTCATTGAGCTATCAAACCCATATCATAAATATGAATAATATCGTTCTATGGGTGCGGAACTGTATTTTTTTCAGTGATTCAATATTCAATAATAATAATATAATAATAATAGTTTTATTTCCCACCACATAATAATATTACGATTAAATATGTATGATTTGATGAAAGTAATAATAATTGATAAAATGGGACCATCACCAACACACATTTTGCCTAAGTATATGATAAGAACACAGTGAGAAAAAGGCTCATTAATTCAGATGATAGCAGATACTGCTTCTGTTCTTCAATCACGGCCTAAAGAGATCTAAAAAAATTATTTTACAGCGTAATGACCCATTTATGTCAACGTTCAAGGTGTTTTTGAAAGAATTATTAAAATGGGAGGAAAAAAAGAACCGGAGAAAAAAAAAACAGAGGGGAAAGAGAAAAGGAAGAGCATCATTTTCAATCAAGGCATGAGCAAGTATGAGTTCACTGGGAGTCGAATAATGCATTGATCTACTCAAATTCAAACTCACCCGAAGTTATGAGAGTAGTAAGTCCTTAGCTTTATGTCCACGCTGTACAGAATGGCGATCGATAAAGTCCAAGTCGACTTAATTGTCGTAATATCGAAAATTCTAATTTTTCAGACAGCAAAGTGTGACGTATCATTGGAGTTTGTGCCTGGATTCTTTGTTGTGATCGAGGTATGCCATTATTCAGAACCGTTGTTGTGCCAGACGCTGATGCGAAAGCCGCCCAAGACATCGACATGTACGGCGTTTCTATGAACTTGGCATTTGAGGTAGAGCTCTTTCTTATCCAGATCAAGATGTTAGTGAGATATCAAAGTCATTGATTGCAAGAACCTAGGATTTTTTTCAACTTGCAGGCAGGTTCATTGTTGGGATTCCTGACCCATTAAAAGAATTATTTGGCATGTTGGCAGACGCCATTTTTGTATCCGATGCTGCCTTTTGTTATGGTTAGTGTTCATTGGGTGGCTCCCATGATACTTTTTTCCTTCGACTCCTGATTGCCTGGAGTACCTAGATATTGCCCATGTTCTGCATCCATCTGCAGATGCTGCAGATTATCACTGGGATGTACCATCTAATAGGATGATTTCATCTACCTGAGCTCAGAAGCTATCCTTCGGACATTGGACAGTTCTGGAACCACGAATGAGCAATAATTTGAATTTTTTTTACATTGACAAATTTTAATAATATCAATGATTTCGCAAGTCAATATACCGATGAAGATTGATAATCACGATATTCAAGACAATACTACATGTCACATTTGTGAAGAATTTTTCACTATGTTCGATACTATCGTACGTGACCACAAGCATTATACAGGGAGATTTCGTGGATTTTGTCATTCTAATTGTAATCTTAATTACAGAAAATCACGCGTTGTACCAGTTTTTTCCACAACTTATCTGGCTATTATAGCCACTTCATCATCAGAGATTCAGCAAAACATTCGCACATCACCTTGCTACTTATCAACAAAGAGGGGTTGGTATATTCACAAAGTATAATTCGAAAACAAATTTGAAATTGAGATTTGTGGATTCATACCGATTCATGCCATCAGAATAAGATGATTTAGTGAATTTTCTCGACAAAACCAAATGTAGAGAGAATATCTCACAAATAGCAAATCCCAATTTGGATTCAGGAAATATCAGCGTATCCATTTGGCAAAAAAGATCAGGACGTTTGCCGATACGTGCATTTCAAGATCTGAGACAGGTAGTTGGAGTGCCAGATATATCACCAAATGATCGTCCAATAATTGATTGTGGAGCAGGCATTTATGTTCAGAAGTACTTGAAAAAATGCATTCAGATTTTGCCGGGCTATTTTCTACAAAACCCCTTGGAGGGAAGTATTATCATGTCTCCTTCATAGATAGATATTCTCGATAAATTTTGGTTACATTTATCACTCAGAAGAATGAAGTTGAATTCGCTGTCCAGAGAATTTATCAACAGAGTTGAGCGGGAAACTGGAAAGAAGGTGAAAACATTCAAATCTGATAAGGAGAATACACTTCTGAATCACTAAGAGATTTCTTGAAAAGTAATGGAATTGATATACAGAATTCGATACTAAGAAAACACGAAACAAATTTAGCTGAGATTATGAGCAGAACAATAACAACAATGGCCAGGACTATTCTTATCAATTCTGAGTTACCACATTCGTTATGGGCAGAAGCAATAGCTCACACAGTATATACGAAAAATCGATCAACACATTCTTTCATCGAAAGGATACCATTTGAATTATTCTATAACCTCAAACTTGAAATCGTACAAATACTTTGGACTATAAGCAAATGTTCATATCCCCAATGAAGCTCAGAAACCAGAAAGTAAACTACAACCTCGAGCATTACAAGCAATAATGGTGGGATATGGTGAGAAATCAAGATAGTATCGTTTTTGGAATGGAAAAAGAGTAACTTAATCAAGAGACTATAAATTTGTTGTATCAATTCCACTTCCCTTAAGAGTGATAACGAAATATTTCGAGTAAAAAATGATATTAGTGGATTCGAAAAAAACAGATATGAGAAGCAACGGAGAAAGATGTCCAGAATCTCCAGATATTTCAAATGGAGAAATTCTTGAAACTGAACCTTCAACTTGTTGTGAAGTACCCTTCACACCCTCTACGAGGTGCTACTGATTTTATTACTATTTTTGATTACATTAATTCTCATGATGCCATATTGCGTTATTAATTATTGCAATCTCTATTTTTATGCTGATGGTATTTTATTCGCGAATAAGCTTGCTGACTCCAAATGTTCTACATACCTACCATTTTGCATGTCATTTTTCTATTGGTCAATTACCATCACGCGACGGCGTCTTGGTGACACTTAGGCGTCTTTATGCGTCAGCTATAAAAGTGGAGATTGTTAGAATAAAAGGTAGATTATCACTCGACACCGCACTGAATGTAATTCCTGTATGCCGAGAATGTCAACCGGCATTTTTGTGGTAACTGTCGCAAGTTTTTGAATACATCTTTTGTGGAACCAGAGATCAGTTGTGTTTTCTTGATCCTTCCAACCCCAACTACAACAGTGGTGTCAGGTGTTTTGGGTGTTAAATTCCAGCGAAAGAGCTGAAATTGTGGATAACCGGCGTTAGGTGGTTGAAAGTAAATTTCAGCGAACAGCCGCGCGTTGAAAGTATCCCTTTTTGCTGTTGGAATACCTACGTAAAAAGTAGTTGTTGGGCATCGAGAACACAATCTGTTCCACAATCATCGTAGATCGTCGCTTCAGAGCATCCATCTTCATTCATCTGGATACCAGGAAGTGCATAGTGTTAGTGTCAAGTGTTAATCCGCAATCATCGTCATAGATCTTCGCTTCAGGGCAGCCATCTCCTTCCATCTTGATATCAGGAAGTGCAAAGTGTCAGTGGCAAGTGTTAATCCACAGGGATATCCAAATTCGTCATCATCATTAAGGTATTCATATTTTTGTAACATTGTCCATTTATTGTCTAATTTTTGTATCATTTTTGATGGTAGATATAGCTAATTTACATATACCAGCAGCTGATCAGGAAAATCAGCCCCCTATCGACATTGCAGATATGGCATTCACAAACGAATTTGCATTTAAAATGATCCCTGAATTTGATGGGAATCGAGAAAACTTACACAAATTTTTATCATGCTGTGATGTCGTTTGGGAAATTGCTAACACGAGGGCACAACAAGTAATGTTCATGCATATAGCTAAATCCAAATTATCTGGCCCAGCCTATAATGTAATCAAGTATAAAGTAATGGATGATTGGCCAGCATTCAAGTTAATTTTACAAAGTCAGTACCTTGAGCGAAGGACCATTGCTCAGATTCAAACGGAGTTATTGAGCGCACGACAATATCCCAACGAGGATGTTCGAGCATTTGCTAATAGAATAGAAAAACTCACCATAGATCTAAATGACGCTTGCGTAGCTAGTGAAGGACAGAACGCTAGAGTAACTATAGAAAATTTAAACAAAAAATCATCACTAAAGGCTTTTGTTGACGGACTACGAAGTCCATTTCAGTTAGTTATAAAGGCTAGCAGGTTTGATGACTTCACAAATGCTGTAGAGGCAGCTTGTGAGGAGGAAAGAAATTTCAGAACAAAACAAAACTTTCAACCAACTTTCCATTTCAGAAATAAGGACAAAACGAAATTCAAATGCTATAAATGCGGCAAAAATAATCACAATTCCGATCAATGTTATGCAAATACTAGATTTCCTTCCTATCCGCGTCCAACCCACAATCTTATCAAAATTGAAGCAAATGTTAACAATATACGGCTGGAATGCCGATATTGTAAGAAACCCGGACATTCAATAGAAGAGTGTCGAAAACGGATTTATAACAATTCTCGGAGGAATACGAATGATTCTAACTACCAAAACCAGTCCAGTAACCTCGGCGTTCGGACCAATAATAGGAGTTCCAGTTCAAACTATTCTCAGGGAAACGACCAAGGGCCGAGCACATCCACTGGCGGTATGACTCTGGCCCGCGACCTCAAGGCCGCCAAGTAAATGAATCCCTGCATATGTCAAAGCATTCTCCCAGTAAAAATAACATCAGTGAATTGGGAGAAGAGCGACATCAAATCAACGAAGTAAATGAATCACTGTGTATATCTAAGCATTCTCCCAGTAAAAATAGCATCAGTGCATTGGGAGAAGAGCAAATTTGCAGTAACTCGACCGAATTCAATCCAAAAGAAATAAATACTACTAAGAACCTTGAAATATTTACTGTTATAAGCGAACTTACGAACTCATCCTGCGTAAATCTTCCATTACAGCTATCATGTACAAAGTCCGCAAATTTATTGTTAGACACAGGATCAGATATCAGCATTCTCAAACTCTCTCAAGTTGATGACGACTGTTTCATTTATACCGACAAAACAGTAAAAATAAAAGGAATAACAAGCGAATGTGTTAGTTCTATCGGTGTAAGTTACGGCGAGATAAAATTATCAAACGATATAAGTATTACACACATTTTTCATATCGTTCCAGACGAATTTTCCATTTCTACCCAAGGTATCATAGGAAAAGATTTTCTGTCCAAGTTCAAAGCAAAAATTAATTATGAAACTTCACTTCTCTCAATTCCAATTTGCAACAAGATATTCACATACCAAATGACAAGTCCGTTCGAAATCGTGGTACCTCCCAGATCAGAATTCATAACAAAAATTCATACTAATTTCTCGCAACCAAAAATCTGCTTCAATAAAGAAGTTAAACCCGGGCTACATACCGGTAATTGCATTGTTGAACAAAAAAATGGTACTTGCACCATAAGTTTAATAAATTCCAGTGAGGAGTTTCAAACTTTCAATAGTTCAGAACTCGAGTTCGATGATCTTGAAAACTATAATGTGATTGATTTTATAAATGTTTCCGACAAAAGCAGGATATCTCGTTTAGAAGCACAGATTGACACATCCCATATGAACTTCGAAGAACGCGAGTCAATCTTAGATATTTGTCAAAATTTCAATGAGTTGTTCCATCTAGAAGGCGACAAATTGACAAGTACAGACGCAATTACGTATTCTATTCCACTGACATTAAAAACACCGGTATTTGTCAAACCCTATCGACTTCCTGAACATCAAAAAGGAGAAATCAAACAGCAGATACAAACTCTGTTAGATCAAGATATCATAGAATCCAGTCATTCACCTTATAACTCTCCTATTCTGATAGTCCCAAAAAAGGCCGATAAGGATGGTAATAAACGTTGGCGATTAGTGGTAGATTACAGAAAGTTGAACAGTATAACCGAATCTGATGCATACCCCTTGCCAAATATCACGGAAATCATAGATAGTTTAGGAAAATCCAAATATTTTTCAGTTTTAGACTTGGCAAGTGGCTTTCATCAAATTCCCCTCAGTGAAGACAGTAAGCCATGCACTGCATTCTCTTTCTATGGTCATTACCAGTACAAAAAACTTCCCTTCGGTTTACGAAATTCCCCCTCCTTATTATCACGCTTGATGTCAAATGTTTTAACCGGTATACAAGGTCTCAAATGCTTTGTATATTTAGACGATATTGTGGTTTTTGGTAATTCCTTGAAGGATCATAATTCTAAGTTGCTGGACGTATTCAATCGATTGCGGCAATTCAAACTGAAACTTCAGCCAAATAAGTGTGCATTTCTGCGTAAGGAAATCAACTACCTAGGCCATGTTATTACCGAGAATGGAATTAAACCCGACCCTAATAAGGTCGTGGCTGTCAAGAATTTTCCAATACCAAAAACTGTAAAGGACGTGAAATCATTCTTGGGCCTAGCTTCCTACTACCGCCGATTCATACCCAACTTCGCAAAAATAGCGTACCCCTTAAATAACCTTTTGAAAAAAACCGTTCAGTTCGAATGGACATCTTTGTGTGATGCAGCTTTCGCCAATTTAAAAGAAAAACTCATCAGTCCGCCCATCCTTCAGTATCCCGATTTCGAGAAAGAATTCATTCTCACAACGGATGCCAGTCAGTATGGCATAGGGTCAGTGCTTTCTCAAGGTGAAATTGGATCCGATCTACCCGTTGCGTATGCAAGCCGCACGTTAAATAAAGCCGAGCAAAATTATTCAACCATTGAACGCGAGCTCGTAAGCATTACATGGTCAGTACAACATTTTAGACCATATTTGTTTGGAAAAAGATTCAAAATTGTCTCAGATCATAAACCGCTCACCTTTCTTTTTTCTCATACTGACCCGTCATCCCGTCTAACTCGACTTAGATTAAAACTGGAGGAATACGATTACGAGATTGTTTTTAAACGCGGAGTTCAGAATACCAATGCCGATTGTTTGTCAAGAATTCACATCATAAATAAAACAGATGAAAAAAAACGCCTATGAAGAATATCTCGAAGAAATTGAATCGAAAATTATCACTAATTCAAATATCATAGATACTGATCAAAATATCGACCAAAGTCCGACGGAAGAAGACGTATTCCATTTTACTGATAGCCAATTCACATCATTATCCGATTATAAGGGTAGTACTTATGAACTTCTAGCCCAAAATAAGAAAATTCAACAAATTGCACAATTACAGATCGATCAAAGATATTTCTTATATGTCATTATCAAGCAATCAAAAACTGACAAGGCTGATTATAAAAATGTATTCTTGTCTCTTCAAAATCTGAAAGAATTCTGTATTTCAAAGAAAATCAATTCTCTAGCCGTCTCAAGCAGAGAACTAGCCAGTGAGCATCTGAAATTCGAATCTGTTAGGATAATGCTACGGTACATTTTCAAGAATACTAATATCAAAGCAAAAATTTACCACGGAAACATTCAAGCCGAACTATCACCTCATGAAATCCAGCTGATCCTGAAAGAGTATCACATAAATCCTTTGGGTGGACATGAAGGTGTCCACCGGTCATATAAACGAATAAAGCAATATTACAGATGGCATAACATGTACAAAGATATAAAAAAATTCATTAATTCCTGCGAAAAGTGTCAGAAAAACAAGTGTTCAAAGAAAACTAAACTGCCCATGACCATAACAACAACATCTACTCGACCTTTCGAAAAAATATTTCTAGATATTGTTGGGCCCCTAAATCAAACCGAGCAATTCAACAAGTACCTATTGACGTTTCAAGACGATCTAACCAAATTCTCCATTGCAATTCCAATTCCAGATCAAACCGCCCATACAGTAGCTTATAATTTCACTACGAAAATAATATGTCAATACGGGACGCCCGTCTCCTTAGTCACCGATCAAGGTACAAATTTCCTCAGTGAAATTTTTAAAGAAACGTGTAGAATTTTGAAGATCAAACAAATACAATGTTCCAGTTACCATCCACAAAGCAATGGCAGCGTGGAAAGATCTCATAGAACTTTGGTGGAATATCTTCGAAATTATATAAACAAAGACATGAATAACTGGGACGAGTTCATGCCATTCGCAACATTTGTTTTCAATACCACCCCTCATACCTCTAAGGGTTATACCCCGTTTGAGCTACTATACGGTCATAAAGCAACATTACCTACCGCTCTTACCAAATCCCCAGAGTTACTGTATAGTTACGATGACTATTTCGATGAGATGAAATCACGAATGCAACACTCCCATCAAATAGCCCGAGAAACAATACTAAAACATAAAGAGATAGCCAAAACTTACTATGACAAGAATTCCAACCCACTAAAAATATCTAAAGGAGATAAGGTATTATTAAAAAATGAACATATTACCCCTGGTAAAAGTAAAAAAATTACAACCCCAATTTTCAGGTCCATACGAAGTCGTATCAGTAGATTCGGATACCAATTGTACCATAATGATCAAACGGAAGCCTACTAAGGTGCATTTTAATCGTTTGAAATTATTCAATGAAGAAATATAGCGAGACAACTACCATTCCGGTACTCTTTGTTACAGATATCCAGTCAATCCAAATGAGTCACTCCCGGACCATTGTTTCCTGCATCCTTACCCTCTTGGAAATATCAATGAGTAATGCATATGACGTTAGTACGTATTACAACAATACTCCATTGCAATCGAATCCAGGTCTTTATTATGAAAAAATTGGGAAACTAAGCCTTTATAACGACGAGTGGAAGTTAGTGACATATCTAGAACTAGACGAGTACCATAAGGAATTCAAGTCGATTTTATTTTATAATAAGGAAGTTAAGAAACTGTGTTCACTAGCTGTGCAACGGCGTATAGAAACTACAGAATGTAATTCAATTGTAAATATTTTAGACTATTCTATAAGCCGTATGATGGATCAGGATAAATTAATTATGGAAATGTTAGGTGTTGACGGCAATGTTAGAAGAATCTCAAAACGGGGATTATTCAATTTTGTTGGTTCTGCATCTAAGACGCTGTTCGGCACTTTAGATACCGAAGATGCTGAATATTACAATAGCCAAATCGAGAAAATCAAAAATAACGAAAAACACGTAACTACACTGTTGAAGGAGCAAATGTCCGTCGTACAGGGTACAATACACTCCGTAAACAAAACAATGTATCAATTTGATCAAAATATTGTAGTATTAAAATCCAAACTTATTGAATTCCAGAATGCTATCAGTAATTATAGTGACAATCATAGTAAAATCGATTACAATTTTCAGTTATCATTAAAAATAAATGAATTGGTTACCCTTTTGGAATTAATTCAAACTAATTTCAAGGAACAACAGGAAAACCTGTTAGATATAATTATTTATGCAATAAAAGGGTCACTTCACCCATTAGTCATTAGTCCAATGAGGTTAGTGAAAGAATTATCAAATCTTCAAAGTTTCACAGATAAACTTAACTTTCCAGTCAGCCCGCTGATGGAAAACACCCATGTTTTATATAATTTACTGAAAACCAATGTGTACTATTATAAGAATAAGATTGCCTTTGTATTATTGATTCCATTAGTAGATCCACGCACATATGATATCATGAAAATTTCTAGCACACTAACAAGACTTACAGAAAATAAATTTACTTTTATCGTGCCTCAAAAACCCTATCTTATTATCGATATGGTCAAACAACATTATTTTATGATGAATGATATTGAATTATCTTTGTGTAAATCTCCCATTCAAAACACTTACATCTGTGAGCAAACAAAACCTATTCTTTTAGTCCATCTGCATGGCGGATGTGAGTCAAGTATGTTCGTGCCTATTAAGGAAATTCCGAAAACATGCGAAAGACGAATAATACAATTGAATTTTCCAATTTTTATCCAATTGGCGAATCAGAATTCTTGGCTCTATGCAGTACCGACAGAAGAATATATTGATATAAACTGTAAAAACGACGAAAACCGTATTTCAATAAAAATACACGGTACTGGTATATTTCGAATAAACCCCAATTGTTCAGCAATCACAAAAACAATGATTCTTACACCTCATCAACATTTTGCAAACGAGTTGTTAATAAGCTATGTACCACCTTTGAATATCACCAATAGTATACATTTTAATCTAAGTTTATTAAATTCGAGTAGGTCTCTGAAACTCAATGCTCCTACAATCGTAGAGTCAAATGATTTGAACACCCTTACAAGGTTGAGTCAAGACCTTGACTCGTTAGAAATTCAAGCAAATCGAGATAACAATGTATTGTTCGAATCCAGGCCGCTATCTTTTCACGACGTTTCAATTTATTCATTGTTGATAATCATTTTATTAGGAGTTTCGGGTTACAGCCTTCGGTCAAGAATTACTAGTATGTGTGTAAACAATAAATTGAAAACAGATGGCACAATTACTCAGACACATGCGTCAGCTGAGATGGAAGTGCAAGAAAGAAATGAAGATGAGGAGAGAGCAGAAAATTGTACTAACCCACGGTACAATTTTCAACATTAAGGGGGAGGTGTTGTGAAGTACCCTTCACACCCTCTACGAGGTGCTACTGATTTTATTACTATTTTTGATTACATTAATTCTCATGATGCCATATTGCGTTATTAATTATTGCAATCTCTATTTTTATGCTGATGGTATTTTATTCGCGAATAAGCTTGCTGACTCCAAATGTTCTACATACCTACCATTTTGCATGTCATTTTTCTATTGGTCAATTACCATCACGCGACGGCGTCTTGGTGACACTTAGGCGTCTTTATGCGTCAGCTATAAAAGTGGAGATTGTTAGAATAAAAGGTAGATTATCACTCGACACCGCACTGAATGTAATTCCTGTATGCCGAGAATGTCAACCGGCATTTTTGTGGTAACTGTCGCAAGTTTTTGAATACATCTTTTGTGGAACCAGAGATCAGTTGTGTTTTCTTGATCCTTCCAACCCCAACTACAACAAACTTCTGACACTGTCATCAGACGTAGCGTTCGCATGCAATGACGATGACGAATGATGCAATGTAGCGTTGGATGTGCCAAAATCTTATAAAGAGGTAATTGCTGGACCAGAATCTGAAAAATGGATTGCTGCTATCAGTGATGAGCTAGAGTCAATGAAGAAAACTGATGTCGGGGATATTGTCGCCATGCCAGTCGGAGAGGAAGCTGTTGAATGTCGGTGAATTTTCAAAAAGGAAATATCAGATGAAAGAACAATCTCGAAGAATAATGCGAGATTAGTGGCACAAGGATTCAGTCGAATTCCTAGTGTAGATTTCGATGAAAAATTTTCACCAGTAGTGCGATATATAATAATCGTAACTCTTATTGCACATGCAGGACATAACAATAGAATTGCTAGACAAATGGATATAAGAACAGCATGTACGAATGGCGATCTGAATTTCAGAATATACACAAAAATTTCACAAGGTGTACATGTTGAACCAGAAAGAGTATGTGCACTCAAAAAAAGCATATATGATTTGAAACCATCACTTCGTCAGTAGAATTTTGAATTGATGTGTGTTCTGAAAGAAGCTGATCTACAACAATCCAATGCAGGACCATGTCTCTCTGTTTTTGACGATGGACGACGAATTGTGGCGATTTATGTTGATGACATTCGAGTTCTTAAAACCACTGAACAAAAAGTTCAACTTATTGAAACTCTTCTCGAAAAAAAATTTCGAAGTAACACACTTGGGAGAACCCAGGATGCTTCTGTCAGTACAGTTTGAATGGAATGAAGCACAAGGAACTTCACATCAAGTATTTCATATTCGTAAAGGTCTTCAAAAGTTTGATAAGATGAACTGTGAATCTATTACCACACCAATGGATCCTGGTGTACAACCTAAAAAAGCGACTGATGGAGGAACTGTAACAATCACAGATTGGAAGCTCACTACATCTTGCGATGGGAACGAGATCAGATATAGCGCATACCGTCAACGTATTATCTAAATTTTGTGTCGATCCAACATCAGTCCATCCTAAATTCTTCCAACATTTGTTAGGATCAATGAGAAAGAGACTGATATACAAACAAACATTTTCACCTACGATTCCGATGTTCAGTGATGCTTCTTTTGCCAACTGTCTCGATGATGAAAGATCTTATAGCGGATATGTTGGTTTTTATGGACGCGCAGCTGTATGTTGGGTATCCATCAAGGAACAACAATATGTCGCTGTATCCACCACAGAGGCAGAGAACATGGCTTTGCCTGCTACGTGTAGACAAGGATTGCCTATATTGTGAATGATTTGAAACTTGATATCAATTTGATGTCACCTTGTGATAACCAGGCTCCAATTCATTCATCGCAAAATCTAGCAAAACATCAAAGAAGTAAAAATATCGACATGCATTACCATTATGTTCCAGAAAGAGTCCTTGCAACGGATATAGATATCCTTCATGTACCTACAAAAAATAATATTGCTGATCTGCTAACGAAACCCTTGGGGACAGATTGTCTCCAATGGGTTGTGTTCAAAGGTTTATGATGAATACGTACTGAGAAATGCTTCAAAGTTTCCAATTGCTCTGTACCTTGCCTTATATAACTTCATTCGATTCGATCCAATATCAATTACAAAATATCCCGCACTATACGGTGTCGGTGTTCTTGAAGTGACTGCAGGTGCGGCACGAGACCCTGCATTTGTTTTTGAATAAACTATAACATCAACGGTATATGTTATCCATCAAATAGCTTACGTTAGCCGTTAAATGTCATAAAGGTCTCTGATTGGTCCACTGAGTCAGACAAAAGTGAGATGACCTATTCTCCGATTCATCCTGCATATGTTTTTTCAATTCCTATAATACAGAGCGTTTGCTTCAAGTATGGCTTAAAGCCCCGGGAGCATCATTTGCGGCATGCAGCATATGTCATCCGTATAGCGACTGCTTTCTGCGATATCTGAAGCACCAAAAGTTACATCAGTGGCATATGTCATCCATCAAATGTCATACGCTATCTGAGCTGGTCTGCTGAGCTAGGCAAAAAGTGGGGTCACCATGTATATTATCCAAATTTCTTTTTCCGGCTAGAGTTTCCTCAGATACCCAATATATCATGTTTTTTCTCATTTTGTTATTGTCGATGTGTTATCACCATTCTCATCATCGGCGTGCAGTTAGCCCGCTCGTCAACTTTCAGATATATGAATTTGAATTGGACAAAATTCTGCTGAATAATGGACCTTGATATTCACGAAAGAAGTCCTTGAATCTGGCGTAAGATCTGCTTCCCTTCACATGGAATCTTATGATGCTTTTTACCATGCAACAGGGAATTTTTGTAGAATCTGGGAAAAGTGGCTCAGAATTTGAAAAATTAGCGTAGAACTGGTAGATATATTAAAGTATTCCCAACAACATATAATCTCCAATAGTTCAAAAAAAATTCCAATACCTACCTCCTGTCCCTATCCTCCCTAGGAACGCACGATGTTCTTTGAACATTATAGAGATTCCCTTTCGTGCGCTCCAAGCGATAAAAAAAAAAGATGAAAAAAAAGAGAAAAGTTAGTTATTGGTTCATTGATTTGAGTGCTATTCGAGTTGCTACCTACTCACAGAAAATGAAAGTATTATTCTATCAACGCCAACGCCTATCACTCTTTTGAGGTGTCCTTTGCGTCATGTTGAAATTGAATTAGGCTACGTGAACGAATCATTACCATGTAAACCTACTTTTATTCGAAAAAATTATTTTGGTCTCATCATCTTCAATTCTACAGCATTATTTTTATTTTTCAGTTGGCTAAAGTACACAACATGGTTATAATTTCCCCAATACTCGAGCGTGATGAGGTTATGGGCGATTCTATATGGAATACTGCTGTGGTAATTGATAATCTTGGTAACTATATTGGAAAACATCGTAAGAACCATATATCATCAGCAGAAAATTCCTGCGAGAGTATCTATTATTCCGAAGGGAATACAGGCCATCCTGTATTTGAGGTGAGTAATATAGGTATTTATCTTTGGTAGGAGTCCATATTATTCAAAGTGAAGTGGAACTTTTCGAAGGAAGGAAGGAAAGCTCGAAGTCATCCCCACAAAATTAATGGTGTTGTAACACAATCATAAGAGACATGTTTCAGTCTCATGAAAGACCATCTTCAGCCTGATTGAAAGTTTCACTTGGAGTTGAGAGTTTTTGATGCTACTAATTGTGGAATTGTTGTCAATGCTACTAGTCAAAAAATCAAATCATGAATGAAATAACGGGTTCTCAATAAATAGAGGGTCCCTTGCTGTGAGATCACATACCATTATTCTCATTGAAATTTTATATATCGAATTGGAATATGAAGGGTAATTGCTAGAAGGTTTGTTTTGACAACACCAGAAATTAACGGTTTTTTATAAATAAGGGGTTCCACGTGCCCTTATGAAAGCGCTCCTAAAAAAAATATCAATAAAATTGATGGGGCAAACAGCCAGCACCTGTCAAATCTGGCTATTTGCTAATTAGGTATACCAACTGTTGGAGCTCCTGAATTCATAATACATCTATGATAACATTCATCCTGGATCCCGCTATTTAGAAACTATGATGGAATATATAATCCGTATATCCATAACGAAAATTCATTTCAGGAAATCCTCGGATAGATCGATTCTATTTCTTGAAAATCTAGTTTTTGACATGGGAATTCTCAACCACCTGCCCACCCCCTACCCTACAGATCAACCCCTTCAAAATTTTTTAATTGTACGAGGGGTCAGGTGAGGTTAGGTGTAGCTTCATTCATTCTCAAATTCGGTTGAGCAATATCTAGAGAGGAGTGGACAGATTCGGAATTTGTTGTAATTTAAGTCTGAATTGTTGATTGTTTCATTGTATCACTTGTATAGGTAATCTTCCTGTATTTCCAATGAGATTTTCATACTGAACGTCCGTCAATGCCTATGTATATTGGAACAGTTATTCCCACAATCACATTGTACATATGGGTAGACGGACATTCTGATAAACTTGTAAATTCTTAGATGAATAGTGAAGATTTTCAATAAGGGAATGACAAACAAGTCTTGTATTTCAAGAAGACAATTTATTCAATAGTATTCAATGTCAAGGTAACAAATCATATACATAGTATCCTATTTTATGATAATTCTCAACACTACCCCTTAAACTAGGAATACAAAATCACCCTGTAATGAATTAATTCAACATTTAATCTCGTTGGATACAACCTACAAAATTGATATCATAGCAAACCAATATGCTTCATACAATCATTATGTTTGGATCCACACAATGCTTTTGTCGTCATCATATCCGCCGGCATCTGACTAGTTGACATGTATCTGAGACTTATGGTGTTATCTTCAATACATTGACGAATAAAATAGAACCGATTGTCAATATGTTTAGTCCTGCTATGAAAAACAGGATTAGTTGACAATTTTATGGCACTCTGATTATCATTGTAAATAATCATTGGTTCAGAACATTCTGTGAGTTCTCCTAGCAAATTAAGCAAGTATACTGCCTCTTTTGCACTTTCTGATAGTGCTATGTACTCAGATTTGGTACTGGATATAGATACTGAACGTTGTTTCTCACTACCCCAAGGAATTGCAGCCCTAGCAAAAACAAAAACAAATCCACTGAATGAGCGCCTATCTATAGCATTTCCACCCCAATCAGCATCAATAAAACCCATAAGGCTAATTCCAGTAGGCCTGAATACCAAACTTTGATCGATAGTTCCCTACTTTAGTGGACTACTTGTCTGTTTGTATCTTGATGACAATGAAATAAATAAATAAATAAAGTATTTCAGAATCCTCTTTGCATGCTTTCACAGTTCGATTGAATAGTTCGAATTGAATTGACTCAATGAATTCACTGCAAAAGATATATCAGGTCGAGTACATAAAGCTAAATACATAATTGCACCAATGAGACTCTGATATGGCACATCCGGTATATCTCTGGTTTCAGGAAAACATAGTTTCAATTTCGATTCCATGGGTGTTTTCACAGGATTACAGTCCATCATCTTGTATCTACAAATTTCACCATTTGCATCTCTTTTTACTTTGTAGACCCATTTGCATGGAATAGGAGATACATCTACTGGCTTTTCAACAAGTGTCCAGACCTTATTCTGTTGTATTGAATTATATTCTTCAGCCATTGCATCGAGCCATTTGTGCTTGTCAGTTCAAGTCAGTGCTTTATAAACTGTAGCTGGATTATCATCATGCATGTTATTTTCAGTTGTTTTGTAGACCATAAAGCCTGGAAATTCTCTAGTTTTCCTTTCTCGACGTGGATACCTGCGTTCAACATTTATATCGTCTCCAAGGATATCACTAGTTTCATCTCCTGCTCTATTTACATCAGTCCCAACAACTGAAGAAGACTCACCTTCAGATATGGAGTGTTCAGAATCAGCATTTTCTGATATTTCAATCCTTTGTACATCAGGATTTGTCCAGGCTTTTTTAGCCGTTTTCGTTCCAACCAAGTGTACATAGAGTTGTGGTTCTACCATCAAACCTATTTTTCCTCTGACTTTTTGGTCTACATTAGCGTCGAAATCTTCTACTGAACCAGCAGCATATCGAAAAAGATCATCGGCGGATAAATATAGCTCCATGGCAAATTTCCAAGTTTTATAATTCTCACTGCCTTTCAACTTGTCAAAGGACGGTAAAGTTGAAGAACTATAGCCATGACGTCAAATTTCAACACTCGGTATCTGAATGTTCATCACAAGAGGAACTTTCAGATAAATACCTCCAAAATCTTCTCACAAGTTGTTCCAGACAACTTTATGAACGTTCTGGGCCCATAACCTGATGAACTTGTCAATTTTCAGATGAATAGTCAAAATTTTCAATAAGGGAATGACTGACAAGTCTTGTATTTCAAGAAAACAATTTATTCAATAATATTCAATGTCAAGGTAACAAATCATATTCATAGTATCCTATTTTATGATAATTCCCAACACATTCGGCATGAAATAGATATTTTGAGTGTAGGTAAATTGACTGTGAAAGTGATACTATAGAACTCCTAATTTTCCGACTACTGTCTTGCAGATATGGCTCAACCGAATTTGAAGAAATATAGACTATTGTTTGAATTCGATTCGAAATATATTTTCGACATGATGTAGCTTGAAGCTCTACTCCTTTCACGATCTGAAAATAGGGTAGATATAGTTGACATGAGGTGGACAGATGATTGATAATTTGCAGGTCAAAAATAGATTTTGAAAAATAAAAATCGACTCGTCCAAGGATTGTATTGGAGATTTCATTCCCCCATGGATTTTCACACTGGATGATATGGTTTTAATGTTCGTCTTTTATTCACTGCTCATATGTTAAACTAAACATCACGATACTAGTATGAGTTGAGTGATGGATAGAGCGGTGAACTAGCTGATAATGCCATTATGAGTTAGTTACACTTCACTACTACTGTGCAGTAAACTGGAAAAAAATTGTTCATGGAGTTATTCCAATCAAATAGTGTGAATTTCATCTCTTAGATTCATGAATCGAATAGGAAATAATACCATGAATGTATTATATAAGAAGAAATATTGTACTATATTCGTATCGTAAATTCATATAACAATCTCAGATCGTGATCAATGAAAGAACCTTCGATAGATTCATCGATGAACATCGATTTATCGATCAATCCATACATATACATATACATCGATTCATCAAAAGGTAACATTGATTCTGCAAAGGAATTTCACCTACATCTTTGGTGAGGTTGTTCCACATGAATTTTAGTGTCGGTGAGATTGTATAAGACAATAATGACATGGATGAGGGTATGAACAACAAACGGTATCAAACACAATTATGTGAATAAGTTAAATTGTATTATGTGAATTGTGAAAATGCATTATTAAAACGGCAAGTACTAATACTGTTATAGTTTGAGTGAATCGCCGTTTCTCTCAATCATCACTTCTTGACTGAATATTTATAGATATTTTGGAAATAGGAGTCATACCCACAATGAAAATTTGCTTCAGTGAGCTAGCTTCCAAACTATCAAGAGCTGTTTCAACAGTGGAATCGGTTTTTCTTCAAATCGAAAGATAAAGTCCTACCGACATCTCAATGGCATGTATCCCTTATCAGGATTGTGATAAAAAATACATTGGTTATACAGCACGACAGCACTATGTCAGAAGGACTGGGGATGGATTTGAATCTGAAGATGTAATTGTTATTGTCAATCATACTGGACGCCACTAAATTTTATTCTATCAGAAAAACTTGAGCTTGGATTTGACTGATATTCACTGCAAGTGAGCTGAAAGAAAGTCAGTGAGATGGAACCAGATTTACCATGTAGTATCTACAATTTAATATCCCCTTTATGAATAATTCTATACATGAGAATAATATACGCATAAAATATTGGAATGTGAGTAACCAATACTATATGATTCAAATCACAAAAAAGAGTTATGTTGACAATGTAACTCAGTCCACTAAACACCATGTGGATATGTAAACACATTATTGTATAACTCAATTTGCTATAGACCACTGATTCAATTCAAGTCTCACATCATGATGTTCAAAATAAAATCCGCAGGAAAAATTCATGAATTTTTGCTGTCACATATTCAAATGGAGGACGAATAATATGTTGTTGTAAATTAAAGTAGTGAGTAATTTCTTTCTTACGTTCTATCATGACAAGTGGCTTGCAGAGATGTCTTGAAATCCGATAAATCAATTTATGCAGGGTGACAGTCAAAAATCTTGGATATTAGTTGGAGGCTGTCCAACCACTGCCATAAGGGAATGTGGCAATGATAGGAGGATGATGGTCACTCAGTGTGACTGAGGGCTCCGACAGGAGACACTTTGAGTGGTGCCTTTGCTCGATGGCATGCTGAAAGAGCTTGAGGCAGCAGATATCCTGCAGCATTTAGGTCCCGAAATATCTCTCCAGAAAACCCTATAAAATTGCATTCATTTAGACTTGCTCTTCAACTTGATCGAAGTGAGTGGCTCACCCCTGCATCACATTAGCCTCCTGTCAAGAAAAAAGGAAAATCGACTTCACTCGGCAAAGAAAAATCAAGATATCGAATCATTTGAATCGAGTTGCATCGAAGGAAGTGTTCCACTTGTCACTTGTCTGTCATTTTCTTAATCTTCCTCTTTTATTCCTTCATTCAACCTCTTATTCTATCCGGTCAAAAGATGTTTGCTTGTTGGTACTCAGGAATGAATATTATATGAAACAAAAAAATAACTTCCCTATTATCAGGCTGAATATGTTTGATATTCAATTTTAAAACCATTGGCAACGACAGTTGCGAGCATGACCGACAACACCTGATGTCGGCGGAAAGGCATCTTCACATCACAGTCTAGCAGAAAGCAAGAAGAGAAGTAGTGTTGGTTGCATAGATTAAGACCATCATATGAATGATAAGAATGATTGGGAGAAACTCACAACGGGATTGACTTCACCTGTCAGTGGCGTTTCATGAAATATATAACAGTTGGATAAAAACGATACATAACATAAAAAGGATCTTTCTTGAGATGGCCTTCAGTTCTCAGGAACCTGAATGCACAAGAACTGATGGAGATCACTTGAGTGGAATGTATGCTTACCCGTTGCCTCTAGATATGAATCATTATCACACACGAATTGATAACCAAAATTAATCCATGACTTCAAATAATTCTCCACAATGTGTTTCCTGAGTAATTGCATAAATCTCAAATTTTCTCTCATAAAATGTTTGTTCATCACAAATTAAAATAATCAATTGACCCATTCCAAAATAAGATGTAGATCGATATATCTATCCTGCACCTTCGATTTCATTTCGACTCAATGAAGCAAGTCCAGATTTTAAGTATGACATCTTTTTCCACTTTTCTATAAATATTCAGTCAACCGGTGATGATTGAAGAAGAAGGAGATTCACATATTTGTGTTTGATCCTTTTTGTTGTTCGTTTTATCAACTTTGTCATTACCATTACTAACATAGATGTGGAACAACCTCACGGAAGATGGAAGTAGAATTCCTTTGCGTGATCAATGTTACCTAATGATAAATTGTTGTAGTTCCCTGATGATGGAAAGCTTATACAAACTTCAAGGAATATTCTTTTCACTTTGCTGCATTTTCCAATATACCTAGTTTCACCTGTGACTAGTCAGCAACCTAACCAGTTAGAGATAAAACTAGTAGTCTAGTGGGGATGCAGCAATAGTAAATGTGTACTCATTCGGATTTGTCCGAGCTTTCGGAAATGTATATTTCCATCATCAGGGTAGACTACAAAAATTGGTAGCATTATAATGAATTCACAATATTGAATGAACTTTGTCACTTACACTTATTGAGAATGGTTACTCTGTTCTAGAATTTGTAAAATTGTTAAAAATAACATACTGATGAGACGAAAAACAAGTTCAAAAATTATTAAGTTATAATCATGGTTAGATAAGAGGCTTCTTATTACCTCACGAATAAGTTTGGATTTTCAAATCCGACGTGGTTGAAACGATTTTAAAGAATCTGAAAGATATAGGTTAGAATGCTTCTTCTTCTTCTTTTCCTTAGGTTGACATGAGCAGGTCGTAAGTCAGAATTCTTAACCCTTATGGTACCTACTAGTGTTAGTAATCCTCCAAATCTCAACCCAATGGAACAGAAAGAGGTGAAACATACTAATTACTTAGCTGGCAGATCATGAAATTCAACAGGTTATACTGGAAAAGTTTGAATATGAGGAATTCTATGAAAAGACTGTATGTTGTTATTCGGAATTGTTGATGTTCAAAATGCTATGAGGAAATCAAGATTGTTGGTCTAAAGATGAAAGAAATAAGTTTGTTTCGCTTAAATGTTGGATATCAGTTCTTTTATTGATGCATTCGGGATTTTGTAAGATGAATGCCATTTCTAGGAAGGATCTTTCAGTGAGGTTATTTTCGATTGCTAAAATTCTTGCTGAATCAAAGTCCATACGATGATTAATTTTATTGACATGATCTGCAAGAGCACATCTTTCTGGATGCAATCTACAATCGCTCCTGTGTCAGGAGTGTGAAAAACTCTATATAGGCTAATCTGAAAGATCCCTGTCCAACAGAATCACCTCCCACAGGAGCGATTGTAGATTGCATCCAGAAAGATGTGCTCTTGCAGATCATGTCAATGAAATGAATCCTCGTATGGACTTTGATTCAATTGTAAATAACCTCACTAAAAGATCCTTCCTATAAATGGCATTCATCTCACAAAATCCCAATTGCATTATTAAAAGAACTTATATTCAACATTTAAGTGAAATATACTCATTTTTTTTATCTTTAGACAAACAATCTCGATTTCCTCATAGCATTTTGAACATCAACAATTCCGATTAACAAAATACAGTCTTTTCTTGAAATTTCTCATAAGTATTCAAATTTTTCTAGTATAACCTGTTGTATTTCATGATGATGTGAGGCTGGCTTACATCAGTCGATGATCGATACACGAAATACATCCTCCCCATACAAATCTTGAGATTTTAACTTCCAAATTCATTTTTCAGACTGAATTCGGGAAAATATCAATTTGTTATGGTCGTCACCACCCCATTAATTGGATGATGTTTGGACTCAACGGAGCTGATATAGTTTTCAATCCTTCAGCAGCAGTAAGTCGAGTTGGGAGTTTTAATAATTCGAAGTTCAGCTGGAATCAGTATATATATCGACCAAAAACATACACCAAATGCAAAAATATTCAAAAAATATTATTTCAATGATTATTAAAACTGGAAGTGTCGCCATGGTATGGGTGTTTTTTTTTCGTGCCAGGTGATTCCAATACGGACTGTTCAACATAATAGGCCGATGACTTCAGACACCATAGTTCACACCAATTCGCACATTCTACTTTTTAGATTTTGAAAGACTATGCCCAATAGAATGAAACCAAGTCTTCAGCTTCAAAAAACTCATGCTGAGAGTATGGTGCTCGAAGAACCTCTAGTTTCTCAGAAAAAAGTTGAACCCACGTTTCCTGAAGCTGAATATATGTCAAAGATGCAGGACCTCAAAAGATATGTTTTCTTCTTAATAGTTGATAATTGCAGTATTATCCCTTTTCTGAGCGAGTTAATGACTCTAATACTCATCCTGAGAGAGGAGGTATGGGTAAAAGAGTTGTAATGTGATTATATGTATAGCTTCATTCAGAGCTAATAATCGAACGTGTAGGCTCAATAGCACGATTGGTATCTTCAAAAACCCAATGTGATATTAAAATTCATATATCAAGAAATTGAGATTTGACGTACCAAAATATTCTGAAAAAGGAAAAGAGAACAGTCAATGTGTTGTTTCAACAAGAATTGCAGGGTGAAGGTATTGGAATTATATTATGAACTGATTGACAGGTAGATCAATATGCAACTTGTAATCCTTCAATAACGTTACAACACTACATGAAAATCTTCAAGTCAAATTACAGATGAATATATGATCCCCCAATTTAGGGAACCCAACATCCAAATTTGGAGAGTCAAAAGGAATAATCACTGCACCAGACAGAAATAATCTTGCAACAAAAAAATCGATGAAAGAAAGACTTCGCACACAAGAAATATTCCAGGAAAAACAGGGGACAGCGCCTATCGTTGATTCGAGAAGATTCTGGAGAAATACGAATTCGATCAATCATCAGGGTCGTCTCCAATGGAAAAAATTGGCATTATTTGATTACTCTTGAACTATACCTCATATGAATATTTGGAACAATTTTATAATGAATGAGTATTTGCTTGAGGAAGGATGAATGAGGCAATAACCTCCTGCGACGCCAAAGGTGAAAGGAGTTCTGGTGCCCATGATGGATATAGCCGCACTCTTGACAGTCTTCGGAAAACTTCATGTGGCTACAAAAATGCGCAGGTAGGTAGGTACAATGCAACGAATCGAAATGTCACTCTTGACGATCTACATTAGTTAGAATCAACTTGCTGTCACTAATAATGGAAATTGAAACAATGGAAGGTTCATTTGGTTTTCTGGGAATAATTATCATTCAATGTGCTGTAATAGGCCTGAAAACATATCCGGAATATGAACGCAGGCGATGTTAATGTTGTGGTAAGTCTACCTTCGTTTTGTTCACATTCTCAAGATAACTTCTTATTTCAGGTAATTTCTACGGGATAAATCACAATGAATGTGACAACCAGAAGATGGAATCTGATGTGTTCACACTTCTTGAAGATATTAATCGTTGCAAGACTGATGTGGAGTGAATTGCTACTAGCTGGTACAAATGTTTTGCTGAATATTAAGTATTTAATGGTGCTGGTAGTTGATACTGGAATTAAACTGTGAGCAACATATTTTCTTTCCATTGTGAATTCGATTCTATGATAGGTATACTGAAACTCAGACTTTCTGAGCGACAAAAAATTTCGATTATAACTATGAAGCATAATTTGAAGGTGACAAATCTTCTCGAGTAGACAGCTTCTTTGGATTTTTCTATTGAATCAATATACTCTGCTCCTTTGCTCGATAATGCTTATGTTTGCTGTTCACGAGATGACCAACTCATCGCAGAACATACCATTGTTAGAAAACAACCTGTGTAGGATCTTCTGTCGTCCATATCAACACCATAACTCACATCAGCATATGCATACAATTGTTGAAACGCGAATTCTTCAAAGATGTGTTTATTGTACATACAACTACAAGGACATCTTGACATCAATATGTTTACTTCGAACGCCGTGCAAAAACTGGTTACTCCCGTAGTTCCCTCTTCCATCGCTATGCTATCCCGGCGTAGTCCAGACCTCGTCATCAGTGAGGATGCCATGGCCTGCCCTAGTCCCAATAGCTGGTTAACGGCCTCTCACAGATCTCGCTCAAGAATTTCTTACCCCTGCTTGTCCAGGTCGTTGTAATGTAATGTCTTCTTAGAATATCGATGTTCGAGTTATATAAGAACAACAGAAGATGGTTCACTTTTGATTGGTTCATTAAAGAATAGTTATTAGTTCTCTCAGAGTTCGAACCGGGATGTTTTCTGTGATCTACAATACCTAATTGCTAACCTACCTTGGAAAATGGACCATCGTATAACGATTCCATTTTACTTGCCTTTCCATTATCTTCTTCTAAAACTGAGTCTCCCACACTGTATGTTATATTTTTACAATGATCATTGTCTTATTCGTATTTCCGTTTGTTTCTCGATAGCAGTAAGAAGTTAGTACGTGCGTCATTCCATGCTGTTAGTAAACGATATTTAAGTTCCTTCGAATAATCATCGGATCATATGGAGGTTTTTCGTGATTGATATGTCTAGAAGGTAATTTGGTTGATTTCACAAAAACAAGTTCATGTGGTGTAAAATGCGTTGACGAATGAACTGTGTTATTATAGGAGAAGCACCAATATGAAATCCAAGAGCTCCAATTATCGGTTCCTTCTGATACTTCCATACGAAGATATGCTCCCAAATGTTTATGTGTATTTTCAACAGCTCCAAATGTTTGATGATGATATGCAATAGAATTCAATTGTTCAATATTCAATAGTTCACAAGCTTCTCTGAATGAGTTTAACAAGAATTCAGTTGCTTGATCTGTAACACAAGATTCAGGAATTCCATATGGTCGAATAATATTTTCTACGAACGATTTCGCCACTGTCGTAGCCTCACGTATGAGATATGCCTCTACGAATTCAGTTAGATCACATTTGAGTGTTAAAATGTATTCATTTCGCTGGAATTCCACCGGAAGTGGGCAGAAGTAGCTATTGTGGTTATTGTCAATGGCTCCTTATTTGTCTTCGATTGTTTATTTGGCAATTGTCACATCTTTTGTGGAAAGATTTAACATCTTTCCTCAAGCACGGTCAAGAATAGAGACTCTTGATGTTATTATACAAGCGGTTCACACCTGCATGCCCTCCCGTTGGCAATGTATGGAAATCGGTCATGACTAACTGTCGCAGTTATTCATCCTCTACCTTCTGTTTATCATCAATAATAGGAAATTTCAGTTTCCTTTTCAATACTTGATTTTATCATTTCTCAGATCCTTTGAAACATGGGTACTGTCAGCAATTTTCATGATTATCAACTGTGAAATATCATGTTCCTCTCATGATTTCTCCAGATGCCTCAACGACGTACCTGAGTGAGACGTTGATGGGAATTGCTGGTTAAAGAAAATTGTTCTAGAATTGAAGTCATTAATCTAGTTCAATTTTCATATGTTGTATCTGAATTCGATGTTTCATGTCCCTTCCTAAGTACTTAGATTCCATTTCTTCAAATTTTTTGTTCGATATCGGGCGTAGCTCAACAGTTTGATCACTTTGAGGTTTCAACATTTTCACTACAACAGAGTGATCAACCCAATCATTCATGGAGATATCATTTGTTGCATGATCTTTCTTGCAATTCAGTCTTTGCTGGAGCTCTTGTGAAAATTCTCATACTTTCAGTCACTGTACCACTCATATCTTTCAATTCACTTGAGTCAATAAAACTTATGCTGCTATTCTGCCAATCATCTATGAAACTCAAATATTAACGCAAGGTTTGTGGAATGAAGACTCTGTAACTGTCATACTTACAGATCATGTTGAGTTAACAGAGGATGGAATCCTGCCAAACACTCAACCCCGTGTCGAGATCTACACCTGTCCTCTTACTGAATATTGATTGATGGCTAACTTCATAGCTACTCATTAACTCCACATTTCAGGGTTGGTTTTGATAGATTCGAAAGAAAATGGATATTTCAGGATAGTTATTATTCATTTCAATGGTATCATTGACTAATTGTCCTTTTTTCTGGTCAAGTAATTCTTAAACTTGACTGATACTATTATAAATGAGTAACAAATTTTATTTCTTATAACTTTCAGCTTCTTCTAGAACGATGAATATAAAAATATATGAAGATTTCTCATAACATCCATATTATTACCTACATGAGTGATTTGACATTTACAGTGAGGAAATTGGGTCCATAGGAATGTAACATATTATGTAATGTCATTTTATATAAATATATCGAAATCGCACTGGCAGAAAACCGATTTCCTCACATTCTATAAATATGGAATTAAACATAGCCTACAGAGTCTGTATTGGTGTGCAGAATAGCAGCATTACACACGACAATGCGTCAGCTGTCACATCTTCAGAACCTTTGACTTATTTCACATTGGAATCACACTCCTCCAGAGTCAATCTGAATTTTGTGAGCCGACTAGATGGATTATCCATGTTAAACAGATATATTAATGAACGATGGTCGGATAGAATAACGAACTTATGACCAAACAAATGATGTCTAAAATGTTTAACTGGCCGAACTTTTTCTCAATAGTACAATATTTTTTTTCAGCCCCATTTAAAGTTCAAGATGCGTATGCAATAGGTCTTTCATCTGAGTTTGATGAAACTGTCCCTAACGCATAACCGCTTGCATCTACTGTGAGAATGAATTTGTCGTTCGGTGTGAAATTCGGAAACTACAATAATGGAGGCTTCATGAGCGCTTATTTCAAAGATTCGAATGATTTTTTACATCTCTCAGGCCAATCATAGAAAACTATTGAGAGGTTGTGAAATGCTGCAATATTCTTGATGAATTTTCTTTAGTAGTTGGCGAATGCCACGGACCGTTTCGTTTCATAGCAAATTTTTGATACTGGCTATTGGGAAATTGCTCTTTTTTTATCTAGATCAGGTGATATTCCTTCAGACGAGATGACAAAATTCACATTTGCTCGGATTCAGCTCAAGATTTACCGATCTCAATCCCTGCAAAACCTTAATAAGCTTTGATCATGATTTTGTAATGAATGCCCAAATACTATCAAATCATCCAAATGGATGCAACATGCGTCATAGTTGATTTCTTGCCATTGCTTTAGTCATTAGCCTGGAATATGCACTACGACCTATTTTCATTCCCATGGCCAAGCGTTTCATTCAAAATTGTCCCCTGTCTGTTGTAAAGGACGTACAAGGTCTACTTTTAGGATTCAACTCCATCTGATAGTACCCTTTGCGCTAGATCTAGATGAGAAAAATATATTACATCTGACAAAGAATCCAAAATTTCAGTAATATCAGGCGAAGGAGAGTTTACATTTTCAATTTGTTCATTCGGTAGTCTATAATCAATCACTACTCTGTACTTCTTCAAACCGTTCTGATCTACTTTCTTTGGAACAATCAATACAGGTTGAGACCACTCAGACAGCGCTTCCCCTATAATACCTTCTTCCAACATTTCTTTAATTTTTTTAGGTATCTCTTCTTTCTGAGCATTAGGCAATCAATATGGTTCAACGTATACTGATGTTGCGTTCCCCTTCAAACTGTTTTTTTTTTGTAAATATTGGTGACTGCCAACGGTTCATTGTCTAAATACAAAACATCTGCGTTGTATAATTTGGGACTTATATGTCCGCGTTAGTTTTCTGACAAGTTTCGGTAACTTGTTTCCAGGAGTAGTATTTTGTATAAAAACTCTGTATGAATTATAAAACTTTATTGCGTCTATCGTGGTAGAGCGTTAACATCGAACTGGTATTTCTCATTCACATTATCTTAGAAACATCAAGAGATTTTCTACCTGCGTCGAAGACGGGTAGTTGAGGGTGGTTGGGGCCCAACTTGGGTAATTTGCTCAAGAAACTATAATCTAACTTAAAATGTAAAATGGTTATAATACAAATGCGTACAACGCCTAGGGCAAACGAAATATTATACATACAGCCCGCCTTGAAAGCATAGGCTTTCAAAATAATATATAACAAATATGCAAGAGCGCAAAATCAACAAACAAAGAAGTAGAATTGCTCTTTGCAAAACGTTCAGTCAATTGGCAATGCACTTATTTTGACCACACTGCGCTTCAAAACTCCATTTTTGGTCAAAACACTCACAACTCTGACTACGTTGTCTTCTCCTGGGTTAACAGCAATCACACGACCAAGGCGCCATTTCATTGGCGGCAAATTTTCTTCACGTAGAACAACTAACGAACCAATTTTGATTGATTCTGGTATATTCGCCTTCCATTTGCTACGCTGCTGCAGGGACGTGATGTATTCCGTTGACCAACGCTTCCAGAAGTGTTGCGTTAATTGTTGTAGCTGTTGGAAAAGCTTCAGACGATTTGTAGGGATATCGGTGACGTCACGTTGTGGGACAGCCATCATAGAGTCACCCACAAGGAAATGAGCCGGTGTAAGGGCAGATAAATCTTGTGGATCATGTGATAGAGGAGTAATAGGTCGGGAATTTAATACTGCCTCTATCTGACAAAGTACAGTGTATAAACTTTCATACGTTAAATGGGTGTTTCCTAAAACTCGTGTCAAATGGTGTTTTATTGACTTAACGCCAGCTTCCCATAAACCACCATGATGAGGTGCAAGTGGTGGACTAAAATGCCAGATAATCGCATTTTGTAATAAAAAACTTCTCATTTCTCCGTCACGATTAGACTTCGAAATTGCTTCAATAACATTTTTCAACTCACTATTTGCTCCAACAAAGTTAGTACCATTGTCCGAGTAGATGTCAGTACATAAGCCTCGACGTGAAACGAATCTTTTCAAGCAATTTAGGAAGGCTTCGCTCGACAAACTGCTGGCCAATTCAATATGGATAGCTTTCGTGATGAAGCAAACGAATATGCAGATATACGATTTCACGAATTTTCGTGATCTCAAAAAACTGTTTTTAATTAGAAGGGGCCCAGCATAATCTACACCGACAATGGAGAAAGGGCGCTTTGGAACTAACCTAGACTTTGGAATATTTCCCATTAACGGATTCATAATCGGAGGTTTTGCCTTGAAACAGACTAGACAATTTCGTATGACACCTTTGACTGCATTTTTTCCATGTATGGGCCAATATTTACATCTTATACTTGCTAAGGTTGCTAAAGGCCCAGCATGTAATGCTCGTATATGTTCATATTCTATAATTTTTATAGTCCACGCATGTTTGGCCGGGAGTAATATTGGGTGTTTTTTAGTAAATGTTTCATTAGAATATTGAATTCTGGCGGAATCAAGAAATGGATTTAACGATAGAATTTTACTATGTTTTGATAACGGGTTCTTATTTTGTAACGCGTGTATTTCTGCAGAAAAGCTTGATGATTGACATAATTTAATTAACAACATAGAGGAATCATTCAATTCAATTTGTGTCAAACCATCATGTCTCTTCACCTTATTTTTTGGATTACAGTTATATACAAATCTTAAGACATATGTGAATACTCGGTGCGTTTTTGTAAACGATGAATATCTTTCAAAAATAAAATTATAATCGCATGTCAAAAACGATATTTGAACCTGTTTACGTTTTTCTGATATGTCATGTACCCAGTCATTCTGTGTTTCCGGCCATACAGAAGAATCATCTTTCAAAAACTTTGGTCCGAACCACCATAATTCGTTCTGAAGTAGTTGTTCAGGACTGGCACCACGCGATATAATATCTGCAGGATTTAAACTACCTTGTATGTGCCTCCATGCATGAGGATCAGTCAATTCACGAATTTCTGAGGTTCGGTTCGCTATAAAATTCTTCCAATTATTTGGTTCTGCTATTATCCAATCCAACACAATTGTTGAATCACACCAATAGAACTTACGTGGTACGCCTATGCTCAAAGAATTCTGTACCTTATGCGCTAAGCGTGCGAGTAAGAGTGCACCTAATAGTTCCAATCGGGGTAAGGTAATTTTCTTTAATGGTGCAATTTTTGATTTTGCACATAACAATCTTGAATGATGTACACCTTCATTATCGGTCGTACGAATGTAAATTGCAGCACCATATGCACGTTCTGATGCATCGCAGAAACAGTGCAATTGAATATCACTGTACCTTTGTGCAGTTACTTGTCGGGGAATATGAAATTCATTAATTTTTGGAAGTTGCTGACATAATTCCATCCAAGTAGTATGCAAATCTTGAGGTAATGATTCATCCCACTCGGAATGAATTTCCCATATTTTTTGTAAAATAAGTTTAGCTAAAACAATTATTGGGCCAACCAAACCAAGCGGGTCAAATATTTTAGATATTGTTGAAAGTATCGTGCGCTTCGTGACTGGAGTATGGATATTAATGTCAATTGTAAATGAAAAAGAATCATTATTAGGATTCCAGGTAAGACCTAAAGTTTTAACTGTGTTATCATTAGCTATATCATACTGAGGCAAATTGTTTGTAATAGATTGGTCAAGGAGTTCTTTACAATTTGATGACCATTTTCGTAATGTGAATTTTCCGTCTTCCAAGATTTTGATTATCTGATTCTTCAAAATTAGAGCTTCGGTAATTGAATTTGCACCTGTTATCAAGTCATCGACATAGAAATCTTGTTTGATTACATCACTTGCATGAGGAAAGGCGTTTTCATTTTCAATTGCTAATTGTACCAACGAACGACAGGATAAAAAACTAGCTGGTCCTGTACCATACGTTACAGTATTCAAGCGAAAATGTTTCAATTCTTCATTAGTATCAGAACGCCACACTATTCTTTGTAAATCTCGTTGTTTTTCAGTCACATTTATCTGACGGTACATTTTTTCGATATCTCCGATAAATACAACATTATGTTTTCTAAACTTCAAAATGATCGAAAAAAGCTCTGATTGAATTGTTGGTCCTACCTTTAAAACATCGTTTAATGATAGTCCAGAACTCGTCCGATTTGATGCATCATAGACCACGCGCAATTTAGTAGTGGTACTACTTTCTTTCAACACTCCATGGTGTGGTAAATAACACTTGGTCTCTGCTCGATCATTTTTTAAGTCGACTTGGGTCATATGCCCCAATTTAATATATTCATTCATGAATTCAACATATCGTTTCTTATATTTTGGATCTCGTGTAAACCGTTTTTCTATAGAAGAAAACCTATTTCGAGCACATTCCTCGGATTCGCCCAACTGATGAAAATTATCTTTCACAGGTAAAAACACTTCGAAACGACCATCAGCGTCACGTTTGAAATGGTTCACGTAATGTTCTTCACATTCGGTTTCTTCCATAGTATAATGCTTTTTATTTTCCACTTCCTCTAATTTCCAAAATTTTTGTAATTGATCATGAAGTTCGAATAAGTCATTGTTATTTTTGATAGAAAGGTTACAAGAGATTGTCGAATTGCTGTAATTTTCAAAGTTCAAATGTCCAGTGACAACCCATCCTAATTTTGTTTTTTGAATTATTGGGTCTTTGGGTTTCGTTTTTATTTGACCAACACATAAAATATCAAAAAATACATTGGCGCCTAATAGCACGTCAATAGGCCTAGATTTATTGAAGGTATCATCTGCTAATTTTATGTTTCCAGGTATTTTTATGCTTGATATATCAAAGGACATTTGTGGTATATTATCAGCTATTTTATGAATAATTAAGAATGTTTCCTTTGTTTTATATTTACCATCTGTTGATTGCAAGAATGTCTCAGTTTTGCTTGAAATATTATTGAGAGAGTTATTTATACCTGCTACGGGTATATGAATTTGAAATTTTTTCAAGTTAAGCTTATTTGCTAAGTGAGTCGTCATGAAATTGGACTGAGAACCGCTATCTAACATAGCTCTGCAAGAAACTTGATTACCCTCAGAATCAGAGATTTTCACAATAGCAGTAGCTAGCAATACTTGAAATGAATGAGATTTCAACAGAGGCAACGCTGTTTCACATGTCTCAGTTTTACAGGTAGTAACGAAAGAATGATGAGTCTGAATACTTTGTGTTGGTGCTTGATCAGTTTCTACCTGAGGCGTATCATCTTGATTTGATTTATTTTGTTCAGTACTGTATTCAGAGGGATGTAAAAGGGAATGGTGCTTTTTATTGCAATATTTACAAGAACTTGAATTACAACTTTGCTGAAAATGATTAGGTCTCAAACAGTTTGAACATAATTTGTTCGTCTTTACTGCACTGTATCTGTCTGCAATTGACATCTTTCTGAATACTTCACACTGTTGATTAAAATGAGATTGTTTACAAAAGGAACAGGTCACTTTATAGGTGGCCACATATGCATGAATTTTCTCTTCTCGATTAGGAATTGGTTTAGTGAATTTTGTTTTATTTTCTATAGTTTCCAATAATTGACAACGCTTACCTAGAAATTCAGTTAGTTGAATTATTGTAGGGGAAACTTGCATATTGCTTGCATTCTGTTCCCATTCTTTTTTGCTTGTGGGGTCAAGCTTTGATGAAAGAATGAATATCAGAAGAGTATCCCACTTATCGGTGGGTTCACCTAATGCAGTTAAGGAACGTAGATTTTTATTGAAGTTGTCCAATAATTTCCTCAAATAGTAATGGGACTCATTTTTTACCGTGTATAAATCAAAAATCGCTTTGACATGAGTATGAATAATGAGTTTTTTATTCTCATAGCGCTCCTTCAACATTGTCCATGCTACTGAATAGTTCGCAGTGGTGATTTCAATGGATTGTATAACTTGAGCCGCTTCTCCTTTTAGACATGATTGTAGGTAGTGAAACTTTTGTATATCCGATATTGAATTGTTATCATTTATCAAGGAATTGAATGTATCTCTGAATGCCATCCATTGATTGTACTGACCATGAAAATCAGGTAGGCTTAATTGTGGTAATTTAACTTGGCCGTGTATATTTGACACTATCCCGTGATTTCCAGTTTGACTCACAATGGAATGTGTGCTTGCACTTGACAATATGCTCTTGGCAATGGCACTAACTCTGAAGTAAGAATCTTCGAAACTCTTTCTCTCCTGCTCTTGTATGACTCCATCATCTGTTAAAGCTTCAATATCATTTTGTACAACTTCGAAATTTTCTAACAAACTATCATGAGATTCTAATCTTGTTTTTACTTCTTCGATACTAGAACTTTCAACTGAAAATTCATTCAAAAAATTCTGAAATCGTGTTACTTTGGCTTTCAATTGACCTCGTTTCAATTTCAATGCCCCTAATTCTGCCATTTTTGGAAGGATTATTCAACTTGAAATGTTTACACACTGCAAATTATAAGAAAAAGGCAACACTACTGATAGAAATGGGAATGGTATAAAGGAGGGTGACTTACTTGATGATTGTTGTTGAAGGAACTCGGCTTCGGCAAGTAGACTTTTCTACGTATATTCCATACACTTTTCGTGTTCACTATCACTTTTTCATCCGTTTTCGAAGGACCATGTATAATTTGGGACTTATATGTCCGCGTTAGTTTTCTGACAAGTTTCGGTAACTTGTTTCCAGGAGTAGTATTTTGTATAAAAACTCTGTATGAATTATAAAACTTTATTGCGTCTATCGTGGTAGAGCGTTAACATCGAACTGGTATTTCTCATTCACATTATCTTAGAAACATCAAGAGATTTTCTACCTGCGTCGAAGACGGGTAGTTGAGGGTGGTTGGGGCCCAACTTGGGTAATTTGCTCAAGAAACTATAATCTAACTTAAAATGTAAAATGGTTATAATACAAATGCGTACAACGCCTAGGGCAAACGAAATATTATACATGCGTATTTGGCGTAAGGTTTTTCAATAGGAACCTTCTCTTGCGTATTTGATGATTTCATGTTCATCGAATCTAGAACTTTGTCAACACGTTCAACAGATATTCCATTCAATCCGAAATAATGTACCTCATGTTCATCCAAAGTATCAACTTTCTGCATGAAATTCCCCAATCTTACTTCTCTTCCATTCATATTCAGTCACCTTATAGGCATCTTATCGCCTACTGGTTTCGCAATACTACTTCCAATCATCACTCCTCCACTCAATTCATCATTCAAAAACACACATCCATCCGTGATGTCGGTAAAGCACCATGTAACTATTTCGCATTTTGGTGGTATAACAGTATAATAGTCGCTTTTTGCATTCAATGGCACAGTAAGCTACTTCTGGTTATTCCAAAAAGGAAACATGAAGTTTTCATAGTCAATAATTGCCCCATAAGATGAGAAAAAATCTGAATCTATTACACCTTGTATACTACTACTATCAAAACTCTTGATAACCGTGAATTCATGAGTTATAGCAAATGAATATTTTCAGATATATTCATGAACACAAGAAAAATGGATATGTATGAATGAATACATTGAGAATTCGCATTCTCCATGTGATGAAAATAATGATTCTTTCTCGGTTTATTTAACAGAAAACAACTACTTTCCTGGGTATATGTCACGACGAATATTGAATAACATCTATTGAACCCACACGATGATCATATAAAGATATGCATTTGATATCATTCTGAATATTTAACAGATAACTACTTCTTTCGTGGCTATGTGCCACGTCGAACATTGAGTTATATCTGTTGAATATCCAAAAAGAGAGCATGAGAAATTAAAATCCTCTGAAATTGAGAATTGACATTATCTCTCGAATCGAATAAAACAATATGATATATTATGATATAGAAATATAACTTACCAATATGTTCCGTATTTTAGAACTGATCTATTTTTTTATCGCTTGGAGCGTACGAAAGGGAATCCCTATAATGTTCAAAGAACATCGTGAACTAAAGAAACACTGATTTATTTCGAACTAATAACTACTATTTATGTGAACGATTTATATCACACGGTATATGACTGTCTCTCTGACAATCGTTGCTTCACTGTCTGACGACAGTTGTCCGGCCGTTTATATAATATGAGATCCCTTGGTAGGCTTTGGTTCGAGAAGGTTCTCGAATAATCTTCCGTACCTTTCTTTTTGTTCTAGAAGTTTCTTAGAACAATACCTCTTTCTCAAATTGTTTCATCAATTGTTTCCAAAACATTCCAGAATCTTTTGTCACGTTATTTACCACCACAACATATATTGAGTGTTCGGAAATAGGCTGGTACATGTAGGAATCATTGGGATGTTGCAGAACAATCTGAGATGCGTGTACAGGATGATCGTTCTACTCTTGCCTTCCTGATGATGTTTACAGAGCCCCTCTGAGGGAAATATCATTATACTGCCCCCTCCTTGGAATGCATATCTCCTGGAATGAAGATAGGGACAACTGGTTTCATTACGACAACGTGCAGTTATGGTAGAAATAGCATGGCACTGTCTCCTTTCGTGAAGTTCCTTTGGAGTTTCAGCAGCATATCAGAATCTCAACTCCAGTGAATCTAAATACAACCTCCAGCATGTTCCTCACAACTCTCCAATTCAAGCCCTCTAGACCACACGCCAGCTTTGGAACAACTTTATTTTGTATGTCCTGCTCGAGTAGGGCACTTCGTAAGTCAACTAGTGTCTCCCAGAGGTCCTTGTGAATGGGTTTCTCAGAAGATCTACCTTATGTCATAACCAGGTCTCCTTCTACGTATCCTGCACCCCCAGCTCTTATGTCACATGGAAGCCTCATCTCTCGTCCAAATACAACCTTCGCCGAAGTCTGTCCTGTAGATTGTAGGCCATCAAGAAGAAAGGAAGATGTTGATTCCAGTTTTGTTGGTGTTGATCTACGACTTTGCAGAGATACCTCCCTATGGTTCGGTCCATTCGCTCCACCATGCCATCTGACTGTGGATGCAATGAAGTTGTTCTTGTTTTCTTGATTCCTAATTTCTCGCTCATCCTCTCGATCATCTTCTTGAACACTTCACTCCCGAAGTTCCGGCCCTAGTCAGAGTGAAGTTCCAATGGCACCCCAAAACGACTGATGAGTTGATTCATCAAAACATCGGCGACGAATACGACTTCCGGGTTAGGGATCGCATACGCTTCCACCCACTTGGTGGAGTAGTCCATGCAAACAAGGATGTATTCATTTCTATTATCAGTCACTGGTAACGGCCCCGCAATATCCATGGCAGTCCTTTCGGAAGGGCTTCCAACATTGTACTGTCTCATGAGTGCCCTTGGTTTACGATGAGGCCCATTGCTGGCAAAGCACACGGTGCACACAAACGTTTGAACAGCTAGACATTCCATAAGGGATTCTGGGACTGACGGGTAGGCACAGTGAACCAATCTGGCTACATCCACCTCGAATTCTCAAATACTCTGGTTGGCTCTCTGTCGACGGCTCTTCATTTGTGATTGAAACACTTGCTGCAGATGCAGATGCTTCAGATAGTTCGGCCACGATGTTTTTCCATCAGATGAAGGTGGTTTCACTCGATTGGTAGTAGTCACTGCATCTGGCCCTACTGTGGTTTCGATGTGTCGTTGACCATTTCCAGACTTCTCCAGCGAAGATCTTCTTTCTATTTCGAGCTGCAGCTTCTTCTCCATTTCTCCTATCTGAGTGATGAATTGGGTTGGAACCTGAGCTATAATCTCATCCTGCTGAGACGCGATCTGTTCTTGCTTAGCAACGATCTGTTCTTGCTGAGCAGCGATCTGAGTCAGAACCTCTTTCCGATGTGTTGATATCTAACAATACTGCTTCTCGTTAGTCAGATATCTGAGAGGCAATCTGATCTTGCTGAGCTGAAAACTGAGCTAGTACCTCTTTCTGAGCTAATATCTCTTCTCGTTGAGTCGATATTTGATTTAATACCTCTTGCCGTTGAGCTGAGATCTGTGATACGATCTGAATTTGCTGAGCAGTAATTTGTGGCAGAACTTCTTCTCGCTGAGTTGCCATCTGGTCAGCAATATCCTGTCGCTGAGCCGCAATCTGGTCCGTGATCTCCTCCTGCTGAGCCACCATCTGGTCCGTGAGCTTCTCCTGCTGAGCCAACATCTGGTCCGCAATTTCCTGTCGCTGAGCCGCTATCTGGTGTGCAATGTCTTGTCGCTGAGCCGTTATCTGGTCCGTAATGTCCTGTCGCTGAGCCGCTATCTGTTCCGAGATCCCAGCCAACATCGATTCCGCTGAAGCTAGTTCTTCGAAGGTGAACGTCTCTGGATCCGAAACAATCTCAAATTGCCACCTTGTCCACACCCAGAGAAATAGTCGGTTGTAAATACCAAACGTTCAGTGAAATATAGGAGCCAGTCACTATATTCATCAAATATTACCACTACAAAATAGGATGATACTATATAGTATTTGTATGATACAATTTGGCAGTAGTAATATTATTTGATATAGTATAGCATTATACTATTTTGTTGTGATATTTGATAAATGTATAGTTACTGGCGCCTATTTTACTAAACGTTTGGTATTTACTACCGACTTTTTTTCTCTGTGCATAATAACAGAAATAGTAGCTATTTGATAGGTATAATGCAAATGTCTATGATTCCTCATTTCCAAAACAACACCCGAAGCCCAAAGAAAACCATGCACACATTATTGAACTTCAGTCTCTAGGCGCCAGTCCTTGTAGATTGGCTTGATTTTTCTCTTTCATTCACGTTCCATAAACTATAGACTTGAAGTTATGTGCCCGACAGGCGACAGGGTTTTCTTATTGTGTGAGGACCGTAGCGCTGCTACGGGAGAGGTGGATTCGGTTAGGGCTGTTCCTAATCACCTTTAGTGATTAGTGATGTCCCGTACCGGGGCCTCATACACGATAGGGCGAGTCCAACTATCCCAGCAGCCAGAATTGAATCTGGAACATGTATTAGTTGTATGTTGTATATGAAGTTAGCTCCGGAATGGTGGATTGCATTGATGGATGGGCCTTCATAGATCATTTATGTTACACTTGTTCTCCACATTCTCACTTTTCACTATTTGTGAAAAATCTCGGCCACTTGACGAATGTAAATGAACAAGTTTCTCCAAGTCTTCATAAATTGATGAACAATGGATTCCACAAAGGGAATATTCTAAGTTACAACACCCAATCTGAGATCAACAATCAGTAGCCGCGTGACAAGTTCAGTATTTTTTTGTCATTATGTCCCATACAACACCTTTTCATATTTATCGCTGCTATCTCGGAAACATACAGTATAATAGGTTTATTTATATTACACCATCATACGTTTTGAATTATATCATTGGAATGTAAAATGAATATGAATCTAATGATATTATAATAATTACTGATAGCAAGCAAATATGAAAATGATGGAAACGCCTGATTCTGAGTGGAAAACAAATGTGAAAAAATCTGTCGATTCCAGGATTCAACTCTCCCTATTAGAAATGGAAGCGTGGAAGACCGAATCATTCTCCCATCTCCTAGGTATTGTTCGTTATTCATTTTGGCAGAGCTTGTATACCAACGAAATTCGCCTAACTATCTGTACATTATATTAATATTATTAAATTTATATATCTGCTATTGTTATTGAATTTCTAATGTTCACCCTGTATATGAATACTAAACTCATTTTCGTCTCCACATTCTCACGTTTCACTATTTGTGAAAAATATCGGCCACTATGCGAATGTAAGTTAACAAGTCTCTTCAACTCTTCATGCAAATGGTAAGTTCCTGAATTAATAACTATGACTTCCGTCATGATAGGAAACTGAATTCTCAAGACAGCGTTGAGGAGCGAATGATGAATATATTAAAAAATAATTAGGGAATTTCAACGAGTAAATCATGAATAACACGGTGATTTAAAAATCACGATTTTTTGTCATTTTCATCATCGAAAATCTTCATGATCACCCTATATATCTCAACGAAATCATGTTCATACGGTATCAGCTATCTTGGGAGGTTAACAATTCACTCGAATATACAGGATGTGTATGAATAAATCGATCTTAGGTGTCTCCAATTTTTCAAATCACCCTGTATGAAATGTATGAATTGTGATTCATGATGGAATGAGAATAGTATATTGCATGACCAAATTATTTTTTCGATATTTCATTATTACATCGAATTTTCAGACATCACTGAAATGTTTATATGTTTCACTCTGTAAACAATTGCATCATCTGAACCATCTGAATTATGTTGAGTAATATGGAGGTTCGTTAATGATATGAGCAAAGAAAATTATACTTGGCATCTTTGAATTCCGAGAAAATAATTAAATGAAAAATACCGATTTGTAACTTCAACGCCCTGTATCTCAGATTTTGCAGGTTCAATCAGTTCATCGAATTCTACAACATACTAAAAATTCAGAAAATTTCACCGAGAACCATTTTACGTACTAAAAGAGCGGGGTCCTTTGCTTAACAATTTTTTGCTCAGAAAAACTGAGTTTTTCCAAATCAGCAGTAATAAAAAAGGAAGGACATCTGTAGAATTGAAATCCAATGATGAACGCAAATAAGCTACCCTCGAAATGTCACTATTAGATTACTTATTGATGTTGATTTATTGGGGCTAATGGCTAATGATGTTGCCCCTGTTGAAAAGATGGAAAGTTGTAACCTAATTTCCTGACCAGGTCAACTGAAAGGAGAATCATTACAATAATCTCTTTTTCGATTGTTTGATAAATTGATATTCATCATACAGGACGTGGAAAGTAATTCTGAATTGAGAAGAAACTAATCACGAATCTGCGATTGAGGTCTATACAAATAACAAGTTTCTATCGTTCAAGGTTGAACCCCTTGATTGGGTGAAAGTATTGAAAAAGAATATTCTCAGATATAATTATGAACACAAAGAAATGGATAGTTATATAGAGAGATACATTGAGAATTCACATTCTCCATGTGATGAAAATCTTAATTTTTTCTTGGTTCATTCAACAGAAAACAATTCCTTTCCTGGCTATATGCCACGACGAATATTGAATTACTTCTATTATGAACACACACGATAATAATTTGAACAAAAAATCTTCTGAAATAGAAAATTTGCATTCTCCTTCAAATAAAGAAATTCATGAAATATCAATTCTCAATTTCAGAGGATTTTGATTTTTCATGCTCTCTTTTTGGATATTCAACAGATATGATTCAATGTTCGACGTGGCAAATAGCCAGGAAAGTAGTTGTTTTCTGTTAAATATTCAGAATGATATTATATGCATATCTTTATATGAAGAAGGATGCAAATTCTCTATTTAAGAAGATTTTGTTTTCAAATTCTTATCGTGTGTTCAATAGATGTAATTCAATATTCGTTGTGGCATATAGCCAGGACAGTAGTTGTTTTCTGTTGAATAAACCAAGAGAGAATTAATATTTTCACCACATGGAGAATGCAAATCCTCAATGTATTTCTTTATATATATATACCCATTTTTTGTGTTCATGAATATATCTGAGGATATTCCTTTACAATATAATAATCTCTGTTCAAATACTAACCTGAAAACCATGTATCTCAGTGCAGGCAACTTTAGAGATCACTACTGTAGGTTTAGAACGCTATTTTTCAGAAACTGCTCGTCAAAAAATAGTAAAGTGAGGTAACGTTGGAAATAAAATTGAAAGCCCTTCAAAATAATATGCCACTTGACCGCTCTTTCCTATTCATATTCTAAGGGAAACATCTACCCCTCCTAGGGATTTGAACCATGAGGGTCAAGAATATTCATTCAAAGTGTCCCCCTCGAGAATAAAATAGACCTATTTTCATTTTTCCATATTGGAGGGAGATATTAAGGGGTTGGAAGTTTTCAAATTGACACCCTGTATAATAACTGTACCATTCATGATTGGTATTGGGTAATATTCAAGTACCTACGCTATAATACTACTAGTTTGATCAAATATGTATTTCGTCAAGTCAATGTTTCCTAAATACTGTCTGTAGGTTAATCGAGGAGGTGGTACATTCATTATTCCAAATTTTTTGGGATTTTTTCTCCTCGTTTCTATAAAATAAAAATATTATTTCAATGAATCAGATGATTTGCCCCAAAATGTTACCGGTCCCGAAACGTCCAAAGATAAGTAAAAATTTGATATTTTTTCTATATACCTTTATTTCTCTTCTCCAAAAATTTTTTCAATACAAATTGTCACTGACAAGCTAGTGAATTTTTCTTTTAGGCTCTCTGATAGGAAAATTCTTTAAACGCAGTGACATTTTGGGGCAAATCATCTGATTTGTCCTTACTACACGTATATTGAAATAATATTCATATTTTTATTTTATAGAAACGAGGAGAGAAAATCCCAAAAAAATTGGAATAATCAATGTTTCCTGTTCATCAAACTGTATCCTAATCTAATTATCTGTGGACTCGTGGAGTCTTCTCTAAACAATTCAGTTTTTTTGAGAAATGAATCACTCGTGGTATTACTACTGAAAATATTTTTCGTCATCAGAGACGTTATAACTGAGTACCTTTACCCATAACAAGAATATTTCAGGTTACTCAAATCTACACAATTTCACTGTAACAATGTATATCGAATGAATATGAATTTGATCGAAGTGATGCAATGAGTTCATATTGTTATTTTTTCAATAGGCTGGTGCAGAAAGTGAGACCCTTTGGCATATCGAAGCTAGAAATGCTGCAATCGCCAATAGCTATTTCACATGTGCATTGAACAGAGTTGGAGTAGAGATCTTCGGAAACGAGTATACTTCAGGAGATGGAAAGCCACCTCATAAAGAGAGTAACTACTTTTATGGATCGAGTTATGTTACTGCTCCGAATGGAACGAGGTCACCGGTGAGTAATTTTTTGACCTTCGAAATTTCTACAAGCTGGTTCTATTGAAATCAAACTCAGATGAGCAGATAAAATTCAATATGGTATTGAAATCAAACTCAGATGAGCAAATAAAATTCAATATGGAAGTGCGAAAGGTCATTCATCGCTTGCTCAGTCTGCTCAGCTGGAATTCAATGGTATTTTCAGTGAACAGTTTGAGAGTAATAGCTTATCTTCCTCCACATTTTTGGAACTTTTCCTCCTCGTCTCTATGAATGAAATTATCAGTATCGGAAATGAGCAATATTTGGAAATACCATTCTGCCTTTGGACTTATCTGACTCCGAATAACCGAAAATACTTTGCTTAGATATATTATGTGGAATGTAATGTAATGATTGAAAAATAATACAAATTATCCATTGTTGGTGATATTCTCAAGATTTGATGACCAATATTCACAGTATCAAAACGATCCACAGTTATATTCGAATACTTGGAATATTTATGAAGATGATGATGTGAATTTTCCAGAGAAGCCTCAAACCTCAGAACAAACGTTATACTTTTTACATCAACAAGTTTCTGATCGACTCTGGTTTGACAAAATCGTTCATTGATCCAAATTCAACGTCCAGGATATATCCAAATACTATTCAAAATATTTCGTTTATACAGTGTGTCCATTTGGTGCGTAATTCTTCGATATCTCCTGGACTATTGGATTTAGAGAAAATTCAAGATGACTGGTTATTTAGTAAGTAAGTAAGTAAGTAAGTAAGTCAGTACTTTATTGATTTTTACTACCACTGCAAAGTATTGACAAAATCAGTTATTGCTCATGCATCTATGACATTCAGTTGAATATTTCTTGTAGGCAGTAAAAGCAAGATCCTATGAATATATTCCAATAACTTTTTCAATACCTTCATACACAGGGCCCATGATTTTGACAGTCAAATTTCATGAAGTTCAATGAAATTTTTCTCGATTTTTTCAAATGTAACACCCAGTATATTATATCAATAAATGAGACCTCTGCCTATACTCTCTATATTCAAATAATATCTTTCTCATCACTCGCGGCGTTGTCAAACTGTACACATTTTTCTCAGAACATGTATTGAAGTACTCATTATAAAATTAAAAAAATCATCATCAAAATCAGAGGAATTGTTCGAAATGTCTGCCATTGTGCTCGATGCAAGAGTTAATACGAGTGGTGAAATTTTCTCTAATTCTTGCTAGGATCTGTGGGGTGATACTAAGGAAAGCTTCTCGTATCCGTTCTTTCATATCTTCTATGTTGCTGGCAGCTGTGCGATAAACTCTCGATTTGACATAACCCCATAAAAAGTAATCCATACTAGTTAAATCGGGATATCTAGCAGGCCACTAAATTGGACCCCCTCGCCCTATCCATTTTTGTGGAAAATTGAATTCAAGATTGGCCCGTACTTCTCGATGATAATGTGCAGGGGCTCCATCAAGCTGGAACCACATATCTTGTTCAATTTCCTGTGGGATATGCTGGAGCAGATTTGGTAAATTTTCTAGTAATAATTGTGAAAATCTCTCTCCCGTCAGATTCTCAAAAAAAAATGGCCCAATGACATAATCATGGTATATACCACCCCAAACATTAAGAGACCACTTATGTTGAAAATTAGAAATTGAAATGGCACGGGGGTTCTCCGTATCATGAAAGTGGAAATTGTGACGGTTTACGAAACCATTTCTATGGAACGTTGATTCATCAGTAAATAAAACTTTCTTGAAAAATAACCGGTTCTCTTCTATTTTATTTCTTGCCCATCGTCTTTGCAAATCATTCTCGGTGAGTTCTTGATGGAGTTGGGCTTGATATGGATGGAACTTGTGATTCTTCAGCGATTTTGATATCGAGGATTTACTAATACTAAGATCTCGGCTGATTTCTCTCACGCTCAATGATGGATCCTACGTTACTGATAACATTATTGCCATTTCATTATCTTCTGATAAAACAGTTCTGACTCGGGTTATTTTTTCATACTTCACACTACCCGTACGCTCAAATCTCTCTTTCAATCTTTCAAAACATTTCTCTTGAGGATGTCTTCTTTGCGGAAACTTCTGGGCATGAATTCTAGTGGCGAGGATAGTATTTCCGAGACTTTCTCCCAACACCACACCATGCTCACCATTTCTTCTTGGGAATAATCCATTTCAAAGAAAATCAACGACACCAACGATATAATTATTGGTAAAGTCAGTATACCTAATCTGATGGTAAATAATAACTAAATCATAAAAACGAAAATCGGAGACTATGGTTTAAATAGATACACAAAAAAAAAACACCCAAAAAACACACGAGTATTCGTAGAATCCCAAATACGTAGTTCAGCAGCAATATGTTTGACTGAATATTGAATATTCAACTAATATTATTGTGATGATAGGTACATCAATAAATGCGTTGTGTAGACAAAAATATGAATTTGACAACGCCGCTAACAATGAGAAAAATATTATATGAATGAAAACAGTATTGGCAGAGGTTTCATTTATTGATATAATATACTGGGTGTTACATTTGAAAAAATCGAGAAAAATTTCATTGAACTTCATGAAATTTGACTGTCAAAATCATGGGCCCTGTGTATGACGGTATTTAAAAAATTATTGAAATATATTCATGGGACCTTGCTACTACAACTTACAAGAAATATTCAACTGAATGTCATAGATGCATGAGCCATAACTGATTTTTGTCAATACTTTGCAGTACTAGTAAAAATCTATAAATAATTCATAATTTGACAACGCCGCAACGGATTTTCAATTTCTTGGCATAATTGGAAAGCCAATGGAGAGGTGAATCAATGAGGAACGAAATATACAGGGTATTCCATTGAAAAAAATTATATTCTCAGCTTCCCTGCCTTTGTGTATCACCCTGTACAACTGGAAATATTTTTAAAATATGTGGCCCATTGAACTAAATAACCAGTCATTTCGAATTTTCTCTGAATTCCATAGTCCATGAAATATCGAAGAATTACGCACTAAATGGACACACTTAGTTTCGACAGTGTTCCAGAAATCCGCCCATAAATTCAATGCGATGATTCCTATTTTCATTTCCATTTCCCTTTCTGAAATTCCTGGAAATCTGAAATTCTACTTGCTCAAATTCCATCTCCTCTTGATGGCCTAATTGGTCTTGAGGATCTCAAACTTCTGCAAGCCAGATTAGATTTCGATAATAATATTTTGAATAAACCACCAACGCTAGTTATTTTGCCGTAACATCAAGTTACCGAAGCAATGTAATGGGCCTTTATTTCACCGCAAATAAATGTTTGTTGGGATGCGAGAAAAAAGTCGCATTTTTCACTACATTTTATTCGAATCAGACATCACCTCATTTTTACAATAATAAAAATATTCTCTGAGAGCTTCACTAGGTAAATTATCAGAAATATCACAAAATCCAGATGTGAGATATTTCGTTATCAAATAAGTCAGTTCAATTCCAATCCAATCATTTCAGATACCTCAATAATACCTATATTGATGTTCAAATTATTGATTAACGCAACTCGATGTGAAATAACACACGTTCCAGCACTCAATAGTGATATAGTTCTTACCGGTGATAATATTAAAATCGTATACATCGATGCAACACGAATGCCTCAAGAAAGTCCTGTTGTACCTTATACACCGAATCAAAATGAAACACCGTAGAAAAGTTGGCGATCTGGCTCTATTTCATGAATATTTTCATGGACGATGCTCTACTGAAATATCAACAATTGTTTCTCCCTTGGCAGTCCCCGCGAGATTAACCCGTCGAGTTGAGGCTTCGAACCCCTACGTGGTCACTTTGGAGACCTGCAGAACATCTCTTTCTAAAGACTCGTTCATCCAACGAACAGCAAGGCTCTGGAACACATTGCCAAGGAAGATGTTCTCCGAGGCATATAACCTTCAAAAATATAGAAACACCAATTCCCACCTTATTTTTCTTGGTTCTCACGATGTTCTCTGAACAATACAGGATATCCCTTTCCGTGGGAACCAGAACAGGAAAAATCGATGAAGCTGGCCCATTCAAATGTAGAGAACGAAATTTTCGCTGGATAGGCTTCTTCAGAATGATGCTTAGAGTTGTCTTGCTGGAATGAGCCCACACTGAAGAATCTAGATGAATAACTAGAGTTTATTGAGCAGGTAGTACGATTCGGCTTTTGCTGCTTACTGAATCATCTCCAAATACGTATCAACGTAACCATATTAATCTCCAATAAAATATTATAAAACGTATTGTGATAATATGGCTGAATGGGAGAAATACTATTTATTCATGAAAATATGAAAATGTACATGACCAGACATAATAAAAGAAATGATACATTTCTTATCAACAACATTTATGAAATATGCCAACCCGATATCTCAACATCATTATACAGAGGATACTACAATACCCTCACTCACAAATCCAACCTAACAGGTGGTGTTATAGTTCTTTTAGGTCTAGCATCTACATCTAGATCGACAACAGAGTGACGAATTGCTTGATGGTCAACCTTTCTATTTTCGTTGTTTGAATTATGATCACAAGCATTTTCATAATTCCTTACATTTTCACAATCATCATTTCCATGAGACACAATACCAGTTTTCTCAATATCATCTAAAATAGTTATAGGTTCGGTTTCATTCAATTTCGATCTCAAAATCTGGTCAGTATGTCTTTTCCATATTAAATTTTCCTTCGTCAATCTACACAAATAAACTCTATCTCCTAAAACTTCATCAATTGTTGCCTCTACCCAAATCTTCTTATGAGGATTTCTATAATCTTTACATAATACCTGTTCCCCTTCTGAAAATCTTTCTATTCTCTTTCCTTTATAATTCTTGGCATTGTCATAATTTTTATCACCTTTTTCTAGCAATAAATCTAATCGATTTCTAATTTTATTTTTTAATACTAAACTGGATGGCGTCACCCCAGTAGTTATATGTACAGAATTCCTATAATGGAAAAGATATCTATTTACAATAGTCTCCAAAGAATGGTTTGAATTGTTCGAAATCGAATCATCTCGTAATGATTTATAAATCCCACTTTCAAAACTCTTTACAGCATTTTCTGCGATACCATTTGTAGATGGATGATACGGCGGAGATGTCAGATGTTTGATCCCATTTGTACATAAAAATTTTATGAATTCTTCAGAGCAAAATTGTGAAGCATTATCTGTCACACAAACCCTTGGTCAACCAAATAATGCAAAACATTCCCTAAATCTCTCTACAGTGTTTTTGGCATCAGTATTCGTCATGATCAAAGCATGTGGCCATTTGGAATAAGAATCTACAATAATAAGAATCATCTTGCCCCTTATTGGCCCTAAAAAATCGGCATGTATGCGCTCAAAAAAATAAGTTGACTTGACTCTTCGCATAAGAACAGCTTTATTAGGTTCAGGTTTAAACACCATACAAACTCGACAGGAATTCACCGTCCTCTCAATATTTTTATCAAGTGATGGCCACCAAAAATAAGCTCTAGCATTAGCCTTCATTTTACTTATTCCTTCGTGTGTGCTATGTAACTCTCAAAGGAGTTGAAATCTCAATTTAGTAGGAACAACCACACGATAGCCCCACATAATAATTCCGTAGTCCACTGATGATTCATTTTCACGAATAAAAAATGGTTCAATATTTCATTTCCAGTGCGATCAGGAAAACCATGTTGTATAAAATCATAAATCTGCCCCAAAACTGTATCCCTTCTTGTTTCAGATCGAAGTTTCGACGCATCAATTGGTATTATATTTTTTAAAAAATTCAAATAATCAATCTTTTCAGACTCATCAAGTTAATTATCGCAAATAGGCAAACGACTCAGTGCATCTGCTTTCACATTATCTGAACCTTTAATATATTTTATCGTGTACTCAAATCCCGAGAGAAATGAAGACCACCTGTGTAATCTCCCTGCTAGATACTCGTAAAGCTTATTGACAGCCCAATAAATACTTAGGGCTTCTTTACAAACTACACTATAGTTCCTTTCTACCTTTGATAATATCCTTGATATGCAAATGATTGGCCTCTCTGTACCGTCAGGCATAACATGTAATAGCACAGCTTCAATGCCATACTCACTACTTTCACATTCTAACCTAAGTGGATCAAAATGAATCAAAATTTTATCAGAAACAATATCTTTTTTAGCATTTTCAAAAGCTTCATCACAAGATTCAGACCAACTTCAATTCAATCTTTTGGTCTGGGCGTTTTCAAAATAGCTTCAATTTTTCTTTTATCTTTTCCTAAGCCCTCAGCTGAAATTTTATGTCCTAAATAAAATATTTTGTCTTGGAAAAATATACACTTCTTTAAATTCAGGCGAAAACCAGCTCTACCTAACCTTTTCAAAACTTCTCTGAGATTTTTAAAATGTTCAATATTATTTATACCAGCTATTACAACATCGTCCAAATAGTTTACAGTTCCATCACAACCTTGTAGAACTTTTTCTACGATGCATTGAAAAATTGAACACGCCGGTTTGGTACCAAATGGTAACCGCTTCACGCTTCACCTTGTATATTCCGTAAGGAGTACTCCAAGACAAAAGCTCTGACGTTGCTTCATCTGAAACCAATTGATTGTACGCATTCAAAAAATCAAGTTTGCTAAATTTCTGACCACCCTGTAATGCTGCGAAAATATCCTCACTTCTTGGTAATGGGTGATTGAAATCTTTCAAATATTTATTTATAGTTATTTTATAATTAGCACAAACTCTAACATCCACCCCATCAGCTTTCATAATAGGAACTAAAGGTGTCCCCCAACAAGAATTAGGAATTTTTTCTATGACTCCTTCTTTTTCAAGTCTATCTAATTCTTTAACCACTTGTGGAAATAAACCTGAACTGAAATAGGCTTATGACTGACATTGGCAATATATATCAATAGATACGGGATGATACGAAACATAATAATATCAAAGGTAAGATGATGATTATATATAACATTCACTCCCCCTCAGGTCCTCACAAAATCCTCCAAATACGTAGGGGGATATTTATTTCGAGTTGGCCGACCACCAGCAAGTTCATCTTTTCTTTTTGGCGTTCCCACTTGTTTATCATCTGATGAATCTTGTGTTGAGTTGGATTCTTGTCCACATGTTGATCCTTGATTGATTTCATCATTCAAGATCGGGTCGATGTTTCCCCGTGCAGAATCTTCGGTTGATTCATCCAATGAAGTCACATCTCCTCGGGGAGCCAAATGTCGAGTTGAAACAGTATTTTCTTTTCCATTTGAAAAACGTACATGAGCATAATCTGGATTTGCTTCGATCAGTTGTACTTCTTCAACTAAAGGTTCATATTTATTGGTTCTCACATGTTTTTTAAGAAAAACGGGTCCAGCAACAGAGAGCCATGTTGGAATTGAAGAACCATTAGATGATCTGCGAGCATAACTGAACATCCTTTCATGTGGAGTGCAATTAGTAGCCGTACATAGTAATGACCTTACTGAATGAAGAGCTTCTTGCAGCACCAATTCCCTATGCTCGATTCGAAGTTTCTGTGATTTCAGGGATAGTTGATCTGTTTTCCATATGATTCCATTATAACGCTCATATTGGCCGTTTCCTTGTGGATTGTAAGCGGTAGTATAACTTGATGCTTTACCGTGTGACCTTAAAAATTCTTTCAGCTCTTGAGATATGAAAGAAGTTCCTCGGTCAGAATGTATATAGGATGGCATTCCAATAATGACAAAGATTTGACGTAGACATTTAATAACTGTTGTGGAAGATATATCTGGACAACCAAAAGCAAAAGGGAATCGTGAATATTCATCAACAATGGTTAGGATGTACTTGTTATTTGTTGAAGAATGAAGAGGGCCTTTGAAGTCTATATTCAATCTTTCAAAGGGAGATGTGGATTTTATCAGAGTTCCTTGGTTTTTGTGGAATCGAGGCTTGATTTCTGCGCAAATGGGGCAGGATGCTGTAACTTTTCGGATGTCTTCTATTGAGAAAGGTCAATTTTTACAGCGAATCCAATGGTTCAATCGCGTTACTCCACGATGACATAGGGAATTATGTAAATTATACAGGGTCTTACTGTTACCTTCATTATGAGATAATGCCGATGTTATCCTCGGAAATGTGTCTACTACAGTATTCTCGATTCCAGGCCTGTATATAATATCATACCTGAAACATGATAGTTCTAGGCGCCACCGCATTATTTTTTCGTTTTTGATTTTGCTGGAAACCTTATGATCAAACATGAAAGACACCGATTTTTGATCAGTGAAGTGTCTCCATTTTCGAAGGGCTTCCACGATAGCGTATGCTTCTTTTTCAACGGATGAGTGCCTTTTTTCAGTACTGGACAATGTTCTTGAGAAAAACGCTACTGGTTTTCCATTCTGGGAGAGTTGAGCTGCGATAGCAAATTCTGAAGCATTCGTTTCCACAGTAAACATAACGGAGTCATCAATTGATTTCACGTTGGCATTGGCAATCGTTTTTTTCCAAAGTTCGAATGCCATAATAGCATTATTAGACATGGGAAATGTTTTACACTGCACTAGTGGTTGAATTTTCTCTGAGAAATTAGGAACCCATTTTGAATAATGAGGAAACATTCCCAATATGCGACGAAGTGAAGCTACATTGTTCGGCACTGGGAGTTCCAAGAGTGGTTTGAGTCTCTCTGGGTCTGGTTTTATAGTTTTTCCTGTGATACTGTATCCAAGAACATTTATGTCGAAATTGATGAAGACTGCCGCAAGCTTCAAACGCAGTATACTTTCTCTCGTCTTCTTTGATGGGAATCTGATGGTAAGCGCTACAAAGATCAATTGAACTAAATATTTCATATTTAGCTACGTGATTAACAATATCGTCTATCCGAGGTAAAGGATGAGCATCAAGCAATGTATACCTATTAATTGTTTGTGAGTAATCAATAACCATACGCTTTTTGTGAGTCTCGCTTGATGTGACTAAAGCTTGTGCACGCCACGGTGAGTCACTTGGTTCGATGATCTCCTCTTCCAATAATCTCTTGACTTCATTTTCTATGAATTTAGAATCCTCAGATGTATATCGGCGAGATCTGACTGCAATCGGTTTACAATCGTTTGATAAATTTGAAAATAGTGGAATTGGATCAACGTTAGCTGAAGCTAAATTACATATAGCTAAAGAATTTCTTGGTCCACCAAAAGACATTTCAACACCAGAGTGTTCTTTGAGTAGATCGTGATCAGCTATCATATCTGCACACAAATCGTCTAGTATTAGTAATTTGAAATTTTCGTATATATTTTCCGAAATCCTTATATCAACAATGCAGTATCCATTTGCTTGAGAAACTTCAGACGTAGAAGCCATAGCTACATTACATGATGAAGGAAATATCTTGATTTTTCTTGCTCGGACTATCTTATTGGATATAAAGCTATCGGAACTCCCTGTATCTATCAGTGCATCTGTTTTGATTCCATTAACGTCAATTTGAATGATGGCTCTTGACAGACAAGCGGGGGATGCAGCAGAGTATTAGTTAGTATTGTTGATGACGTGTATTTGGTTGATTTTGAAGAATTACCTTGAGACTTGCAAACTTTAGAGAAGTGCCAATTCTTTCCGCATCCATTGCAGTTGTTATTTCTAGCTGAACACACATTACGCAGATGATAATCGTATCCACAAAATAAACACTTCACAGAAGTAGCAGATGTTGATGGTGATTCTGAATATGCTGGTGGTATTTGTTGTTGTGAGTGATCAGTTTCGATTTTAGCTGCAGCGTTAAATGATCCATAGGAAGAAACATAAGCTTTGGAATGATGATGAGCCATTTCTAGACCCCTAGCTTCATCGAATGCTTCTTCCAAGGTTAGTGTATCATTTTCAAGAAGTCGTTGTCTGATGTGGGGTGAGCTGAGACCAGTAATGAAGGAATCTCTGATATAATTACTTCTGCCTCAAGTTTCGTTTAGCTGAAATCAGTTATGGAAAAACTGTTGCTATGGCAATGATCGTCATAGTAACGAGTAAACAAAAACCCGATTCTCGTGCTGAGGAAATGCGTGGTTGCCAAGTTGTATCGGGTTTAGTATAGCTGAAATCAGTTATGGAAAAACTGTTGCCATGGCAATGATCGTCATGGTGACGAGTAAATAAAAACCCGATTCCCGTGGTGAGGAAATGCGTGGTTGCCAAGTTGTATAGGGTTCAGTTTGGCTGAAATCAGTTTTAGAAAAACTATTGCCATGATGGCAACGATCGTCATGGTAACGAGTGAACAGAAATCCGATTTCCGTGGTGAGGAAATGCGTGGTTGCCAAGTTGTATCGGAGAATTATTGCTTCATTCATAAATTTTTTAAACACTTCAATGTAACCATCCTTCGCGTGCTGAGCTATTCGACAAAATCAAAAATAAACAGAGCCATTTTGGAATATTCATTACGAGGTATCGCGCAGGATATAGGAAGAGAGACTACAGGTACTGATTGTCTAATACAAATGGAAACATCTCGTTAGCCCCACCCACATCTCCATTTGCCTTCATTTCGATTCACCCATACCCCTCTTCAGGCGCACATTTTGATTCAGCAACAGTCTTCGAACATACACGAACGATGCCTTGCTACCAAATCTGAACGATGTTGGAAAATATATGTTTTTCAAGAAGAAGGTTGATTCAAGTCGAGTCAGGTTAGATTGTTTGGAAAAAGTAGTGTTCTTTTTCATGCAGTCTTCAAACACACACCAACGATGCCTTGCTCCCAAATCTGATCGATGTTGAAAAATATATTTTTTCTAAGAAGGTTCATTCAAGCCGAGTTAGGTTAGATTGTTCAGAAAAAGTAGTATCCTCCCTTATGCGCTATTTGTTCCTCACTATTTTGTCGCTCGCTATTTGTTCAATAACAAAGCCTATTTTTTCCTGACGTTATTTCCATATATGATCGTCAGAGAAGTAGTAATTTTGGGAATTAATCAACGACGAACAGTCTTCAAGAAATTGATAAGAAGGGTATTCATTCGAATCAAGTTATTGTTTGAATACTAGCAAGACCTTTTGTGGAACAAAATTTGAGGCTGATTTCAGCTATACTAAACCCGATACAACTTGGCAACCACGCATTTCCTCACCACGGGAAACTGATTTTTGTTTACTCGTTACCATGACGATTTTGGAGGAATTCTTCATAGTTCCCGGATCAAAACAAATTTTACTTAGTAACATTGCATCAGAACAATTGGGTCTTGTACAAAAACTTTTCCAAGTTTCAGCAAATGAGAGTTTGTTTGATCCATTCCAAAGATTTTCAAAGTTGTTCTCAGGCCTCGGGAATACTAATCAAGCATACCTCATCAAACTTAAACCGAATGCAGTTCCGTACGCCTTGAACGTTCCAAGAAGGGTAGCTTTGCCATTGCGACTCGCTGTCAAAGAGGAATTGGAAAGCATGTGCCAGAAAGATGTCATAGAACGAGTTGAAGGTCCATCACAATGGTGTGCTCCAATTGTTATCGTGCCAAAACCCAATAAGAAAATCAGATTATGTGTTGATTTCACTCAACTGAACAAAAATGTTGAAAGAGAAGCATTTTCAATGCCGGATGTAGAGATGACGTTAGCACAATTTGACGGTGCCCAATTATTTAGTAAAATTGATGCCAATAGTGGATTGTGGCAAGTTCCACTAGATAAAAAGTGCATGCAACTCACTACTTTCATCACTCCTTTTGGAAGGTTTCGCTTCAAAAGGCTTCCGTTTGGCCTTACCACTGCTCCTGAAATCTTTCAAAAACAAATTGGGCAACTACTAGAAGACATTGATGGTGTGATATGTCATATGGACGATGTCGTGATTCATGGAAAAAATATAGAGGAACATGACAGGCGATTGTTTGTTGTATTACAAAGACTTCAATCCGCAGGTTGGACTCTTAATTCTGAAAAATGTAGCTTCAGAAAAACTTCATTACAAATTTTGGGCCACAATGTATCAGACAAAGGTATTTTGCCCGACCAATCAAAAATTGATGCTGTTTTGAAGATGTCTCCGCCTGAAAATATAACTGAAGTCAAAAGATTCATGGGTATGGTAAAGTTCATGGGTAAATTCATACCCAATTTGTCTACATTGGCGAACCCATTATACGATCTTTTGCGAGACAAGAACGAATGGAGCTGGCATGAACCCCAAATGTCTGCTTTTAAAAAAATCAAAGAAATGATCACTTCACCTCCTGTTCTGGTTTTGTATGATGTATCAAAGGATATCAAGTTATCAGTCGATTCTTCTTCATATGGATTAGGCGCAGTGATGTTACAAAAACCTTATGAAGAATATAAGCCAGTAGCTTATGCTTCCAGAACTCTAACTAATGCCGAAAAGAACTACTCGCAAATAGAAAAAGAGGCAACTGCTGTAGTATGGGGATGCGAAAAATTTTCAAACTATATAATTGGAAAATCAATATCAATTGAGACAGACCATAAACCACTAGTCTCTATTTTTGGTCAGAAAGATTTAGATAGGTTATCACCAAGACTGCAAAGATTGAGAATCCGAATGATGCGATATGATTATGAAATCCATTACACACCTGGAAAACATTCAGTCATTGCTGACACACTTTCTAGAAGTCCTATAGAAATTAATGACAGTTCACCAGAACTACAAGAAGAACTTTTGGCCTATGTTCAATTTGTACTTGAGGACTATCCTGCTTCTGATAAACGAATGGCTGAAATAGTGATCGCACAAAACGAAGATTTAGTTTGTTTGGAGCTGATAAGATACTGCAATAGTTCCTGGCCTTCGAGAACCCAAATCTCCCAAGAAGCTATTCCTTTTTGGGAGCACAGATATAATATAAGTATACAAGAAAGTGTTTTGATGAAAGGTAGTCAAATTATAATTTCGACCTGTCTGAGGAGAGATATTCTGGACAAAATTCATGCAGGTCATCAAGGAATAACTAAATGCAGAAGAATGGTGAAACAATCAGTTTGGTGGCCTGGCATATCTATGCAACTAGAAAATTTAATAAAAAATTGTGAAGTCTGCATAAGGAATGAACCAGATCCCACAGAACCTTTACTTTTCACAGATTTTCCTGATAGGCCTTGGAAAATTGTTGGAACTGATTTATTCAAGTTGAATAATGATTGGTATATCATAGTAGCAGACTACTACTCGAGATATTTTGAAATAGCGAAATTGGAGAACTGTACGTCTGCTAGTATTATTATACATCACAAATCCATTTTTGCCAGACATGGGATCCCGGAAATGATAAGAGGTGATAGTGGAAGTCAATTTTCTCAGAAGATTGATTCGAAATATAACAGATTTGCGAATGAATATGGATTCCAATTAATAACATCAAGTCCACATCATAAACAAAGTAATGGATTCATCGAAAGCCAAGTGAAAAATTTCAAAAAACATTTTCTTAAATCTAATGATCCATATCAAATGATGCTTAATCTAAGATCAACTCCTTTGGAATGTGGTTATTCTCCGGCAGAACTCTTAATGGGGCGGAAATTGAGAGGCCTTGTTCCCATGTCAACAAATCAGTTGAAACCTACCCTCCCAGATTCAGAAAAACTCCAGGAAATTGGGAGAATGAGAAGAGTACGTCAGAAGAAAAACTTTGATGCCTCTCACAAAATTACGAATTTAGAAGATTTGTCAATAGGAAGTAGGGTCTGGGTATCTGACCTTAGGAAGGAAGGAAGAATTATAAGAAAACATGAAACTCCAAGATCATATGTAGTACAAGTTTTGGATAACATCTATCGGAGGAATCGAAGATTTCTTCATCTTCTACCTAACTGACCTTCGTAGTACTTGAAGGGGAAGATGTAGTATATACGTACTGTATATTAACCTTCATTGATAGTTAGGATGATGACAGTTGTTTTTCATCTAGAAGTTGTCATTGTTATCTTGTTTGTCACTTTTGGGAATAAAAAGTAATCACATTGAAACTGTATTATATAACATATAACACATTCGACTAATAATGACTGACATTGACAATATATATCAATAGATACGGAATGATACAGAACATAATAAAATCGAAGGTTATAGGATGATTATATATAACACCACTTTATCTCTGAAAGCGAAAGGAATGGGCGGTGGTTTCTTGAAAATCGGCATCACTTCAGATTCCACGTCTAATTTGATTTTTTCATCAACATAAGTACCTAACTCATTCTTGAATAAATCTGAAAACTCTTCCAAAAGTTCGTCTAAATTTGTATTTCCTGAATAAGATACTTGACATTCACCGTCAGTCAATAAATTGTCATCGTTTTGACATAAATTTTCATCATTCAAGAAAACTTCATTATTCGCATTTAGCATCAATCTAAAACTCGTCCAGATATCTCTTTCCAATAAAGATTTGGAGGCCTTATCAATCACTATTAATTTGCTAACTTTGGTTGAATGGCCCAATGTGAAATCTACCTCTATTTGCCCTTTAGGAACAACTACTGGACCATGGTAAACTCTAATTAAAATATTTGTTGGTCTGAGATTGATATTGGAAAAATATTCCTCATAAATCTTGAAAGGTGAACATGACATTCCATTCAATTGGTTCCTGTTCAACAGTATCAAGAGAATGATTCTTATCAACTTTCGATCTACATACCTTAGAAATATGTCCCTTTTTACGACATACAGTACAAACAAAATTCTTATACACGCAAAACAAGTAATCTTTCCACTTGCTTTTCCCGGTTCTTCTGTTCTTCCTTTTGAAAACATGTGTGGTTTCCCTTTATACAAACTTGGAGAATGAGTACTCTACCATGATAATTGAATTTCTGAACTCGGTGAACCTCAACGTTTCTTGTCTCCAAGAATGCTCCTTCTTTTATTAAAGCAATCTCCAACATTTCAATACAACTCTTCGAAATACCTTCTTCGCATAGTCTGTCCACTATTGGTCCTGGTGTCATTCCAACCACGAACTTATCCAAAACCCTGGCATCCAAAAGTGTTCCGAATTCGCAATATACAGCTGCCCTTTTGACTTTGATCGTTGATTGATATATTACGCTTACGCTGGGTAGGCGTAATATATCAATCAACGCTTTGACATACCATTCTTTGACTGTTTCATCCTTTTGTCGTAACAAATCAAACTGAATCCTTTTCCGATGAATGGTTACTTTTGGTTTAAATTGCGAAAACAATATGCTTAATAAATCTTCAAAACTCTTACTGCTTGGCTTGTGAGGGTGACAAATATTCCTTAAAATCTTGTAAACATCTTCACAAACGGATGTCAGAAGAATTGAGCTCCTTCTTTCACCTTCAACCCCGTGTGCCAGTAAAAATTGCTCCAGTCTTTCACTGAAAATCTCCCAATCGTCTCGTAATTTGAAAATATTCAAACTTGCCACATTCCCAGTATTAACAACCGTAATATCTGTTTCTCTAGATTGTTATTCTGCTCCTCTAGGAATAATGGAGAATTAGGGTATCAGAACTTTTTCCGAAAATCTCCTTTGAAAATATTGAATCAGGTCCTTCGTTCACGTACCTCGTCGCCAAAATATGTAATAATGTGGCTGAATGGGAGAAATACTATTTATTCATGAAAATATGAAAATGTACATGACAAGACATAATGAAACAAATGTTACATTTCTTATCAACAACATTCATGAAATATGCCAACCCGATATCTCAACATCATTATACAGAGGATACTACACGTATCTACTTCCTTTCTTGACTGTTCTTTCAATGATTGATCAATTGTGATCTTATTTTCTTCACGGGTAAATCAAGGTAAAATTGGATTTCTGTGATCATTTGACTGCTGGTGCTTTTCTATGTCTTGGGAAATGTTGGACCAATTTTCATACCCAGGTTTAAACAGTGACTCTGTTGATGGAAACAGCTTACAAGTAATATAGGTAGTAGATCCATCCCTTGCTGGGGGAATAACGAAGCCAGTATCTTTTTATCTTCTGACCGTTTTTTTAAATATTTTCGAAATATGTGTTCGGAAAATACCTGTTAGATTTTCTAGAAAGCGTTGCAGAATTCGAGTCATTCAATGAAAATCAATGAATAAAACTATTTGCCAGACTGCTAGGCCATGAAGATCTTAAGAACTAACAATATCCGCAGTGTCTTCACATACATCTCTATGTGACTCCCTATCTTTGGAGGCGTTGTTAGATTATGATGAAGATGTATTAGTCTTCACTCTTCCAGTTTGGAATCTTCTGCTTCAACGTTGAATTCGTTGATTGTACCAATCACAGGGTGGGTTTCCACTACCTGTAAGCTTGAGGACGAGCCTGCTGAAACTATGTTCTTGTGGCTTCCTATTCCATATTTTTTATCAGCTACTTGTTTTATTGTGAGAAACTTGGTTGATTCAGAGTATTTTTCATTTTTCTGATCTCTTTTTTCCTTTAGTTTTATTTTTTGATGACCTTATGAATACTGCCGATCACTCCGATCAGACACAATGTCTAAGGCAATTGTGCTGCGACACCTGAAACAAAAGTTGACCTATATAACTATGTAAGGTACATTGTATAATAAAATATATAATTTGTATCTTATTCAACATGAAACTCCATATAAACATCTGCCAACGCTTTATAAAAGTTAAATTATCAACGACTTTCAGACGTTCGGCGAAAGACCTTCTGAGCCGAAAAGCATAGAATATTTCATCTTCAGGGCACGATATAAGTAGATAGGCAATATAACATTATATTTTCAAAGATCGTCATAGTCTCCCCTCGTATAGAGAGTTAGGAAAATAATATATTATTGTTCCATTGTTTCCTTCGTGTGTCGTTTGTGTGCTTAATGGGATAATTCGATATATATACAACAATATTCAAGAAACTAATCAGTCAATATAATTTATTTTTAGAATAGATCAAGTATGATCGAGGCACCCACTTACCACTTACCTACCTCACAGAACTGTAAATTGTACCTAATACAAGATTGAGTATGAAAATGTTTCAAATCACAACCACTATTTCCCTTGGCGGGCGCCGGGCGCTGTGTATTTTCAGCTAAATTGCTTGGTTGCTGCTGACACCTTACTCCACTAGTACACACACAGTGCACAGATACTAAGAACAAAAACTAAAAAGCACCGTTCACCGTTTTGTACTGTCCTTACTCCACCGACAAGTGCCATAAATCATCTTTGGAGTCTGGCGTCGAGCGCAGCAGGATTTCCTAGAGGCCTAGAGGTATACAACGTTGCCATCTCTTTCAAAATTTTTGTTTTTCGAATTCTTTATATTTATGGGTTTATTTTTCATTTTCATCAATGATCAGAGTGCGTCGTTTATAGTCTTCGAGAGACTCGTGCGAGCAAGGAATGATGGGGGTCTCACAATAATCAATCAACAATATGAAGGATATGATGAAAAAATTAATTGACAATGAATAAAACTATATAACACGGAGTCTATGATTTTGACGGAGTTCACTTTCAGTCAAAAGGATGATATCTATGGAACTACCCACCTGGCTGCTGGCAAGCAGTGTATATCAATGATGATAATCTCAGTAGGTCATTGACTTCCAACTTCCTTCACAGTCAGACATAACCTTACTCCAATGAATGCTGCTAATAATTCTAATACAAGTATTGTTATGTTCCTTAGTGCAACTCCAGCTTTAGCTTGAATTAATTGCACAAAAATAACTATCGATCTCTATTCCTGTAAAAATACAAGCTGCATATGCTGCTTTGCTATCATCGCAAGAAAACATGTATTTAGGTCTTTTCAGTCTCCATGCTTACTGATTTTATTAAGGAATAGAACAGGAGCTCAATAAGTGTATTTGTTTCAACCACAAATCGAATTGTCTCTCCTCATTTTAAGGTAGCTTATCATCAGTCGGTTTCTGCTTTCCACGTGTCTTGTAACGATAGTTTCGAAATGAGTGTAACTGGACAAAGAAAACCTATAAGGTCAAATATCCTTCGCGCTGCAGATAATAAGCCCCGTTTTGATTAAGGAGTGTCACTTAATTTCATTAAAGCATTCGCATCAAAAAGGAAGGGTATCATCTCCATAATTCCAAAGTATTTCCAATACAGCATCGATTTCTGATCTATATACCGGATTTTCATCAGTACTAAATATATACATTCACTGAGATTGAATTGTTCTGAAGACATAATAGGTGCGTTTTATTGGCAAGATTCTTCCACCGGAATAACAATTTATGTCGTTTTATTGATCGAAATTCTGAAACTGGTTCCAACTTTTCATTTTGTCTTCTCATACGGAATGACCAGAAGACGATTGTGGAGGGAGTGTACGAAATGGCGGAAATGGCGGTATTTCAGATACTCTCACCTCGAAATCTGACTTAAAAATTGCCAAAAAGTGTACTCGCATCGGGAAATATTATGGAATTGTTCGCTATTCTACTCAGGATACTTTCAAACACTTCTGGACTCCTGAAATGACTTTTGAACGTTGATAAAACCATTTGCGATAGGTACTTCTTTATAATAATTTCTAATTTTTGGTATGATGATGCTGAAAAATCTGACGTCAAGTAATTCTGTAGATAACATCAGAAGACTCATACAAGTATAAGGGGTCAATTCCATCGATGAATATCAGTGTATTTTGCTTCCTGATCAATGCAACTACTAAGGAGGATAATAACAAGAAAGCGGGAACAACATCCATTATCGGACCATTTTAGATTATGATTAAAATTATGTACGGATAATTATCAAGATCCCGAAATTATATCATTATTATATAACCTAAGAAAGATCAGCTGAATGTTACAGCTCTCACAATAAATCGCATCGTTTTATTGGTCGTCAATTCTACTGCCACCAGTGGGAAACGAAAACACGCACCTAATGTGTTTTAACGTACTGATGAATGTCTGTAATTCCTCTTTCAAATTCACTCTTGTTACACAATCATCGACATAAAATAATTCATTCAGAGGTTGTGCCGTCTTCTGAAGATTTTCTGGTACTAGAGTAAAATGAAAATTTATTGTAGCAGCTAAGAAGAATGGACTAGCTTTCATTCCAAACACAACTACTATACAGTGTCTATAAATGTTCTGTTGGAAAATGGCGTCGAAAATTGTCGATTTTCGCATTATGTACGCACTGGTATATCCTAGCATAAAAATTCCTATCACCAATCTCATAGAGAACTGAATTACCTACAAGTTTTGTCTAAAATGTTTTTTTGTACAACTCATTGTGAGGAATATACGTAAATAATCACTTTCCTTTTGCAGGGCAAAATCCCCTGGCTACTGGACTAACAAGACCATCTTCAACATTTTCAATATTTCCTGCGAGAAAACTTTCAAAAATATCTGCCCGTAACAATATTTCAATATCTAATAACATATCTGATGTATCTAGATCACTTAGAATAATATTTTCACCTTTCAAACATTCAATGAGGTGTGCATTTTTGAGACGAGGAATTACATTACAAATTTTTCGTCGATTCAAAACTGTAGTTCGTTTCTCAAAATCCTATTTCAAGTTTTGAATCGTGATTTTATATATTCCATGAGGCTTCGGTCCCATCTGCATATCACCAAAAACTCCTTGTAATATATTCTCTACCCAACATTTATTGAATCCCAACTCATTCGATGTACTTTTCAGAATATATAATCTTTGTGATTCTAAATCTGATAGAGCAAATACAATCTTCCTTTCATTTACATCTTCATCCATGACTCTGACCATAAAAGTTTGTGATAGAACTCGGAAAAAAAATTACTAGGTAGTTTATTTTTCACTCGTTCCTCATTTCGATTTATAATTTTGGATTCTTCCCTATAAGGTGATTCAAGATACATAATCGAAGAGTATTTTTCAGTGCATACTATTCATCTCATGAAAGCTGTGTGGGTTGGGGCAAGGAAAGCACCCTCTTCTTGTCAAGATTCTGGTTTCTCTTCATTGTGATGTAAATTTTTACGCTTGTATGCAATCTTGACTTGAATATGCACTTTCACAAAATATACAAATTGGAATTTTCTGACCTCCAGACATCTGATTCTTCGAACTTCCCAGGCAACCAGATGACGTTTCAGCCACGTCTTTTCACGTCATTTGAATCACCAAGGTGACGTCAGGAGTTGACTTCGTATTACGTGATAAATGACGTGAATAAGTCCTGCAATAACGTCATTAACTCTATAAAACTAACGTCGAATTGACGTTCAAATTTCGTGATGACATGTGAAAAAGTTTCCTCGAACATGGGGAGATAATCACCGGTGACCTCTGATGACATATAATATTGATTATGCATTGTTGAGTCTGCTTGGTGGTCCCTCCGGTGTCATGTCCATTCAATTTTCTATTCAGCAGCGCTTTTCCTCAGTATGCATCTCCATCAGAATGAAATCAGTTACTCGTATTTGTATCGAAGATTATTTAGTTTGTGTCGGCGATGTGAGCATACCAAGAATAGTTTGATAGCAATAAAAAGGATGTTGGCGAGTTCAACTTCACTTTTTTGAGTAGCGTGAATTCATGCATTATTTGTCAACACACAAAAAACTGAATAGCAAATTATTAGAGAATTCTCTGAATGACGTGATTTTTTGACGTCCTACATACGTCACTGCAACGTCATAAAAGTGACGGTTTCAGGTACACCTACCCATATTATCATTTGTATATATACAAGTTATATTCCCGTGAGAATCATAGCCGACTACGGAAACCACACACATCACCGAAATCGGACGCCTGATAATGCAAGATCAACATATTTCCTAGAATCAGTTAGAGCCCGTGACACTGTATTTCTCACATGTTTCCCTCAGTCTAGAATTAGAATCCGAATTGTTCAGTTGCTTTTGTATGACATAAAATAAATCTTTTTTAAAAAGTAACTTTGACCAAAAAGTTATTTAAGTGGCGCAGTCGGTAGGATTGGTCGATCATTTGTTAGTGAATATAACAAGTTGATTCGTTTCTACGATTTATCGACCTATTCGAAAAATTCGGTACGCGTACGGCAGAAAAATCCAGTCAGGTGAACTGAGTAGCTTGACGAGAAGAATCCGTTCGTTTCCATCAACATCAGCAGCAACCGAGAAGTACAATCGCTGTCTCTTCCGATGCCTGGCCCTGGACCGATGGAGTGGATTTGGATTTTGCTGTAAGTACTGATGTCATATAGAGATTTTCAAGACCAGTATAATTCTGACAATTCTGAAAATTCTGAACATTCAAACAATTCTGATTCGGACTCAAACATCCCTAATTTCCCCTCATATCGCTCTAGATCACCAAATTCAATAAGAGATTTTCAACTGACCCAATCAATTTCCAATATTTCATTAATTTCGAGTGCAGATCCACAAGTACATACAATGGCTGTCTTGAAACAAGAATATTTCAACATGATTCCCGATTTCCACGGTGAAATGGAATTATTGCCGAGATTTATAGAAATCTCAGAGAAACTAGTAAATAAGTTTTATAATGCTGCGGATGTGAACGATTTTCAGAATGAATATCTGATGTCTAGTATCCTAGCAAAAGTAAAAGGCGATGCTGCTTTGAAAATATCGTCTTGTATCATAAGAAATTGGGCAGATTTGAAAAACGCTTTGTTAAACACATATGCGGATAAACGCGATATATTTACTCTGAATATTGAAATGACTGAACTTAAACAAGCAAATGAATCACCGTTTGAATTCTACAATAGAATCCAACAAATTCTGAATTTACAGATTTCACAGTTGACTACTGGTGGTACTGTACAGGAAGTTGATATATTAGGCAAATATGTTAGAAATTTAGCACTTAGAGTACTTTTGAGAGGATTAAAAGATCCTATTGGTTCTTTAATGCGTACTAAAAATCCGAAAGATTTGAATGATGCCTTAAATATGCTCACAAATGATTTTCAGTTAGACGCGGTCCAACAAAGACCACCGAAAAATCAATTCCAGTCAAAACCATCATTCCAGAGCTCTCAGAATAGACCACGCATTATTCCACCATTGCAAATCACAAATTTTTCACATAACACTCGAATGCCTAACAGAACAAATAATTCTTTTCAACAAAATTCCCTACAGCCTCATAGTAGTAATGCATTTCAGAGTCAAAATAGGAATTTTAACGCGTTTAGACCCAATCAAACTCAAAATCTCCCGAAACCTACACCTATGAGTGTTTCAACCAGAAATACTTATAGACCTAATCAACCAAACTCAAATCAAAACTATCGATTGAATCAACACCAAAATTTCAGACAAAACAGACCAAACTACATTGCTGAAGAATTGTTTAATATAGATAATCAACCCATAGTCGAACACCCAGTAGAAGCAGATCAAAATGAACATTTTTTAGAGGAAGAAGCCTCGGAAATAGTAAACTGAATCATTTTGAACTAATGAATCTAACTAATAATAGAAGTGAACTTCCATACATAGTATTTCCAGAAAATAATTTGAAATTTTTGATAGATACTGGTAGTACAAAATCATTCATAAGACCTGATATAGCCGAAATTCATTTCAAATCCTCAATAAAAAAAGATCCCTTCCAAATTACAACCGCACACGGCACATCAACCGAACTATATAGTACATTGATTCCTTGTTCTAAAATACTCAATAAATCTAATTTACCTCTGAAGTTCCACCTATTTAAGTTTCATGACCATTTTGACTGTCTCCTAGGGCTCGACAATTTGAAATTGTTAAATACTGTTATTGATTTGAATGAAAATGTGTTGATTACCCCAAACTCGAAAATAAAACTTAATTTTCATAAAGTATCTCCCTGTACGAATTGTATAGTAGTACCGCCGAGATCGGAACAAATAATCAAAGTTAATATTAGGAATATTGCCAATGGGCAAGCAGTTATACCCTATATGAAGATTTCACAATTAGAAATACCAGAATGTTTGACTATTGTCAAAAATAATCAAGCGATTTGCTCAATATTGAATCCATCAAATTCTCAATTATTAATTGACATGACTGAACCAATGGACGCCGAATTGTTCGATGAATACGAACCCTCTTCTTGTCCAAATTTCAATAACGTCAATTTCGAAAAATTCCAATTTGATATTACCAAAATTCGAACCGAACATATGAATTCGGAAGAACAAACAGAGATCACCAAACTAATTAAAGAATATTCTGATATATTTCATATTGAAGGAAATCAATTATCATTTACAAGTAGAGTTAAACACGTAATAAAAACTTCTGATGAAATGCCGGTGTATACTAAAACTTATAGGTATCCCGAAATTCACAAACAAGAAGTTAATACGCAAATTCAAAACATGTTAGATCAAAATATAATAAGGCCGTCTCACTCTCCATGGTCATCCCCTATTTGGGTTGTGCCAAAAAAACTAGACGCTTCTGGCAAAAAGAAATGGCGAATCGTTGTGGATTATCGGAAACTCAACGATAAAACTATTGGTGACCGATATCCACTGCCGAGTATAACCGAACTATTGGATAAACTTGGCAGATGCCAATACTTTTCGACGCTTGATTTGGCTTCAGGGTTTCACCAAATCGAAATGGCTGAAGATGATATCCAAAAAACCGCCTTCAACACTGGTAATGGTCATTACGAATTCCTTCGAATGCCATTTGGCTTGAAAAATGCACCAGCCACATTCCAGAGAGTCATGGATAATATTTTGCGAGGAATACAAAACGAAAAATGTCTTGTATACCTCGATGATATCATCATTTTCAGCACGAGTCTCCAAGAACACATCAATCGCTTGCGAGAGGTATTCGAGAGACTACGAAACTCTAACTTCAAAATTCAGCTGGATAAGTCAGAATTTCTAAGGAAAGAAGTGGCTTATCTAGGCCATGTTGTGACCCCTGAAGGTGTTCGACCAAATCCTGATAAAATCAGAGCTATCAAAAATTACCCATTACCGAAAAATACCAAACAAATCAAAGGCTTTTTAGGACTATTAGGTTACTATAGAAAATTCATCAAAGACTTCGCCAAATTAACGAAACCTTTGACAAAATGCTTGAAAAAAGACGCGCATATTGATATAAAAAATCCAGACTACGTAAAATGTTTTGAAATGTGTAAAAACTTGCTCATTAATGAACCAATTCTTCAATACCCGGATTTCACAAAAGATTTTATTCTTACAACAGATGCAAGTAATGTTGCGATAGGAGCAGTTTTGTCTCAGGGTAAAGTCGGATCAGACCTGCCAATAGCATACGCTAGCAGAACACTGAACGAATCCGAGCAAAACTACTCTACTATAGAAAAAGAATTGTTAGCGATAGTATGGGCTGTCAAGTATTTCAGGCCATACTTATTCGGAAGAAAATTTAAAGTCGTTTGTGACCACAAACCGTTGCTTTGGTTGTTTTCACTTAAGGAACCTAATTCCAAATTACTAAGATGGCGCCTCAAGTTAGAGGAATTTGATTATGAAATGGAATACAGAAAGGGGGTTCAGAATAAAAACGCGGACGCTCTTTCTAGAATCGAACTCAACATGAACGAGACGAATGACGAAAATCCGACTAACATTTTTGACTACATGACGAAATTTAACCAAGATCTTGAAAAGGCAAATAATAATACTGAAACCGATAATCAATCGATGATTGCCGAAGCTAACGATTTGGACCAAGAAAATAATGCAGAAGAAGATAATGATCAAACCATTCATTCAAACTCTGAAAATCCGATTGTTGGTATCCCAATAATTGATTGTCCAGTAAATTTCGGTAAAAATCAAATAGTCATCTCTGAAGTGAATTACGAACCAGCGACACCTAGTGTTATAAAACTGTATAGAACGAAACAAAGAATCCTCATACAGATTTCACGAAACAATTATGAAAAAGATATTTTTAACGCCATTAAAGAATTTGTTGTTCCTAAAATAAAATATTATATTTATTTCGAAGACCCGATTTACGAGAAATTTTCAAATGTCCTTCAGAAATTCTTCAAAAATTCTCTTATAACCCTAGTAAGGTGCACTAAGAAATTAATCGACGTTACATCTGACGACGATATCAAGGAAATAATTCAAAAATATCACGAAGGCAAAACGAATCATAGAGGGTTAGATGAAACTGAAAAACGTATTAAATCCACTTATTATTGGCCAAATCAAAGAAGATCGATTCAAAATTATATTAACGAATGCGAAACTTGTTTAGTCACAAAATACGACAGAAACCCATTGAAATTAGAACTCAATATAACACCCACACCAGTGAAACCTTTTGAAATATTACATATTGATGGCATAACTTTAGAAAACGTAAAATTTTTAACAATCATCGACTCATTTTCCAAATACGCCCAAGCTTACAAATTAGATTCTGCTCAAGGACTCGAAGTGGTTAATAAATTGATAAGATACTTCACACATCATAAAATTCCACACCAAATAGTTTCAGACAACGGCCTAGAATTCAAAAACTCACTAGTGAAAGAACTACTCGAGATTCATAAAGTTAATATTCATTTCATAAGTTCACAGCATCCTGAATCAAATGGACTTATAGAAAGATTCCACTCTACCCTTGTAGAGCACATTCGATTACTCAATAATCAGAATGAATACAAAGACGATTCAATCAAATCAAAAGTAAATTACGCCCTTCTGGCATATAATAACACAGTTCATTCAGTAACAAATTTAAAGCCCTACGAAATAGTCACTGGTCATTTAGAGACTGATTGTCCTTTCAATATCGATATCGAAAAACAATTAGTTAATAATTATATCACCAATCATAAGGACAAGGTGAAATTGTTGTACCAAAAATTAAATAATGACTTGCAAAAGGGTAAAGAAACTGTTATTCAGAAAGCTAACGAGAATAAAGAACCAATACCAGAAATTCCAGAAGTAGTATTTGTGAAAAATAAGCAAAAGCAGAGAAAAACCTTGAATAAATTCAAACGCGAGAAAATCAAAAGTATTGACGCTGAGCTGAAAACCGCAAAAATAGAACCAACATATAAAAACACTGTAGATAAAATCCATCTTTCTAATATCAAAAGACCCAGACAGAAAACTAAACTGAAAACTATTTCAGGTACTCCTACTTCTACTTCGGACACGCAACAGAAATAGAAAACATCACACACAACTTAGGAATCCTTCCAATCAAGTTAGGTCCAGCAAAACTTCAAAGAACAGAACATACTTTCACTCATTTTTACGATCTCAAGCCACTTATCGAAGAATACAATAAGTTGAACATTCAGTATATCAATATCAGCCCTAACCTCAAGGATAACACAATTTACACCCGATCTGTTGAAAACTACGTCACCATTCTGAATTATATACGAGCAAGTATAGACGAAAAATTCGATAATATTCAAATTCAATCACCAAAACCCATCAGGAATAAACGTGGATTGATAAATGGTTTAGGATCAATTGTCAAAAGTATATCTGGAAATCTTGACGCCGAAGATGGCGAGAGAATCAATAGTATTTTAGATCATTTGAAATCAAATCAAATTAACCTCCAAGAGCAATTAAAAATGCAATATAGTTTGAATAATCAAATTGTCCAAAAATTCAATGATACAATACGAGACATCCAACATAATGAACTTGAACTTACATCAAGGATCTTACAGCTGAAAAACATTCTAAAGCACGAAATTCAAAATCAACATATTTTATACGCCAAAGATATTTTCAATCAGATGGTTATTCTTTTCAATGGTATACTTAATGTCTTACAGGATATTGAGAATTCATTGACATTTTGTAAACTAAGAACTATGCATCCTAGCATCATTAAACCAAAAGACTTGTTTCTCGAACTAGAAAGAATTTCACTGCATTATAAAAATCAACTCCCTTTTGAATTAAAATACGAGAACATCTTAGACTTCGAATCAATCTTAGATGTGAAATGTAGAATAGAAAAAGACAGAATTTATTATTTCCTATCGATTCCTATCGATTTCGAATCCATTTTTGAACTTTATTATTTGCTTCCTATACCCACGAAGCACGAGTCAGAATTTTTGACAATTATTCCAAATTCAAATTACCTATTGAAATCAAAAGACAACACGATGAAATCTCTAAGTGACAAATGTACCCAAGGCAAAATATTCCACTGTCCAAGCCACCTCCTGAGAAATACGAAGACAACTTGCGAAGAACACATCATTCTGGAAGAAAATACCAGCAACTGTCAATACAGCCGTATAGAAATCTCAGATAGTCATATGGAAAGAATTCCGGAGATCGATCAATATCTAGGTGTATTTCCACTAGAAGAAAACCTGCAATTCCAGTGCGAAGACGAAATACAAACTAAGACCGTATCAGGAATATATCTTTTGAAAAATTCAAAGTGCAAGATATTCTTCCACGACCAGGAAATGGGTTTTCAAGACAAAACTTATGGCACGCCACTGGTAGCGAACAAATTGATATTTGACTTGAAGAAGGAAAATTTCACCGACTTCAAGATCCAACTGAAAACGCTGAAAATTTCAGAAATTCCGACGAATAGAATCGTCCCAACTATAAATCAAGATTTCGGCTACCATAGACCAAGCCTCTGGACCATCATCCTGTATATTAGCGTCGCTGTTATAGGTATCATCCTTATTTGGCACAAATGGAAGAAAATCACGAATCAACTTGGAAACGCAAATCAACTCCAAGAGGTCAACTTCCAAGAACGAAAAGTAAATCTTCCGGAGGAAGCTTCATTCTAATGGGGGAGGAGTTATATTCCCGTGAGAATCATAGCCGACTACGGAAACCACACACATCACCGAAATCGGACGCCTGATAATGCAAGATCAACATATTTCCTAGAATCAGTTAGAGCCCGTGACACTGTATTTCTCACATGTTTCCCTCAGTCTAGAATTAGAATCCGAATTGTTCAGTTGCTTTTGTATGACATAAAATAAATCTTTTTTAAAAAGTAACTTTGACCTAAAAGTTATTTAAGTTACATATATAGCTTGATTGGTTTCCGAAATATACAGGATGTCGCAGTTTGAGAAAAGTTTTCTATAACTTTTTTTATAATTCCAATAAAACTCACGTGTTGTTTTGTTTTAATTTTTTTTTTCTTATCGCTTGGAGCGCACGAAAGGGAATCCCTATAATGTTCAAAGAACATCGTGCGTTCCTAGGGAGGATAGGGACAGGAGGTAGGTATTGGAATTTTTTTTGAACTTTTGGAGATTATATGTTGTTGGGAATACTTCCACAGGCAATGAATTCCAGAGCCTAGCCGTTCTATGGATGAAGGAGTCTTGATAAAGTGCTGTTCGACATCTTTCGAGGTTAACAACGAAAGGATGTGCTGACTGGGCTTGTCTAGTTCGTCTGACTGGTATTGCTAGTGAAGGGATGATAGCAGAGATTTCCGAAGAACATTTCCCGTGGAAGTATCGATAGAAAAGTGAAAGGTCGCCGACCTTCCTACGGTGTTAAAATGATGACAAAGAGTGAGTGAGTGTGGCGTCACCCACAAGGCTAATGGCTCTTCTCTGGATGGAATCTAAGAGCATCAGCGTATGTTTTGGTGCTGAACCCCATATGTGGGAACAGTATTCTAGAACAGGCCGTATCTGCGCTTCGTAGATCATGAGAAGCTGTTGAGGTGTAAAGTAGCTTTTCGCACGGAACAAGAATCCGAGTTTTTGTGAAGCAGCTTTTGCGATGGATCTGACATGATTATCCCATGAAAGAGTGTTGCTGATGGAAATACCGGGCATAGATATGGTGGGCTTGGTGGGGATGGTGGAGCCAGACATTACAATATCAGGCATACTGAGTTCCGCCTTTCTAGAGAAAATGCAGGCTTGAGTTTTGGTGGCGTTGAATTCAACTAGATTGTTTGTTCCCCAGGCTGTGATTTCAGCAAGATCTTCAATGACAGCATTGACCTGCCTGTGCCGTGAGTTCTTAGTTTCCTGGGAAGAAATGGGAATTCTGGAAGAGAACGCAGTATGGAGGGTACTATCATCTGCAAAGCTGTGGGGCAACGTATTCTGCTCTAGTCGCGAGGTTAGGGTTTTTGCGCCAGCGATGGTAGGCTGTTTGTTTCAAGGCAACAGTCCTAGAACAGTTTTTGTTGAACCAGGGTTTCGAAGGTGATGATCTTTTCGAAAAATGAGGAATGTATGTGTCCATTCCGAGCATGATGATCTCGGATATTTCCGCAGCACACTGTGAAGGGTCCTCAGAGTCAAAGCATAATCTATGCCACGGAAACTCGGAGAAAAACATGCGGAGACCGTCCCAATCTCCTGAATTGTAATGCCATATAAGACGTGGAGGTGCCGGAGCAGTTGATGGAATGAAAAATGGGCAGGTTGTGGAGATGAGTGTGTGGTCAGAATTGCCAAGTGGAGCTCGTACATCTATGGTGTAGGGTGCTGAATTATTAGTGAGGAATAAGTCAAGTATGTTGGCTGAATGGTTATTGGCATCGGGAATTCGTGTGGGTTCTTTGATAAGCTGCTCTAAGCCGTGAGCGATGGCGAAAGCTTCGGCTTGTCGCCCAGCTTCATCCGTTCTGTTAGAGTGTACGAGCCGAGCAGTGTTGTGTACATTGAAATCGCCCATGATGATGATTTCTGCTGCTGGATGGTTCTGTTGAATTTGGTCAAGCTTCAGAGACAAGAATTCGAAGAGCTCTTCATAGGATGGATCATTTGGTGATAAGTAGAGACAACAAAGGTATTTGGTCTGTTTCTGGCTATCGAGTTTGAACCACATGACATCAAACTTGTTTGGTTCCAGAGTTTTTTCTCGTTGACATGAGAGATTCGTTTTAGAGTAGAGGCAGAGACCTCCCTTGAATCTGAAACGTGTGTGGAGTTCGTACCCAGGACAGAGCAGATAGGTCGTATTGGTGGATGAATTGACCTGTGTCTCAGTAAGAGCCAATATGTCTGGCTTTTCAATTTGAAGGTGTCGATGGACATCGTTGATGTTCTCACTCAGACCTCGGATGTTACATAGGTCTATCTTGAGGACTTTTTCAGCCGATAGTGAACCCCCTCTAGCACCTCTCGCCCGGAAATCCGAATGGAGAGGTATTTTACTTCCGGATAATTTTACTTGAGGAGAACTCATCATCGCGTATTCTGTATGAAGAAGGGAGGTTGGCGTGGAAGGAAAAGGAAATTGGGTTGGGTTGGGTTGGCCGGAACATCAACCAGCTACTGAAACACGGGTAAGTATACCCATTTCACAGTGCCTATGGTTGATGTGGTGGTATCGCACCGGGCGATGGCGTTAACCATCTTCCACCTATTGGCGTCCTTTTAGTCGCCTTCTACGACAGGCAGGACTTACCGTGGGGTTATTCTAATCCGACCACCACACGGTTCAAGACCAAAGTTTCACTTTTATCGACGTAAGAAGCATTTAATATATATAAAATAACAAAGTCGTACATGTTTTGATAATATCCCGAAAGAATACAAGACTGCATCACTTGGTACTTTCAAGGGTAAATTGAAAGCTGACATGTTAAATGTACTTATTGATCTTGCATGAAATCTCTATATTCATACATGTCATACATGAATATATACTCATTGTAGTGTAGATAGTTAAGCATACAGGTATAGCAAAACTATTATATATTTACAGGGTGTCTGACTGTCAGTCACGTTTTGAGATGTTTTTGATCATCATCAGTGACCTGCGAGTGCTTCAAAGTGCGTCGGACTGGAAACTTCTAGTTTTTTTTTTTTTTCAGAAAGATATTTCCTACAGAAATATTTTTTGCATCGTGTTAATTTTTGATGAGTCTCGAGTTTCATTTGCAAATAAATAATTTCTGATCTGAGGCATCTTATGCATCAACAAAGGATCAGGAATATCATTTGCCCGATTGACACTGACTTCTATATTTTTCCCAAATTTTTGGTGGTCCTTCTGGTAGAGCTGATTCGAACAAAGAAAATAGCATATACCCGCATATTCCTCACTAGTTACACCAATAGATTCTAGTGACCTCCAATTGTGTTCCAATTTTATAATATAAGTTAGATAAAGTCATACCTGTTCTACACTTCATGGCTTGTTGAAGTACAAGACCCAATAACTCTCACACATATACCTCGATGAGAAATTCGTTCTTGGCAAACGTGTTTTCAGTTGGTCGATTGCTTCGCTGTAATTCGAACCGGATGAGGGAAAACTGTCCACAAGTTCTTTTGCAATGGATCCTCGTTCTGTAGCTTGAATCAAATACTATAATTCATCTTCAGAATCAATCTCTTTGTCTCCATGGATTTATGTAGTTATTGGTATGTATACTTGACATGTTACATTGTATTCTGAAACCATACCTATATGTTTATTGTACTAGTTTGTTGTCTATAAGAAATGCACCTATTATTCTGACTTATTCCACATGAATGTTATTTTCATCATGGATCCTAATGAATAAATAAATAAATAAATAAATTCAAATTGAGCCCAAGAATCTTTCCAGTTCTTTACATTATTGTGTCCTACTTGCAGTGATCTCAACCTCCTCTCGTTTCTATCGCCAGCTTAACTCAGTTCACTGCTCATCTACTCCTCTCGTCTCGTAGTATCGTTAGTTGAAAATTCGCGTTTTGATCTGCATCTGATGAGTTCTTCTCTGTAGCAATTCTACCTCTTCAAACTTCTGGAGGTTGGATTTGTTGTTGAAAATATCTCCCCCATTTTGTCGCCAAGATGAAATATCCTATTATAAGATCTGTCTTCTACTCGTCTTAACTGCACAATCACTCCGTTCTTCTCAATGTTCTTTGCTCTTGAAATCTGTGTCCTGTAAATGTATATTACTACTCATATTTCTGTTTCTACTTATTTTTTTTAACTAAATTCGAAATTCACAATTTTTCTCTCCATAACAACATGAGTTATTCTCATGAAATATATACAAGACGTTCCAATTCTACTCGGTCTATCACCATTCCCAACAGATATAATTCAATATTCGTCGTCACATATAGCAAACAAAGAATTATCATTTCCATCACATAGAGAATGCGAATTCTCAATACGTTTCCTCAAATAGGTTGGTCCTTCGGGAACTGTCCACCCAAGTTTTCTCCGTTGATTCCAATTTTTTTTTTATCGCTTGAAGCGCACGAAAGGGAATCCCTATAATGTTCAGAGAACATCGTGCGTTCCTAGGGAGGATAGGGACAGGAGGTAGGTATTGGATTTTTTTTTGAACTTTTGGAGATTATATGTTGCTGGGAATACTTCCACAGGCAATGAATTCCAGAGCCTAGCCATTTGGAGAAAGACACATTTTCCTGCGAAATATCTCTGTGATCATTCCGCTAGACCCCAAGTGTGTTACATCCATGACATCAGCTCCTCGGGGAGAATATGGTGATGCAATCAAATACATTTGAAAATCGAAAGTTGATACTCGGAATGCTACAAAGTTTCCACTTTGGAATACATGATAATTGCAAAAGAATGTGTCAGCCGCCGCGGTTTTTCACTAATTGAAACCCAATGGAAAGAAGTTGGACGGAACGTTTCCGATGGCCACCCATTGAATATGAGAATATTCCCCTTCTACAAATTCATTATCCTTCTTTTCTCTATCATTTTTCATTTATAATGTAGTGATAATGTAATGATAATGGATGTTTCATAAAACCACCTTCATCCTGATAGTCAACATTTGCAGGAAGCCTATTATCTCAGTTTTAAGGTTGTGCACAGCTTCTGGAAACATGATCTCCAAAGTAGAAATAATTAGAGCTGATACTGTCAATAGTAGCATGTACATCCGAGTTTCTTGCTTTCTTTTATACATTTTTCACATTCTTGGAATAATCTGAGGGCATACAAACTCAATCTGAATCTGACAAGAGGAATAAAAGGATATAGAAATTTAAATGAACTAGCAACACTATTCACCTACCTTTACCTGAGAAATCTCGAACCAGCCTTTTCTGCCACTGAAATATGTATTCTCAAATAAATAGTTGGTGCCCAGTGAACACAATCATCCCTGGGATGTTCTAAAAATGTTGGCATGAGGATGTTTCTTTGAGACGTGATATAACATCCCAAAGAGGTCTTCGAAGGACATTTTGAAGTATTGTTTCTGTTCCTCTGTGCCATTTCTTTGTGTGTCTACTGAGATATATCCCTGGGATGTTTTGGGATGTTTTAAAAATATTGGCATGTGGATGTTTTGTTGGGACGTGATATAACAACCCGAAGAGGTCTTTGAAGGACATTGAGGTATGGTTTTTTTTCTTCTTTGGCATTTTTTTGTGTGCATACTGAAAGGTATCCATAAGAGATGTTTTGGGATGTTTTAATAACAATATTGGCTTGAGAATGTTTTTTTAGGACGTGATATAACTTCCCAAAGGGATCTTGAAGGATATTGGAAGTTGTTCTTGTTCTTCTGAGCCTTTCCTTTGTTTACCCCACCACAACTCATCATGCTTACGTCACAATAATACGATGCATTCAATTTTTTTTTGAATTTGTTTCGCATTCGCATCGTCTTTTATTTAATCCATTATTAGGTACAATACCAACGACCTCCTATCCTCATCAGAACTTGTTCATCCTAATTCAAAATAACAAGACGTGTCGTCCACAATTCGTAGTAATATCCCAAACAGCAGCGTAGAACATTTTACGAATATTTTGACAACCTTCAGTACATGTAATTATTTAAGGATATTCTGATAGAATGTTCTGCTCAGAATGACGGGAATACTCCTTGAACATTCAATTCGACATATTGTCAGAATGTTCTTTGAATATACAGAATCGTATCAAAATATGATATGGATGTTATTCTTGCATCAATATTTATAGAGTTTCCTCTGACTCACCCTATTATTCTCTAGCCTCAACGCTTATTATTATCCTACTATGATGAAGTGCATGTTGATATCTTTCTTTTCAAATCATTCATCAATTCGGTGCCTATACCTCAGTGGACAAGGTGTAAGGAGTTGAGAGTTGATGACTACGACTCCTGAAAGGACTTCATATCGGCCAAACCACCCAGATATTCAAGAAAGCGGAGATCAAATCCCGAAATCAGGGCTTTGATCCAAGAAATCAACCAAGAGATGTACACGAAATCGGAACCTGAAGACTGCCCAACAAATCTATGGAAAATAATCCATAGAACTCATCCCCAGGAATCGTTGGAACAGAAAGCGAAGAAAAATTCATCAAGGACAACGTAGAACAAATGCTTTCTGACTTGGATAAATTCAAAGATCAAGAAGACTGGGAGAACCTATCTTTTCCATCGGACACCTCCAGTGGAAGTATATCCCCGAGCCATCTTGAATACCCGTCCCACGAGGAGACGCAAAGGGCGAGAGATTTGAGGATTAGAGGCATTTGTAAAATAATATATGTGCCTATACCAATAACTCCAGTATCACCTAAATCAAATACAGAAGTAGACATCGAAATGGTCGCTTGCAAGACACTAGAAGCAATACCAAGAACTGAAAGAACACCTGTAAACACTAGGCTGGTGGAAGAAGGGGACAACCTGGCTGAGAAAAACTCTCGGGTGGCCCTCTCAAGGCGTGAAACTCGTTCATCCCCACCCCTAGATAATAAGAATATACCAGCACATAATTCAATATATGACTAGCAAGAAGAGAGACCAGCAATCTCGAGTAGGCTACACCAGGTCTACCAGGACGGGATTCTGGCACAACGTCTCCAAGAGCAACAAGAAGAAGAATAAGAAATCGTCATGGATACATCCGCTCCACCAGAAAGGTGATCGGAAAAGAGGAGACGAGAAATTCAACCCTCAATTGGAGAAATCAGAGTCCTCAAAAGAACATAAAATGCTGAAGAAGAATTCCAAATACCTAGGAAAATTCAGAAGTGGACGGGAGCGTTCAAGAAGAGGGCGGATACTATCCCGACTAGAAATCGGTATTAACTCCTGGAGGCCCCTGGCATCAGCGAAGACCTACCAAGGGAACAACGGCTCCCGTCCACGTCCACGTCTGAAGAATCTTTATACTCTGAAGGAGCATCAACAAGTAGGCAGGGGAAACAAGCTCCAAAGAAGAAAACGCGTCAACAGCGACAGACAAAAAATCCTCTCCAGGCAGTCAAACAACAGAAACCACTTGTAATTGTCTTCGATGGGGTGCTACAAGACCGAAAGCTAATCACAATATGGTTGAACCATTCCATTTCAAGTTTGATAAAGACTCAACTTTGCTCTACCTCGAAAACACAGACGATTTTGGAAGACTGAAAACGAAGCTGAAAGAGGATGAGGTAGCCTTCTTTACCTACACCCTCAAAAAAAACAAATCGCACGCATTCGTAGTGAGAGGCCTAGACTTCAAGCCCGAACCCTCCGAATTGAAAGAAGATCTGGAAGAAAACTATAATATCGTAGCTAGAGTGGTGTTCGTGCTTAGCACAAGGTTTAGGCCCCGGTATCTGAACGACCGAGTGAAGTACCTACTCTCCACTAGGGTCGTTTGGGAGCTGAGGCAAAACAATTGAGAGATATCTCAATGAAGAGGTGCTAATTGTGGGGTCACGCCACCAGGTATTGCTTCAGGGATTTCAAATGTCTGAAGTGTACTGGTGGACACCCCATACGTGATTGTAAGATGCCAAGGCAAGAGCCGGCCAAGTGTGCCAACTGTGGCGAAGCGCATACGGCCAATAACACTGACTACGAGGTATATATGCGCAGATTAGACATCTTGCATTCAGATAAAGAAGGCAAACCGGGTACACGGAACCACACCCCAGCCCCGCTCCCCACTACGAATGTGTGGCAGAAGAGGCAACGAGAAAGAGAGGCCAGACAGCCCAACTTCCCCTCTAACCAAGGAAGGGTACAGCAGCAGTCAGACAGTGATGGAGCAACGTCAGGGGTAAGTCGGGGGGGCGATGTTCTGATGGGCCGCGAACGAGTTCAGTCTCCTAGAGAAAAAGGTTAATCTTTCTGAGGTGCTCAGGGCTACAGGTAGGCCAGGGTATGGACATCAGCGAAGGGCGCCTCCTTCGGGAAGCGCTTGGAGGAACACAAGAAAGTGTTTTGTATGCGGTCGACGAAATCATAGGAGTCCTGAGTGTATGTTCAGAAACAATGACTGTCATAGATGTGGTAAAAAAGGTCATCTAGCACCGATGTGTAATTATTCTAATGTAAACCAAAATTATAAAGTGGAAACCACCGAATTCGAAGAATTTGATAGATAACAAAGGAAATGTCAAACCTACTTATATTGAATCAATGATTGACAACATTCCATTATGTTTTGAAGCAGACTGCGGTTCTGCATACGCCTCTATTTCTGAAAGATTGTGTCTCTCAAAAACAAAATCCTCCATGAAAATGATTTATCGCTGGAAGACTATGTTGGTATTTCATTCGAATCACTGGGATTTATAGAGGTAAAAATTTTTTATGAGGATAAAGCAAACATGTTGAATTTTTATATCGTTAAAAATGGTGCTCCTCCATCGATAGGGCGAAACGGGTTAGCTAGGGTCCCTTGATGGAAATTGACGTTAAAGTCATCTTAACAGGGTACGGACAGATCCTCGTCTCCTCTCACTCTAAAGTGTTTGTGAAACAGTTATATAGTTCCATCCTTATTCAATTCTGGGGATATTCACTAGATTTTTGACATTCGTTGTTTTTTAGGTTATATTGAGGTCACTGGCGTATCATACGTGATTTCCATATGGAATTTCTGATTCAACTATACCAAGATATAGATGAACAATCCTCTAGTTTCAGAGTTTACTACTCCAGAATAATGTTTGCGATTCAGGGAACATATAAATTGTACTGAAAGCTTAATATATTTCACCAAAAGAGACTATTCTTAGACTGTATACCAAGGTTGACTGAATTGACTGAATGAATTCTGATTTCAAGCTGAGTAGTAGTTTGTCAATGAGCTGAATGAGCTGAGCCTTATGATTGAGGAATGGTGGAAACCGCGATGTGGGTATCTAGACTACTGAACTCATGTCATGTGTGCTGAATATATTTTCAGAAATCCAACTCGGAGAAGAATTCATGGAGTTATCTACTATAATATCACACTATGTTTAAAACTTCGTCTAGGACCAAAAGTAGGCTGATAAAAATTAATACATAAAATGCGCAGGAAAGTAAAGAATAGAATATACTTCACCCCCATGTTATACATATGCATTTTCGAATAATTTATTGATGAAAGTGACAAAGAAGTAGGTATACGCTAAGTATACGCAGTATAACTTATAGGCACGTTATTTTCACTCTCGCATCCTATACATATTTTCTATTTGTTGCAGAGTAATAATTATATAAACTAATGTCTTTTGACGAAACAATCATCATCTCCTACCCCGAAAACTCCCAGATACCAATTTCGAATAGACTCGGATCTTCATTACAAAACTCGTCCACCATATATTGGATCCGTCATCTTGAATATCCCAATTCTGACGAAATAATTATAATCTCCGACCCCGGAAATCCCCAGATACCAATTTTGATTTTTTGAATAGAATCGGATCATAATTACAAGTTTCGTTCGCCATATTGGATCCGCTATCTTGAATTTCCCAATTTTGACAAAAAATCATAAGGTTCGACCCCGAGAACCCTCAGATACCAATCTTAAATATAGAATCGAATCATAATTAGTTTATTTTGCTATATATCGGATCCGTCATCTTGAATTTTCCAAGTTTGACGAAATCATCTCCAACCCCGGAAAACCCCACATACCTTCCAATTTTGAATAGAATCGGATCATAATTTTATTACAAAACTTGTTCGCCATATGATCTTCCTCAAAAAGTAAATACCCTGTACATACCTATCACTAAAATTTTGAATGATTTTCTGTAGCGCCCATGGATGAGACGTGACAGCAATGTCAGGGATGCCAGTAGACAAAACTAAAATCTCTAGATCATTAAAAAAGAATGCAGCTATGATCTGTCCGTACCCTGTTGAGATGACTTTTATGTCAATTTCCATCAAGGGACCCTAGTGTTAGCCATGTTGGATTCAGGGATAGGCAGGATGAATAAAGTTGAACATAATTTGAACAATATTATGAATATTTTAGGCGGCTCGGTGGTCGAGAACGTGAAGGCACTGAGTTCGTATGGGGACTCCCACCGAGACATAGGTTCGAATCCTAATTAGGCCATGGATGTTTGTGTTTATATGCTTACCTAACCTCGCACCGGACCAACGAGGTAATGCAATTTGAAAAAAAAAAAGTTCTGCTGTCAATTCAAATGATTCAATGATACAATACAGGGCCGTTTCCGAAAAATATGTCGGCACATTCAATAAGCATTTCATTGAAATTGGAACCTGGAGCTAACCCAAAATTTTTCAAAGTATGACCTGTTCCGTTAAGTTTGAAACCGAAGATAGAGGCTGAACTGGAAAGGTTAGTTGATAATGATATTTATTACCCATTGTTCTGATTCTGAAACAAAACGGGGCAGTGCGACTCTGAGGAGACTTTAAAATAGCTCCTGGCCCTCAACTGGAGGTACAAAGGTACCTCCTTCTGCGAATTGAATATTTATTCAATCAATTGCAAGGTGGCGGAAAATTTTCCAGAATAAACCTCTCGGAAACATACCAACAAGTGTTGCTGTCGGAAGAAAGTCGGAAATTAGTAACAATATCCACCCATAAGGGCCTATTTTCCTTCAAACGCCTACCTTATGGAATTCACTGTGCTCCATTTATTTTCCAAAATTTGGTGGACAGTTGCTTCACCATTCCGGGGGTGGTGTGCTTTTTAGATGATTTACTCATCACGGGCAAAAATGATGATGAGCATTATCAGAGGTTACATGAGGTCTTGAAACGTCTTCAAGGTTGTGGGCTCAGAGGTAGAAAACAAAAAGTGCATTCTTTCAAGATTTGGTGATATATATGGGTCACAAAATCGACAAAATCGGTCTACATAAGTCTGACGAGAGGGTCAATGCCATCAAACAATGCCCTAGGCCCTGTAACGTCAATGAATTAAAATCATACTTCGGAATGGCAAATTATTATTGCAAATTTGTGCGAAACGCTTCTATGATTTTGCCACCTTCATATAACTTGTTGAAGAAGGGAATGGAGTGGCAGTGGACCATAGAATGCCAAAACAGTTTTGAATCCATGAAAAAATGCTTATGTCACCCAAAATATTGGCACACTATGATCCGAATGTCCCATTGAAATTGACTGTTTACGCTTCGAATTTTGCCATTGGCGCGGTGATTAGCCATATTTATGGGAGAACCACAGAACGTCCTATAGCATTCGCTTCCCGAATGCTATCGTCAGGGTAAGTGAAATATTCCCAAATAGAAAAAGAGGGATTAGCTATCATTTTCGGCGTCAAACACTTCTTTCAATATCTATATGGGAGAAAATTCCTCCTTTTTTCTGACCATAAGCCGTTATTGGAGAAAATAAAAGTCTACCCGTTTTCGCAGCAAACAGATTGCAGCGTTGGGCCCACATACTATCGGCATTTGAATATGAGATTAGATACCATTCATCAAACAAAATCACTGCCGATCATCTTTCACGAATACAAATCACAAATTCCGAAAACGGTACTCAAAATAAATCTATTCACTATAATGAGGATTTTGATGGCTCATCATATTTGCATTTTCTACAAAATAAGAACTTTCCTATGCATTTTTCTCAAATCAAACAAGAATCTAGAGTAGATTCGATTTGAAGCAAGGTGATATTTTATATACAAAATGGGTGGCCAAAAGAAGTTTCGAACGAACTTCGTCCGTTTCATTTCAGTATTGAAGAAATGACCATAGAACAAGATTGTGTCATGTGGGGTTATCGAATCGTGGTACCAAAGAAATTCAGAACGGACATATCAAACGAACTGCATATTGGTCATATGGGAATTGTAAAAATGGAAGCCCTTGCTCGGTCTTATGTATGGTGGCCATCAATGGATGCAAACATTGAAGAAGTAGCTCAGAACTGTAAAATTTTTGCAAAATCTTCGAAAAGTCCTCCAAAAATATATTTCAAACCGTGGGATTGGCCTAAAAAAGTGTTGACCAGATTTTTTTGTGGTGGAAGACGCCACTCCCAAGTGAATTGAATGTTTCCATATAAATAGTTTATCAGCCACAGTCACCATAAGTTCTCTCTGCAATATTTTCTCGAGGTTCGATTTACCTAGGGAGCTCTGTACCGATATCGCCTTAATGTTTGGGCGTCAGAAGAAAAATGGCGTTAAACACAGTACGGGAGCCCCATATCACCCTGACACGAATGGATTAGCATAATCAGCAGTCAAAATGGTGAAGAAAGACATATTGAAGGGCAAAGATGAAGATAGGTCGAGGGATATCAGTCATATTATTGACTGTTTTTTATTTCAATATAGAAACACAACACACACCACAACAGGTGAAGAATCATCAAAATTACTTCTCGGATGGAAACCGCGCACACGATTCGATTTGATGTTACCTTCGGTTGAGGGGGAAGTCGAAAAAAAATTCGATTATCAAAAAAAATATTACAAACACAAAAACGATGGGATATTTCATGAATTAGAGAAAGTCTGGGTCCGTGACCACGGATGATCCCGTGGTGTGAAGAGATTATCATTGAAACAATCGGTAGTAGAACTTATATTGTTGAGGTAGAAGGAGGTTTGAAATGGGAAAGACCTAAGAATTAGCTTGAATTGAACAAAACTACCGAACATAATTCTAATGATCAAGTTGTTTCCATTATACCTCGTACTACCGTTATTGTAGACAAAAATGATCAAATTTCTACGGCACTGGGGGAGACTGATGATGAACCAACTATATCACAAAAAAAAGCCGTAATCTAGAATAGGGAAAGTAATAGTGACAGTGACAGGCTCTTGAGTCGCCGTAGTCAGATTCGTCCCCCAGAGAGATAATTCTATAACTGATTATGTATTCTGTATTATTTTCTTCAACTGATAATGTATCATTTTCTTCGAATTATGTGGAGTAAATCATTATACAGGGTGTTTCGAAATTCGACCGACAACGTTTGACAGGTGATAGCCCTCGTGATTTCATAATCATTGAGATAGGAACATTCGGTCTTCAAGTGTTCAGTTCTCGAGATACAGGGCGTTGAAGTTGAGAAATGAAAATAGTTGTTTCGCAATATCTCAAGAATAATTTAATATAATGCATTCAACTTCGGTATATGGTTTCATCTTTGAATGGGCCATTTTTTGACCTGGAAGCCATTCCGGACATTTTGTCCAGTGGTGCCCTACAGAGGGTTGTGGCATTTTTTCCTTCCATATTTTCTACGCCACTGATTGAATTTCGATTATTTCCAATTCCTCGAATTCATTGTTCAATTTTGTTCAGAAAATGCATCACCTTCAACTGAGCTGAAATAAACAGTTTTCGAGATATTCGACCCAAAATAGAAGATTGCATAGTAATATTTCATCATTTTCAGTAGTAGAAAATTGCAAAAATATTTTTCTGGTGTTGAGTAGATTAGATACTATTCAGATCTCATTCCATAGCTGAACAGAAATAGTTATTCCACACATGAAGAGAAAACAAAAATTTTCGTAATTTTTTACTACCGAGGAAGATGAAAAATTACTATGCATACTTCTATTTTGGGTCAAATATCCCGATAACTGTTCATTTTAGCTCAGTTGAAGGTGATGCATTTTTTCAACATAACTGAACAAACAATTCGAGAAATTGGAAATAATTGAAATTTCATCAGTGGCGTAGAAAATATGGGAGAAAAAGTTATCACAACCCTCTGTAGCGCATCTCTGGATAAAATTCTCGGAATGTCTTTCTGGTCAAGAAATTAATCAGTGAAAGATGAAACCATATACCGAATTTGAATGCATTATATTAAATTATTCTTGAGATATTGCGAAAAAACTATTTAAATTTCTTAACTTCAACGCCCTGTATCTCGAGAACTGAACACTTCAAGACCGTCTGTCCCTATCTCAGTGATTATGAAATCACGAGGGCTATCACCTGTCAAGCGTTGTCGGTCGAATTTCGAAACACCCTGTATAGGGGGAAGATGTTGGATATCTCGATGAAAAAAAAATTCTTCGAATATGTGTAATACATTTTTATTGAGGAGAAATGATAGATATCTTGTTTGGAATGAAAAAGCACCACTCTGTAGGAGTTGTTTTATATACCTTTTTTGTATACATTCACTCGATACCTGCTGATATGTGGCAGCAGAGATCGGACAATAGATATTCAGACAGTGGTGAGAATAAACAAATCATTCATATCAGTAGAGCTCCAATGAACACTAAATGGGCCTACATAACACAACTATAATCCAGCCGGCACCGGGCCAATAAAAGGCATCCGCGCTTTACCAGACTTCATCATATGATATTACCTACACATCAGCCCTCTCCTGTGTAATTTCGATGAGAAGATATCTATACTTCATGATGAAAAAATTCATAACGATATATTGGGAAACACTTAATTAGTTAGTACATAATATATGATACGATTGTAAATAATGAAATATTTCTACAGTAAACTGATGAATGATAGTTTGTAAATTGTTGAATGTTGACAAACGAAGTCTCCACACTTCCAACCGTGTTTTCTATTATCAAACGTCGAAATCCTAACTGAAACTTATAGTCTCATATAATCATTATTGCCTGATATAAACTCTCATATTCTATATTTGGGTATGCGGAAGAAGACTATTGAATTCTCAATGCGTTATTTCCACATGAAACCAAATGAAATTATACTCGTGAATCACGTCATATTCCTCAAAGCGCCTACTGCTCATAAGTTACCATTGGCATCAAACGTTGAATACCTAGTTGAAACTTATAGTCCCATAATAATTATAATCATTATTGCCTGATATAAACTCTTATACCCTATATTTGTTCGCAGAAAAATACTATCAAATTCTCAATTCAATAAATTGTAAGTTACTATAGAATATCATTGAGATGAAACGTTGAATACCTAATTGAATCTCATAGAATCATATTTACATTATTACCTGATATAAACTCCCATACGCTGTACTATGGTTCGCGGATGAAGACCATAATCCATAATTCCCACATGAGATCAAAAAAAATTATACCCGAGAATCTGTTCACATTTCGCATAGAGACTGATGCTTGTTAGTTACTATAGAAAGGAATTGACACCAAACGTTGAATACCTAATTGGATCTCATAGCATCATATGTCCATTATATTTAGATATCCTACTTAATTTGTCATCATTGCATTTTTTGTATCCTCAGTAACATTGAATTTGTATCTTGGCAATATGGTTCAAGTTTCCATGGAGAAGAGAATTAATATCGAAAAAATAAGTAATGTATGTCAGATTGATTGAAATAAAGGAAGAAATTGTATACTCTCGCCTCGTAAATCGAAGTTATTCACGTCCCTTATGTCAAGCACACGAATTGTACATTTGGTCTAGTCGAGCCAGATCTCCAGCAAAATACCTACCGTGGAAGATATAGTGCAGTAACATACAGAACCTCTCGCCCGAGCCCGATCAAACCTGAGCAACAACCGTATCGTGAGCAACATCTCCATTCATTTACATTCAATTTCATATCTACGTAAATATTTTCGATATACCCGAAAGGCAATTCTTTAGATTTGAGTTTGTTTCGTACACATTTTTCTACAGTTGATGTTGTATTACCTAGGATATTGATGAAAATGATAACAAATGAAACTGATCTAACTGAATTGAAAAAATCACGCGGAATATTGAAAGGTCAACTTACACGTTTTCAGACATATTTAAGATCGCAGGAAAGAGATATAAATATAACTGAATTAGAATTTCGATTAAAAAAAGTCGAATCAGTTTTTGAGGAATATGATAAAGTTCAATCACGAATAGAACTGTTAGATATCGATGAAGAAGTCAGTCGTGTTGAACAAGAAGATTTATTTTTTGAGGCAATATCCAGGGCAAAAACAATAATCAAAAATGCATTACAAGTATCCGAACATTCACTCAATCCGATTCAAGGTGCTAATTCTTCTTCAACAAATTTGGACCCGTTATCGAATTTACGATTACCTAGGATCAGTTTACCAGTATTTTCAGGAAACAATGATGAGTGGTTAACCTTTCATGATGCTTTTGAACAACTTATTCATTCAAATATAAACCTGACAAATATACAAGAATATTATTATCTGAGATCTTGTTTGAAAGCCGATGCTTGGAAACTCATTCAATCATTAGAAATATCTGCTGATAATTATGTGATCGCATGGGATTTACTCCTGAAAAGGTACCAAAATAATCGTGTTATAGTTAATAACCACATAAGAGCATTATTTGATCTTCCCCTTGTCATGAAAGATTCTGCAACTTCATTAGGACTACTCACTGATAAAGTTCATAATCATTTGAGTGCTTTAGAAAAATTGAAATTGCCCACGAAGCAATGGGATGCTTTGTTGGTACAACTAATCACATCTAAATTAGATAGCACAACTAATCGCGAATGGGAAAATTCGTTGATAGATGATCAATTACCAACATATACTGAGTTATCAAATTTTCTACATAAAAAATGTTTCATTTTGGAAACTCTAGGTGAATTGTCGAATAGAAAGCCAACACAAACAATTCACAAACAAGTTACAAACAACTCGACAAATAATAATTATAAATTCGATTATAAACCACGTCACGGCACAAGCACGAATTATTTCAAATCACCTCCTAATACTGAGCATGCATTTACTATAACAGAACGAAATGACGATATTTCTTGTCTCTTTTGTAAGAGTAAGCACCAAATATATCAATGTTGTGAATTCATGAAACTATCGCTCAATCAAAAATATGATGAAATAAAAAGACTACGTCTATGTAGTAACTGCCTAAGACCTGGCCATGTACGATGGGACTGTAGGTCGGGTGGATGCAAACATTGCAATAAAAATCATAATACTTTACTTCACAACAGCAATAATTATTATTCGAGTAGAATTAACAACCACAATCAAACATCATCTATTTCTTCAAATGACACGCAAGGTCAAATTACACCACTTTCCCAAACAAGTAATATTTCCACGAATTTGATAACACAAGCACCCACACATATGTCCGTTCAATCTCCAGGTCAATCTAACACAATATATAGTCAAGATTCAAGTTCAATAAGTAACTCTCAATCTCTCGTCTCGAATGAAGTACTATTAACAAATCATCACGTCTTAGATTCATCACATTCGTCAAATATACAAAGCGATCAAACAACTTCACATAAACTAGTTCTATTGTCAACAGTTCAAATCATCATTTATGACAATTTCGGCAATCCACATAGATGCAGGGCTCTATTAGATTCAGGAAGTCAAAGTAATTTCATAACAAGAGAGCTGTGTGAAAGATTGAGTTTGAAATACGAAGATTTTCAAATACCCGTAGCAGGTATCAAAAAAGGTTTAACAACAATCACGCAAAGGACAAGAGCAAGTATCGCATCTCGATTTTCATCATTTGTATCTGAATTAACATTTTTAGTGTTATCAACAATAACACAGAATATTCCAACTATAAGTTTTACTAATGACATGCTTCAATACACAAAAAACATCAACTTAGCAGATCCAGAGTTTAATATTTCGCGTAAAATCGACGTTCTTCTGGGTGCTAACATATTTTATGAACTGCTTTGTTCTCGGCAATTGAATTTAGGAAAAAATATGCCGATTCTTCAAGAAACCATTTTAGGTTGGATTTTCACTGGTTCAATATACATACCTAATTTTGCTACTAACAGCTCAGTATGCAATTTTTCACACGAAATCACAAATGAAATGCTAGATGACTCGATAACAAAATTTTGGAAATTAGAGGAAATTCCTCAAAGCAAAATTATGTCAAGAAACGAACAACGTTGTGAAATGTATTTCAATCAAACCACGACTCGAAATGACGATGGTAGATTTATAGTTAGATTACCATTTAGTTCTGAGTTACTAGAATTGGGAGACTCATTGGTAGGAGCTAGAAGACGTTTTCGTTCTCTGGAATATCGTTTTAAACGAGATGAAGAACTAAAAAGAGAATATGTAAATTTCATGAAAGAGTACGAGGTTCTAGAGCACATGACACCCCAAAAAACAGTTGACGATATAATAAGCAACCCTTCATATGTACTACCACATCACGCTGTCATAAAATCATCAAGTACCACTACACGCTGTAGAGTAGTATTTGACGGATCCGCAAAGACGAATAATGGCACCTCATTGAATGATCATTTACTGGTAGGTCCTGCTATTCAGGATGATCTATTTTCAATCGTTTTGAGGTTCAGACTCAGACGATATGTATTGAGCGCTGATGTAAAAATGATGTTTCGACAAATTTTAGTGCATCCTGATGATCGAACCTATCAGCAAATTCTATGGAGGTATGATGAAACAGACCCTGTGAGATTTTATACTCTCAATACTGTTACTTACGGAACGTCCTGTGCACCATATCTAGCGACAAAATGTTTGCAACAGCTTTCATTTGATTATGACGAGATTTATCCACGTACTTGTGATATAATTAGAAATTCGTTTTACATGGACGATTTACTCATCAGTTTGGACACAATAGAAGAAGCTTTAATAGAATATAAACAAATTACGGAGATATTGAAAAGTGCAGGTTTCCATTTAAGAAAATGGTGCTCCAATGAAAGCACAATTTTAAATGCAATTTCAGGTGAAAATACGAATGTAGATAACTTGATACAAATTCACGATAACAAAATTTTGAAGACATTAGGTATTGCGTGGAATTCGATGACAGACACTTTGAATTATTCCATAAAAATAAATGTAGATGAGTCGAACCAAACGAAACGAACCGTATTAGCTGCAATAGCGCGGATTTTTGATCCTCTGGGATTAATTGGCCCAGCTACAATAAAAGCAAAACTGTTTATGCAAGAACTATGGCAGAGAGGTATTTCTTGGGATGATTCTCTACCAGAAGACATATCAGATCATTGGAAAACTCTCAGTACCTATTCAAAGTCAATCGTTAAACAATATATCCATTAATCGTCACGTAATTTGCGAAAACGCAATCACAATTGAAATGCACGGATTTAGCGACGCTTCTGAAAAGGCTTATGGGGCGTGTATATATTTGGTATCTGAAAATTCAGAAAATAAGACTTTTTCAAAACTCTTGTGCGCAAAGTCAAGAGTTGCACCGCAAAAAAAGTGCACATTACCGCGGTTAGAACTGTTAGCAGCATGTTTACTAGCAAAACTGGCGCATACTGTAAAGCAAGTTCTTAATGTCCACATTCATAAAACACAGTATTATTGTGATTTTACTATGGTTTTGGGATGGCTAAATCATGAACTCAACAACCTTAAAACGTTTGTTGCCAATCGTGTTTCAAACATTATCGAAATAACTGATGTCCTTGAATGGGAACATGTAACCTCTGAACATAATGCGGCTGACATAATTTCAAGAGGAATTAATCCGAATGAATTAGCAAATTCATCAATGTGGTGGAATGGACCGCAATTTTAATGTGGTGAAATTTCGAATTTTGATCACTTCGATAGTAATGCAATAGAAGATTTACCAGAACTTAAACAATCCGTGATCGCATTAGTAAACACACTAACATATTATGATTTAGACATTTTTGAAAATTACTCGACTCTGAAAAAACTGCAAAGAGTAGTCGCATATTGTTTAAGATTCAAGATAGTTGCTCTGAAGACGAAACCAATTCATGGTTCTTTGACGGTGGAAGAGTTGGATCATTCTCTGAAAGCAATTATCAGACTGGCGCAAAATAAAGAATTCCAAATTGAAATTTTCAAACTCAAATCCTCTCAAAATGTAGGTTCGGGCAGCAAACTATCCAGTTTGAACCCCTTTATAGATAAAGTTGGTATACTCAGAGTGGGAGGAAGATTAGATCACTCAAATTTAGATTATGATGCTTCAGAACTAATCCCAATCCCGCAAGATTTCTAATGGGCGAATTACCACGTGCACGGGTGATTCCAAGCAGACCCTTTACTCTAAGTGGAGTGACTATGCAGGTCCTATTTTTATAAAGGATGGTACATTGCGCCGAGCTAAATTAGTGAAGTCTTACATATGTATATTCATTTGTTTTTCAACACGAGCTATTCACATTGAACTTGTGAATGACTTGACCACGGATAGTTTCTTGAATGCGCTGAAGCGTTTTATTTCTCGACGAGGAAAACCTCTAGAGTTACTTTCAGACAACGGTTCCAATTTTGTTGGAGCTAGTAATCATTTCCTCGAACTGAATAATTTGTTATCAGATAACAAACATAGTAGAAAAATAGTAGATTTTCTCGCCCAAGATCAGATCAAACGGTCTTTCATTCCAGCTAAATCTCCACATGTAGGGGGAATATGGGAAGCTGCAGTGAAATCTATGAAGTTTCATTTAAAACGTATCCTAGGTAATGCTTCTGTTACGTTTGAGGAGATGTGTACTATTCTGACTCAAGTAGAAGCATGCCTAAATTCTCGTCCTCTCTCACCTCTATCGGACGATCCCCACGATGTTACCCCGCTCACTCCTGCTCATTTTTTAATTGGCGATTCACTGTTGGCAACTCCTCAAGATGATATACCAGATATCAGTTTCAACCGTTTATCCCGTTATCAGCGGATGCAACAACTATTCCAGCAATTTTGGTCCCGTTGGTCTACGGACTATCTGACAAGATTGCAGCAACGAACGAAGTGGAAGATCAGAGATCCTGTTCATATTAAGGTGGGAACCTTAGTAATTTTGATAGGAGACAACATCCCGCCACTTCGTTGGCCACTTGCGAGAATAGTACAACTACACCCTGGAGCAGATAATGTGGTTCGTGTGGTTTCTGTGAAAGTATCGAATGGTGGTTTATTCAAGAGATCACTCGGCAAAATTTGTATTTCACCAATAGATGATTGAAGTCAAATTATGTAATTCCTAATGTCTATTGCAAGATTTGTTTATATATCACTGTTTATTTTTAACCATATTGAAAGTTATTATATCCTTTCAAGGTGGGCGGCATGTCCATTATATTTAGATATCCTACTTAATTTGTCATCATTGCATTTTTTGTATCCTTAGTAACATTGAATTTGTATCTTGGCAATATGGTTCAAGTTTCCATGGAGAAGAGAATTAATATCGAAAAAATAAGTAATGTATGTCAGGTTGATTGAAATAAAGGAAGAAATTGTATACTCTCGCCTCGTAAATCGAAGTTATTCACGTCCCTTATAAGGGTGGTCCTTCAGTCAAGCACACGAATTGTACATCATATATATACATTATTGCCTGATATGAAATCTTATACACTGTATTCGGGTTCGCGGATGAAGACCATTCTATTCTGAATGCATCATTACCACATAATACTTATCAAAATATACTTCATGTGTATGTCTTCATATTTCTCATAGCGCCTGATGCTTGTGAGTTACCATAGAATATCATTGATATCAAAAGTTGAATACCAAATCGAATCTCATAGCCTCATCTACACATTATTGCCTGATATAAACTCTTATACTCTGTAATCGGATTCGTGAATGAAGATTTTTAAATTAAAAATTCATCATTCCCACATGATTCCTGATGAAATTATACTCGTGAATTTCTTTACATTTCTCATAGCGCCTGATGCTTATAAGACAGCATAGAGGCAACATAGAATATGATTGACATCAAACGTTGACTACCTAATTGAATCTTATAGTCTCTTATATACATTTTTGCATAGTATGAACTCTTATACTCTGCATTCTGATTCTCGGATAAAGACCATCAAATTCTGAATACGTTATTACCACATGAATCCAAATGAAATTTTATACTCGTGAATCTCTTCACATATCTGAGAGTGCCTGATGCTTGTGAGTAATCATAGAATATCAATGACCTCGAAAGTTGAATACCTAATTGAATCTCATATAGTCCCATCTACACATTATCACCTGATATAAACTCTTATATTCTGTTATCGAATTCGCGAATGAAGACTATTGAATTCTGAATCCATTATTCCTCCATAATTCCTAATAAAATCATACTCGTGTATCTTTCCACATTTCTCATAGAGCCTGATGCTTGTAAGTTGCCATAGAATATCATCAACATTGAAAGTTAAATACCTAATTGAATCTCATAGTCTTCTCTACACATTATTGCCGGATATGGACACTCATATTCTGTATTGAATTTTGCAGATCAGATCTTGGATTCACTCCTTCCATATGCTATCTGATGAAATTATACATGTGAATTTCGTCGCGATTCTTATTTCGTCTGTTGCTTGTGAATGACCATAGAATATCATTAAAATTGAAAGTGGAATACTTTATTGAATCTCATTTCCTTCTAATACCATAATTGCCTGATACAAACTCTCATAAACTGTATCCGGTTACTCTGATAGGTTGCACATACTCATCAATCATCACGAAACCTCTTAAATAGTTCATTTGTCAGAGATATCGTGCTCACAGCTTACAGATTTTTGGGTATTGATCCTCAACAATACTCATCATTCATCTATATTTTTTCAATGAGACTTCATATGTCATTTTTGGCAGGGTCTTCATTATCTTCTTGTGCTACCTATATACATTGTGGTCATTCAAGTGTGCAACATATGGGAATCTTTTCAATGAATTGCACAACCAAAATACATATAGTGCTGAAAGTTGGTGCATGTTCGGTAATCATTTGAGGTGCACTTGAAAAGGTTGCAAGTCAAACAGCATACAGTGTAGGTCAAAAAATATAAATAAAGCTCAAGAGTAAAGTACCCTTATTTCAGGTAGTTCAGCAGAATTTTATGGAGAAAAGTTGTTCACAATTGAAAGTTATGCCTAAATAGCAAAACATGGCCTCCTGAGACATATTTCATTTCTTCAATTTTTTTTCGTTAATAACTTCCCAATTTGTAATTTCTTCTTCATGACAAAATCAGTTGAGCATACTTTTGTTCAAATTCAAGCATATTTGTGCAATTAACTTAGATGTTATTTTTGTTAGAGAATCACAAACTTTATGTTTATGTAGCTTAATTTTGAAATTTCGCAAACCATATTTTTGACAAAGTAAAACATCATTAGATAAGAAGTTAATTCAACCAAACTCAACTCTCATTTCTTTTGTTTCTTGGGTATCCGTGATTATTTTGAAAGATATCATGGTTGTCGATTAATTTGTACATCTTTTTCATAAACATTTCAAATACACAATGTTCACATCAATTAAAGTTTTTGAATATGCACATTATCATTGATGCTGTTTTACCTTGTTAAAAGTATGGTTTGCAAAATTTCAAAGTTGAGCTGAATATTGTTGCAACAAACATAAAGTTTGTGATTCCCAAAAAAAATTAAAATCCGAGTTTATTGCAAAAATATGCATGAACAAAACAACTAAAGTTTGCTCAACTGATTCTTTTATGATCAATTCATGAAAGCGTTCAGGGTGGAATATAAAAAAATAACAAATTGGGAAGTTATTAACAAAAAAAATTTAAAAACTAAAATATGTCATGCCATGTTTTGGTATTTAAGCATAACTTACAATCGTGAACAACTTTTCTTGATATCATTTTGCTGAATTTTCTGAAATGTGGGTACTTTACTATTGAGCAATTTTTTTTTTTTTTTTACCTACCCTCTGTATGCTGTTTGACTTGCAACTATTCTAAGTGCACCTAAAATGATCACCGAACAAGCACGACCTTTCGGCACTATCTGTATTTTGGTTGTGCAATTCATTAAAAAGATTCCCATATGTTGCACACTTAACCCTTTGTTTACTATAGTGGTTGCGCAATGGAGACACAACTCTAATAATTTTTACTCAGTCGCCTAGTGTATTCATATCGTAGCCACATTCTGAAGAGCATGCCCAAATGTCCCTTCTCTTGATAGAAACCCGTACTATTCAGCTTATTCGCAAGAGAAGACATTTGTTTCAGACTAATGTTTGCTAATCAACTGTTTCATTCTATTTTTTCGTCTATTTCAATATGGCAGGTGAGGTTTTCTTTTGCGAATTAGTGAAAAACTCATTGAAAAATGTCATGGTAGTGAAAAAATAAAAATTCTATCGAAGAATTATTTTATTTTTCACCAGAAAGTTGGTGGTCTCGCGTTGTGGACACAAGGGAAATAGTACCTCTCCTGTTTTTTCGTTCAGATGAGAAATTGTTCTCATTCCGCTCTTCTTGTGATGTCAAATTATATACCAGCGACCAGAAAAATTGTTTATTTCAATATCATTCTAATAAACATTTGTGGTTACTTTGATAACTGAAATAGTAGTAGTATATGCACTTCGTTGGTATATGTGTACACACCAACGGGTCAACGACCACCATTGAGGTCCATTAGCCCAAAGTGTTCTGCATTGTGTGTTCTGTGCAGACTTTGTTTCTAACTCCATAAGCCAACTCAGATGCAGCACTGTGAATTAGAGGTAATAGTGAATCGTGCAGGACTATCCCCGGCCGATGCTCCAAAACTCAACAATATTGAGTCAAATATTAAAAACATTCCTTGTCCTAGCTGGGATTCGAACCTACGACCTCGCGGCCATGAGTCGGGCGCTCGTCCACTGCGTCAATCTGAAACGAATTAGTGGAAATTCATCTTATGTGATTTGAACAATGTATATTGCCTATAGTATAGGTTGAATGACCACACTGTATAGAGTGATCCTTTCAACAGTGATGGAGGAATAGTAAACGTCAATTTACTTATTATATTATTTCTCGTTCTTCAACATTCCTATGTATACGTACATCGAAGTATCCGATATTTGCTCGCTGATAGGTAATAAATAAACCTACCACCTAATTGAGTCATCATATTTTACTCAGAAATTCAAAACAAACTCAGGTGAGTCACAGAAACTCGTCTACTTTATCGGAGAATTAGAAACTTCGTTGTCCTCTGTTATGATATGTTATATATAATCATCCTATTACCTTTGATTTTATTATGTTTCGTATCATTCCGTATCTATTGATATATATTGTCAATGTCAGTCATCATTATAAGTCGAATAAAGCCTATTTCAGTACAGGTTTATTTCCACAATTTATTCGACTGATAATCCTTCATAAGATGGATAAATTACTCAGACCGAAAAGATTAGAAGTTGAGCCAAGCTTCAATCCTGCCGCTCAACAGTGGACACATTGGTTTCGATCTTTCGAAAATTTCATTGAAGCTGTCAACGCTACCGATAGCAAGATTCAACTGAAGTTACTGATAAACTACATAAGCCCCAATATCTATGGATTCATCAGTGAATGTAAAACCTATGATGAAGCTCTTCTAATCCTGAAAAAGGTCTATATCAAGCCCAGAAATGAAATATTTGCAAGACATTCTCTCGCAACAAGACGACAACACACCGATGAGTCCATTGATCAATATCTACAAGTTTTGAAGGAAATGAGCAAGAATGTAATTTCAAATCCGTATCTGCCGATGAAAATAGAAGTAATTACATCAGAGATTCCTTCATTACTGGTCTCAGCTCACCCCACATCAGACAACGACTTCTTGAAAATGATACACTAACCTTGGAAGAAGCATATTCAGAATCACCATCAACATCTGCTACTTCTGGGAAGTGTTTCTTTTGTGGATACGATTATCATCTGCGTAATGTGTGTCCAGCTAGAAATAACAACTGATATGGATGCGGAAAGAATTGGCACTTCTCTAAAGTTTGCAAGTCTCGAGGTAATTCTTCAAAATCAACCAAATACACGTCATCAACAATACTAGCTAATACGCTAATACTATCTCGGCTGCATCCCCCGCTTGTTTGTCAAGAGTCATCATTCAAATTGACGTTAATGGAATCAAAACAGATGCACTGATAGATACCGGGAGTTCCGATAGCTTTATTTCCAGTAAGATAGTCCGAGCAAGAAAAATCAAGATATTTCCTTCATCATGTATTGTAGCTATGGCTTCTACGTCTTAAGTTTCTCAAGCAACTGGATACTGCATTGTTAATATCAGGATTTCGGAAAATATATACGAAAATTTCAAATTACTAATACTAGATAATTTGTGTGCATCAGATATGATAGTTGATCACGATCCACTCAAAGAACACTCTGGTGTTGAAATGTCTTTTGGTGGACCAAGAAATTCTTTAGCTATATGTAATTCAGCTTTAGCTAACGTTGATCCAATTCCACTTTTTTCAAATTTATCAAACGATTGTAAACCGATTGCAGTCAGATCTGAGGATTCTAAATTCATAGAAAATGAAGTCAAGAGATTATTGGAAGAGGAGATCATCGAACCAAGTGACTCACCGTGGCGTGCACAAGCTTTAGTCACATCAAGCGAGACTCACAAAAAGCGTATGGTTATTGATAACTCACAAACAATTAATAGGTATACATTGCTTGATGCTTATTCTTTACCTCGGATAGACGATATTGTTAATCAAATAGCTAAATATGAAATATTTAGTTCAATTGATCTTCGTAGCGCGTACCACCAGATTCCCATCAAAGAAGATGAGAGAAAGTATACTGCGTTTGAAGCTTGTGGCAGCCTTTATCAATTCCGAAGAATTCCATTCGGAGTGACCAATGGCGTAGCTTGTTTTCAGAGAACCATTCAAAATATAATCAAATGTGAGGATTTGAAAGATACTCATGCGTATTTGGACGACGTTACCATTTGCGGATCAAACAAGATGGAACACGATCATAATCTACAACTCTTTTTGAATGCTGCAAAGAAGTATAATTTGACGCTCAATGAGAAGAAATGTATGTTCTCTACGGACCACATAAATATTCTTGGATACAGTATCACAAAAAAAACTATAAAATCAGACCCAGAGAGACTCAAACCACTCTTGGAACTCCCAGAGTCGAACAATATAGCTTCACTTTGTCGCATAATGGGAATGTTTGCTCATTATTCAAAATGGGTTCCTCATCCTGCCCCATTTGCGCAGAAATCAAGTCTCGATTCCACAAAAACCAAGGAACTCTGATAAAATCCACATCTCCCTTTGAAAGATTGAATATAGACTTCAAAGGCCCTCTTCATTCTTCAACAAATAACAAGTACATCCTAACCATTGTTGATAAATATTCACGATTCCCTTTTGCTTTTGCTTGTCCAGATATATAATCCACAACAGTATTAAATGTCTACGTCAAATCTTCGTCATTTCTGGAATGCCATCCTATATACTATCTGACCGAGGAACTTCTTCCATATCTCAAGAGCTGAAAGAATTTTTAGGGGCACACGGTATAGCATCAAGTTATACCACCGCTTACAATCCACAAGGAAACGGCCAATGTGAGCGTTATAATGGAATCATATAGAAAACAGTTCAACTATCCCTGAAATCACAGAAACTTCGAATCGGGAACACACAAATCACCAGAATGTAAAATCGCAGATCCGTAATCCATCAGAATATACATTTTCAAACCAGTAACTTAACAGAACAATATTTTATAGGAATCGTATTTATCTCTACTGTAGATGCACAGAACCGCAATCCCTCAAACCGTATTTTGTATACTGTACATGAGCATACCAGACAATAACAGATTGCAAATGCGCAGATGTGTATTTTTCTATAATAGCAATATCGCAGATCCGCAAATATACAGAATCGAAAAGTAGCAAACCAACATCACAGCGGAATGATATTTCGTCAGAATCATAACAACACAGACCGTAATTCGTCAGAATCGCAGAATGACAGACCGCACATTAGCAGACCGTACTTTGTCAGAATCGAAATACAACAGACCGTTTATCGACAGAATAGTAAAATGTCAGAACCGTACATTGACAGAATAGCAAAAAATCAGAACAGCATATTCACAGAATCTCAAAATATCAGAACTGTAAATTGAAAGAATCGTGAAATGCTAAAACCGTACATCGACAGACTCGTAATACAACAGACCGTATTCCATCAGAATCATATTATATCAGAACGTACAATGACAGAATGTACTTCATCAGACTGTAATGTCATATACTGTATTGTGATAGAATCGTAAACTATCAGAACCGTAATTCAGCAGAATAGTAAAATGTTAGATCCGTAAAATAACAGAATCGTAAAAATTCAGAACCGTACATCGACAGAATCGTGAAATATAGGAACTGTACGTCAGCAGAACCGTAAAAAATCAAAACCGTACATTGGCAGAATCGGAATTCATCAGAATGTAAGGCAGCAGAACCGTAAAATGACAGACTGCAGAGAGGCCTACCAGCCACGCGCAGAGCGAACGCCGGTCACAGTGTTGCCTGCTCTCACGTCATGTGGGGATTCTACGTATACTTCCAGTTCGACCTGCTTTTATGTTCCTATTGCTCTTGTACACTCGAGAATAAGATCGTTCATATGATATGAAGTGATGAATGACCACATTTCAATATAAAATATATGAACGTCACCCAACTTTTTTGCTATGTGGAGAAGAAAGTGTTTATTTGAAGTATTTTCTCAAAAACTACAATTCCTTGAAGTCAGTTGAGAGAAGGGTTCGAGAAATAGGTTTTTGGCATGTTACAAGTGTTTGGGATCACACGTTAAAAGGTAAGGCCCCCGTCATTCCTTGCTCGCACAAGACTTTCGACGACTTCTGAGGGTTGCTCGTAAGGGGGCAACCGAATGACGGATGAAACAATTTTACAATTTTTTTTTACAACAAACTTTGGAGTTTTCAAAGTTTGATTATAGATACAAGATATTGGATGTTCTTTATATGAATCAATGTCATACCCAAATTCATTCATTTTGTATTTTGTACCCATATTTCTAGAAAAATGAAGAAGGTGATACGAAACTAGATTGAAATCGAAGTTCAGCTACGGAATTTAGTTTCGAGAATTCTTTATTAACGATAATTAGTGCGGTGCTGTAGATAGGGATTGATAAGAAAATGCTTATACATACATACATACATACATATGGAAGCCATTGAATAAACGTTCCTGTAAAACTCACTATGGAAGCTATTAAATAAACGTTCTTGTCTATCTGATTCTGATTCTGATCTATATCAGGTGACCTTGGACCATAGGCGCCACCAGATAAAAATAGGATATAGGGCGGACAAAATTCGAAGATGAAATCGGGTAACCTACGAACGAAAACTGAGTGTGAATACTCAAAGCTAATATTAATCTGTGTAATTCTCGAAATGTCATCTCCAACCATTCAGAACTTGAAGACTAATTTTCCATGATATTGACCATATCCACTCGTCAAAACTGAACCCATCACCAGTTCCTAAGCAGTTTTTTGAACAGCCTCTGTGTATCTGAGATAGAACAATCAATAAAACAATAATTGATCTTCGCATTGTCGAGTTTAGACGAAAATGTAGTTTACCTAACAAATGCCGAAAGTCATACTTTTCCGCACCTGTTTATTTAGATATAAAGAAATACATAGAGAATTCGCATTCGGTATGTGATGAAATTATCAATTTTTTCTCAGTATATTCAACAGAAAACAACTACTTTCCTGGCTGCGTTTTTACTAAATATACTGTACGCTAGCACAAACCACGCCGACCGTAATATCTCATCTTCGAAGTACTTAGGCAAAACTCAGAAACTATTTATCCTTAACGAACAAACCTATCCCTGATTGCAATATTTTTGTGGAAGAAAAACCGAATGGAGTGTAGAAACACATTGATTAATAATATATTTCATAATTTGAGTTCTTCAACTAAATTGAATAAAATGAGACTGTTTATCCTAAACGCACTAACCTATTTGACTTCAAATATTTTATGAAAAAGGAAAACCAGAATGAAGTAAAAAAACAAAAAAGTTGCAAAAAAAAGTTCAAGTTCACAGCGATTCGAACCATGGACCTTCAGACTGAAAGTCGACAGCGCTAACCAGTAGACCATTTGGGTATATGAATTTACTGCGTACAGAAAAAACATGTTCAACACAGAAGTGCATTTGCAAAACAGAGGATGTATTTTGTTGTACCGTTGTACTGAATGTGGATGTAACGCTCATTGTAAGAATTTTGAAAAATCCGATGACGAAGACCATCAATAAATGTACATTGTTTACTTTTCTGTAAGATGTTTCTTGTAAAAACCGCCTAATTTGCATTTGTGACAATAATCAACTATACATTCGAAGATATCTAGTTAAATATAAATTGCTCACCATATCTTCCATTTCGACAAAATGAGCATATTTTAATGAAAAATGCGGTCTAAGCGCGCGACGAGTGAGTTTCATCGATCGTTACGCTTAGAATGTTTTGATGATTTTACATTTTTGCTCCGACGGAACGCCTCGACTGTGGTGCGCTGTCCTAAAAATTTAATTGCAGAACAAAAACTGTTAGGAATATCCATACCATTGAACGAGATGAAATGTTCCTCATAAAATTACGCAGTTTTTGATGGGAAAATATGATTTAGTTCATTTGGAAAATAATCGAGTTCTTGCTCGTTGAAGATTGATGAAATATTGAAAAAATATATAGGATAGTTTTTGAAAGTGGTGAAATTTTTAGATATTCGGATGATAAAATATGAATTGTCAATACACCATTCGATTGGTTATACTTCAGGCTACAAAATGAGCCCTCATATGTTTTTTTTAGCTTCATCCCCATTATTGTTAGACTGCTATTTTTCAGACATATTGAAAAACGCGATCTTCGTACATTTTTCCCTGTAGAAAATCTCTCGACCATGGGGCGATGTCGTAATTTCTCATTATATATGTGGATGATGATGACAAAAAATGTCCTTGATGTTCAATTAAGTTATACCCCATGATTGGGTTATTGAACGATAGACCGCACCGTCTGCCGTACTAAAACATGTTCCATTTTTATGTTGAATACGGAAGCAAATTCGCTCCGGAAACGTGAATGTGAAAATGTACCTAATATTTTTATGGTATTCTTCAAAACAAGGTGTCACTCGTTTTTTCAACAGAATTGAACAAGGATTTCGAGAAATTGGATGAAACCAAAATTGTAGTAGGTACTTTTGATCCCAATGCGAAAAGTTGGTAGCTCGACCGGAGTAGGCCGGCTAGATTTCGAAAATAAAAAAAAGATTACATTCAGTATTGAGTGATATAATAAATAAGGAGAGTGCCGTAGGCGCTTTTTTTCCTTAAGTATTCAAGGTCAAATGAGAATTGGATTTTCTCCTACCCTTCGAATAAGTGTTTATTTTCACCAAAATCATGAGTCAAAAAATTTAAATTGAAAACATATTCATTGATTTTAGAAACTGAACAGGTACAAATCTGGTACACCTACCTTCATTCATACACGTATTGAAAGAACCAGAGAATATCGAATGACATCGGTCTACGAATGATGAAACAAATTTCTTTCCTTCCTGATCTTCTTTCAGTTTGTTCGTATTCCTTATTATCCTAATATCAGTCCCGTGGTATATATACTATTTTTTCCACCACTAGCTATAAAACCTACCATTATTTACTCCTTCCCGAGGCGTGAAGTGTACTTTTACTGCCAAGGTAGTTTTCGTCATTTTATAACCACTAGTCAATAAAGACATAGCCACCCACCTCTGATATAATAACCCGAACTCACTGTTCTGATGGCATTTGAATCTGTTATAGGTATTTACTACTAGATTTTTTCAAATTGAAAAGAAGTTCTTTCATAGTAGCAATAGGTTCATATCTCAGTTCCACAAAATGTAATGATTGTAATGTATTGCTGTCCCTGGGTAATACTAATATTCTTCACTACCTTGGTGTATTAATATCTATTATGCACCTGAGGAGTGGAAAAATTGATTAAATATGCAAGAAAATAATGAAAGGCCGTGCATGGTTATCATATTGCTTCGAAAGCATTATTGCTATAGCGTTTGAGAAAAAACGCCAGTATTTACTTTTGATCCCTCAAATATTGAAAGTGCTACCAAGTTCCTCAAATGAAAGATTGAAATTAGGTACCCTGCTCTTATGTGCATAACAGTGCATAAAAAAATTATGGGAGGAAAACTTAGCCCCTGTAGCGCTGAAGCGCAACACTGAATAATACTTATATGTCCGGAATGATTTTCTGATCAAAAGATGACCTATGTGAGCATGAAACCATTATGTACCTACAGGGTGATTCAAACTTTCCGCCCTTGGCTCATAACAGGAAAACGAAAACTGCAAATGAAAATACGGCAGAGAGGATTAGAATGGATGGGTCGTGTAAAGTATATGTTCTCGTATTTAAATATATTTCAACTTTTCCCGAGATAGCGTCAGATAATTTTTTTTTTCACGAAGCCACTATTTTTTCCTCATATTCCGAAAGAACATATTTTTTCAACAACTTTCATCATGACAAGTTTCTCCTATCTCCATTTGGTTAAAAGCCGTGGGACTCTGGATTTCCATTTCAATAATCTTTGGTATTTTCAAATAAATCTCAACTGACCCCGCCGTAACGAGTCGCCAGGTTCACGTTTCAATCGGTTCAAATATGAATGCAAAATGTATCCCAATCCATATTGCTTGCAAAACGATTTGCCTTGATTTTCATTACAACGGGGTCAGTTAAGATTTATTCAAAACTGCAAACATCAAATAAGTCCCGAAAGCTATCAACCAAATGATGATAGGAGAAAATTTCCTTTCTGAAAGTTGTTGAATGAAATATTTTCTTTCAGAACATGAGAAAAAAATTGTGACTTTATGCAAAGAATATTTTCGAATGAATATCAACTGACCCTGCCGTAATCAAAAATCGAGTCAGCTGGTTTCAGCTTTAATCGGTTCTAAATGATGAATGCAAAATATATCAAATTACTTACTATTTGTTTTCCGGTCGACTTGATTTTTATCACGGCGGAGTCAGTTGAAGTTTATTTGAAAATGCCAATCATATATCACATCATAGCTATCAACTTAATGAAGAAAGAAAGAAAGTTTCACGATGGAAGATGTTTAAAAAAATATATGTTTTTTCAGAATATGAGGAAAAATTGTCACTCTGTGGAAAAAATAATTTTTCAGACGTCATTTCCGCCATTTTGAAAGGAGCTGAGATATTTTCAAATAAGGATAAATATATCCCCTCTGAGAGATTTCCATCTGCAGTTTTCCTTTCCTTGTTATGAGCCAAGGGCGGGGAGTTTGAATCACCCTGTACAATGTATTCCATTTTGGTTCAGACATCTGAGGTATCTCTGTTGTTGTGGAACATGGAACCTTGCGGTTTTTGCGGTTCTGTGCCACTTTTTTGTGAAACTCAGATTTTGCCTATAACTTATTTCACATTTTGGACACCCTCTATATTTACGGAGCTTTTCAAATCTTTTGTCATGAAGAATATCATTCAGATTCCAATGTCGTACTCAATTCTTTTTTCGCAGTATGGTTTTGGAGATTCAACTCAAACTTATGATTTTTTCAATTTATTAGCTCATTAAATTCCTCTTTTCTCCTTCAAAATGATATATATTGTATAGATAAATTCAAAGATGCTCAAAAATCACTCAAACATTGTATTTCAATAGTGGACTATTGATTTTTTGTATGAAAAAGTCTAATTGGAGGAATATTACTTCTGATATTTTTTTGATGAGGACAGAAACGATATACTGACACTAATTACCTAACAGAACACAAAACGTACCTAGGTGTACCTAATAGCAACAAATAAATAGTAATAAGAATAAACTCATGATGTGAAAGAGGCACCTGATTGAATATTCACCGAAACAGTTGAATTTCGAAATTATACAGTAACTTGATTGTTGCCCAGTTTTCCACACAATTGCCACAATTGACACACCTAACCTGAAGACGCATTAAAAATCATTGAAGGATATCTTTGTAATTCCTAAAAAACTGCCTCTGTTGTTACACCATTTTGCACGAATTTCTTCAAGATTGTTGTGCTTCCTAGTGTATTAAGACGTACACTCGTATTCAGAAAACATGTCGCAGTTGGACGATGTAAGCGCTCTAAATCACCGCTACAATAAAAGCGGTTACACCGTCCAACTGCGACATGATTTCTGCATACCAGTGTACTGGTACCTGTTGAGGAATTGTGTCAATTGTGTGATAGAGAAAAGGGACATCAATTCGAATAATTCAATGAATAAGTTACTGAATGATTTCGAAATTCAATTGTTTTAGTAAATATTGAAACAGCTGCTTATTCAACATTATGTATACTTCTTATTACTATTTATTTGTTGCTATTAGGTACCTACGTTTTGTTTTGTGTTAGTTATTCAGTGTTGGAATTGTTTTTTTCTCTTCATGGTAAAATCAAAAGTTCAAGTGGAACTTTTTTATTTAAAAAATCTATATCACTATGAAAATCCATGCTTCATTGATTTTGGAGCATCTTTGAAAATTTTATATTCATAACATTATACATAATTCGAAAGGAAAGAAAACAAGGAATTTGATGAGCGGATGAAATACAGGGTGTTCTACTGAAAAAATCATAAGTTTGATGCGTACTTATCTCCAAAATCATATACTTACCCCGAAAAAAATAAAATAAAATGAGTGCGCCACTAGTTTCTGAGTGACATTCTCTATGAGATAAAATTTCAATTAGTCATTATCGCATTTTTCATCACTGAGGAACTTCGTTGATATGGAGATGGTCGACAAAGTGTGAAATGTACAGTGCTTTATACGTAACCAGTTAGGAAACGCGTCATTCTGTTTGACGACGGGATTATGCGAGACGAACGAACGTATTACGTGTATTTTTTTCTAATTTTGCTAGAAATTTTCGCTCAAACAGATAATATAATGACCATCATTTCTACATGAATTCTACCGATTATGTACAAGAATTGAGTATAGGCAAGTCGACTCCGCCCGTCACTTCGAAGTATCCGTCATAAAATAATATGGTCGCAAATTAGTGACCAGATTCACGAAAAAGACTCGTTCGATACTTCCATCAGTGGAAAATGGCTGATTCAAGTTCAATTTTTCCAACTGATATAGAGAAAGCAGCTTGAAATACATTATTCTTTTCGTCAAACCACATATTCAATAACGTAACTGGTGCTGTAGTGAATAATATTTCATCACCAGTTGAACCAGTTATGTTATTTTTCACTTTACACCACAGGTTATACGAAAAGTGAGAAGTTTCAATATTTCCGTAGTTTTGAAAAGTTCCACATCACATGTCAAATTAAATAAAAAATAATTTCGAGCCAAACTCAATATTTCCAAGGGATATCCTGAAACAGGTTGATTTTCATTCTCAATTTCCACATTTATAATAGACAATTTCTCGAATGGAACATCCTATCAACTATTGAATTCTCGAAATCTTCATGGAAAGCTGAATTCAGGGTGTTCCATTGAAAAAAAAAACACAAAGCTATTAGCCTACCCGAAAAAACGAATGACACTGTATATAAAACAACTACACAAAATAAAAGTTTGGGTGGTTTCAAACAACTTTTTCATTTAACATTCCTCAATATTCCTATAAAAACAATATGATGACCTCTTTATACTGAACTTTCCTTGAATAAAGTACCATTCCTATTTCACATTCTTGGGGGAATTTAAGACTAAGAAAATTAAAAACAAATTATCATAGGGATTTCCTTTCGTGCGCTTCAAGCGTTGAAAAAGAATATGTTCCATCAATAACTAATCCAAATGCTTCGTAAATTTTTTATTTTATAAGGATTCTTGCCAAAAATTCGACGGATGACGTCACAATGTGTCCATGATGATTGCATGATCCGCCATTTTGAAAACAAATGTCATTTGAAAGGTATTTTTTCGCTCTATCGACTTACGTAAAATTATTCATACAGAGTGCCATTTGAATTTCAGTAAAATTTTGGGGCAAATCCTCTGTACTTGTACAGGGTGATTCACCATAAATGTCCCCCCCTCTAGCTCACTTATTTTTGAATCTATCTAAAAATTTGAAAAAGCATCTAAAATGATTCTTCAGAAATTTTTTTTCCGTTGCATCAGAAAATACAGGGTGCTCGGACCAAACGATCTACAGAGTACTACTTGATTTTTTCAAATGGAACACCCTGTATTTCATTGTATTTTTATATTCTTCCTGAAGAGCTGATTTCATCAATGTATCACACTTGGGGTCTAGCGGGAATGATTACAGAGATATGGGGTGTTCAAAATCGAGATTATTCAACTTTAGGATTTTTTTGTGTCGAAACTATTCATCATTGGTCAAAACGGCTTCAATGTTCCTATCTCAACTTTTGATTTACTATCTACTGACATTCAATTGGAACATATACAGTGTGATTCAAGATTCAGAATTCTGACCACCCTGTATCTGTTCCAATTAATAAATGTCAGTAGATAGTGAATCACAAAAGAGATACGAACATGAAAGCCGTTTTGACCAATAATGAATAGTTTCAACACAAAAAAATCCTAAAGTTGAAAAATCTCGATTTTGAAGTCCCTATATCTCTGTAATCATTCCCGCTAGACCCCAAGTGTGATATATTGATGAAATCAGCTCTTCAGGAAGAATATAAAAATACAATGAAATACAGGGTGTTCCATTTGAAAAAATCAAGTAGTACTCTGTAGATCGTTTGGTCCGAGCACCCTGTATTTTCTGATGCAACGGAAAAAAATTTTCTGAAAAATTATTTTAGATGATTTTTCAAATTTTCAAATCGGTTCAATAATAAGTGAGCTTAAGGGGGGGACATTTATGGTGAATCACCCTGTACAGTGTGCAACATATGGAAATTTTTTTGATGAATTGCACAACCAAAATACAGATAGTGTCAAACGTTGGTGCATGTTCGGTAATCATTTAAGGTGCACTTAGAATCGTTGCAAGTCAAACAGCATACAGGGTAGGTCAAAAAATATAAAAAATGCTCAGGAGTAAAGTATCCTTATTTCAGAAAATTCAGCAAACTGTTATGGAAAAAAGTTCTTTACAATTGAAAGTTTTTCCTGAATACCAAAACATGGCCTCCTAAGACATATTTTGGTGTTTCCATTTGTTCCATTAATAACTTCCCAATTTGTATTTTTTTTATATTCACCCTAAACACTTTCATAATTTGATCATAACAAAATCAGTTGATCATACTTTTGTTGAAATTAATGCACTTTTGTGCAATCAACTTGGATTTTATTTTTTTAGGGAATCACAAACTTGATGTTTGTTGCAACGATATACAGCTTTATTTTGAGATTTCGCAAACCATATTTTCAACAAGGTAAAACATCATTAGATAAGGAGTATGTCACCAAACTGCCTCAATAGTCACTGTCAACCCTCATTTTTTCTGTTCCTTGGGTGTCCGTGATTTTTCAAAAGATATCATGGTTGTCGATCAATTTGTTCAGCTTTTTCATAAACATTTCAAATACAAAATGTTCACATTGAATGGAGGTTTTTGAATATGCATATTATCATTAATGATGTTTTACCTTGTTGAAAATAGGGTTCGCAAAATTCCAAAGTTGAGCTGAATATCGTTGCAACAAACATGAAGTTTAAGATTTCCTAAAAAAATTGAAATCCAAGTTGAATGCAAAAATATGCTTGAATTTGAAAAAAAAAAATGGGAATTTATCAACGAAAGGAATTGAAGAACTGAAGAATGTCTTAGGAAGCCATGTTCTGGTATTTAGGTATGAATTTTAATTGTGAACAACTTTTCTCAATAACATTCTGCTGAATTTTTTGAAATACGGGTACTTTACTCCTGAGCACTTTTTATATCTTCTTACCTACCCTGTATGCTGTTTGACTTGCAACTATTCTGAGTGCACCTGAAATGATGATCGAACATGCACCAACTCTTGGCACTATCTGAATTTTGGTTGTGCAATTCATTAAGAAGATTCCCATATGTTGCACACTTAAATGACCACACTGTATATTGAAATTATGCTCATATTATTATTTTGTGGAAGCGAGGAGGGAAAATCCCAAATAATCAAGTAAAATGTATGTAACACCTCCTCGATCAACCAACAGGCGGTATTTCGAGCCGCCATTGCTTGAGATTTGACATTTCATGGAAGATGAATGAAGTCATTATGATATCCGAAACGCAAATGAAATTGATCACATACAAAGTACCTCATTGATCACATACAAAGTACCCCATTGACGAACGAAACTTTTTGGTATATAAACGAATTGGGTCCAATCAACTTATTTTGACCTCTACTTCAAGTAGAGCAATTTTGGGACACCCTATATTTAATCTATAACTGAAGTCATGTGAGGGATTTAGGCACAATTGACAATAAGAAATCACTAGATTCGAAAACTCTTGGGGAGTAGGTTTCCCGAAACGAAATAGCGATATACAAATGCTACAAGTTCTTTATTTATATTATCTACTATTCAATTGGAGAATCAAATTGAAAGGTATACACTCTGATCCGAATCTCAGACCATTGGACTATAGAAAAGTTTGAAAGTTTGATATTTTTCTCCAATATTTATATGTTCAGAAATGGACATACAATGATTCCATTTCTGCCTTATAGAATCTCCGAGAATAGAGTCACCTATTATACATAGAAAACATCGTTATATTCACATGTCTGATGTTTTGTTATATCATTTTTCAACAAAAAGAATGATATATACTTCTTTATCTTGATACAATCAAATTATCATGTCAATATCTTCCTGATTCGGATCAAACAGATTATCAAACACAAATACTACAATGTACGAACCTTTCTCAGCCCTCTAGAATTCTTCATAAAACAGTTTGAATCAGATTTGAGTAGGTATAGCAAGGAATTTCTATCGATTCAACTTGGCAACAATGCGCTACCGCTTGTTCCGAGTCTCCACGCGTCTCACACATTCTGGTATATTGACGGTCTGTCGATGTACGGTTCTGATGTTTTACGGGTCTGTCAATGTACGGTTCTGCCATTTTACGGTTCTGCTATTTCACGGGTCTTAATCCAAAAAATTCTGAAAATTTACGGGTTTGGTAGCTGCATGATTCTGCCATTGTACGAGTCTGTCATTTTACGATTCTGCTGTTTTACGGGTCTGTCGTTTTACGGTTTTGATGAATTATATATCGGAAATTCCGGTAGTCCGATGGATTATGAGTCTGTCGATGTACGGTTCTTGCATTTTACGGATCTAGAGTATTGGCAGTCTGTGCTTTTACGAGTCTGTCATTGTACGGATCTTTCATTTTACGGGTATCAAAAATCGACAGTCTGTCTTTTTACGGGTATGAACTTTTCGCATTCTGCCATTTTCAGATTCTGTACATCACAATTCTGCCAGTTTGCTGGTCGGGAATGTTCATTCTGATGAAATGGTGGTCTACAGAGTACGGGTCGCTGAATTACAGTCTGTGCTTTTACGGTTCTATGACTTTACGATTATATATTTTTATGATTCTGACGACATGAAGAGTATTTTATTTACTGGTTTGGCAAAGTACACTTCTGAATATATGGCAGTCTTTCGATATACTATTGTGATTTATGCATTCTGACATAATGCAGTCTGTCAAAGTACGGTTCGACAAATTACGGGTTGTACATATTGCAGTCGCTGAAATATGGTTCTGATGATTTGCTATTCTGATTTCTTACTATTCTAGTCAAATAAATTCCTACTAATCGACGGTCTGTGTCGATACGTTCTGATGATGTATATGGACCCCTTCGAATCGAGCAGTGGGAATTGGTGCTGCAAGAAGCTCTCCATTCAGTAAGGTCATTACTATGTACGGCTTCTAATTGCACTCCACATGAAAGGATGTTCAGTTATGCTCGCAGATCATCTACAAATTGTCAACATGTGAGAACCAATGAATATGAACCTTTTGTTGAAGAAGTACAACTGATCGAAGCAAATCCAGATTATGCTCATGTACGTTTTTCAAATGGAAAAGAGAATACTGTTTCAACTCGACATTTGGCTCCCCGAGGAGATGTGACTTTATTGGATGAACCCGATCTTGAATGATGAAACCGATCAAGGATCAACGTATGGACAAGGATCCAACTCAACACAAGATTCATCAGATGATAATCAAGTGGGAACGCCAACAAGAAAAGATGAATTTACTGGTGCTCGGCCAACTCGAAATAAATATCCCACTACGTATTTGGAGGATTTTGTGAGGACCTGAGGGGGAAGGGGTGAATGTTATATTTAATCATCCTATTACCTTTGTTCGTTTCATTCCGTATCTATTGATATATATTGTCAATGTCAGTCATTATTAGTCGAATAAGATCCCGGCTTCGGAATCCAAAGGTCGCAGTTTCGAACGCTGCGACCGGTTGCTTCTCTTTATAATTTAAGGTCTGACGGTATACAGACATCGGTCCAGCCGTCGGCCAGAGTGACGTATTGTAAAATGTATTGACCTCTGACCGACGTTGTTTGCCGCTGTTTTGCCGCGTGGGCAATTTCTTGCGAGTAGGTTTTGGGCCGACGTAATAACGACCGAAATTGTTTGCTGGGCTATATATTGAGTATCAATGATTACTGATGATTATCTATTTTTTCCATTTGGAAAGCATCACAATATGATTCAGAGTTTGTCAAGAGCACCTGACATTACCCCTGAAAAATTCATATATTCAGTATGCACGATCAAGAATTATAAGAACTCTTGGCAAGAGTGTAAAATAAAAATCCTATGATCATAAAAACAATACCACTTTTTGATTCTCAATATGAAAGGAATCGTGAGTTGTTTAGGCATCAATATTTACCTTGGTCAAGTAATGCTATGAAAATAATTCCAAATACTGCAATCTCCATTACACAATTTTGAATCAACTGCGCTCATGTTTCAATGATATTTTTATGGAAAATAACTTTCTGCCATTTTGATGTCCCCATGATCTATCGGCAGGCTTGTGGTACTAAAGTAGTAATAAGATCAATTGACTTCGATTTTTATTTTTCAGGGATTATCGAGAACAACGAACGGCCTCCTGATAGCGGAAATGGATTTGAACTCAAACAGACAAGTGAGAGATGAATGGGGATTTCTGGTCAGTACATACATTCTATTTTATATGAGCGTATTGCTTCGAATGAATTATTTTTTTCCATTACAGGCATCTCAGAGATTGGATATGTATAAATCGTTATTTGCCAAAGCTGGCAGTATCAATTATGTCCCACAAATAATTAGAAAAATGGACAAGCAAAAGTAGAATATATGCGTGGAATGTAGTTTCGAATGTATTTATCAAATAAGCAGTAAACTGTTGACAACACTGTTTTTATATTGGTTACAGGTGACTTGGTTGAACAATTAAACGTGTATTTGATTGCAGAACTTTTTTATTTCGAGAAATCACTCACTGGTTCTAGTAATATTTTTTATGAGTACCTAGCACCTGATAGTTGGTTCACAAGAAACTGTTCAATTTCACACACAGAACTAGGGCTGCGCGATATTGGATTTTAGTTATCGGTTATCGATAAGTTGAAATTTATCGATAAGTTCGATATATCGATATATCGATATTTATCGATATATCGATATTTATCGATGTATCGATATTTATCGATGTATCGATATTTATCGATATTCATCGATATATCGATACTTATCGATATTTATCGATATATATCGATATATCGATATATCAGTGAAGTTGGCCCAAACTATACCTTTTCAACTTCAATTTCGGAATCGGTGAGTTATATTTCGGAAAAAGTAATCTCGATTTCAGAATTGGTTAGTTCGATTTCAGAAATGGTAAACTTAATTTCAGAATCGGTGAGATGAATTTCAGAAAAAGTCCATTCAATTTCAGAAATGGTAAGTTGTATTTCAGAATTATTATTGGTAGGTTCAATTTCAGGAGATGAAATCCTTTTATATGTTTGAAATGTTTTTAATTGCAAAAGAGAAGATTGTTTACAGTGGATGAACGGTGTTTGAGAGCCCTATGTTGAATCGGATTGAACATATATGGGGTGCCTTCAAGTCAAAAGTGAAGAGCATTTTGCAAGAGCATCGCCAAATGTCATAGCAGGGGATCCGAACAGCTTGCTCAACCAGATAGAATTCAGAATGCGATGTCTTGAGGAATGTGCAGATCGGGTGCGTAGCACGATGCCCAATTCCCACGATGCCCAATTCCCACGATGCCCAATTCCCTACGATGCCCGCACCTTCATGTCGACGATAACGAACATTGCCGAAGAGCGCAACGTTGCCAGGTCGAGAAAAATTCAGAAAACTTAAGATTCCCACCATGCCCACTTTTCATACATTCCCACGATGCCCAATTCCCACCATGCCCACCTTCTTTGGATTCCCACCATGACCACTTTTTATACATTCCCACGATGCCCAATTCCCACCATGCCCACTTTTCATAACTCCCCACGATGCCCACCTTCTTTAGATTCCCAGCATGCCCACCTTTCATGCATTCCCACGATGCCCAATACCCACCCTGCCCACCTTCTTTGGATTCCCACCATGATAAAGGTGGGCATGGTGGGAATAGGGTATCGTGGGAATGCATGAAAGGTGGGCATGGTGGAATCTGAAGGAGGTGGGCATCGTGGGAATGTATGGAAAGTGGACATGGTGGGAATCTAAAGAGGTTGGGCATGGTGGGAATTGGGCATCGTAGGAATGAATGAAAAGTGGGCATGGTGGGAATTGGGCATCGTGGGAATATATGAAAAGTGGGCATGGTGAGAATCTTGTGTTTTCTGAATTCTTCTCCTGACCTGGCAACGTTGCGCTCTTCGGCAATTTTCGTAATCGTCGACATGAAGGTGGGCATCATAGGAATTGGGCATCGTGGGAATTGGGCATCGTGGGAATTGGGCATCGTGGGAATTGGGCATCGTGGGAATTGGGCATCGTGGGATGCTCCCGTGCAGATCAATGATTCAATGAAAATGATAACACCTCAAATGTGTTTGCATTCTCATAATCATGTGCAACGCTATTATCTTCCAGCGATTCGGATGGAAGGCATCTGTGGATTAAATTGAGATTATAATTATGTTATTGAATTGTTTTTGACAAGTTGAATATTGAAAATATGGTTTGTTAATCTCACATACAATTGGAAACATTTCGAACAAATGTAAGGATTTTTTTTCTGAAATTGAACCTACCAATTCTGAAATAAAACTTACCATTTCTGAAATTTTATGGACTTTTTCTGAAATTCATCCCACCGATTCTGAAATTGAGTTTACCATTTCTGAAATCGAACCAACCAATTCTGAAATCGAGATTACTTTTTCCGAAATTGAAGTTGAAAAGGTATAGAGTTCCTGAATGTATCTGACGCAGATACATTGAGGAACTCTAGCCCAAACTAACAAAACTGTGTTTTTTGAAGAAACATAATAGAGGAGTAAAATCGGGGATAAAATGTGTCGTTTTTTTTTCGAGGTATAACCAAATCGGACCTATTAGGTAATGTTCCTTATGTGATTTTCCATCATAGTCCAGCTAGACGACATTTTTCTGTGGGGGCGAACTTTTTTATTCAAGAAAATACGAAAAAAGTTGGATATTCGAAAATTGTGTTTTTCTAAACATATTATTCAATATTTCGAGAACTACTCAAGATGTTGATTTGCTTTTCCGTTTAATCGGAAGGAGATGATCTAGCGCTTTTCATCATGCCAATAGAATAATGTAATGAAATCGGGTTTTTTTCTGAATAAGTTGAGAATATGAAATAGTGAAAACCGTGAGATGAAATTTTCACTGATCGAAAAACTTTTTTATTATTCGAATTCTTCAGAATAAAAAAATTCGATACATATGAAATAGTTTTGACGGTATGATTTTTTAAAAACATGCTAATTCCGCGCCTCCGGTAACTGTTCGCGCTCAGCGCAATAATACCAGTGCCTACTCCCAATACCCGCTCCATCAGTGCACAATGTTATGTTGAGAAATTGTTCTAATGATGGTTTCAAGGTCAATGATGCAAGTATAGAGAAAAATAATACTGCATTTCATATTTCTCAAAATGGAAACGATTTCATAAGTTACAAAATATAATTGAGTTTAAACCAAACTATCAAACAGAAAATGATATTCATCTCAGTATTATTCTTCATTTCCTGATTCTAGCCCAACTGGATCCCTGAATGTATTTTGGCAGTCTCTACATTTACATTCACTAGAACATTTCAACCCTTCTTTCATGCATATACACCTATTATTTGTGCAGTTTTCATCGGCACAAAGAATGGCCAGGATTATTCTTACAGAATCTGGAATAGGTTCCTGCTCAGTAAAAACAGGGTTCCAACAATCGTTTTCGTGTTTCCAACCAAAATTTTCCGGATTTTCAGTAGGAATATATGGTAAAAAGGATGAATACCATATTTTCAATTGATATATACATCTAGAAATAATTGATTGATTCAATGAAATGAAATAATAAGAAATGAAACTAATCACAAACCTTAGTAAGTGTTGCTGGAAAGCATCATCAATGGAGGGTAGCTCTTTTGAAGGCCGATTGGTATGTATCGTTTAGTGATAACGTGAATCATTCAATGTTTTGATAGTATCATTTTAATTTATATATAATAGGAGCATATACTTCAAAGATACGGACATCGTTCAATAAAATCATGCTATCGTTAAATAAAATCAACTATAAATCATGATTTTGTATTCATCCTAATTCGTAATTTTGGGTTTGAATATTTCTACATATTATGATTTAAGAATAAAAATGTCCTATTTATATCTATATTTTTAGTCAAATCGTCACGACATGATGTATACTCATTTCCCGCATGATTGACATTCAGATCAGTTCATAATAATTGATATTCTACTTATAGTGTGCTTTTTTTTGATGGCAAATGAATAATGAGATTTTTAAAGTTCGTTCATTCCAAATGAAAATTATTTCAAGATTGTTCAAAAAATTTAATATTATTGAATAATGATATATTATTATCCTTATTCTTTAACTCTTCAATGATATTGAAATCTCAATGAAATATTTTCGAATGTCTTTATAATTCGAGAACATTTTCACATACCTGTTTGAACAGATACGAATTTCTGATGTTTCCTCTTTTCACCCCTATCACAAATGATACACATTCTTCCAATATCAAAAATGCATTTGCATTCCGAGTTGATGGTCCCGCTTCTATATTTTTCTGGCAACCAGTAAAATTCGGCAATATTTGAATATTGTGCATGCTGCTGTAACTTTTTCTACATTCATTATGATAAATATTTTTTTTTCTGTGACGGGAAAAAAGTTTGGCATTTCATCTCTGTTGGCAGGTTATAAAATGTCACTTTTCATAAATTACTTTTTTCCCGTGGGAAAAAAGTGAGTACTTCTTTCCCGGATATATATCACATATATATACTCTGTTAATGGCTTTTGTTGTGCTATAGTTCCGAAAAATAAGTCAATAAAACCGTCTCCGAGAAAGAACTGCAAGTCCTTTTATCTTCCATTCGACTTCGCGGTTTCGTATATTACTAAACAACTACTGAATTCGCAATTTTTCAAAATCGAATCACAGAATTGAACTGACAGAAGTGACATCAGATATTTGATTACTTCAAAAGAATGATAAAGATGTCTATAAAACGCAGGTGTCCCTACTGTTAAAAACTTGAAATTTCACGTCGATAATTTTCAGATTTCGAAATAATGTAATATCTTCCCAATATTGAATCGTCCTTCCTTCTGTCACAGAAAAAAATAGTGTATTATACACGGGAAAAATATTAGATTTTAGCTCACGGTTTTTTGTCTCCCTCCGCTACGCGTCGGGAGACAACACAACCTGGAGCTAAAATCTACTACTTTTTTCCCTTGTATAATAAATAACTATTTCTTTCCCAGACAGAATCAGCTCTCTTCGCATAAGAATACGGGATCCACAAATATCATTTCTTCTTTCCGCTGCTGATAATAACGAGAGCAGGCCTTGTATCCGTGAATTTTTTGTAATATTTTTATCATTATATGATACACTCTTTTCGCAAATGTTACACTGCATCTTCAACAGATTGTTGCATACTGCCCTACAACCTATAACTACGCTCTATAGTCGCCAGTCATGCCATGCGTACCTACATCTTTGAAAAATCATATTTCGAAAACTATACTACATATACAAATTTTTGTTAGTTCAAAAACTTTCTTGACTATATGTCAACATTTCATTCGCTGCATATATACCAAAAGAATCAACAAGAAAAAAGTTTGTCGATTGTTGAAAAAAATATAACATGAAAAGTGATATCTGGCGTTCTCAATCAATTTACAAAAAATTGATGATAATTTTCACTGAAATCATACCATCGTGAGAAGCAGAAAAGAATTCGTTTTCTATTAAAAAAGAATGATCTCCATACCTTTTGTAGTTTTAGAGTTACGAGGAGATATATTTCAAAATCCGTGTTTTAGAAAATTCCTTATTTTTTCAGTTTTTTCTAAATAAAAAAGTTCGTCCCCACTCAGAAATGTCGTCCAATGATATTCTGATAGAAAAATATGTATTTCATTATATTTTGAAGGTCGGAACTGGTTATACCTTGAAATAATTTTTTTCGAGAACGGAACGACTTTTTTGGTGGATTTTACTCCACTATAAACTGGTTGATGAATTAAGTTGCTACTCCTCCCACAGCCATGTAAATCCCTTTCCTAGAATACATTCTATATCGTATTACAGTGAATTCCTTATAGTTAGAAATGTTAGAATATCGCCTGTAACATTTTCAAATTTGCAGATATACGAGGGGAAGCTATAATATATATATTAAATTGAAGATAATCGAAATTTCACATCTTGCATAATATAATAAATAGCATTTCGATATATTGACTTATTGCAGATTCGGAACTATTAATTGTCAGAAAATTACAAAAATCTGTGGGACATAAGAGTTAACACTTCTTTGAAGACTTGGTGCGTAAAATAAATAGAAATCTTGCTTATGGATCTTGATAAGGAAAAATGCAAATTCTACACTAAGTTATGAATGGAAAGAAGGAAAGCTCGAAGTCATCTTCACAAATATAATGACGTTATACAATCAGGGACATGTTTCGGTCTCAGAAAAGATCATCTTCAGCCTATGATAGAAGTTCTACAATACAAAGAAATAATTGGTATAAAGAGAGTAACAGTACCTATGTAGTCTGTAGTATTGACTTAGTTGGGTTTAAAAAATTATAATACTAACTGGAAATGAGCCTAAACAGATGCCCAAAGACATCAACCACGTAAGGTAGTAAATATGTTCTCAAAAATTGAAGGGCCTCGTGCCCTGAGAGCGTGTATTTGTATCCCAACAAAGCCAAAAATCATCATCAAAGTGGTGTGATGGGCAATAGCCAAAAGTTGGCATTGCAAAATCTGACGATATTTATTAAAATGGCCCCGTGCCCTTATAAGTACGTTAACTGTTAATGCAAAAATTAAATTCAATTGATGGGCCAAATAGCCAACACGTGTTTTAGTTCTTCTTCTTCTAAGCAGCTGAGCTAATAGAATAGGTTAGAAATCAAATGAAATGAAAATGTGAAGTCAACATCAAAAAGTAACGTTGACAAGACGTTGACGTGGGTCAAAGTCAAAGGGTTAGACTAGTAAGACATGGAATTATGACGTAATGAGCCGTGGCATGAAACATAGCAAAACTTAATAATGACAAATGTAGAGAGAGAAAGAGGGTGAGAACATAGAATAGGGAAAATTTAACAATACCTGAAAAAATAATAAAGCTTCTGTGAACTATGATACGAACCAAATGAGTTCAGACCAAGGTAGGTAAACTAATGGCGGACAAAATCAAAAGAATTGAAGAATTTAATGCAATCGATGTGTATTCGCCATTGAGAGACAAAATTGAGTTGTTATTTAAAGAATAATCAATTTCGAAATGGTCCACTTGACATCAATTCACTAATTTAATATTTTTAGTGGTTGACCAACTTCTCTGAGACAGGGCTCGTATATCATCAAAGTAAAATAAGTAACAACAGATTACAGAACATATTTCATTCATTTATCCCTAAACGTAACATGAGTCATTTTTGTATGTATGCCTTGTTACTGTCATGCAGTGTTATTATGCACACGCCTTACAGGCTCCTAGACACTGCCAAACAATGTCTCATGTCATAGTTGTTGTCAAAGGTTACTACTGTGTTTTTCACCTGTCAACCACTTTTCCTGTGCAGGACTAATAAATCAGTCATCACCTGCTTCTTGACTAGAACCTGTGTCTTATTGCTAACCCACCTGATCACGAAACCTAACACATGGCGCAGTCGAAGGTCTGATGTCAAGTAAATCTGCAATCATCGCATTCAGTTATTGACATTGGTAAAATTAATTGCGAAAGTTTTATAAATATGGACTTCAGGGGTGTTCCACCGATGAAAATGTCGGGCAATTTGTGTGAAAATTGACGTTTCTGGAGACAACGCTTTACGACGTACCTTCTAGCAACTGAGATTTGTAAAAAGGAGCAAAAGACTCATTGTGCTCAGTTAATGACACTTGTTGAAGATGAAGGTATGCGCATTTTTAACACATTCACCTCTCCTGAAGAAGACTGTGATAAACTTGATCCTCTGCTATCAAAATTTGAAGAATATTTCAATCCCAAGAAGAATCTTACCTATCAGAGACATAAATTCTTCACATACAAGCAAAGTCAGGCAGAAAGTGTGGATCAATATATCACAGAACTGAAAAACCTAGCTCTCTCTTGTGAGTTTGGAACTATCAAGGACTCTCTCATCAAGGACATATTGATATGTGGAATACAGAGCTCTAGTTTAAGAGAAAAGCTCCTGCAAGAAGATCCAGACACCCTAGAAAAAGCTGTCAATATCTGCATCAATACAGAGAAGTGCAAGGAAAGAAGTAAGGAGATATCTAATGGTGAAGAAGTCCCAATAGAAGCAATCCAGAGGTTCAGCCGAGCCAGGTTCAGCAAGAGCCAGCACCATTGCCAGAGATGTGGTACTAAGCATGGTCATGGCAAATGTCCAGCATATGGAAAGACTTGCAGTGTATGTGGAGGTCAAGATCATTTTTCAACAGTATGCAAGTTTAAAAATAGAGCTGGAGGGGATGGTAACAAAAATTCCAAAGTGGGTAACTCTAACTCTGGTAACTTTCACAAAAGAAATAGTATAAGCAAGAGTAATTTCAGTTATCGTCCAAATAGAGGAGCAATAAATGCTATTGAAGATCATAATGATCATACAGAGATGTTGAATAATGACCTGATTGATAATTTTTCAGATGAGGAATTTCTGTTTGTAGGGAGTATCGAGAGGCAAATCTGTGAGGTCATGGCGGAGTCATGGGTCACGCCAGTAAATATTAATGGACATGTCATTAACTTCACCTTGGACACTGGGGCAATGGCAAATATCATAACGCCAGAAACATTGAAGGTAATAGGTTTCGATTTTAATAGTTTGAGTCGAACAGATGTTGTGTTAAAGTCATATACATTAAATACCTTGCCAGTGTTGGGAGAGTGCAACCTTGAGTGTACAGTCTCAAATATTAAGTCACTTCTTTTATTTTATGTGGTAAACCAAAAGAGTAAACCAATTTTAGGTCTGAAAGCTTGCATAGAATTGAACCTGATTAAAAAAGTAAGTGTCATAACTAATGATAATTGTTGTGATTTGGATTCCCTATTAAAAAAGTACAGGTTTTTATTCCAAGGTATAGGATCTCTGCAAAAGCCATATCACATCGAGCTTGAAGATAATTGCAACCCAGTAGTTCATGCTCCCAGAAAAATCCCATTTGCTTTGCAAGAAAAATTAAAAGAAGCTTCAAGTCAGTTAGAAAAAGATGAAATTATTGTTAAAACTAATGAAAGCACTGATTGGGTGAATCCCATTGTTATTGTCAGAAAGAGTAATGGCTCTTTGATAATCTGTCTAGATCCTCAAGATCTAAATCGAGCTATTAAGAGAAGTCACTTTAAAATACCAACCCTAGACGAACTAACATATAAGCTAGTTAACTGTAAATATTTTAGTACGTTGGACGCAACTCAGGGTTTCAGCATAATTCATTTAGATGAAGAAAGTTCTAAGCTATGCACCTTTAGTGCAGGTGGGTTAGGTAAATACCGTTTTCTGCGGATGCCCTATGGAATATCATGTGCTCCTGAGGTTTTCCAATAACGAATGTCTGAAATATTTGAGGGAATAGAAGGTTGTGGAGTTTATTTTGATGACATTCTTATATTTTCTGATAACATTAATACTCACAATAAAATCTTAAAAGAGGTTTTTCAAAGAGCTTCTGAACATAATGTTCGTTTTAATAATAGTAAATGCAAGTTTTGTGTGTCTGAAGTGAAATATCTAGGTCATAAAATCTCTGAGCATGGTATAACACCAGATGAGGCCAGATGAGGTAAGTTTGTAGATAATCTATCAGAAAAAACAGCTCCTTTAAGGTTACTTTTGAAAAAAGATGCTATATTTCAATGGGAAGAAATTCACGAGAAATCATTCAATACCATGAAAGAAATTTTGTGTAAAAAACCTTGTCTGAGTTTTTTTGATGCCAACAAAGATATAACAATATCTGTTGATGCCTCGAAGGATGGCATGGGAGCCACTCTCTTACAAGATGGACGTCCGTGTGCGCATGCTTCGAGGGCATTAACAGATACTCAAAAACGATACTCGCAGATAGAAAAAGAGTGTTTAGCAGTGTGGTTTGGGTGCGAACGGTTTTACCAGTATGTTTTTGCACAGAAAACATTTACTGTAGAGACCGACCATCGCCCCCTGCTGCAAATTTTTAAAAAGCCAATCAGCTCTTGTCCAGCAAGACTACAAAGAATGGTACAGCAACTTAGAAAATACGATTTTAACTTGGTTTATAAACCTAGAAAACAGCTTATCATTGCAGACACTCTTAGTAGGGCGTTTGAGAACAAACACTTCAATGAGAACATTGACATAGAAGTTGAAGCACAGGTATGCCTTGTCTCTATGAATCTAAATGCAACAGAAGATAAAAAACGTGAACTAATTGGCTTAGCAAGAACAGCAAGTCCTAAAAAGTTATGTTTTAAATGGTTGGCCAAATAAAATGAAAGAGGTGTCAGAAAATGTTAAATTTTATTACAAATTTCGCGCTGAAATCACAGAAGCTAATGGTTTACTTTATAAGGGACAAAAACTCATCGTCCCTAGGTCGGCGAGACAAGAAATTCTTAGAAAATTGCACTCTTCTAGTGACCAAGGTATAAAAAAGTGCATAGAAAAAGCTAATTTATCATTCTATTGGCCTTCAATGAATGAGCAAATTCAAGATGTGGTCATGAGCTGTGACACCTGTCAGCGATTTCAGAAAAGCAATCCTTCTGAGCCCATGATTTCTCATGACATAACAAAGTTGCCTTGGTATAAAGTAGGTTGTGATATTTTCAGACTAGAGGGAGAAGCTCTTTTATTGGTTGTCGATTACTATTCAAAATACATAGAAGTAGGACACCTAGGTACGGATCTTTCAAGTGATAATGTTATCCTCCAATTGAAATCAATATTTGCCAGACATGGAATACCTCGCATTGTAGTTTCAGATAATGGGCCAGAATTTTCAAGTAAATTTTTCAAGAATTTTTCACTAGAGTGGGACTTCAGTCATGCTACTTCGTCCCCAAGATATGCACAGTCCAATGGACAAGTGGAACGGTCAATACAAACTATAAAAAATATGTTGAAAAAATGTAAATTCGAAAGAAAAGATCCTTACCTAGCTCTTTTAGACTATCGCAACACACCGCTAGATGGGCAGTCCTCACCAGCAAATGTACTAATGAGTAGAACACTCAGAGACTTACTGCCCAAAGCAAATAAAGTATTTTTACCTTCTACGAGAAATAAACCTAAATTTAACAAATTTGTAGATAGTGCGCAGAGTAGACAAAAACATTTCTTTGACAATAGGGGAACAAAAACCCTTCAAGACCTTAAACCTAACGACAAAATTTTAATTCAATACCAGTTTGGCAAAGGTTGGGTTAAAGGTTTAGTACAGAAAAAAGTAGGTATTCGCTCTTACAGAGTTGTTACAGAGGATGGGTCAGTATTGATTAGAAATAGAAAGTTCTTGAAAAAATATTATGAAAATTCGTACGATTCACCTTCTGTGAATAATGACTATCACTTCCTAGGAAGTAAAAATTTGAATAGCAATGACTCTCAGTATTTATTTGTAGATATATCTAGTAATAGTGATGGAAATGAAAGTTTAGTTGATAGTTATGGTAGAGCAGGACATCAAAGTATAGTCGAAGAGTTAGATTTGCCCAATGAAAGTATAAGACAGGAAAGTTCTGTGTCTAATGACTTGTTATCACATAATACAAATTATGTTATAGAAACTAGTACCTCTGATAACGAAATTACAAATTGTCTTCCGGATTTAGAACTAGATTCAGAGATAAATACAAATTTTCCACAAACGTCAAGGTCAGGCAGGCTTGTAAAGAAACCAAGAAAATTTAAAAATTTCTATACATATAATTAGCAGTGTCATTCCATTGTTCACAAGTTAGCCGAATAATCAGGTAGTATGAAGGTTCACCTCTACTAGTCATTGAAAAATGTTTCTTCCTGTAGTAAGATGCACAAAAATGTTCTAATGTTAGCCATGTACCTGAGTGAATTTTTCTTTTACAAAAAAGAAAAAAGGGAATTATTCAAAAGGGAAGGATGATAGCAAATAGCAAATGAGTAGGGAATATTGACTTTTAGTAGTTTGTATTTTTTAAATTGTAAGTGGTTAAAGTAGATGTGCGTAATTCAGTTCGTTGTATACATATATGTGTTGAAAATGTTAAATTTTGAAATGAAAGGGAGATGTCATGCAGTGTTATTATGCACACGCCTTACAGGCTCCTAGACACTGCCAAACAAAGTCTCATGTCATAGTTGTTGTCAAAGGTCACTACTGTGTTTTTCACCTGTCAACCACTTTTCCTGTGCAGGACTAATAAATCAGTCATCACCTGCTTCTTGACTAGAACCTGTGTCTTATTGCTAACCCACCTGATCACGAAACCTAACACAGTTACTGCTCAAGAAAATGAGTTGTTCTGAATGGTCAGCTGTCAGGCAACTTCTGTTGTCAGTTACGACTAACCCTCCTTTGCTGAAAACTCTTTCAGAGGGAACACTGGTAGCTTGAACTGATAAATATTTCTTTGCTAATTGACTCAATCTTGGAAAATTGTTTTCATTGAGTTTCCACCACTCCAAAGGGTCCTCGCTGGGATCGATGGCACTGCAAGCGAGATATTTCTTCAGTTCATTCTCGTCATCTTCTTCTGATGATGAATTGGTTTTCAAAGTGGAGAAGATGGCTCCAAATCCATCCGACTTCTTTTTTTTTTCGGCTAGTTGTCTGTCACAACTTCACATGTTCTTGATTCATCCAGAATCTCTTCTTTAAGAGAAGTTGAATCTTCACTCCTGAGGAGAATGCACTTGAATCTTGGATCTAGCAGGGTGCACTTTTTCAAAAAGGAATCATTTGCTATATTCAGGTATCGTTTCTCTAAGTAATCAATTAAACTTTGTATCGCATGAATCTTTGTTCTATTGACGGACATGTCTATTTGCGTTTCGTCTGTGTCAGTCTCGGTATAAAATTGTTCCTTCATCTGTATATATAATGGGTAAATCGCTGAGGCTGTAATATATTTTATTTCTGACTGGTATATTATAAGCTTATATCATCTTAGTTACTATCAATTAGGAGGGTCATAACTCCCTTGGGATGTTATAGATGCTATGATTCCCTCTAGCTAAAATTAAATAAGAAATGCATAGCAACAACCACGCAATAACGTAGCAATAAGGAATCTCCTATTCGTGGTAGTCAAGATCATCATCTGACGTTCTGATGACATTGAAACTATACGGGAAAAACATGTCTAACTTCCAATCGGGAAGGTATCTAATGAATGAAATCAGTCAGAAATAAAATTATCTATGTATCACGGGAATTATAGAGCCTTAATAACCTCTGGCAATTGCTGTCCCTCGGGCCAGAGGCCCTCGGGACGCAAACTTTGCCATCGGTAATTAAGGCCCTCATAATTCCCTTGATACATAAATAACTATTTCACCTGCCATCAACTCTGACATGCGTTCTACAGGCTTCAAAATATTAATCAATGATTTCATCCGGTCGATTTCCAATACAGATATGTAGGTCTTATATTTGCCCTTATTGTATACTTGGAATAAGGACGACAATGCCACATTTTGTTCAACCAAAACTTCCATTAGATGAAGGAGAGACCACTATCTCGTTTTTGTGAATGATGGGATTTTTTTATCTGGCAAATTGTATTTTCGTAATTATCGTTTCTAAATCTGGCGAATCCATTATTTTTGTTACAGGTGTATTGATGGTATGTCCAAAGCAACTGACTCTATTTATTTTCATAAGATTTATTGCTTTGACTATATTTGCGCCAGAGTCAGTTGTGAATCCTACAACTTTTTGTTCCGGTATGTCCCACTCCTGTAATAGATCTTTTAAAGCATCACAAACATTTTCTGCAGTATGATCCTCACTCATCTCTCTACAATTCAGAACTGCACTCTGTATAGCCCAATCATTATTGATCAAATGTGCAGTGAGCAAAATGAATGGTTTTGAAGCTACATAAGTCCAGGCATCAGTAGTAAAAGATATATATGAAGCGGAATCGATGTAGCTTTTAATCTTAAGCTTTGTGGTATCATACATTTTCGGGATGATTACTTCTATCAGAGTTTTCCTTGATGGCAATACATATCCAGGCTGCATTGTCTGTATCAAATGCTTGAAACCATCATTCTCCACAATATTGTAGGGTTGCATATCCACAGCCACAAAATATCCCAAGCATCTATCAAGTTTCGTGGATCTCTTACTGTTGATAGTAAATGATGAAATTTTGGGTTGATCAGAACTCTTTCTATGCCCAAAGGATACAGGTGTTGAAGAAGTAGATGATAAAGTTGACTCACCAGGAAATTCATTGTTTTCTAATAGTGTCACTTCCGGTTCCAAAATAGATGCCTCATCTTCCACTCTGAAATAATTGTGACATGTTCAATATTTTCCAGAACATTTGCTAGCTAGAACGAGCCGATTATGAATTGGGAAAAAGAATACAACTTGTTTGAAGAGTTAGAGAGATTGAGGTAAAATCTACTCATTTTTCATTATTTCATCGCACTAAAGTTGTTCAATTATATTTTATTTTACCAAATAATATCACGTGAGCAAATTCCATTCATTTTAAAAAGTACTCCGAGACAAATGAGAAAATATATTTCTACCAACTTTAGTAAAACGAATTTGTGAAAAATTGAGAAATTGAGCTACTATCGACTTATTTTTAATTATTTTGTGTAACTAAAGTGTGTTGATTGTTCTTTATTTAACATAACAATGTTATGGATGTGAGTTTCATCATTATTACATATTGCTTCGAGTTCCTCGTAAAAAATATGTTTCTACCAACTTTAGTGGATCAAAGTTAGTCAAGAATAATGGTTGGAACTACCACCAGCTGCCTCATTAATAGTGTGTGTAACTAAAGTCGGTATTTTGTATTTCATTTAGCGAAATCTCATACTAGTATTTTTTCAATGAAATTTCGGTGTGAAATTTTCTTACCGAATACCACTTTAGCTCCAATTAATATCCGGAAATTTTTTCTCGAACACGAACATTTATAAAATTCGACTCGGGAGAATTTTCAAAATATACGTGTTCTCGAAAAAATTCCGGAAATAATTGGAGCTCTCGTGGTATTATAAGTGAAAATTACTGTCCACCTAGCGAGCTGATGGTGCGAGGCAATCAGCGAGTACTGAAGAACTACCCCATGCACGTTAGACCTGAGGAGATAGTTATTCATACACCAAGGTAGTGAAGAATGTCATTATTAGCCAGGACCAGAATCATATCCAGAGACGCCATCAGTCCATTATTCACGCAGCAGGCCATTAACACCTACTTTAGATGACATGAAGTACTTCAACTCCAAATTGTGGATGAATATGCAGATGAATAAGGCAGCAACAAAACATTAACTAAGAATTTGATTTTGAAAACTGTACTACCGTGTCAACGATACTACTTTTCCCTCCAAGGGTGATATGTTGTCCGAGGCAAGAGAAGTAGAGTCGCCTAGCAGAGCTACTTGTCTCCATCGATTGAATATTATGAAAATGACCAACTTCAGCTTCAGCAACATAAATTGAGACACGAAATATAAAACAGAATTGACTTTTGAAGGTGCTGTTCATAGCCTGGTCCATGAGAAACGTCTATAGTACATTATGGTATAATCAGATACTGAAAACATTGTCGCGTATGAACAATGTTTTCACTCTTAATCTTTGCTGCTACGATGGCGAAATCTGTTCTGCATCTGACAGTATTCCTGTATTTAAGAAGATTTGAGATATCAGATATGTGTATATTTACCCATCAGTGACAAATTCTTCGTCATTGCCACAAAGAACATCTTCTTGCATATCCTTCTGTATCTGCAATTCTGAATATTTCATTGGATGCTTATGTTTCAAGTGTGCATGAAAATTGGAGGTGTTGCCTTTAGTTTGTATAGCTTTTTTACACAAATGACACTGAATTTTGTTATCAGTCTTGTGAAAATATTCCCACACTGCACTTCTTCCTGAAGAATGCGACATGGCGTGGTTTACCAATAGGTACCTATACCTACAACGAAAAGTAATCAACATTCTGGGTGACTGGAATACAACTTTTTTTTATTATCAAATTATTAATTTTTGATCAGTTCATTGATTCCTGATTAGGAATGCAAATTTCCACCAAATAGATATTATTTTTTCTTAGATACCTACAATAGATATGATTGAATATTCAAAGTGATATATCAGTTACGAAATTCATTGTTTTCTGTTGGATATCACAACAATATTTCTTTTATATTCTTCCTATTTGAAGTTAGTACAATATAACATACAGGGTGTTCCTTATTGTTAAGTACATATTGAGAGAGGTGACTCTTTGGCTCATTTTAAAACTGAAAGTTCATATTAAACGTGAGTAGAGGGCTTTAGCCATTACCAAATCTCCCCCCAAGGCCAGAGGAGTGTGACTTTGGGGGAGAGTGACCTTGGGGGGAGTTACCTTGGGGGTGGCCTTGGAGGAGTGACATTCGGAACGACCTTGGGAGTGACCTTGGGAGTGACCTTGGGAATGACCTTGGGAGGGATACGGAGGTTTCATCTCGGACAATTGTCGTGGTGACCTTGGGGGGAGTAATTTTCGTGCGCATGTGTACCTCTTCTCAAGGATGTTTGGTGGTGTAGTGGGGTATTCCATGTCCAAGTTTCTATAAATACAGAATCCTCATCTTCAAGAGCATAGTTTTTCCGAAAATACTGCTGGCTGAACAATCTTGTCAGATCAGTGGAAGTGCGATAAAGTGTGATATCAGATTTACGTAAGTTCAATTATTTATATAGTTTTCATTCCTTCTTTCACTCGACAAGTAAAAATAGAAATGGCTCCTCCTAAAATTGATCTAGTCGCAATCAATAGTCGAATTAATGGGGAAAATGAAATTATTAAACAAATTCTAATATCGTCGCTACCACTGAATAAGAGTTTTATAATCAGGAAAATATCGTTATGTGGGACTCGATTCGGTAGAAGTGGCACCGTTATATTGTACGATGAAGAAACTGAGGTGAGCTCAAAATGTTGGTTACCAAAAAGAGTTGTAGACCTTTTGAAAGAAAGCGATGTTGATGAGATCAATTTTTTCAACGGCGTTTATACTTTAACGTACTTGGGTCAGAGTGAAACTTCATTTGCAGGTGCAAAGACGCGGGCTCTCATCAAGTTTGATGTCAAGGGGGGTGTAATTGACAAATAGTTTCATATTTCCTCAATTAGTTTTTCGATATAGTGTAGTGAAAAAGGTTTAAAAATTATATAATAATTCTTACATTAACATCATCACTTTATCGCGAATCATCATTGATTTCGATACTTTTTTGGTGAGTGTTATATTGGCTACATACATTGGAATCAAGCATTACATTTTTTCCACCGTGATCCATTACCTGAATGTTTTGTTTATTTACAGAATTGATCACTCTTGTGCAGGACACGTTCCCGAAATGTGTATGAATTATTCTAGTCAGTTTTGGCCTACGGCGGAAGATATCAGATCAGCTGTGAGGAGGTTGAAATGTCGATTCATGGATTTGGAGCGTGATACACTACATGCAGGGAATTATGATATGAGTGTATGCTTCGATCAAGTACAAGTTCAGCGCCTCCTCAAACAAGCTGAAAAATATAAAATTGGATTTCTACTATGTGCCCGCTATGAATACAGCAACATCACTTTGGAGCAATTCCTTGAAGCAATGGTTGAAGAAGACTTGGAACAATTTCTTTATAAAATCTTCGATTTGCTACCAAACAGCCTGATTCGGAAATACCACTTGGGGGTGATTCCAGACACTGAAGATGAAGGAGGACAAAGGGGGTGAATTGGGCATCTATATAGCGTTTTCGCGTAATATGTAATGCCGATAATATTTTGATGTAAAAATAAAACAATAGTTTTTAGTACATTTGTATTTTATTGATTACAATGAATAACAATATCGAGTAGATTGAGTAATGATAAATTCCATGAAGAGATCTAATAACTAATGTGATGACGGTGGCGGTGTCAGTGAGTAGTGGATCCGCATCTATCGTATTCAAGGAGCACCCATCTGTATGGAACCATCTAATGCGCTATATGTCATATATGCATCATGAAGAATAAGTGCGTAAACCTTTGTGTTTGGTGGAAACTTCGTTTCGCGGGTTTCAAACTCCAATTTGATGTCGACAGTAGAAGTTTTCATCGCATCGGGTTGGTGGTAGCAGTCGATGATGAATAACGGATTTTTTCGGAACTCCTCAATACTCATCATGGGTTCACCCATATCTTTGCCATAGTAACTACGTTGGAAATTTTCGTATGCATAGTAAGCCACAGCATCTAACTTTCTGTCAAAATCCAAATTCCAGCGCTCATATGGGTGAACTTCTGAATTCAAGTAAAGGCGAAATTATTCACTCCTGCGTGAATGAATTTCGTAGCGTCCTTGGATCTATCATCTGTATTATCGGAGCTTTGAAAACCGATAATGATGTATCGCGGGCGCTCGAGGCTACTAGTTGTTTTGATAGCCCAAATATCTGAAGCTATTTCACGAATGGCCGGTAACTCATAAAAATCCCACATCCTGTATGCTAACTTGATTTTTGCTGTAGAACTTTATTCAATCGATTCAACAACTTCAATTTCTGCCTATCGGACGGCATCACATGCCTTATCTTCCATTCGATTTTGTTGATCGTCACATTCGCATCAACTTCCCCCATATAGGAGTTTTTGAATGAGCGTGCTATGATGAGTATAAGCTCCTGCTTCATATTCAGAATTCCTTTATTATAGTCCTCTGCAAACCCCATTGAAAATTCAAGCGGTAGTTTTCCGCTGAATGTATGACTGGGTGTATCTAGAATCACCTGTTTATTTTCATCGGGACCCCATCCAACCGTGTCTAAAAATTTGGTGCTTGTCTCACCATAAGATATCATACTTTTCATTGTAGTGGTAATGCCCGGTTTTCGAATCAAACACACCTGTTCGCCACCCATTTCATAACGGATTTCATCGAACAGAAATGCGAGCGCATTACTGGACAGATGGCAGGTTTTTGCTAAATCGTTCGGGATGAATTTTCCCTCGATATAAATGTAGCTTTCAGCAATATCCAGTATCAAATCTTGAAAATTGACAGCAATCCTAATTTCATCGGAATTTGATGGAGAACCATATGGTTTGTATGTATGCTCATGTAGGCTAATTAGTGAATGATCAAAAATTGGTTCATCAAACACTTCCAATTGTAAACTAATAGAACTTGTGGCAACCATCGTTCACTTATTTCTGATCCTTCGTCGTTTTACTCTCAACCCAATAGACTTCAAAAAATTTAGGTCGCTCGCAGAAAGCTTATGATGTCTTCCTCGACCGATGATTTGCCCTTGACTGAATCCTTTTCCACGTTTACACTTCTCCTTATTGGTAATGTGCAGAATAGTGGGGTGAGTAGCGAGCGATACACGTTTTGATTGGTTTCCAAAGCAGAAGCCCATCTTCCAAATCGACGTAAAAAATTTAATTTAGCTGTTTCAATTCCAACTTCACTATAATCTTCTCTCCTCGGAAGTCGACTAAATGATCGTTATCATCCAAAATTCTCAGTGTGATGTTGTCGATAGACTGACGCCCTGTCGGACTGATTGGTAGATATATTATATTTTTCGGCTCCTTTGAAAGTTTGTATCCTGGCTCCACATCGACGTCGAACTCGTAAAGCGTGTGAACCTCCTCACCATTGAGGTATGCTCCAGTGGTGATATTACAATCAACCCGTATCAATCGTACCTTTATGATGTTCACAGGTAAAGTGGATTCATGCAAAATATTGGGCCGGTAAAATCCCGATTCAAAACCCAACACTTTGGCTATATAAGTAGCAATATCTAGACTTATCATGAATTCGGACTTGAGTTCACATTTGAGCGTATTATTGTTGGCACGAAGAGAGAACACATCATCAATATTTCGCCCATTTAGCGGAACCCCTCTTTCTATAGCCTTTCGTATTGCTCTATTGATTTCTTCTATTTCATAGGCGCCTGGTGGTATTTCAACAAGAAAGCTTTCCTCTTCATACCAAACAACTAATTTGTTATTTGTCCCATCTATATTGAGTATAGAGTTGTATGAATAGAACCCGTGTAACCCCAAACCGTAAGTATTCCTCACATCGAGCTCAATTGGCGGAAAAAAGTCTGCACTCAGGATACTGCGATCTATAGAAATGGTAAATGTTTGCGACATAACTTCTCATGAATGAGGAAAACAAAGAAAACAGCGAAAACCAAAAGCAAACGTCAATATATACAGTAGCAGCGTTAAGAGCATCAACCTTATTGCTGCCTGCAACAATGAAGAATGCCCGGGTTTTCGGTAGGTGAAGAATTAATATCAAATTTATTATTAGTTGCCACATTTACATCTTTCACTTGACAAAAACAACATAATATTTTTCTTGGCGCTGGTCCATCATTCACATCGATGTTGGCATGTTGGCCACCCTCCTCCTGCTCTCCACCATAATGTTCTTCACAAAATCGGTATTTGGCTATATCCGGATCGTTTTGTAATTGTTCCGGTAACTTATCCCACACTATAGCTATCTCATGTGATGCCAACCCAATGAGTACTTCTTTCGGCATATCAGCCAACTGTTTCTCACTCATTTCCAGTAAGGAGCGTAATCTTGAAAAAGCCAATAATGCATGTTCCATCCGCTTGATACTCTGCCTATCCATGTTTTGCAACTTTTATTTCACTGATGCCACTGTTAGCTGAGAGAAATTTCACAGGTGACCACACCAGACTGTGTTGAAATCCTGCTGGCGCTCATAGTTATACTTAATTTTGATGGCTTTAACCGACTTCGATCCTTTCCTTGAATATTCTAACAACTCCTCAGGAGGCGGCAAATCACCATAGCTATCGTAATATTCAACTATCCCATTTCTCTTCTTATATGCAACCCAGTGTGTACCATCACCGCGAATACTATCGAGATTCAGTATAGCTGATTCTATGCGATGTGGGCCAGAGTTGGGTAGATTATCTCTCATGAAAATACCTCGAAAGTGCGGCACCGCCATTTTATCTATGTAATGCAATAGATCAATGTCTGCAAGAGCTCTCCGAGGTAACTTGGCTAGTTTTTTGAATGCTGGGGCTTGAGATAAATACCCATCCCTTTCCGATATGGTTTCAAATAGACTCCTCTGCCGACTTTTCCGAGAGCGATCGCCTCCATATGCTTATTGTGACGGTTTGCTCAGCCAGCTGCTCCTTACTCTCTTTAGCTGAATGAATAGCTCGAGCTATACCGGCACAACCCGCAGCCAGACTCCCCAATGCTAGTAAACCGGCAAAAATGGGTATGAGCGGAAGAATTCCGCCAACTTTTGGGATAGGTATGATTCGGGGTGTTTTGATATTTTTTTCCCGCCAGCCATCTTTACAAATTTTCGAGCAGCGTCGATCGCCATTAGTGATGTTTTAATCAAATTTTTGGTGAGTTTTCTCTTATTCCCCATTTGACGTAGTGCTCGGCGAACTTTTTGAACTACACCCGATCCGAAAGCAATTTTTCTACACTTTTTCTTCCCTTTATTCTTCCTCTTTCTTCTCGATACTCGTCGGTTCTTCACTACATTATTATACCCTGTACCAAAGCGCCTCTTTCCCTTCATTATATTGGTAACTAACCAGGATGCACTCCTCTCTCCTAGATTAGCGTCTTTTGATTTAACTCTCTCCCACGCGGATTCCTCTAATTTTTTATCTGCTGAATGCCTAGCAGATAAATCGGTTGTATTCTTAAGATACGCAATATCGTGTTCCTTGCAGGCTCTATCCAATTGATTTATTCCAGGATCACCACGAGCTAACCTTTTTTGTAACTTCGTTCCAGGTCCACAATATTGATAACCACCAGGAATATGCAATTCAAACGGTAATTTATTGATCAGTGTGTTGACAATCCCTCTACCCCTTTTCTTTTCTTTCTTCGTTTTCGATGTGCTACGTTTCACTTTCATAATATAAATGAGCTTCACAACGCTAGCGCTTCTTTATATATCTTTCAACCACCGCACAATGCGGATTGTTCAGCAAAAGGAAACGTTCAGTGTAGCCAATTTTGATGAAAAAATAGGGTTAGGTATTGATACCAATCGTCGACATGGGGCCCTTTTCCCAAATACTATTCGCGGTCTGATAATTGGCCCATCGAATTGCGGGAAAACCAATGTTATGATTTCACTTCTGACCAATGAAAATGGTTTACGTTTTGCCAATATTTATATCTATTCGAAATCACTATACCAACCAAAGTATGAGTACTTGCGAAAAGTGATGGAACCGATTAAAGGGTTAGGATTTTACACGTATAATAATAATGTGGACATAGTTGAACCGGCAGATGCGAAACCTGACAGCATTTTCATATTCGATGATGTTATATGTGAAAAACAGGATGTTATCAGATCTTATTTCTCAATCACAAAAATGTGGATTGTTTCTTCCTGGCACAGAGTTATTCCAAAGTTGGGAAGCAATTATTGCGTGACAATTCGAACTTCATAGTGATGTTCAAACAAGATGACATGAATTAACATCATATTTTTTCCGATCACGTATCGCCAGATGTGACTTTCAAACAATCCCAAGATATGTGCGCGCAGAGTTGGACGGATAGATACGGGTTTCTCGTTAGAGATAAGGACAGTGAAATACATGAGGGGCGTTATAGGAAAGGATTCGATAGCTTTATATATCTCTAGTATGTTGGTGCAGCATGATTCATTCAATCTTCAGATACCACAATGGCCGCATCTAGTGAACAGAAAAGCACGATGACTTCTGAGATAAATCTCAAACGGCAACTTGTTGAAGCGACTGCTGCAGTGAGAAAAAAGTTCAAGAGTCTCAAGAACGAACGTATTGATAACCAAACGGCATTGGAGAGAGTGTATGAACCATTGACGAAGCCATTGAATGCTATCTCAGCAGCCGCAGCGAGAAATCAATCTCAAATCACTACTACCACATCCACAACAGGGAAAAACAAGAAACCTTCAACATCAATAATAGCACATCCTACATATCATTCCACACCGGTATCAGAAAATGGGGGAACCGGCACCACTACTACTACCACCAAGATTCCTAGAAAACTTATGACGCGAGAGAGTTTCAGTGGAAATGATTCTTTGACATCGCATAGCCAGTCCAAATTTATAACGGGACTGGAAACACCGCCATCATCATCTTCTTCTCATATTTCCAAGAGTGATGCTGCTACAGCAGTAGACGAAACAATCACAAGCGAGCTACAGGTGCATTTGAAAAAACATATAGATAATTTGGTATCCCATGATCCTAATTATGACACCACATATGGTGTTAATATTGATGTACAAACGGGTAAATTGAAGATGGGCAACATGGACATTCATTTTCCTGCAGGTCAAATTGAAATATGGCGCGGAAATAAGCGAACCAAGGTTCTTCCGGCCACCATTGAGCTATATAATTTGATTTTTATGGAACATGTGCCAAGATTCATTAACGATCAAGATAAACGTTTATACGCAGCCCTATTGGAGAATACAAGGGCACCATATAGGAACTATGATATTAGAGAAGGTGTTTGAGCGAGACTTTATGCAGTGGACTGTAATTTTTAGAGATGAAATTCAAACCGGCACAAGAAAAGTAATAACGATATTGCCACTCACCATGTGTCTCAGGAATACAGGAACTGTTGAAAACAGGATCTTCTGCCTAGCTAGGATCTTTCCTGTGTAGCACCAAACTCTTGATTTGTATAGTCAACAACAAAACTTTATATCACCATGATATTTTTAATTGAAAACAGTATGTTTTTTGAGTATTTTGATTGCGCGAGCGTATCGTACCAAATCTCGATCGGTTCTCTCCTTTTTCCTTCCTCGAGCCTCGCTACCAAGACTCCCAGTTTTTGCTCAGGTTTTTGTTTCTGAGCACCCAGTGGCGGAGTTACAATCCTTGTGCCTGAGTATTATTAATATGCTAGTTTGCTAATTCGATAAGTTTCACTTACACATTGATAGTTAATTATTAAATAAAATTAAAATTAGTTAAACGGACGAACCATACCGCCCACCAAAATAGAATATTTTAAAATCCCGATCCAAATCCAAATCAGCAAGATAATTATTCAGATATTGGGAAAACCAGATAGCAAAAAAAAATGAGATTTTATTCAAATGGGAAAAAAAGAGAAAAAATAGAGAAAAAATAAATTAATTACATGGGAGAGGACAGACTTTTGAAACTGGTCTTTTGTATTCTCCATCAACAGTTTTAACAGTAACGACTCGAGTGATTCCATCGGTTCCAGTGTGCAAATGCGTAACCCTACCGCGAGGCCATTTCAACGGAGAAGAAAGTTCATCTTTTAATGAGACAATCGTGCCAAGCTTTATTGGAGTTGATGGATCTGTCCATTTAATTATTTGAATTAGCGTATGAAGATATTCGGCGTGCCATTTTTTCCAAAAATCTTGGTGTAAACGTTGAACGAGTTGCCAGCGTGACAATCTTCCTAGCTTAAGGTTACCTAGGTCAGGCTCTGGAATTGCATTGAGTGGTTCTAAAGTCAAAAAGTGACCCGGAGTCAAAACACCAAAGTCGTTCGGGTCAGAGCTTAGAGAGCATAACGGCCTTGAATTCAACACAGCTTCAATTTGAATCAAGGTTGTATTCAGCTCCTCGAAAGTGAGAAGCTGATCTCCAATGACACGTGTCAAATGGGTTTTCAAGGATTTAATATTTGATTCCCACAAACCACCAAAATTTGGTGAAAGGGGAGGATTCATGTGGAAGGAAATTCCTTCATTTTCGGCAGCAGTTTTCATGTGTTCTGCTAGTTGACGTGAAGCTCCTATGAAGTTGGATCCGCAATCATTGCATCGACCTCGACGAGAAACGAAGCGGCGCAATGATCCTAAAAATGTATCGGTTGATAGATCGGATGCCAATTCTACATGAATTGCCTTTGTGGCCATGAACAAAAAATACATACATATGCTTTCAGAACCTTAGCACCTCGGAGTTTTGCCATGGTGATCCTAAAGGGTCCACAAAAATCTATGCCAGTGTGAGAGAAGGTTTTAACCTGTGATACTCGAACTGCTGGGAGATTTCCCATGGGCGGTTGCGGAGACTTCGGGTTTGCTCGAAAGCATTTCAAACATTTGGAAATTACCTTACGAATAGTCTTCTTCGGAGAAAAAATCCAATACCTTTGGCGAAGTAAATTTTGCATTGTCTGGAGACCAGGGTGCAGATAACTAGTATGGGTAAATTCTGTAACCAAATGAGTGAGTCGAGTATTGGAAGGTAGAAGGACCGGGTGTCTTTGCTCATAGGGGATTGGTGCGTTGACTAAACGACCTCCTACTCTTAGGATTCCAGCATCATCCAGGAAGGGATTAAGCTTACACATGGATTTGGGAAGTACTTTGTTGGTCTTAAGACAATTTATTTCATGTGAAAACTCACTTTCTTGACTCAGCTTGATGAGTACAAGAAGAGAATTTTCCAGATCAGACTTTGTTAGTTGATCTGATCGTCGAGAAGTAGAAAATCGAGAATTTGCTGTGAATCGCAAAATGTAAGAGAGTATACGTTGAATTTTGGGTAGTGACGAAAATCGATCTGGGAGAGAGGTAATTAGATTTTCATCAATTTCAGTAGCTAATGTTACGGGACGACGTTCCTCCATAGTTTTCGAAGCATCAGAGTTATAGAGCATTGGAGGCCATTCCTCATTTGGAAGGCAAAGCCAAGTTGGTCACGCCCACCATAGGTTATTGCTGACAAGTTCATGAGGTAGAAGTCCTCTTGAGGCTGGATCAGCTGGGTTGTCCTCAGATTTAACGTGACACCACGAGGAAGGAGGTACCTTATCTTGGATGTGGGTGACCCTATTTGAGACGAAGGTTGTCCAATTATGTCGAGAGCTCTTTAACCAATCAAGGACAATCGTAGAGTCAGTGTAGGCAGAGATGTTTTCAATTTCCAGTTTGCCTGAAAAGACTTCTTGAATATAAGAAATCAGATCAGCAAGGAGCAAGGCTCCACACAACTCCAACTTTGTAAATGATATTCTCTTGAGAGGGGCAACGCGAGACTTGGAACAGATAAACTGAGTGGAAATTCCAGCATTTGTGCAATTTCTGAGATACACAACCGCTGCATATCCACGTTCAGAGGCGTCACTGAAACCATGTATTTCGCAAGTTGCTGATACAGAAGAGGTTATAAGACGAGGTATTTGAATATTTGAGAGAGCACTCATTTCAGCCTTGAATCTAGACCAAAGATGAGATATATTTTCAGGAGGCGAGCTATCCCAATCAATACCCAAAGCCCATAAGAAAACCCAGAGGGTCGAATACTCGAGCTAACTCGGAGAGAAGTACTCGTTTGGAACATGGTTTATCAAGTGGAGTAACATGGTACCCGAATGCATCCAGCGTTGGGTTCCACTGGAGACCTAAAATCTTCAGAGTAGATGCACTGTCCTTATCAAATGATGTCGGATCCATTTGCAACATATCGGGTGATAAATTAATTAGAATGGAGGGGTTGTTGCTTGCCCACTTTCGGAGCAGATAACCTCCTTTGGCAAGTACCTGATTGAGGTCAGACTGCAGTTTGAGAGCATCATCGAGTGAATCGCAGCCTGAGACTACATCATCTACAAAAACATCGTTTTCTAGAATATTTGCTACCTGGGGAAAATTGTTGCGGTACTCGTGGGCAAGCTGACGTATGGTCCTTATGGCAAGGAAATACGAAGCGTTAATACCGTAGGTGACGGTAGTGAGACGATAGTCTGTAATTGTATCTGTTTTAGAGAACCTCCAAAGAATTCTTTGATAGTCAGTGTGATTGGGAGAGACAAGAATTTGCCTATACATTTGCCGAACATCAGCTGTGAAACAAATAGCGTGCAATCTGAAACGCAGCAAAATGCTAACGATGTCAGGTTGCAGTTTGGGACCTATCAGCAATGTGTCATTCAGAGATAGATTGTTACTACATTTACTGGAACCGTCGAATACAACCCTAAGCTTAGTCGTTGAGCTGTCAGGCTTGAGCACACAATGATGGGGCAAATAATAGCTACAGTCACGTGATGATATATCTTGGATAGGCTCCATATGCTTGGATGAGAGATAATCTTTCATAAAATCTCGATATTGATCATAGAGGATGGGATTTTGCACCAATCTCCGTTCAAGAGCTAGAAAATGTCTGAGTGCTATGTCCCTAGAGTCAGGGAAGTGAGGTTCTGTATCCCGGAATGGCAAGACTACCATAAATCGTCCATCACAATTTCGAGAAACAGTGTTCTGATAAATTGATTCGGCTTTCTGTTCATCTGGGGAAATGGATGTAGTGGAAGGGACTTGCTCAAGCTCCCAGAATTTCTTGATAGAATCTTCTAAGGATACTTGAATAGAGGCTACTAAGGAATTTGTTTCTAAAGATAAATTGAGCTTACCCATAATTATCCAACCAAATAGAGTGTCGAAGGCTACAGGGTGATTGTTGGATATGTGTCGAGAGTTACCTTTAAAAACAGTGGCGAAGATATCTGCTCCTAGAAGCATATCGATGGGCCGAGAAATGTTAAATGCGGGATCAGCAAGATCGAGATTCAAGAATTCAGAGAATTTTTCTTCAGAAATTGTAACTGAAGGCATGTTTGAACATATTTTGGGAAGAACGACGAAGTCCAGAGTGAAAATCGGTTCAGGGGAAGTTTTTGGCTTCAATGAGCAAGTAACGCCATGGGAAGCGTGAGGAGTGACTTGACCAACACCTTTTATTTCTAGAGATAAAGGTTTTCGTTCGAGGCCTAGTCTTGTACAGCACTTGTTAGATATAAAGTGGCTCTGGCTAGCACTATCTAGCAGAATTCTGAATGTTTGATAGCAACCTTGACTATCGCGCACCTCCACAGTAGCTGTAGAGAGAAGCACAGTATTGGGGCTCTCTGAGTGCAGATTGACAGCTAAGGCCTGAACCTTTGCCGATGCTTGTGTCGAGTCGTCATTGTCGAGTGAATGCGGAGCAGAGTTGTTTTGATTGGTATTGATTCCACTTATTGGAACAAAACTGGAACTGACAATTGGTACCTTGACTTGAGTTTACGACAAACGAACTACTCTTAGTTTTGAAACCTTGATTTGAACTAGTCGAGGATTTATTTGCAAATTGATCAGGTTTCTTTGATGAGGTTGAGTTTGGAATATTGGAAAAAGATACTGTATCAAGTGCTGTGCACTGCTTATTCAAAAATGATCTCAAGGTTTCGAAATATTTTCCATTCACGAGTGTAGAATGCTTCATTTCAAACCGAGTGGCGGTTGATGTGTCAAATCAAAGAGCATGTTGAATATTATAAAATCCCATTGATTTGTGGGATATCCCAAGTTTTCCAACTCAGATATGTTTTCTGTGAATGTGTCTAAAATACGTCTGAGAGACTGAGAATTATCATTACTAATTAGTCTTTTCGTATTTTGAATAGAGTGCCAGTGAGAAGTGGCTATAAGTCTTTTATTATCGTATCGCCCCTTCAAGGCATTATATGCAACTATATAGTTTTGACCACTCAATGGTGTGCATTTTACTAGAGTCAAGGGAGCATTTTTTAGTGAGCTAATTAAGTAGTTGAATTTTTCTATATTAGAAAGTGAATCATTATCATGAATCATTGCGTCAAACATGTCGATGAATACTTGCCAAGTCTTGACATCACCATCAAATTTTGGTAGTTCAATCTTGGGAAGCTTTATATTATTATTTCTGGTCAATACCGAATTATTTGTTACGTGAGATTCATTTTCCGTTTCGAAAAGTTGAGCATGAATAGCTTGAATGTGATAATAATCATTTTCGAAATCAGTAAACATTTGGTTGTGCGGTTCTAAATCAAAGGTTTCTTGAGATGAAACAAGAGCCAATATATTATAGTGAACTTTTTCGAAACTCGCATATATTGTTTCAATGTTTTTATATCTGCATTTGAAATTATTGTGATATTGAATATCAAGTAACGCAGCATCACAAATACGTTTGAGTTCAGCAAGCTTGATTAATTCTGTCTGCCTTTGCGCTGTGTAATTTTTCAATTTCTTAGCCTCTGCGGACATCCTGTATCTATGCTACAAGAACTATGATAGCGGGTAATCTATTCAAAAATGTACAGCACTCCACATGGACTCCCCGAGCCTGAGTAGGAAACCGAATACGAAGAGATGGCACACGTAACAAAAAGATGAGAATTATCAGAGAATGAACAAATATGAGAGAATGTGCCGCTAAACACTGTGTTCGTGCTAAGCCCGAAATAAATAAACTTGAGATTTTGGGAAATTTTATATGAGAAGTTATACCTAACTGTGATTTCGCGATTACTTGATGAATTAATGAATTGAGAACTGAATTTCCGCTTATGTTTAAACGAGTGTCATGGATTTTCACAGGAATTTGAGATCCGAATGTGAAATACGATTTGTACAATAATATGTGAATGCAAACTTTATAGGTGAACGAAACTAGAGCGAAATACAAGAGAATGACAACGCGCCGATAGGATTAAGCATGAAGCAGAGTGGAGAATGAAATGCGTGCCGTGAATGCGCGATCGTTATCTACCTGCTGGACCTGGACACGGAGTGAATTTCGATGTGAATATGAGAATGAGAGGATGACAATAGAGGATTATTTCAATCAATTAATGATATAAATATTTGATTTATAACTTTCAGATCGACTATCACTGTGTAACTCAGTAAGTTAATCCGGCTCGAAGGACCAATGCTTGAGCGAGACTTTATGCAGTGGACTGTAATTTTTAGAGATGAAATTCAAACCGGCACAAGAAAAGTAATAACGATATTGCCACTCACCATGTGTCTCAGGAATACAGGAACTGTTGAAAACAGGATCTTCTGCCTAGCTAGGATCTTTCCTGTGTAGCACCAAACTCTTGATTTGTATAGTCAACAACAAAACTTTATATCACCATGATATTTTTAATTGAAAACAGTATGTTTTTTGAGTATTTTGATTGCGCGAGCGTATCGTACCAAATCTCGATCGGTTCTCTCCTTTTTCCTTCCTCGAGCCTCGCTACCAAGACTCGCAGTTTTTGCTCAGGTTTTTGTTTCTGAGCACCCAGTGGCGGAGTTACAATCCTTGTGCCTGAGTATTATTAATATGCTAGTTTGCTAATTCAATAAGTTTCACTTACACATTGATAGTTAATTATTAAATAAAATTAAAATTAGTTAAACGGACGAACCAGAAGGGTTAAATGATAGCACACAATCCAAGAAGAAATATCAGCAGGTGATCAAACCACTGATAGGCACACCATATAAAATGAGGAATCAACAATTGCACCATGGTGAAAAAGGGGGAGGAAGTATATTGCAACCAACATTACCCTCTGATAAACTCGCAGGCAAACAGCGAAAAGAGTATGTTTATTGGAATGATATCAAAGAATTGGTGGACCACCTGCGATTATTGTGGAGTTCTAAAATGGCTGGTCACACTGGTCACGATAATGAGATAATATCGATAATAGAAGAATTGCGTGAAGAAGGTATCGTGTATTAATTGGCGAGTGATGAAAAAATTTGCAAAAATAACAAAACTGCCAAATTTTTCTGGACTGAAAAAATTTCGGAAACGACACCGTTCCAACCTATCACCTTAGTGTGTTTCCGAAGTGGTCCCCTAACGCACTTGGAATAGCAACCGCTCAACCAACTGAGGTAGGAAACCACATTTATAAATTCGAGAAAACTTTTAGCGTTGTTACAAATCGCATAGGAATATCTAGCTACCTGTGATATATAGTGCGTTGGCAGTCACGTACCTTCCCGTTCCCGGGCGGTGTGCTTGCCTTAGGTTTAATACAGGACAATTAGGGCCAGTTTATTTGAAGGATTACCTACACCTTGTAGGCGAGCATTAGTTGTGTTAATTAGGGTTACGTTTTTGGATTATTAATGCATTATAATATCCCGTTCGTTCAATGTGTGTTTATCTTAAATATATTTGGACGGTCGCTATTATTTTTATTAGGTGATTAAATTTACACTACCATTCATTTCCTATAGGTAACTAGATGAATCTGAGAATCGTTTATTCGTTTATACTTCGCGATGTTCTTCTCGTAATTTTAAATGAAGGTTCCAACTATCGCGGGAACTTTCATGTTATGTGATCTATGCATTATTGTACACTAGACAGTAGGTACATTTTTAAATATTTGATGCATATTATAATATTCGGTTTCCCGAAAATTAACTTTTTTTTAAGCTTAGAGCAATTAATCAATTGTTGCGAATGATTACATGGCCGAATAATTATTTTTGGAAGGAATTTCAGTACAGTCAGACGGTTTTTCTATTTTCCTTAAAATAGTTCCTATATACTTCCAATTACTAATACAGTGAATTAGATATAATGTGGCATAGGCAGATTGTTTTATTTGAATGAATAATGTTTTGTGATCTATGATTATTGAATATTTGATGTAAGTATATAATATTTGGTTTTCCGATAATTAGAATTGATTTTTCAAACTTGGTGCGATTAATCAATTGTTGCGAATGATTACTTGGCCGAATCTTTATATTTGGAAGGAATTTCAGTACAGGGTGTTCCTCTTGCACAGGGCGCTTCTTTAGGTCAGACGGTTTTTCTATTTTCCTTAAAATAGTACCTATATCGGAACATTCAATTACTAATACAGTGAATTAGATATATTGTGGCATAGGCAGATTGTTTTATTTTTCGAACAGAAAACCTACATATTTGAATGAATAATGTTTTGCGATCTATGAATTATTGTACAGTAGGTAAATTTTTTTAGATACATAATTATCGAGTATTTGATGTGTGTATAATATTTGGTTTTCCGTTGATTAGAATCGATTTGACTCTAACCGCTGCTAGTACACTTATTATCAAATAGAAAATAATTATTTGATTTGTGGTTTATGTGGTCTGACTACTTCAATCAATACCTTGTCAAATTAATCAACTAAAGCTTATTCAAATCATTTATTTAAATAGAGAGAAATTACAAAAAAAAAAACATCAATGTCTCATTTTCTTCGCCAAGTTCCTCGGTTTGGTCCTCAGAGCCTTTGTAGAATATGGTGGATATCTAGTTATTCTCTTCTTCTTGGACCATTTGCTCGTGTCGGCATTCGAAATATCCCATACGACGGTTTCTTGATCCCATATTTCAGAACTCTCACGCCGTTCTTCATCTGCCTCTACTTGGATCTCACCATTTATTTGGCGCCTCTGAGCAATGGCGTCCATTACCATCTCGATTGTTACATTTCGCCCATCCATATTTATTTCAATCAGCTGGTGAACGATTCAGTTAACTTCTTTTGAAAATGGTGCATGTATTTGAGGAGATGTTTTATTTATAGTCAACTAGTTCCCCCTTCCCTAGAGCTTGGAAAACACTCCTCCCCTCTCAAGAGCTGCATCCACTTTTGTTGCAACTAGATAGTTTTGAAATTGCCTCTCACTGTCGACAGCAAGTTTTTCAATCTTTTTAGAGATCACATCCAATCGTTCATTCAATAGTCCCAATACCACACAATCTCTATCGCTAGATGGCAGCCCAATATTTGTTAAACGCTTCTCCTGCATGTCATAATCTCCATTGTCGTCAAGTTTGAAACCGATACCTGGCCGCCCTTGAAGCGAACTCATTGATTTGCTTCTCTTACGTCCAAACTTATCAATAGTTTCATAAGACATCTTCTTCATGCGGTAGCTTAATATGGACTGACTAGATCAGAGATGACTATGGGGCAATAAGCCATCTGGGTATACGCCATTATACACTACCACTTATATCAAATAAACTTTTCACATAGATATTTTTTGGGTTCGATATATTCAATTGAATAAAACGGGAGATATTCTTCAACTATACCTCTATTTATTGAGAAAAAAAATATATATATATATACTACAAACTAAATATTATGTATAAAATTGAACTAAAATTGAATATAATTTCTCAGAGCTTCGTCCAAGAGTTCCTCGTCGTCCGTATCCATCTCCATATCTTCTCGGATATGAGCATCAAAGATGTGGGGCCTCCGATCTCTTGGAGACGGTTCGACGTCGCTCTCTTCTTCTTCTTCTTCGGAGTCACTGGCTCCTGAACTCTCGACGCTGCTGCCCTCCTCCTCCTCCTCCTCCTCCTCCTGAAGAATAGATGAAGGTCCAGCTTCCCCCTTATTATTCATAGAAGTTTCTCGATAATTAGTATGCCTTGATTTGGCCGATGACATTGATGGCAGCAATGATGATGATTTTTTTTCTCAAAAAAAGTTTCTTACCCTTTCTAGAGGGCATAAAGTCCTCATCACCATCGCCGCTTTCACTACCATCTTGAAATCCTGGCGTGGGGCTAGCCAGCGTTAGCTTTGCCTGCGGTGAAGACGCCAATTTGAGCCCTTTAGTAGGTCTTCTACTTGCACTGCCGCTGGCGCCGCTAACGCTCGCTGGCGAGTTGGCAAACTGTTGTGGTGGTGATGGCAGTGACGAAGCACCAATTTCTGGCGCACAGAGTACTCGAGGCGTGAAGTCATTCGCCCATGCTTCCTCTCCATTCAAAAACTCGCCGATCTCCCTACTGAGCCACCTTCTTTGCGAGTCGATCTGCAATTCTGGGTCCATAGGAAGATCGCTTATGGACATATCTGAAACAAGGCATTAGGGAAATATCGAAAAAGTTACAGCATGGGTGATATGAAGACTCACCTAAGTCAGGAGTACTCCCCACACCTGGACCCTCCTCTTCGATGAAGGCCGCGTCCAAATTCACTGGAGTAGACATGTCTGAAACAATATATCAGCATTGTAGAGGAAGTGAAACGAAAAATATGGATGGTATCAAAACCAATGATGATATAATATATTAGTACTTACTCGTAAGTTGTTGTTGTTTTGGGGCGGCAACGGGCTGGCTCAAACAAAATGCGGTGGTATATGATTCGACAAGTTGGTATTCTGGTTGTAGGCGATATCTGCTAACAGAATGAAGAGTGACTGTAAGCACTTCTGGTTTTATCTACTAACCTCCCACAGCATTTTCCCTCTCTCTACTCCCACCACCACCGCTGTGAACTTGCGAACACTATTTTCACCTTGTGGGTATTGACACCCCAAGGACGATTTTATTCCAAGGACATTTATACCACGTATCATGAAGGTCATTATCTGAGGTGCGAAGGAAACAAAATTCAATTAAATAAAAGATTTATTCACACACACACGCGCGGAATAGTATAGCAGTATACAAGAATATACATTTCAATAAATATGTACATGTACAATGGATATAATACATTTGTAAGCGCAAAATATCAATGGATATAATACAAGAAAGGAATTTATCTAGAAACATTCATTTTTACAATTAATTCAGAGTTGGGTATAGAATTCACTATTAAGTTTGGGATTGTTCCATCAACATTTTTATGAGGTGATCCAGGTTACCATCATCGGAATCATCTTTATGGCCTGATGCTTCCATAGAACCAACCGCCTGTTGGAACCAAAGCAAATTACGTTCGGGGCTCGTTTGATAAAATTCGATGTCATTGTGCCCCCAAGGTAATGTTTTAGCCGTATTAGGTATGATAAATCGCTTGTCGTCAAGATATGAAAGGGCGACTTTGTTCCTCATTTCAGTATAGATATCATGTCGCTCGCTGCGGAAAATACACATTTTTCTGTATATCAAACCACCCTTTTCAACAATATTCTTATAATCGTCTAAAGTTAATTGATTTTTAACGACTGCTCTAGACACACCCTTTGCTTGCAAAGATTGAACATAGTATGCTTTGGCACTGATTCCATAGAAACTTACAATAGGGTCACTCGGGAATTCATCCTTCATATTTCCTACTACGGATTTTGTGATTGGGATATTAAATTTATTATCTGCAGGATAATTAGATGTGTCGAAATAGCTTATATTTTCCTTCATGAAATTGTAGAAGTTTTCTGTTTCTATCTTCAATATCAATGAATCTGTGTCCGTGTACAGTAACTGTGATTTCTCGACATAATTTTTCTTAATACATTCATATAAAAAATTATATATAACAACTTTCGACACATCTAATATACTGAAACCTAAATAAAGCGGTTTATCGTAATGTACCCTCACTCTACCCATATGGATAGCGACAAAATTTTCGTGGAATACCTTACAGGTTTTGAAATTTGGGAGTGCTCTCAACACATTGGCACCCTTTTTCGATTTTATACTCTCCCAATGGGTAACAAGTTTGATATCACTCCTTTTATCTACATTTTCCATCGTTTTACCATAAACTGAGTTCACCATATTCTTGTATAAACACTTGTCGGCTTTGTTTTTACTTTTGTTACGCATCTCTGTATTGGGGTCAACGTATTTTTTCAACCATGGTGATTGAAGAAACCTCAAGGCCCTATGGATTTTAACCAATACCAAACCATTTTCAATAGCCTGTTTCAGATTTCTATAATGAACGATTTATTTAATTTTGTTGAAAAGATTAGGAATTAGTTTGTTCAGCTTAGAAGTCGAACCAGGAGGGACAATGGATTCCACGAGGAGAGGGAGATCTGAGTGAACATCATGTAATTCTTGGGGGTAGTACACATCCACTTCGAGTACATACCCACATGGGCTATCATCTGCAACAATCATTATATCTTATTCGCTGATTTCCTGATTAGTTAACCACTTGAAATCGGAAGTGGGTAGCGGTTGTGACATACTATGCCCATATAAGTTAGTCGCATCTAAATACATTATGAATGATGAAGGCTCGCTTGGATTGAAATTTGGAAGGAACTGATTGTTTGCTACATGGCTCCTCAAGCTACATTGGCTTATCCCCCCTCTTATGCCTTTTTTGAAGAAATTTATCATGTCAATGTCGGTCAACAACTCCAATTCGATTTTCGTATACCTCAACATAGCATCCCACGATAAACCGGGTGCTGTATAATATTGGCACGGATCTAACTTATACGTTTTTAAACAAACCTCCCGAAAGTTCTCGAACACATCGCATAATAAAAGAACATCCGATTTCAAATAAGCGTCTGAATAATCCTCTAGCGATTTACATTCGAATAATTTCCACACGTGCTCAGCTCTTCGATAATCCTCATCTGAAATGTGCCTATTAGATAAATTATCGTTTTTAGTCGGTAAATTTTGATTGTCGAGTTTATCTATGGAGGTTACGAAGCTATATGGAAAAACACCTTTCTGTGTCATATATTCGAATTTTTCGCGATCTGGAAGATATCTAGCCGTTTCGACAAACTGATCTGTATTCAAATTCCCGGCTAATGATTGAAGAGGTTGTGCGAGAAATTTGTAACTATCTAAGAATCGAAGTTTCAGAAAGATATTATGATTTTGACCATTTTTCCCCAAATATTCATCAACTAAAATGTGCTTAGTAAAAGAAATATATTTTTCCTCAGTTTGTGCGACACAATCAACTTTCTCTTCGTGATCAAATAATTGCTTTATGAAGAGATGGCTATCATAGCCGCTCATATTGTGAAAGAAAATTGGTATGAAATTCGGGATTTTGTAATTCAAATTGCATGCTGAATGTGCTGCCCCAAATCTTTTTTTACTCGTCAAATGACAGTGATCTCTCACTTTTACATCACCTAACCGGAATGGTTTTTCGCAAATGCCACACTCGGTAGCATTAGCAAAATCGGCTTCTTCTACTTTCGTTAATTTTCTCATTGGAACTACGTTCTTCAGATATAAGTCATATATTTTTTCGAATCATTAACTATACTAGATACAAATTTCTTCGCCGCATCTTTTCCGCGGAATGTAACAAATTTCGTGATGGAATTGTCGTAGGAGCATTTGATGAAGTATGCGAATGAGTATGGTTCATGCACAAATGTTCTATTTTTTTTTTTTTTATCGATTGGAGCGCACGAAAGGGAATCCCTATAATGTTCAAAGAACATCGTGCGTTCCTAGGGAGGATAGGGACAGGAGGTAGGTATTGGAATTTTTTTTGAATTTTTGGAGATTATATGTTGTTGGGAATACTTCCACAGGCAATGAATTCCAGAGCCTAGCCGTTCTATGGATGAAGGAGTCTTGATAAAGTGCTGTTCGACATCTTTCGAGGTTGACGACGAAAGGATGTGCTGACTGGACTTGTCTAGTTCGTCTGATTGGTATTGCTAGTGAAGGGATGATTGCAGAGATTTCCGAAGAACATTTCCCGTGGAAGTATCGATAGAAAAGTGAAAGGTCGCCGTATAGGATTTCTTCGGGTTCGGCTCACTAGTGTGTATCGGCTTCAAAACTTCAAAATATATAACAAGAGGTATCATCATTTGTTTCTCAAAATTCTCAAATTTCAAAATATTTTCAGGTACTGAATTTCCAAATTTATCTACTTTGACTGCTGTAGTTGGTGTTGTCGTAAATGTGTGATTACAGTCGCTCAATTGATGGCGTAATAGCTCAGCCTCATCCAAAAAATGTATCAAACACCCATCGCAGAAAAATTTCTTATGCCCGTTCGAGGACATTTGGGCGGACACCAATCTAGATAAATGTTTTATCCAACAATAGTGGCTCTCACCCGAATCATTCGTTATAAGGAGCAAGTTCACATGTTTACTCATTCTTTTCTTCGAATAATAGAGCGGGTCGACAACGTGGTATTTAACTTGTTGATTTTCTATTACGCTTTCTAACCCATAAACGTTGATGGAGCAATCATTGAGTATTTCAAATTTTGGAATTTTACTTACTTTCATAGGAAACTCTATACCACTCAAATTCAAAACTGTAGAGAAGTGCGGGTATGAAGATATCTCACAAAGTTTGGCCCTTGCTGGATACAGGGCGGACGTCACGGCCCAAGCAAAACAGCATTCATCCTGATTCACCACATTCACTACCGCCCTCTTATTGTCTATGAAACTAGGTAGTTTGATGTAGGAACACCCACGCAGCGGACTGTATTTATTGATGTTTATTTCAAGAAATAGTATTTTCTCTAGAGCCCAATCTGTAACAATGGAAAAGTGATTGTTTTATTTATTCAAAGAATTGAGTTATATAGGTGTGATAATGCAGATATTCAAATCATTCTCAACTCACCGGAATCGCGTTCCTCAAATTCAGTTGTTTGGTTCACGATGATGTCTTTGAATGTATCGATGATGGCATCCAAATCAAGGGATGAATCTACGACGTGATTCGGTGTCGCAAAGGATTTGATGTCGTGAAGATCCTGAGATTGTAGAATATATCTACCGAATACTTCCATATTAACCTTGATGGTGTGGTGAATTGACAGCATATTCCCCAATAGGGATGATAAAGTCACCTTATTTTCGGTAAAGAACGTGTTATAATCCAAGACATCCGTTCTACATTCCAATCTATAACTGATAATGCGACACTTGAATGCGTTTTCGATAACATATACACCATCTCTATAATTAACGCAAGCGTTCGAACGATGTTCCAAAGTCCTTTTGTGTGCAGCCATTTTATCGATTGGAACGGTTTTATTGCAAACGGTACACGCTTGCATGTTGCCAGACGTTGATGCTTGATGAATAGTATCACCCAACCGCGGCCTCTTCGACATTGGTGGATCGAGATTTCCCACACACGCCTTTTTTTGGTGGCGGCGTAAATTGTCACTGCGGGTGAAAGATTGGCCACAAACGCAGGTCAACATGTTTATCACTCGCGAAAAGAAACGATAGAGTTGAACGATCGATGATGTCAGGAAGACTACAGTCTGGGCATGCAGAAATCGGATTTATAGAAGAGGGGAGTCGTGGCGTAGCCTCACCCCACTACACCATCAAACAGCCTTGGGAAGAAGAACACATGCGCACGAGAGTGGATACACTCAACACAAGGCCACCACGTCAATTGTCCGAGATGAAACCTCCGTATCCCTCCCAAGGTCACTCCCAAGGTCACTTCCAAGGTCGCTCCGAATGTCACTCCTGCAAGGCCACCCCCAAGGTAACTCCCCCCAAGGTCACTCCCCCCCAAGGTCACACTCCTCTGGCCTTGGGGGGGGATTTGGTAATGGCTAAAGCCCTCTACCGTGTGTCCTAACACTCCTAACTTATCTTATTCATATATGTATGTATTTTTAATTCTAATTGTACCTTGACGAATTAAACACAAGTATATATACTTGTCAATCAATCATAATAAATTTCAAATTCAACTTATTGCTGCGATTTTGAGATACAGGGTATATATAGAAGTTGGGAATATGAATTGATTTTTTCATGATCACCCCGTATAAGCTTTCATAATAGCAAAATTCGTCTGATCGGTTTTTGACAAATTCACTAAAATTTGAGAAATCACACTCTTTACGGTTATCGAGTTATCTTAATTTTCTCGAAAACCGTGCGTTCAATCGAAATAACAACAACAATGATTCTCAGAATATTTCTCAACATATTATACAGGGTGTCCCTAGACCAGTGGGACAGTTAAATATCTCCTGAACCAATAGGAATTTTCAAAATATTATAATTTCACATCATATAACATTATGAATTCTAACTTCAGGAATGACTATATTTTATACGAGGGGCGCAAGGAAGGCTCACAAAATAGAACATCAATTTTTTCAAATTCAACACCCTGTATTTCATCGCATTTCCATATTCTCCTTGAAGGGCTGAATTCAACGACCTAGTTCAATTGGGATCTAGCGGGAATGATTTTCGAGAAAATGATTTCCGAGATACAGGGTGTGGAAAATCGAAATTTTTCAACTTTGGGATTTTTTTGTGTCGAAACTATCTATTCATCATTGGTCAAAACGGCTTGCATGTCCCTATCGTAACTGTTGATTTACTATCTACTCATATTTAACTGGAACAGATACAGGGTGGTGCAAAACTGAGGATTCTACACCACCCTGTATTTGTTTCAATTAAATATGAGTAGATAGTAAATCAAAAGTTGAGATATGGACATGTAAGCCGTTTTGACCAATAATGAATAGATAGTTTTGACAAAAAAAATTCTCAAAGTTGAAAAATCTCGATTTTCCACACCCTATATCTCGGAAAACATTCCCGCTAGACCCCAAGTGTGCTGGGTCGTTGAATTCAGCTCTTCAAGGAGACTATCGTCGAGATCTCGGCAGCGAACAGGTCGTCGGTAAATGCTGTAAATGCGGAGTCTAAAAACGAGTGCAAATACTGTAAAAAAACAGTCGTAAATTCAGTGAAGTGCTACAAATGCATGGAAATCTTCCATCCAAGTTGCCTGCTTCAAGCAGCGCAAATGAAAAATGCATTTTGTCGACATGAGATTAAAAGTTCTCCAGATTTGGATGATGTGAATAAGAGTTCTCCTGAACAAGAAGAACGGAAAACAAATCCGTATGAAATTGAAAATAAACTACTACGTAAGTTATTACATGAAATGGAATCGAAATGCGATATTCTCAGCGAAAATTGCAGTTTGTTGAAAGATAAAATCGCTTTCCTAACTGAAAAACTGAATGGGTCTGAAGTGTAAAAAGGTCAACACCAGCAAAAACACTCATTCTCATACTGATTCTGATTGTGATAAAGATCAAATGCCAACAAAAAGTGTTCGGAAGATTCCAACTACAAATAATGAATCATCGTCGGAATTGCCTACCAAACCGACTTATAGTGCGGTAGCAAACAACAAATTTGTGGAAAATAATGCGCCAAAAATTTTCACGAATAAAGAAGTAAATGCAGCAATCCTGACAGCAGAATCAGCCAATAAAATGCGTGATGTACAGGACCTAGGAGCCAATGCTGGTGACGAAGAATGGGTGAAAGTTTCACACAGAAAAAACTTCAAGAGTAAAAGAAGATATATGGTCGGCGGCAATGAAGACGATTCTGGCGTCATCACAGTACCCAAAATGATATCACTGCACGTTACACGGCTCAACCCAAATACCAACTCTGATGATCTGAAGAAGATTCTGGAGAAACATTTTCCAGAGGTGGTCTGTGAAAATCACCAATCCAAATTGCCTGAACTGTATACTTCAATGAAAGTAACCATAAAGCAAGAAAACTTCAGCAAAGCCTGGAAAAAGGAGATATGGCCAAGTGGTGCTCTGGTATCACGTTTTTTTGTGAGGAAGAGGACGGCACCACAAGTACAAGGGGAATAGGTGAGTCCAGCCAAAAATGTCTGAATAAAAATTACAACAGCAAAAGATGGCAGAGATTCACTCTGTGGAAACAATGACGTCAGGTGTTGTATCATTCACCATAACCTACAGTCCATTGCCAACTGCCTGGATGAAGTCCAAGAAATAATTGATGAGCAGGCAGACTGCATTGCTTCATGTGTAAGTGAACATTGGAAATCACAAAGTCAACTCAACAACTGCAACTTAACAGGTTTTGAATTAACATCGGCTTACCGGAAGGAAGGTACCCATGGTGGTACAGCAATCTTTATAAAAACTGGCATAAGTTGGAAGATACGAAGTGACATAGTTAAGATATCAGAAGAAGCAATATTTGAGTGTTCAGCAGTTGAAATCGGGTTGAATAAATTCAAAGCAATTATTTTATGTATTCACCGTACTGCCTCAGAGCAAACATTTTTCAAAAAACTTGAATCTATTTTATCTATAGTTGTACGTGAAAACTGTTCAATTTTTATAGCAGGCGATTTCAACATCGATATCAAAAGTAAATCGAAATGTTCCACTGAATTATTGACACTATTGAAATCTTTCAATATTAGGCCATCAATTTTAGATTACACACGAATAGGTATAAATTCGAAAAGTAGTTGTATAGATAATATCTTCACGAACTGTGAAGATTATAACTCAGAAATACTGAACACTCATATATCGGATCATACTGGCCAAAAAATCACATTTACCTATGAGATGAGTGCTCCTAAATCAGGTAAGATAGAAAAGAGATTATTCAATATACATAATAAGGAATCCTTCAAAGAAATATTAGCTGACCAAGATTGGGAGAGTGTTTTTTCCACTTCAAATTCGAATGTGAATGAACAATGGGCAAATTTTATGCAAATAATAATGCCAATCTTCAATCACTGTTTTCCGATCAAAGGTATCAGCACAAAACATAGAAAAATATCCAACTACCCAACTCCTGAACTACTCCAGTGTAAAAATCAACTTGATACCCTACTTATAGAACGCAAAACTGCAGAAGGGTATGATGAAGCATATAAAAAAACTAAACTTAGATACAACCAGTTACTGATAAATGCAAGAAAAATGAATTATAGAAATCGTATAAACAATAGTGATAATAAATCAAAATGCCTTTGGCAGATAGTGGGAGAAATGAAGGGTAAAGCTTCGATGCATACTGAACTAAAAATACCAGGTGATCCTAATGCAATAAGTAATAACTTTAATAAATTGATACTCAATAACGAATCAAACTTTCCGGATAACGTAAACGTGGATATTTTTCATAACATACCTCTTTCGAGAAATTCAATGTTCCTCACACCCATAACTATCAATGAAACTATAAAGATAATTAAAAAGTTGAAAAATACGATGAGTGCAGGATATGATGAAATACCGAGCAGCATCATAAAAAGTTGTGAATATGAACTAGCAAACCCCTTATGTCACATAATAAATAATTCTTTCCAATACGGACTTTTTCCAGATAGTCTAAAACTTGTTATTGTTAAACCGGTGTACAAAAAAGGTGATCCCACTCTGTTAGAAAACCATCGTCCCATAAGTTTAATTGCATCATTTTCTAAAATATTTGAAATATCTATGTGTACCAGACTACTGAGCTTTTTTTATGCCGAAAAATTGCTAAGTCACTCACAGCATGGATATCTGAAAGGCAAATCTATAGAAACTGCTGTTTATGATTTTATTGAAAAAATTGTTTTTGGATATGAAAATAAAGATCTGTCAATGGCTATATTTTTGAACTTATCAAAAGCATTTGATAGCATCAGTCATGGTATTTTGTTGAATAAATTGGAACGGTACGGTATCAGAGGCCCTGCACTTGGATGGATAAGATCATACCTGTCTGAACGCGTGCAAAAAGTAGCAATAGATAGAGACGGAAAGAAGTACTACTCTGAGGATGGTAAGATGGAGGTTGGAGTGCCCCAGGGAAGTGTGATGGGGCCTCTTTTATTCATATTCTATATCAATGACTTAGCATCAGATATTATCAACGAAAAAACACACCTTGTAAACTATGCTGATAACACAAACATCCTAGTGGTAGGATCTTCACTTCAGGAAATGTTAGGTATTGCAAATGATAGTCTAAAAAAAGCTCAAGACTGGCTCATTAAGAACCGATTGACTTTGAACAAAGAAAAGACAACCTACATCCGTTTCACAACAACTAAAAACGAAGGAAACAAATTACCGCGAGATATACAGCTCGAGACAAAAAATGTGACCCTAGAGAAAAACACCAAGTTCTTGGGAGTTCATATTGACCAAAATCTTGATTGGCAGATCCATATAAATGAACTCTGTAGTAAATTAAACTCAGTGTGTTATTCTTTCAGAATTGTAGCTAAATATTTAGATAATGAAGCTCTGAGAACGGTGTATTTTTCAAACTTTCATTCTCTATTGCGCTTTGGCATCATTTTTTGGGGAGGAAGCTCGGATGCGCAGAGTGTTTTCTTAGTACAGAAAAGATCCCTACGAATTCTATTGGAAAACACTAAAAGACAGTCCTGCAGAGGAAAGTTCAGAGAGATGAATATATTAACTGCTCCAAGTATCTATATATATGAGTGTTTGGTATTTCTGTTCAGAAATAGGGAAAAATTTGATATGTTCAAATCACAACATAGTTATAAAACGAGAACTGTGGATTTGAAAACTCCTGCCCACAGACTAACTCTGACAGAAAAAACCCCGATGTATTCGTGTATCAAGTTCTTTAATAAGTTACCAACGAGTGTGAAAATTGAACCCTGCTTTAAAAAATTCAAACATATTGTACATGATTTATTGAACAAGATCGAACCATATAGTTTACAAGAATTTTTAGATTCCAGTTTATTCTGATTCAATATCACCCTATTTTATATATTCTACCCTATTTCACTGTACACGTATGTTTTCGTTTTTTCAGTTTCTAATTAATTTGTTGTTGTTTCTATTTCAACCAATTTTATATATTTCATCTATACTGTACAATTTTATATATTTTATCTATTCTTTACAATTTTATAAACCGTATCTTATCCATAATTTACAATTTGAACAAGTCTGTTTTCGTGTAAAATATCTATGTAAATACTCATTTTGTTTGTAAGCATTACACATATTGATGTTCTGTGCATGGTAACTACACACCACTAATTTGACGCCGGTTCACCTAATTGTATTTGTTTATGTATCATGTATAAGTACAATTCTTTGAATAAAGCTATCTATCTATCTATCTATCTATGAATATGCAATGAAATACAGGGTGTTCCATTTGAAAAAAATTGATGTTCGATTTTGTGAGCCTTTCTTGCGCCCCTCGTTTAAAATATAGTCATTCCTAAAGTTTGCACTCATAATGCGATATGATGTGGAATTATAATATTTTGAAAATTCCTATTGGTTCAGAAGATATTTAACTGTCCTACTGGTCCAGGGACACCCTGTATATAGAAAAAAATTTAACATCGTTCATTTGTTTTGTTACCCTGGTATGGCTTTCTCTGTGTATGTGACAAGGCGAAAGAACTCTAATTTATTTTCAAATGAGAAAATTATTGTTAAAGTATCTGCATGATGAGTCATCTTCAATGTACTTGTAGTTTTTTTTCACCACATGGTATGTATAGAAAATTGCAACTGTCTATATACCCGTACAAACACCTGATTTTCAATTTATCTAAGTACTACCCAACCACAAAATAAATTTCTAAATGCGACACTGATTCTATAGAGGCCAGATCTCCCCACCCCCTCCAGTAACTCTTATATAGTTACGCCAATGTAACAATGTATATAGCTTTTTATACCTACCGCTGTTTGAATTCTCAAATTTGAAATAGAAATTGGTTATTTACCGATAAAAAACTAAATAGGTAGGTACTATTTAAGATCCTAATAAAGCATTATGCGTATTGCGAAAATTATTGAATATTTAACTACTTTAATTTCCTCGAATTAAATTCAAGATTCAACAAAGAGAAGGATATATGACCACTCTTCAATTAATTCCATACCTATGGGTAAATACCGATACCTACCACGATATATATACTTACTTACCAAATTCAAACTTCACCTTCGAATCCCTGATCACTTATTACTGATCACTTTAATCTCAACAATAATAATAATTAGGTATATAACATCACATTACCACAAGTCAAAGGGTTCTCCTGAACGCGAACAGTCGAACACACGAAAAGGCCGTCTGGATTTCCATGTAAATCCCCCGTGCAGTGCCAGTGAATATCATTAACTTACAGTTTCCGTTATAAGGTTTTTTTATTAATATCCCAGCACCTCTATTATAGGTAGCGAACTTAATACACCTTCCAGTTTTTGTTTTTATCGCTAGATGATGCTGAAATCATTTTAGAGTTTTATACCAACACGTCCTGCAGGTGAAAAAATCCCTCAATACTAACTACCTGAAAGTCCCTCAAAAAGAAATGAATCCCTCGAGATGGCAAAACTGAAGGGTATATGTTTCGGACTACACTACTACTCCCATACCTGTTGTATATGGTATTACGGTATTGGGTGTTTATTGTGATTAGCATTGTAACTGGGTTTGGTGTCCGGCAGTCGACAACCTAGACAGGGCGCGAGGAGAACTGACAGAATAACAAGATGGCACACAAGTGATGTTGATTGTACAAGTTTAAAACTATTCATTAAAGATTATTACTTCTACATAGTACTCTGAGTATTATTATTAGAGCAGACATAACATGGCGCAGTCGTGCAGTCTTAAATTTTGAGTTTAAGAGACCTATGTGACAAATATACTGTAAGGGCTGTGGGGTTTTATTAAACACAGTCGTCAATTATAATCATGTAATAAACACCTTCCACCTAATGTAACAATAATAACAACCACTGTTCAACAACTCATTAATAATAATTCTGACTCCCTATCATGTCTCGACTCCACTCTCGAATCCAACCAATCACCTGTTGGCGCGTGCTGGACGCACATTCCATTGCCCCGAACCCCTACGACTCCCGACGAGCATCTTCGTGGGTTGACACCGTGACTAGGCTGACGTCCGGCGTACCCAGATAACTGCTACATTCGGCCATCCTGTTCGGGTTCGCCCTCGAACTCTGAGCGATCTGAAACACTACAGAAAAACAAATGCGTTTTTGCCAAGTTTGGCCTAATAAGAACAAATATTTGTATTGCTGTGATTTTCTATTTCAATAATTCCCCATCTGTCTTGGATTCGTAAGACAGGCTTTTGGTTTAAAAACCGAAAACCAGATCCACTCATTATGTCCGTCTGTCTTCTGACAGGCTTCTGGTTTGAAAACCTAAACCAGGTTATTCGTCTGTCTTGGACTCGTGAGACAGGCTTCTGGTTTGAAAACCTAAACCAGGTTATTTTAATAATAATAATAATAATAAATCGTCTTTATAACTTCTATTAATTATTACAGAAATTAAATTGAGTAAATACATATTGAAGAAGTAAAGGGCGAAGTTTATTTTTTGTTACACGAGAGAGCATAACAAGAAATATTCTTCCACTTAACCCACCACCACCAACCACTTTGTTATTCGTCTGTCTTGGACTCGTAAGACAGGCTTCTGGTTCGAAAAGCTAAACCAGGTTAATTTTAATTCATCTGTCCTGAATTCGTAAGACAGGCTTCTGGTTTGAAAACCTAAACCAGGTTATGTTTCCAAATCGTGCGACACATTCAAGGCTGGTATAGAAACACACAAATAAATTGGAACTTACTCAAATGGCTGACTGAGATCATCATTCAAGACAATCCATGGTTTCATGTTTTCTACAGGTATCGTGTAGTAGTATGCTTTCCATTTCCCCTCAAATCTTCAACAAGATATCTGTCATTCGACATAACTTTTTTCACCTGAAAAGGCCCTTTGAATATCGGATGTAATTTCTTGCTATTTCCTGTCTGCGTTTGGGTTGTAATCTTAACCATAACTAAACTGTTTTCCTTAAATTTCTTCGGTTTTGTTCTCTTTCTATCATATCTTTCTTTTGCTTTCAACTGATCTTGACTTATATTATCTTCAACCTGTTCTCTTAAACTGTTCAAATCTCTTCGTTTAACACTTTCTGAGATTTCATTCAGAATTCTCGAATCATCAACCGATTTTGGGTTCATTCCCATCAGTATATTATAGGGAGTCTCTTTAGTAGTTTTATTCACAGTAGTATTCAAACCGTACTGAATTTTTTTAACATGTCTCTCCCAGACATCTTCACTGTCATCGTTTATACTTAGACAACGAAGTGACCCCAAAATTGTTCGGTTATAACGTTCACATTGTCCGTTTGCACGAGGTGTTGCTACCGCGTTCAAAATATGCTTAATATTGAAATCAAGACAAAACTTTTTCATCGACTCGGATGTAAAACAAGATCCTCTATCGGTTATTATCCTTTCTGGTACACCGAACAAAAACATGAAGTTTTCCAGAGCTTTGATGACATATTTGACTTTTGTATTTTTGACTGCTTCGAGAAAAACAAATTTTGAAAACCCATCTACAATTACCAGTATATGGCTATTTTTGTATTTTCTTGATTTGACAAAGGGCCCTATATGATCTAAGTGCATTGTATGGAAGGGAATATTCCCTTTCGGAATAGGAAACAATTGACCTGGAGTCGGTCCTGATTGTTTTTTCATGTATAAACAATTAAGGCAAGAACTCACATATTTTTTTTACAAACTTTGCCATTTTAGGAAAATAATAATTACGTTTAATGCGTTCTAACGTATTTTCATAGCCCAAATGATTTGCGTCATCATGATTCAACCTGCAAATCAACCATCTTGAACTTTTGGGAACGACCCACAATAATTTGTCACCAACCTTTCTAAATAGGATATTATTTTTTTGTGTGTAATTTTGAAAATAATTTTCATTCTCTGGACATTCAGGTGAATTTAATATATCGAGTATTCTGTGAATTTCCTCATCCTGAATCTGGACAGCCTTTATCCATTCTGATTCATCGAGATTTATGATGTTATTTGTAATCACGTCATCGTTATTGCTGTTCACCGGATTTCGGCTGAGACAAATCTACATGATTCATATTTTCAGCTTTCCTGTATTTAACTTCAAAATCAAATTCTTGAATTTCTAGCCACCAGCGTGCAATTCTAGGAATTAAATCTTTTTTTGTTGCTGTGCATCTAATTGCTTGACAGTCAGTATATATAATGAAGAAGAGTCCTAATAAATATACTCGAAAATGCCTAAGTGCAAATACAATGGCCATGGTTTCCAACTCATAGGAATGATACTTACTCTTTTCATACGTACATTGCTTGCTGAAGTATGCAATTGGGTGCCAGCCATCTTTGTGTTTTTGCAGCAAAATTGCCCCAACTCCCAAACTGCTTGCGTCAGTGTGGAGTTCAGTGTCAAGCGATGGGTCAAAAATTTTCAAAGTTGGACACTTAATTAGACTCTGCTTGATATTTTCTAATGCCTCGTCTTGTAATCCACCCCAATTCCAAGGTGCTCGTTTTTTTAATAATATTGTCAATGGTTTCGCCAAAATGGCGTAATTTTTTATAAATTTCCTGAAATATCCGGAAAGACCTAAAAACTGTCTTAATTGTTTTATATTTTGCGGAGTATTTATTTTCAGTACCGCAGTTACTTTATTTTCTATAGGCCTTATGCCTTCTGCTGATATATTTTTTCCCAAATATGTGATTTTACTTTGAAAAAACTTGCACTTCGTAATTCGGAGGGTGAGGTTATGTTTTCGAAGAAAGTTGAGTAAGTCTTCTAGTAATTGAATATTTTCAGAAATCGTTGCCGTCGGTACAATTATGTCATCAATATATGGAAAAACATTGCCAGTTTTGATTTCTGAAAGTATTTTAGACATAAGTTTTTGAAAAACATATGGAGCATTGCATAAGCCAAAACTCATTCTCAAATACTCGAACTTACCCTCGGGTGTTATGAAGGCGGTTTTATCAATTGATTCTTGGGCCATAGGCACTTGATAATAGTCTGAATATAAATCTAAAGTCGTGAAAACTTTGAAATTTCTCAATTTATCTATTTGATCATCAATCAAAGGAATTGGAAATTTTTCTTTGATTGTAATCATGTTTAATTTCCGATAATCAACGCATAATCGGTGTTGTCCATTTGGCTTAGGAACTAATATAATTGGACTTGCGTATGAGGAATTTGATTCTCGAATAATATTGTTCTCCAAAAGTTCAGTAATTGTTTCCTTAACTTTTTGTCTGTGATTTTCCGAGAGCCTGTATGGATTGTAAACAACAGGGCTAGAAGATGTTAATTTGATACTAATTTCAACGCAAGAAGTTTTGCCCATCTCTGACATACTTGTAGCTATACAATCTCTATATTTGTTTAACAATTTTAACAAACCGGTAGCATCACCTTCACATTGAATCATATTGATTGTAATCTCACTCAAGTTGTATATTGTATTAACCCCCGAGATATCAGCTGCTGGGAAAAATTTTATGTCTGTACCATTTTAACAGAACATTACATGAGCTTGGTTCGTGAAAGAATGCCCAATTAAAACATCTGTCATACAATAAATATCTGGAACAACTAATATCTCAACAACTGCAGAAACATCATCTATAGTTATTTCGCATTTTGGTATTTTGTTTACTTCGATAATAGTTTGCGAAAATGTTTTTATGAAACATATCTCTCGTGACTTTTCGCAATCAAGTTTATTTGCAACACTCTGTTTTATAATTGTGCATTCACTTCCCGTGTCAATGAAACCGGTGAGTTTTTTGTTTTGTATAAAAATGTCCTCGAAATATAAATTCCGAAAATGATTCCCGAGAGTGTTGACTGTTTTTGCTTCTGCGGCCGCCTTTTTCCTACAAATATTATCGGTATGTCCCGGTTTTTTACAGAAATTGCAGTATCTGCTTGTTGAAGGCCGATTGAGACGATGCATGAACGGATTATCATTTTTATTTCGACCTAATGGACAATCGGCTTTCTTGTGTCCAACCGAGTTGCATCGAAAACAATTGATTTTATTTATTGGCTTCTCTACAGTTTTTCGCGATTGATCACAGCTTCACTCAAGTCTTTGAAATTGCTAGTCAATGCACTTTGTTTCAGATTTCTATTGTCTATACCACTAATTATTATATTTATTTTGTCTGATTCAGAAATCTTCCATGTCAATTTTTCTAATTTGTTGATTTTATTAGTGAAATATTGAACGTAAGAAATCTCACTTGATGACTGATAGTTAGCAGCGTCTTCAAAAAGTTCGCCGATTGCTTTTGGATCGACATCAAATGTATTTCGCAGTGATATTTTCAAGTCTTTCCAATTCGAACACATATTTTCGGTGTTAAGGAACCATTCACGAGCCCTACCTGCTAGTTTAGTCACTGCAAAATGCGTGGTAGAAACATCATCCCAACGACAAAAATATGCTTTTTCCTCGACTAAACGTATCCACCTGTTTATGGTAATGTTTTTATTCATCGGATCGAAATTTGGAATGTTTTCCCACGTAAAAGTTGTTTCACTCACCTCGAGTTTTCCTTTTATCAAACTCAATTCTGTTCTCAACAATGTTACCTATTGTTGTAATGTCAACGGTGGAGTACCTCCTATATTCGTAGAACTTCCACATGTAGAAGCATTCGGAGGTGTTTGAAGTCCTATCTGATTTCTCTCCATAATGGTTTCTTCCGCTGTCGTTTCCAGCTAAACCAATTCCTACGCCGAAACAACTCGAAACCACACCAGAGAGTAATAAATATTTCCAACACTTCTGACAAATGTAAGGGCTGTGGGGTTTTATTAAACACAGTCGTCAATTATAATCATGTAATAAACACCTTCCACCTAAGTAACAATAATAACAACCACTGTTCAACAACTCATTAATAATAATTCCGACTCCCTATCATGTCTCGACTCCACTCTCGAATCCAACCAATCACCTGTTGGCGCGTGCTGGACGCACATTTCATTGCCCCGAACCCCTACGACTCCCGACGAGCATCTTCGTGGGTTGACACCGTGACTAGGCTGACGTCCGGCGTACCCAGATCTCTGCTACAATACCTAAATCTAAAGGTAAGAAAGTTGGCTTGGGTACATAACCGCAAAAAAGTGTGAAATTCCGTTTCACAAAATGGGAGATTTTGCGAGGAAACCTACTGCATTGAGTCTGACGGGAAATATTAGTGACAATTGGAGGCGGTTCAAACAGAATTATGAGATCTTCATTGTAGCTTCAGAAAAAGTAGGGAAGCCCACTGGAGTAAAAGCAAGTATATTACTGAGTTTGGCGGGAGAAGAAGCTGTGGAGCTTTTCAATACGTTTAGGTTATCTGAAACAGACAAAACGAATGAAGGAAAGATTCTAGAACAATTTGAAGCTTATTGCAATCCGCGGAAGAATATTGTTTATGAGAGATTCAAATTCCACAAACGAAACCAACAGGATGGAGAAAGTTTTGAATCGTTTCTCACTGATATTAAAAAGTTATCACAGTCATGTGAATTTGAATGTTTGTTAGATCAAATGGTGCGAGATCGCATTTTAATTGGTATAAATGATGAACACCTACAGGAAAGATTACTGAGGGAAAGCAATCTTGACCTTAAGAAAGCCATAGACTCTTGTCGAGCTGCTGAGCTGTCCAAACAACAAGCTCGAACATTACAAGAATAGTCCGTGGATATCGTGCGGAAGCAGATCAACCAATACCAGAGTGATCAACAGAAAGGTAGAAGAAAAAATAATTCAACAACCGAGAAATTCAATTGTAGGAGGTGCATGACATTACATGGACCAAGGGAGTGTGTCCTGCATTCAATCGTAGGTGTAGCAAATGTGGTAAATTGAATCACTTTGCAGTTGCTTGTCAGGTAAAAAATATTGTAGAAATTAGTGCTGATGATAGAGCTAATCAAGAAATTAATGTTGAAGACTCATATGAGGCACTAATTCATACAGTTTCACTTGTAAATGTGGGGACAATAAATAGTTCCTGGTTCGAAGCTATAGAAATAGAAAATCAATGCATAAATTTTAAACTGGACACTGGGGCTGAAGTAAATAATTTATCCTTCAGTTTCTACAAGGACTTAAATTCATTACAAAATTTTTCACCGACCAATATCAAATTAGAAGCATTTGGTGGCACAATTGTTGAACCTCTTGGAGTAGTGAACTTGAATTGCAAGGTAAAAAATGTGCACAGTGTAGAAAAGTTTTTGATTGTAAAAAACATCACAACTCCTTTACTTGGTATTCACACTTGTTCAAAATTGAATCTGATCAAAAGAATTGATAATATTGAACCTTACAGCAACAAAATGAATTTTATAAAAAGCAATCAAGAGCTTTTTCATGGTACAGGTACATTCAAAGAAGAATGTACAATTGAAATAATAGATAATTGTGAACCAATTGCAAATCCACCCAGAAGAATACCATTGAGTATACGTGATACATTAAAAAGTACCTTGAATGATCTTGAGAACAGAGGTATCATTGAGAAAGTAGAAAAACCTGATGGGTGGGTAAGCAATTTGGTGATTATTGAGAAGAAGGATAAAACTCTAAGACTATGTCTGGATCCAAAAAATTTGAACATGGCAATCAAACGCCCAAAAAATGTGTTAATTCCGACTATGGTGGATATAACCTTCAACTTGTGCAATAAAAAATTGTTCACAGTTCTGGATCTTAAAGAAGGGTTCTGGCAGATCAAATTAGATTCTGGATCAAGTGATTTGTGCACATTCTCTACACCTCGCTCTACACCATTTGGAAGTTGGAAATTTTTGAGACTTCCATATGGTCTGAATATGGCCCCTAAATATTTTCAATACATAAATTCAAAAAACTTTTCAGACATACCAGGGGTTCAAGTCTACTTTGATGATCTTCTCATTGCAGCGGAAGATGAAAAAACTCATGATATCATTTTGTCAAAACTTCTCAGTAGAGCTAAGAATTTGGGAGTTAAGTTTAATGTAAATAAGATACAATTCAAAGTTTCATCTGTCAAATACTTGGGGCATATGGGATGGAAGTTGATCCTGAAAGAATTGAAGCAATCTTAGCTATTGAAATTCCAAAAAACAAAAAAGAATTGCAATGTATCCTTGGTATGGTCAATTATTTGCATAAATTTATTAACAATTTGTCAGAACTGACATCACCACTAAGAGAACTTCTCAAAGAAAAAAATGAATTCTTTTGGTTACAAGGTCATACAAATGCCCTCAATATCATTAAAGATAAAATAGCTAAGGCTCCAGTATTAGCAAACTTTGATGCCACAAAAGAAATAACCATACAAGCGGATTCTTCTAAACATGGTACAGGGTGTTGCATGATGCAAGATGGAAAACCTGTGTTTTATGCATCTCGTAGTTCGAGTGCAAGTGAAATAAATTTTGCTCAGATAGAAAAAGAGTTATTAGGAATCGTATTTGTCACAAACAAATTTCATAATTTTATATACGATCGAAAAGTTAATGTCATCACAGATCACAAACCTCTGGTTAGCCTTTTAAATAAAAGAGTTTGTGATATAGCATCTTCTAGGCTGCAAAGAATGAGAATAAAGCTGCTGAAATATGATTTGAAAGTATCTTACCTGGAAAGTTTTTGTATGTCGCTGACTTGTTATCAAGGTCATTTATTAAAGATCACTCAGAAAATGTTGATGAATGGGTTTGTGAAACTGTACACTCAATAAGTAGGGGATTTTGAGAAGGCTACTAATGATGATCTTACTTTGACCAAATTAAAATTTTATCACTTCAATGGATGGCCGAAAGAAAAAAGTCTCGTAGTGGATAATCTTAAATTTTATCACAAATATCAAAATGAGATCAGTGTGGAAGATAATTTAGTTTTCTTTAATCATCGTGTAATTGTACCAGTTACTCTGAGACAATATATTCTCAATTTGCTACACGAGTCACACTTTGGCATTAGTAGAACTAAAGAACGGGCTAGACAAATTGTATATTGGCCAGGAATCATGGCTGAGATAGAGAATATGATTGCATCATGTAGCACATGTGAAAGATTTTCAAATTCGAAAAGCAAGCAACCTCTAATAGTTCATGATATACCAGACATTCCATTCAATAAAATTTCATGTGATTTTATGGATTATGGAGGTAAAAGTTATCTGATCATACAGGATTATTATTCCAAGTGGCTTGAAATCCTGCCAGTTAATGGGAAAACTTCAAGTGATGTAATTAAAAATTTCAAAACCATATTTGCTACTCATGGTATTCCTAAAACTGTCGTTTGTGATAACATGCCATTTAGCTCATTGCAATATGTAGAACTTTTGCTAGTAACTGGAATTTTCAATTTGTTACCAGTTCACCAAAGTATCCACGTAGTAATGGACAAGCTGAGCGAGCAGTACAAACCTCTAAAAATATACTAAGGAAATGCTTTCATACTGGTAATGATATTGAAGCTGTACTACTAGAGTTCCGAAATACACCCATACCAGGTATACATTTTTCACCCTCTCAGATTCTTTTCAATCGTCGAGCTCGAACAAAATTACCAATCCATACAGACCTACTTAGATCTGAAGTGAAAGTTGGAGCACATGAGAAAATTATAAACAAACAAAAAATTTAAAAAAAATATCATGATAAAACTGCAAAAAACTATAATAAGGATCTGAGTATTGGTGACAATGCAGTTCTTCGTAGGGGTAAAGAGTGGGAACCAGCTAAAATTATAGCAAAGCATTCTAGCCCAAGATCATACATAATAGAAGATCAAAGGGGCCAGACACTAAGAAGAAATTCATTTCATTTAAAACCATCAAAAAATGAGTATATAATGTGTGCAGATCCTCATTTATTTAACTTTCCAAAACCTAACAATAATGAAACTGTATTGCCTGAACCTGTAAGAAATAATGTTGAACAAGATAAGCCCTACATTATTGAAAGTAATATTAGTTCGAATATTGAATGTGACAGTGATAATGCTCAGCAAAATTTGTGCAATCTATCAAATGATATTCCAGGACCAGTAACAAGACGTGGTAGAGTTGTTAAACTTCCAAATAAGTTCAAAGACTTTGTAACTGAGTTTTAGATATAAGAGGGAAGATGTTGTATATGGTATTAGGGTATTGGGTGTTTATTGTGATTAGCATTGTAACTGGGTTTGGTGTCCGGCAGTCGACAACCTAGACAGGGCGCGAGGAGAACTGACAGAATAACAAGATGGCACACAAGTGATGTTGATTGTACAAGTTTAAAACTATTCATTAAAGATTATTACTTCTACATAGTACCAGAGAGAAGTTACCCGTATTTCTAAGCTCCAACAAGGGGTGGCGCATCAATAGTAATTCATTAGAATGATGCACTTCGTCATTATTGTTACTTACTAATTCATTCTTCTACTTCAGTTCAAAGTTGTGGAACTTTTTAACACTTTATCATAAAATTATTGCCTATGATAGTTATCGGTAGTTATAGTTATCATTATTAATAATATACAGTGTGTCCACGTTAAGGACTTACCACCCCTGTAAAATCGTTATTATCTGATCGATTTTGAAAAACTTTTTATTGATGGATAGGTATTTGAAACGTCCATCCACTAAGAGAGTGACTTTATTTTTGGACTGTTATCGTGTGGCCAACTGCGACCAATTTTATTGACTCATATTCCAAAAAGTACTATTAGGGATTTTTTTACGGATAATAATGATGGATTCGGAATCAGGAACAATTGAAATATACAAATATACCTGTACCAATTTTCATTATTCAAATATATACAGTCTGTCCAAGATAAGGTTGCACAACATGGGGATCTCGGAAACGTTATAGGAGATACGGAGTCGTTTGAATGGGGAAAAAGTTGCGCATTCGGAGGCTCATACCAACAGCCCTCAAAACTTTTCAAACTTGTTTTTAGTTTTTCAGTTATATCGAAAAAAGTGAATTTTTGGAATATCTATTTTTTTTCTCCGTTATTATTAGATACAAAAAAACTGGAAAAAACTTTTTCATGGCAACTGTTGATGACGTTCAACGTGGTTATAACCGATTTTTTTATGCGACGTTTTGTATCCGTAGAAACGTCCTCAACTTTTGTTTTTTAAATACGGTCCTGATAATTTTTTCACAGATTCTGAAAACTTTTTTATTCTGAATTCAACCATGTATAAGGTGGTTTCGATGTGTTTCGACCTATTTTTAGCCATCATCAATGTGTTTTCGAAATTCTAAAGGAAAAATGCCATCAGTTCCACTTGTTTCTGATCATTTAGTGTCAAACATTGAGGGACTATATAGTTATTCAATTCCGAAAAGTGGAGAAAAAATATTTCACCATATTATTCAATGCAGCGCTTCAAATTAATTATGAATTCTTACACGAATTACTTTAATAACTTAATTTTGGCAATACCAACAGAAACATTCATAACAATTGTTCAAAATGATGACCATTATTTTCTAAATAAAGATATCCTCTTCTCACAGTTGCTTCTAAGACATTACTGAGTAACCTTATCTTGGGCACACTGTATATCGATATATCGATATATCGATATTTATCGATATTTATCAATATATCGATATTTATCGATATTCATCGATATTAATTTATCGATATTTAACGATATATCGATATTTATCGATATTTATCGATTTATCGATTCATCGATAGTTATCGATATATCGATATTTAAAAACTTGAATATCGTTATTCGATATATCGATATATTTATCGATATATCGATATTTTTTCGCAGCGATAATATCCATGGCATTCCACAGGTCAACAAGGAGGTGTTGGGAATTATGTCCGATGAAAACGGATCTCGGATAATGACTGATTATGTAGGCCTACGATCGGAATTATACTCTATAAAGGTGCTGGTGACTGATGATGATATTGCAAAGAAGAGGGCAAAGTTCCAAGTAGAGAATTATGATGAGTATGAAATCAATGGAATCATAAGGAATATTGGTGTGACGAAAAAAGCTGAAGGAGTGAAATCGAATCACTTGTGAGGATCACGTTGGATGTTTGGAATCTTATGAGCAGAAAACAGTGTCACAAAATGTTGCTGTATTTTCAACCACCCAGCAGAAGATAGCATTGAGCGCGACTGATGATAAACGATACATGATTCCTAGTACTAATGGAACTCTTCTCCCATGGGGTCACTGTTCAGCAAGGATGTTGGATGATAAGGCTATGGAAATTGATATTCAAGGATCTAGCCTCAATATGAATTTCAAAATGAACTGTGTGATGAATGGTTAGGTTAGCAATCGAAAAAAGATGCCATAAATGAAAAAGTGCAAACAGACGAATTAATGAAGTGTTTCTATTAATTTAGAGATAAATCTTCGTGCTGTCTGGAAAAAGAGCCATCAGACGAATTATTGAAGTGTTTCTATTAATAAAGGAATAAATCTTCGTGCTGTCTGGAAAAAGAGCCGTCAGACGAATTAATGAAATATATCTTAGAGATAAACTTTCGTGCTGTCTGAAAAAAAATTAATAAATACTATATATTTGTTGACCTAATTGATTATCACCGCAAGTGGTTCAAGTAGGCCTACCGGGGAGCTTCCCACTTTAAAAAAGAAGCAAAGCGCCAGAAGGCAATACCTCTAGGGTGGTGGGGAAATGTGCTGCTATTTGTATAGATTATTGAATATATTATGAAATTTTCTACAATGTGTTTGATTTCAATCTTTTGGTGTAACCCAGAGCTGTTTCACGAGTTTCAAGTTGAGGGTTGTTCGGTATTTGTCAAATATGTCGCGGGAACACCTCAAACGATACGAGATTGTTGTTATCTTGAATGAATTAGAAGAGGCGGGCATAATTATATATGTCTGACATTTCCGTGGCGTTTCCGTAACAATTCCGCGATGTTTCTGTGACGTTCCTGCTTTTCGTAACACTTCCATGACGTTTTTGTGACACTTCCCTGACACTTCCGTGGCACTTCCCTGACACTTCCGTGGCATTTCCACGTTCCGTGACGTTCCCGTGACATTTCTGCAGCGTTTCTGTGACAAGATAACCTGCAGCAGACAAACATCATCTACGTTACCACAAGATTCAAACGAAAGTGTGTAGACTTCGAGATGATCACTCACATTATGAGTTTTGGTAGAGAGTAGTTTGATATATTTCATGGTTTTTAAAACCTTCCACTCCACAAGATTCAAGCGAAAGTGTGTAGACTTCGAGATGATCACTCACATTATAAGTTTTGGTAGAGAGTAGTTTGATATATTTCATGGTTTTTAAAACCTTCCACTCCATACGTCATCTCTCAAACGTCATCTGTCATACGTTGCCTGTCATATTCCAAGGAAGATGGTGTATAGATGTTATTTCTGGACTTGATTGTTTGATGCAGAAAATTTAGAATCTTTAGTCTAGTATATTTGGAGCTTTCCAGATACCTACAATATTATTTTTGTGATGACTGCTCGACTGTAATGAGTGATTACATTGAAATAAAGGTTATTCACGTCTCTTGTTTCGCTTATTTTCGCTTCATTTTTGTTGATATCTAGAGAATGTTCAGACTCTACATATAATTATGCCTGTAGAAATGTTTCTTTCATAGTAGTCGACACCTATTTGTTTTTCTGTGTGAAGGCTGCCATGTTTATTTTTTCTATATTGATCGCTAATTCTTATCGTTACTAGCCTCTAGCGCCCCTAACCCTCACGAGTTTTGGTAGAGAGTTGATTGACATATTTCGCGGTCTAACCGGAATACTTTCTCTGATGTAGCACAGAGCTGTTGGTCGTTACCTAATAGGTTCACCGGGCCCCACCTGAAGTGGGGGGGGGTCTAACCGTAGGACACCCTGTTTATATTTTTTAATTGCTATTCAACTCAAACAACTTGTATATTGAATGGACTCATGAGCTTGCGGGGTAGCCTGCTTGCAGGTCGCCTGGTCACGTGTCATAGATTGTTTGAATCTGTCAACAGTCATCTGTCAAATGTCATCTGTCATACGTTAGCTGCCTAATATGATCGCTAGCTCATTTGAAGTGTGGTGGTCTAAACGCTCTGTATATTATACTTCATTCAATATTGTTATTGACATCGATGTGTTATTGCTCTTCTTATCAGCAGCCTGCTGATAGCTGGCTCGTCGGAGCCGGATGACCTTGATGAAGGGGGCCATTTTCACTATTTTTGAGCTCGAAATTTCTTATGGAGATTAACATGGGAAAAGGGGTCGAAAATATCCCGTAGTGGTATAGCTCATTTACTGATCTATATAACAGATATTCGAGACCTATTAGTCCTCTCATTGAATACCTTCATCAATCTGAATGTGATTCCACTAGAGACATCAAAACTAAATGTTCATGTATAATTTTCGAGGAGCACAATTCAATTCTCTCGGAGCCACTACGATACCAGTATAATAATCGAAGAGAACCTCACATTTATGAATGGTCGCTGGTTTTCCAACCTCCTCATTTTGATTATAATGTAACCTCAATGTGAGTCTAATCTCAACGTGAAATCTGGAATCACATTCAACTAACTTTGAGTCCAATTTGACATCTAAATGTGAAGTGAAAAGTGACCAAAAGGGCCCCAAATAGAGGATCTGGAGATCTCGATGTGATATACAAATCGAATCACGGGTGTGATCTCAATCATGAATGTGAAGTGTACTGACATCTCTGAGATCAATTTGTGTTTACTGGGTACGAGTGCACTATGCGGACAAACGTGCGTCATACATGCTTTTCATTCTTATTATTGATAATGGAGATGCTAAAGGACTCTAGGATTCTTCGGAAATGATACAATATATCAACTGAAAAGCTTTCTATATTTTTTACTGACAAGATGTCAAATTAGGAAAAATCAATAATCATTTTTTTTTAAATATCAGAAACTATCATAGTTGTCACGATATACCAGATGTTTAGAGTCATTTCCAACATGCTCCCACCTTTGCAATTATTGAATTGCAAACACAATTGACTCTAAATTATTTGAACCGCTCAGGAATCTTCACCATGCGTCCATATCTGGTTCTCAAGGTTTTGTTCTCATCTCCACGATTAGACTCTTCGATTTCTTCTTTATCAGATACTTGATCAATGGGGTCAGTTTTCTTGATATAGGTCGAAGGAATTGGTGGTTTTCCCTCCTCGCAGTCAGCCGATGAAATTTCCAAAGGGTACAATCTCTGAAAAGGACGAATCAATTCTCCATTGGCAACCTTTATTTTCGCCACTCGGGATATATTGTCTCTATCAGGATAAATATGGAGAACTCTTGCCAAAGGCCAGTCGATACGTTTTTTATTGTCTAATTCGAGGAGCACAACGTCACCAACACGAATTTGGGATACATTTCGTTTTCCATGTTGAACCAGTTCAGATAAGTGTTCTTTCCTGAATCGCTCTCTCAAATTATCTCTGATTTTCTGAAGGTAGAAATGTCTTTTCGTGAGATATTCTCTGTCAATATAGTGTCTATATCTGAAACTTCACTATTTGGCATACTCTGTAGAAATATCGAAGGGGATAAAGGAATGAGCTCATCATGCTCTGAAAAATAAGTGAGTGGCCTGGAATTTATTATCATTTCGCAATCACATAAAACTGTCATCAGTTCTTCATAGGAAATACAACTTTCACCTAAGTTACGTCTGAGTAGTTCTTTCAGGATTCTTATAAGACGCTCCCACCATCCGCCCCACCATGGAGCTGTAGGAACGTTGAAAATCCACTTGATCCTCTTGACCGTAGAATACTTCAGAATTTCATCCCAGTTCACATTCTTCAAGTAATTATCGGCGCCTACAAAACTGGTGCCGTTGTCTGAGTAAATAGTTGATATTCTTCCTCGCCTCGCTATGAACCTCCTAAGAGCAAGAAGAAATGCTTCAGTAGAAAGAGAAGTAACTAGTTCAATATGCACCGCTCTGTACACAGCACACGTGAATAATAAGATCCAAGCCTTTCCTCCTCCTTTCAAATGGAGCGGTCCAGCATAGTCTACTCCGGAGACCTCGGAAATAGCAGAATCTGTAATACGATTTCTCGGCAGTGGTGCAAATGGGGTTTCTGTTGTTTTCTGAGTATGGCGTTTACAGACTGTGCATTTCGAAATAACCTGTCTTACTGTCTTTCTTCCTCTTAAAATCCAAAAATTCTCTCTGAGAATTCCAAGAAGTGTTCCAATTCCTGCATGACAAGATATCCGGTGTTTCTCAAAAATCATTTTGTACACTATATCATGCCTATAAGGTAATAAAATTGGGTATTTGAATTCATTTGTATCTTCTCTCAATGATAGTCTAGTTCTAACTCTGAGTAAACCATTATCATCTGTGAAAACTGGCAAATTATGGATACAACCTATTTTAGTTCTCTCCAAACTCTCGTTCTGTATGATTTTCATAAGACGATTCTCAGCTATTTTTATTTCACTGCATGAAAGTTCACCAGATACTTTTTCAAGTGTACTTTTAGAATTGAAATAAAAACGAAATATCCAAGCAATCATTCTGACAATCTTCGAATACTGTGAAAAATAATTCAAACTTTCAGTGAATTTCGGTTTATTAAGAATGACTCATGATATTGTTTTCTTCTTCCTTTCTACATCCAGATCTTGTGAACAAATGATTTCAGATTGTGGCCAATATTCCTGAGTTTTCCGTAACCAGTCGGGTCCTTGCCACCATTTTGTCTCGAACAATCTTTTACCATTACATCCTCTGGATGGCAAATCGGCAATATTCATGTTTCCTGGAACATGAAACCAATCTTCTGTGTTACTGAATGAACGAATTTCACGAACACGATTCCCAACAAATGTTGTCCAATCTTCCTTACCTTTGATCCACGTTAGAGCTACCATTGAATCAGACCAATAAAATGTTCGCAATTCAGCAAGTATATCAATTTTCTTAATAGACTGACACAATCTAACTGCTATAACGGCTGCTAACAACTCCAACCTAGGCAAAGTGATAATTTTCATAGGAGCAATTCTTGATTTCGCCTGAATCAACTGTAGTGAAATATTTTCATACAATTCAACACGAAGAAAAATACAAGTTGCGTAAGCAGTTTTACTTGCGTCACAAAATACATGTAATGAAATATTTGTAGCCTTGTGTAGAGGGAATTCGCTCAAATGTCTAGGTATTATACAAAGTGTTAGCCATGAGATCTGTTTCAACCAATTTTCAAATTGTTGAACTATGTCTTCAGGTAATATCTTATCCCAGCCTATCTTTTGTTTCCACGTTTTCTGTAGCAGCATTTTTGGAATCAGAGTAACTGGACAAGTAAATCCTATAGGGTCAAATATTTTTTGTGAAACACACAGTAAACCTCTTTTTGTTCTTGGTACACTAGTCAAATGAGTCATAGAATTGATATCACAAAAAATCGTATAATTCTTGAAATTCCAAGATAACCCTAAAACTGAGCAAGTATTTCCATCACAATTGATATCTGGACTACCCTTCCCAAAAGAGTGTATCCAACCTCTAAGTTCAAATTGGGCGGTAGACATGATATATTTCGACTCTTCGATGAATTTTTCCAACTCAAATTGATCTTTTACACTAGTGACACAGTTATCAACATAAAATGAAGATTTCAGTATTTTTGCTGTTTCTGTGAACTGTTCGGGTACTCTTTCTAAGTGATATTGTATTGTTGCAGCAAGGAGAAATGGACTAGAGGAAACTCCAAACACAACTCTACAATGTCTGAATACTTTTACTATTGAATTCTCAAGATCTTTCCACCATAGAAACCTAAGATAATCTCTGTCTTCTGATTTCAAACTAATCTGTAGAAAGGCTTTCTTTATATCAGATATCACTCCGATGGGTCTCAATCTGAATTTCAATAAAATCATGGGAATTTGTTCAATAAGGTTAGGGCCCTTCTCAAGACAATCATTCAAAGCATGACCCTTCATGTCCTTTTTTGGATTTTGGATTTTGGAAGACAGAGGGTGAGCCCGCTGGGGGCCCTCAATTCACTTAGACCTCTAGGGTGGGTCCATTGTGGTACCTCTGTTGTTTCGTCTCTCATTTCTTCCGAACCGGCCTCAACTGAGTAGACGTTCACCCACCATTCGTATGAGTCCTCCTTGTGCTCTCCCCATCTGCTCTCCCGGCGAGCCTGGATGAGCCAACCAGAGCCTTCGCTGGTCCAGAGCCCGACTGCTACCCGCTCCTATCGTGAGCTCTCATGCAGGCCCTGCTCCAGAGCCCATTGGTCCAGCGCCGGAGAACGCGCTGGCCCGCATCCGAGCCCGCACGATCCCCCCGCCGGAGCCCAATTGGGCCCCTTTGAGCCGCACAGGCCCATTTGAGCCCACGCGGCTCATCGCCTGAGCCCGCACATGTCTCAACGTTGGAGCGCTCACTAGTCCGGCACCCGAGCCCGCATTTCCCAGCTCTGGGGTCCCTTGGCTTCACGGTACGAGCCCCAAGGAGAGACAAGGGAGCCTCACCTCATGTGTTTTTGTTCATTCCCTGAAGAGATCTATTCCCTCGCAGAAGGTCAGCACTCTATTGATGGGAATGTTTCTTATCTGTTCGGGCTCCAGATATGCTGAGCCTAAGCATTTTCTTCTTCGACGAGCCACTGCGGGACATGCGCAAAGGATGTGGGATGAAGTTTCGTCGTCTTCTTCGCATAGTCGACACATTGGGTCCTCTACCACCCCCATGAGGGCCATGTGTCTCATGAGTCTACAGTGGCCAGTTAGAATTCCAACCATCATAGAGCATTTCCTCCTGTTCAATTGTAAGAGGCTGTGTGATTGACGTTTGCATGGCCCCGCAATATGGAGCCGTGCTTGCCTCATTCCCCCTGCTTCTGCCCAGGATGTCTGGAATTGCCGCCATAGCAGGTCATCCAGGGCTTTTCGGCCGACACATTGGGGGACACCTACTATGGGTTCGGGCCCGATGGGCGGAGTTGAGGCGCCCCGCCTTGCTAAGGCGTCAGCGCCTTCGTTTCCTTCAATGCCTTCATGTCCCGGCACCCACAGTAGGTGGACTCTGTTGGTTCTCGCTATTGAGTTAAGAGCCAACTTGCAATCGAGTGTTAATCTTGAGATTAATCTCGGAGATCCCAGAGCTTTCAGAGCCGCTTGGCTGTCCGAACATATCGAGATGAGCCTGTTATTGTAGTCCCTTCTCTGAATTTCTTGTGCACAGACCAGGATGGCCTGTATTTCTGCTTGGAATACAGAGGCATGCTCCCCCAGACCGATACTCAGGTCGGCCCTGGGACGCAGTCCATATATTCCCGCACCTGCTTTACCATCCATTTTGGACCCATCTGTGAACCAGACGTGCCCCTCGCGGTGAAGCAGACTCGGTCCCGGTCCTTTCCATTCTTCCCGAGATGGGAATTGAACAGAGAAGTGTTGGGTAAATTCGTAACAGGGTATCATGCTGTCCTGGACCATTGAGAGGACTGGACAGCTTTGAATAGCCTCGTTCCATATTAACGAATGTCCTGTGAGCCGCCCATGGTCCTGCCACTGTTTTGTACAGTTGAGTCGATAGGCGGCCCTCCTGGCTTCATTCTGAAGATGCAGGTGGAGTGGTGGTAGTCCCAACAGTACCTCAAGGGCCTCAGTTGGGGCCGTCCTCATTGCCCCTGAAATACAAGTACATGCTAGGCGTTGTGTTTTGGCCAGCTGGGATCTGGCTGTTTTCAGCCTGGTTCTCGGCCACCACACGACTGCCGCGTATGATATCATCGGCCTTATCATCGCCGTATATATCCAATATAGGACTCTAGGCTGGAGTCCCCAATTTGCTCCGAAGGTTTTCCTGCATACCCAAAAGGCTGCTGTCGCCTTCCTGAGTTTGGAGTCCAGATGTTCTTTCCAGGTTAGCTTAGAATCTATGGTCACCCCTAGATATTTGACTGAGCTAGAAAGTTGTATAGGTTTCCCAAAGAGTATCAGCTCTCTTGGTTGCCCAAGGTTTCTCTTCCTAGTGAAGCGGACCAAAGCAGTTTTCTCAGGATTCACACTGAGCCTCTGCTCCTGGCACCATTCCTCAACCAGTCCAAGGGCCCTTTGTGCCACGTCAAACACAGTCCCTGGGAAAGGCCCTTCAATAAACAGGACCACGTCGTCTGCGTAGGCCTGTGCGTATACCCCCTGCTGCGTTAGCAGGGTAAGTAGGCTGTCTACCACCAGGCACCAAAGCAGAGGAGAGAGCACCCCTCCCTGCGGGCACCCCCTAGTAGCGACCACTCTAACAGCACAACCATTTCGGTTTGCCGTGATTGTTCTCTGAGTGAGCATAGCTCGGATCCATCGGCTGATGGTCTCCTCAATGCCATGTCTCTCTGCAGCGTTGCACATTGAGTTGAAATTCGCGTTATCGAAAGCCCCCTCGATGTCCATAAAAATACCTAGGCCAGTTTGTTTGCGATTTAGCACCTGCTCCACTCTACCAACGAGGTGATGAAGGGCCGTCTCGGTAGACTTCCCAGCCTGGTATGCGTATTGTCGTCGATGTAAGGGTAGATTTTTCATACTACCATCGCGGATGTGCCGGTCTATTAGCCTTTCCAGTGTCTTCAGAAAGAAGGAGGTTGAGCTGATAGGTCGGAAGGATTTTGCTAGGGTATAATCAGTTCGCCCTGGCTTTGGGATGAACACTACTCTCGCGGCCCTCCAGAGTATTGGTACGTACCCGAGAGCCAGGCATGTTCTAAATATTTTCAGCAAAGGTAAAGCTATGTGTTCAAGGCCCTTTTGTAGTAGGGCCGGAAACACGCCGTCTTCTCCAGCTGATTTATAGGGTGCAAAGCTGTTAATCGTCCAGCACACCTTGTCATAGGTAACCACCTCTTTAGCCAGTCTGAAATCCTCCTTTCGGGGTCTCCGTACTGGTTCTGAGCTGGCTGGATTCATCCTGCTTCCAGGAAAATGGACCGACAGTAGATGGCGCAGAGCATCTTCGTCCGAGGACGTTAGCTCTCCACTCATGAGCCTCATTGGCCCTAGTCCTATAGTCGGTTCTTTTGAGAGAACGTGGTGTAGCCTTGCAGCTGTTGGCATGTTTTCAATGCTTTCGCAAAAGGCCCTCCAGCTTTCTCTCTTTTCTCTCTTAATCAGGGCCTTGTACTCCCTTTGAGCCTCCTTGAAGGCTGCCCAGTGTTGGGTTTGTTTTGTACTTTTGGCCCTATTAAAGAGTCGTCTCACATCCCTTCGCTTTTTGCTTACGTGGGGGTTCCACCAGGGAGTGGTTTGATCTTGTCTTCTCGTCTTCAGAGGACAGCTTGTCTCATAAGAAGATGTGAGGGCACGCGTGATGTGGTCAACAGAGCCCTCGACTTCTTCCTCTTTGTTGTGACATTCTGGAAATCCCATCACACCCGCTCTGAGCTCCTCTTTAAAGAGTTCCCAGTTGGTTGCTTTGGGGTTCCTGTAAGTTTTGTTCTGGTGGACCGTTGGTCCTAGCTCCATTATTATGTGTCTGTGATCTGAGAGAGATATTTCTTCTGATACAGTCCACTTTGTAATCTTGTTCACTAGTGCCCGAGAGCATAGCGTGATGTCGATCACCTCTTGCCTCCTTGCCGTGAAGTAGGTCGGCACAGAGCCCCGATTTAGGATCTCTAGATCGGTTCCCGAAATATACTGGAGCAACGCTGAGCCCCTCGGATTGACCCCAGTACTCCCCCACACATTATGGTGTGATTTGAAGTCGCACCCAATGAGCAACGGCAGTTGCTCCCTTTCACAGTACCTCACTAATTCCACTAGCTCAGCAGTTGGTGGCAGTTCAGGAGCGTCGTAGGGGAGGTAGGCGGAGCACACCGCTATCTCCATCTCAGATTCTCCAATAACTATTTTTATCTTCACCGCCACTAGGTCTCTGTAACAGAAGCCCTGTAACAGCGAAGCGTTTACATTTTTTGTCAAGATGCAGGTTCTGGGAGCCTCTACTGTGTTGCACCAGAATAGTGTTCCACCCCAGGACCCCATGCCCCTTATCCTGCTCTTATATACCCAAGGTTCTTGGATAAGTGCTATATTTGTCCCCAGTTCAGCTAGCCTCCGTGAGAGAACTCCTGTGGCCGCTGAACCGTGCTGTAGATTTGCTTGTATGACCTTGGCCATTTTTTATTTTTTTTATTCTGTTGAAGGTCCCTCCACCTCCATGTCGGTAGAGAGCCCTCCTGTCGGGGGTCCCTCCGTCCCTATTGGTAGGGAGTGCCCTTCCTCAGAAGGTCCCTCCGCCATGGATGCGGTGAGCCCTTCCGTCGGTTCCTCCGCGCCGTGCTCGGCGGGCCCTCCTGATGGAGATCCCGCCGCACCCGGCGCGGTGTCCCCTCTATCTGGGGGACCTTCCAAACCAGGGTCAGTGAGCACTCTGCTGGAGGTGCCCTCATCACCTGACCTGACGAGCCCCTCTCCTTCACTTCATGTCCTTTGCGGATGCATCAAAGACGGGTCTTATTTTTGTAGTAATACTCGACTCTTCAATTACAGCGTGATGTGGTAAATAATGCCCTCTATTTTTCAGTTCACTATCTGGTACCTCTTCAATAATTCCTAGATTTTTCCATTCTGAGAAAACATTTTCATATTCTTGAAATGTACCTAACTCTATCAGTTTTTTAGAAGTAGTGATCAATCTTTTTTCCGCTATATTATAATTATCCAATAGTTGAGGATGCCCATCAATCCAAATTAGAGGAACTTCATATCTATCAAGTTCATTGACCATTATAGTTTCAGAAAAACGATTCATGACTTCAAATTGCATCTTTTCCTTGGATTTCACCTCACCTGGATCCCTTATACCTAATACGTCTAATGACCACAAATCTGAGATTGAATCAGTATGAACTAGGCTCGAGAATGTAAGGAAACTATTAACAGCATCATACTGTTTTCCCATGATAGTCCATCCGAGGTGAGTTTCCATTACAAAGAGTTCATCATCAATCTTCTCTATGACTCCAGTGAATAAATGACCAATAATATCCGCACCCAATAGGAGAATTATTTCAGGTTGTTTCGTTTCTATATCTGAAATAATGATATTTCGTTTCTTCAATTGATGGATAATATTTTTATTACTCAGTTTTGGCAAATTTTGGCAGATTTTAGGTTGATCTAATACTTGAATATTGAATTTGAAAGAACTATCTAAGCTTTCTATAGAAACGTCATATACATTATGAATTTTCGCCGATGATTCAGAACCTCCGAAAACACCTTGTATGATGGTTTCTTCATTGATTTTAGGTAAACACATTTCCTGTGCGAATGTCGATAAAATGTATGATCTTTGAGACGCCGAATCTAATAAAGCTCTAACAACCTTAGTCTTTCTGTTGTGAGTGACTCGAAGAGGAATAGTTTGTAATAATGTTTCGGTACAGTTACTGACATTAGTTAACCCTCAGTTGGTGACCCTGGGTCAGTTTGACCCTTCGAGATTTTGAATTTCGCGCTACATGAAGTCGGTTGGTGGGACTGATCCGTGCATCTCAGTAGCTTCCTGAATGTCAATGGAGAGTGTGTCAGTGCTGTGATATTGTTCCTCGTAGCAACAGATATTCGCCAATTGAGTAAGGTTGGGTCATTTTGACCCCACATCACCGATTATCATATCAAATGGGTCAAATCGACCCATGTTCACCTTTTAGTCTAATCTTCAGAGATAACTGAATTTTGCAGGCTATGGCGGGCCCTTCACTAGATGTCAGTTATTTCTATACAAACTTCGAATGTACAGTTCAGAAATGGTTAGACGAAGCAGACAGTGACGTAGATGATACTCTGAAGGATTCAGATGAACTTGTGAGTGAGCATGATTCCAGAAGCGAACAATCTGCAGATTCTGACTGTATAGAAAATCCAGAAGATGTTGATGAACTTCGTGATCGTAACTACGATGTTGCCGAAAATGAATGTGCTGAAAACAATGTTTCTGAAACTGATTCAGAACAATTTGGCGATACAAAGATAGCACTAATTGATGAGGAAAATGACGATTCACCAAACTCTGGTACCGAAGATAATGAAGATGATATCCCTTTTCACCTAAGAAGAACAAAGCCGTTCTGCTCATCTCTTCAATGCATCATACAACCAATATTGACCAGAATACCAAGGAGCCTGAAATTATAATATATATAACAGCACCAAAGGAGGAGTCGATGCCTTCGACCACAAATGTTCAGTATGTTCATGCGGACGTCGCACGAATAGGTGGCCATTGGCAATTTTTTTTTCGAATCATTGACATATCTTCAGTTAATTCTTATATACTCTACGGACTTTATAGTGCAACATCTAATGAGTCCAGGTATGATTTTATAAAAACACTCGCACGGTCCCTTGTGCTACCCCAAATGAACCGGAGAATAAAATTACCAAACCTTCAACGAGAGCTCAAACTGACGATAGCAAGAATAACTGATACGCCACTGGAGGAACCACCAAATGTCGACACCAAACTCTATAAGAGGAAGAGATGTGCTTTATGCCCATCCAAGAAGGACAAGAAGACCTTATATGCTTGTGGGAAATGCAGAAAGCCCATTTGCAATGACTGCAGCAAACATATTTGTAAAGAATGCTTGTAGAATCATGTTTTTATGAGACGCCAGAATAATGATCTGAGTTTTTTTCTGCGATATACATTGATGCTAAGATTTTTTTTAGTTCATAGCCTGATTTGTTTTGATGTGTTCAGACCAATTCAATCTATTGTTTGCGGACTGCTTCCATTTTCCTTGTAGTTTTCTAAAATAAAGTTGTATAAAAACTATATTTTTTATTTCTCTCACTTATGAATTTGTTGAAACATATTTTGATGACATGATGCCTCATTTCAAGAGGAAATGAAGTGTTTTAAGTAATGGAAGGCTACCCGGAATAGTACTGAATAGTAATGAGACAACAAAAAAAATCAAAAAGAATGGGTCATAATGGACCCAGTTCACCAGTTATGTTTGTCGAAACCACATCACCAATTGAGGGTTAAGACCTTTTCAACATTGACTTTCTGATCATTTTCTGATTTCTCGGTTTCTGTAGATTTATTTGCATGTAAGTTTGGACACATAATGGGGAAATGTTTTTTACCGCAAATCACACATTTGAGAAAAAGTCGACATTTTTTCAAGCTGTGAATGGGCTTGAGACAACCAAAACAACAATTCTTCTTCACCACAATGCCTTTTCTTTCATCAAAAGAGAGTTTTTGGACTTTAATGCAATCCTGACTTGGATGTGACCTCTCACAAAAAATACAAGCGGAAGATTTCTCACCATCATTCTTGTTAGCTGAGAAAATTGTTGCTGCAGTGTGTAGATCAGGTTGAATATTATGAAGATGTTTCACCTTACTCGATGCACTTTGTGATTTTTCTACTTCTCTCTCTGATAAGAAACTGGTCCGTGCTAAGTTGAGTGTTTCTTCACTTTTGACTTCAGCTCTCAAAAAATCTAATAACATATTCAAATGATTAGTTGAATCTCTCTCACCTTCTTGGCCTGAAATATTCCTGTGGATTGAACTCCTATGTCTTTCCCATACTTTTAGAATATCCTCTGGTAAAGCAGAGTCAGCTAAAGGGTAGAGCATAGCTGCATATTTATCAGTCGTCACTCCCAAAGTTTCTAACGCCCTGAGTTGAGTTTCCAATTCATAAAATAAAGATGACAGTGACATACCTTTTTTCTGATTCAGAGATTGTTTCAGAACGAGATTAAGAAGCTCCCTGACATAAACTTCAATCAGAAATTCATCCCTTGCGAACCTGGTTTTCAATTGTGATATGGCCTTTTTGTAATTGTCACCTGAAGGAGGAAAACTTTCTACCAATTCCTTTGCTGCTGACCCGGCTTCCATTGATTGGACTAGATACTGAAACTTATCCTCTTCATCTATCTCTTGGTCTTCATCGATCTTCTTAAACTGACCCCAAAACCCGATCCAGCTCTTTACATCTCCGTCAAATTTCTTCAATTCGAGTTTAGGTAGTCTGAAATTCCTCTTGCTAGATCCTCCGCTGTAAGAATGTGTACTCATAACGTCTTCTTGATGCTTGTTACTCTTGTTGATGAGTGCATTCACTTGTGTTCGGTATTTTATGAGTTCGTCTCGATAAAATTCTACAGCATTGAATTCCTCTTCATATTCACTTTCTATGAGATTATCAGATGAAAATAGGGTCTCACGAATATTTTCATCCATGGCAAATAATCGCTCACTCTTGTCCTCTAGTTGATTAATTCGAGCGAGTATATCTTCCTTCTTGTCTTCTTTCTGTTGAAATAGTTCATCTAACTTTTTACTAGTGTTAGTGAAGGCAAGTCTCAGCTGAGTCCTTTCTTTCTTGAGAAGTGTTAATCTCTCCATTTCGATAGTCCTGTCACGGTCGCCACTAATATTGATAATGGAGATGCTAAAGGACTCTAGGTTTCTTCGGAAATGATACAATATATCAACTGAAAAGCTTTCTATATTTTTTACTGACAAGATGTCAAATTAGGAAAAATCAATAGACATTTTTTTTTAAATATCAGAAACTATCATAGTTTAGGGTCATTTCCAACACTTATATTTTCTCGTTGGTCTCACATCTCTAGAACCAATCTCTGGCAGCATCTTTCGATCTGATCTGCAAATGACATATCTTCTCGTAGTCGCTCCATCTCTGAATGGTTCCCAATCGTTCAATCTTCAACAACCAAGAAGAAACAGACATTTTATTATCGGGGCCAAAAAACGAAATTATCTCCGATTTGAGCCGTACTGAAATATTTTCGTGATGCTGGTCTTCTTTCTCCGAAATTCGATCCACGTTGAGAGTATAGAATTTTCTCTAGAGTTCCGCATTTATTATTCGCTCGATATGTTTGTTAAGTGAGTCCTCATAGATTTGTTTCCATTTTCACATACACTCATGTTCGAGATAGATTTTAGCGTTTGCACACATGAAGATCAGAGTTAGCCACAAAAGAATAATCCATTGAAGTTTATTCACAAAATCATACACATCTCAACGCAAATTCCATACTTAGTTAATTCCTTTCAAAGTACGTATTCGAATTTTGCACGCGGATTTGATCATTCCACTTCTGATGTTTGTTAAATATTTAAATTCTGAGGGTTGGATTCGCAGCAGATAGATTTGAATAATTATTTCCATTGATGAAGAAGTAGTAAAATCTATCTCATTGAAGCCTTTATCTCGAATGTATCCCTATCTCTTCTCATAACATCTTAACTGGTTCTGTGGGCCCTTCTCAAGTGGATACAATGTTTTGATCATGCATTTCATAATGTCTAGCCTACGATAACATAAACATATTAAGTATTATGATGCCAGACCCGGGGAACGCCGAGGACAGCCCTTGAATGATACATACTCTAGCTATCTTATCTATCGAACATTTCCACTGAATTTCAACCTATTTAACGTTAGCATCGAAACTTTCGACACCTGCTCCAACATATTCGCGCCTTGTTGCCTCATAGTTTAGCTGTAATATGGTTCTGTGTAGGGCTGGGAAAAAATATCGATATATCGAATAACGATATTTAAGTTTTTAAATATCGATATGTCGATATATCGATATTTATCGATATTTATCGATTTATCGATAGTTATCCACCACCAAATTCATGTACGTGGAACAGTCTTTCAAACGCAGTCTGAATGATATGTTTATCCAAACCATACATCGCCGATGTCTCTTGCATAGAGAAATATCAAAAAATCGACTAACTTTAGCTCCTTTATCACCAAATTCAGTTGCCACTTTAATAAAAAACCGACTTGGATATATTGCCAAAATAAGTGGGGAAGTAATGTACATTATGGAATGTTTACCTGTTACCATCGAGATACGCCGAGAAACATCCTGTTACGTCGAGTTACCTGTTATAGCCTACAATACCTCATATTTCCTATCACCGTTGACTAGAATTCTTCAAAAACATGCTCAAGAAATCGAGTGTAATTCTCTCATCCTGCCTATGTTCTATTTGGAAAATAAGTGGGTTGGATTCGACCCCTATCCCAACATCGGCATTAACCCTGCAGAATTGAAAGTGGATGACGAAGATTTGTTCAACCTACCATCTATTCAAAGATTGAGTACAGGAGGAATATATACTGATCAGGAAATACGAAAAGCCCAGGAATCTATGATGTTTGGAATAGAAAAACAAGCTTTGAGTAATATAATTCTAAGGAAAGTTGCCGGAAAACCAGTGGAAAATCAAGGTTTCACGGCGTTAAACCTATTTAAGAAGGAAGAACTAGAAAAAATTACGAATTCTACACTAAAGAAATTATATGGATGGTTCTTATGCTTATGAGTATGGACTAGTGGTTTACTTGGAATATACTTCATCTGCAAAATATTGAAATTTACGATTGAAGCGGTATTGAACGCAATCGCAATACATAAGATGAAAGGATGTTCCCTCCATATGTTAGGGGCTTGTTGGGATACCCTTACATTATTTATCATTAGTCAACATGCTGACGGTGAAAAGAAGAACGATCATCAGTTCACTATCAACCAAGAAAACACTGAAAACCTTGATATTCCAGAGCAGGTGATTATTCAAAGTCAACCCAGTCAAGAAAATTTGGGAAGAAATAATCCATCTACGGTACGGAATTTCCATACACTTCGTCATGAATTGCATCATAATATTACCAACCCGCTCCATGAAGTTGGGTGGCAATTCAACAAAAATTAAGGACTCATCAATTAACGACTCAGAATAATTAGGAACAATGAGCACAAGATATCGCTCTAATTAATGAACAAAACCAAGAGAGTACCATTAATAAAAGAAAATAAACATATTTTCACATAATTTTTACATTAACCAAATGGAAAACTCGAATATGAAATAATATCCCCGCATTGAGGCCTCATTCTTTTATAAACAATATCCAATAGATGTAAATTGCCAGGGAATTCTCCAAACTTTTTATTTCATTAGTGCATGTGGTTGCCAATTTGTCGACTCGCGAACCAAAAATGGAACATTTAATGACGCTAGTTAGAGAGTTACCTCCGGATGAGGGTAAATTGAGTATAATTCTGATTATTATTAAAAATATAGTTGCGGAAAGTGATTTTTTTGCACGGTAACACCGTATAGCCGTTCCAACCATCACCAGTGGGTGATAAATTGGTTGCACCTGAGATTGTTTCACCTGGAGCTCAGAAGAACTGCACTGGCCCTCCGGGTGCCTCCTCCATGCCCTTGTGTATGGTGCCTCCGAGGGGTAAGAACTGCGACAACAGCAGGGCGATCCAACTCCCCACCACCACTCTATGAGCACAGTAGATAGTCTATGTATGTTCTGGCCCCTAGGCCAATCAGAGAGCAGCATTCCCCACTCCTCTACTTTTGTCGCCGGCGCGAACTTCAAGTCTAGATAGTCTGCAAATGGCGCGAAATTCAAATTATTCATACGTCGTCACGTCGCCATCGTGAGTAAATAAATTCAAAAAAGCTGTCACCGCTGGGGAATTGAACCAGGGACCTTTGCATTACGAGGCAGCGTATATACGCACTGTGGTATTCTGACCTCCGTAATATTTCAATTATTTTAATGCTATTCAAACGGGATATCCATCGGTGGCGCGCGCTTATCTTTGAAACGGATCTGTAGAGGTGAGTTAGAGCGAGAGATGCGTTCCAGAGATAAGAAACTTCGAGTCGAAAATAATATCCATCGGTGGCGCGCGCTTATCTTTGAAACGGATCTATCGAGGTAGAGCGAGGCGAGAGATGCGTTCCAGAGATAAGAAACTTCGAGTGGAAAATAATATCCATCGCTGGCGCGCGCTTATCTTTGCAACGGATCTGTAGAGGTAAAGCAAAGCGAGAGATGCGTTCTAGAGATAAGACACAAGTATTACATCGAAATAAATTTATGGTGAAATATTTCCATGTTGGTTTTATCGACAATATACACACAACACCAAATGAAGCTCATGCTGATAAGAGTCGTGTGCAGCGATAACCGTCACATTGTTGCCAGACGTTGGAAATTATTATTTATGAAGTCGATAAGGTGTTGTCAGATTTTCAAAAAATATCTGATGTCGCGTAATACATGACATATGACGTATGACAGATGGTGTTTGCGATATGATGTATGTGGGGAGTGGAAGGATACGAAAACAACTATATATTATAATGAAGTATTTTATTTAAGTAATCCTTTTCTACAAAAATGACATGCCTCTTGAGAAGATGGGTGGTCCAATCGGGACGATTATAATGAACGAAGCATGGCAGTTTGATTTGTAGGTTAAAGTTGATGCGATATTCTTTAGGAAGTTTGTGCCACACCCTTAATAGCCCATAAGGATCTGCATATTCGATGAGACATTCTACTGGAATGTACTACAATTCTTGTTCGGTGAATTTTGTCAGAGTCAAAGCGGGAGATTTTATAAACTCCAATAGCACAGCTATTTCAGACTTCATGATTTTTCGAGCAGAGCTAAAATATTTCAGATGCTACTAGTCTCGCGTCAAGTTGTATACTGATGAAATAAAAAAAAACGAGTCACATTTTTAACAACATTTTATTCAAATCAGACATAACCTCATTTTTACAATAATAAAAATATTCTCTAGGAGCATTACTAGACATACAATCAGAAACATCACAAAATCCAGATATTAGCTCTTCCGCACCCATACATAAACATGGCGGACGCGAATGCAGTCGCTGTTTTAGTCGCTGAGCTAAACAAGCTTAAAAAGAATGAATTAATTGACGTTATAATAAACTTTAAGCTACCAGTATCGTTTACAAATGTGCACCTAGTTGAATATGTGAACAAACTCAGTGGAAACGCTCAAAATTCTAGTGAAGAAGAAAATTTTCATGATACCATGGAAAACATAACCTGTAAAGATTGCGTAAAAACTCAAGGAGAAAATGTTGCTTTGAAGAAGGAATCTGAATACGTGAGTAAACTAAGTTACCATTTGGAAAAGAGGACCCAAGAGCAAGAAGACCTCATACTTTTATTAAAACAACAACTGAATACAAAAATAATAACACCACATGTTGTGACATCTATAAACGAAAACACCAACTCAATAGGCGCAGTAAAAAGACATGCAGAAACCTACAACGAAAACAATGAAATTGTTTTGCAGGAATCGTACTGCAGCAAAGTTAAACAGCCTACAAAACCCGAACAAAAAACGTCCTCTGATAACGGAGACGAAACAAAAACGATGGCAGGCGCCAAGAGGAATCCACCATACAAAAAACCTGCAAATAAATACAAGGCAGTCATCGGAAGCAATGAGTCACCCAGTTTTTCCACACTACCTAGACAAGGCCATCTACATGTTTCTCGCATTGGAGCCGATATGAAAAGAGAAGATCTGCTGAAGGTGCTAAAATCTACAGCACCAAATATTGCATTTGAGTGTAAAGAGTGGAATAGAAATGAACGGCAATCAACCTACAAGGTGTCCTTCCCACTCGATAAACTTGAAGAAGTTTATAGTCCATCTGTATGGCCCAAGGGCGCCGCAATTAGAAGATTTAAATTCCAGGAAAATTTTCAGAAGAAGGAACACCCACCAGCGACAACATAATTTCAAAAACCGCGAAGGACGCAAATCGTTCTTTGGCAATAAAAAAGTGTTTGTATCCCTCTAACTCACCTGATTGTAAACATGGGGTGAGTATGTTCCACATAAATTCACAAGGACTATCCAACAAAGTAGAAAAATTTAAGGCACTCTTCCACGAACATGACTTTGACATAGTATGTATCTCTGAACACTGGTTACGGGAAGATGAAATATCAACCATAAATATTGAAAGATTCAATCTTGCTTCTTCTTATTGCAGAAAACAACTTAGACACGGTGGTACGGCTATATTTATAAAGCCAAACCTTCAATTTAAAATTCTTGACTTTCAAAATTTCTGTTTTGAACAAATTTCTGAGTTCTGTGGTATTGAATTAGTAAACCACAATGTCATAATTATAAGTTGTTACAGATCAGGAATCGGCAATCCTGACCAGTTTCTTGTGAATCTAGAAAACCTACTCCAGAACATTTCAACACGTAGAAGTAACATTGTAATAATGGGTGACGTGAATATTGATTTCATGAAAAAATCTTCTGATCTAAATGACTTAGTTACAATACTCACTTCATATGGTCTAACGTTTACTATAAAGGAATACACAAGAGTCACAGCAACTTCAGCCAGTTGCATCGATAATATTTTTACCAACTTAGATTCAGAATCCTTCATAACTGGTGTATTTGAACCTGGTATAGCTGACCACCGAGCTCAGTACATAAAATTAAAAGAAATAACTAGTAACGAAAATCGTAAGTCATTTCACAGAACTATTACAAAACATGGGATGGAAAAGTTACAACAATCCCTGAAAGAAGTGAACTGGGATACATTCTTCAGCAGTAATAATGTCAACTACTTGGCATCTCATCTAGTGGAAATCTTCAATGAGCCTGTCCAAAATTACTTCCCAATGAGAACACATTCTTACAAAACGTTTTCTCCTACGTGCTGGTTCGGGAGTAACCTTGAGGCAATGAGAAACACTTTAAGTAGTATTAAGTTGATTGCAGATAGCACTAGAGATCCTGTATGTTTTGAAGCATATAAGACTTATAATAAAAAATACTCTGAGCAATTGAAGAAGTCCAAACGGACAGCATATGATAATTTCATCACTTCAGCAGATGATAAGGCTAAAGCCTGCTGGAAATTGATAAATTTCGAAAGAAATAACAAAAGAACAAATTTGTCTTGCAGCATACCACCGCAAGTTTTCAATGATTTCTTTGTTTCTGTAGCAGAAAACGTAATAAGATCGCTTCCTCAAATACCTGATACCGACATACTGAATTTTAAGAATTTTCCAGCCCCAGCTCAATCCTTTTTTCTAGAACCGGTAACGCATCATGACATCTCTGAGGCTGTAGATTTGTTAAAAAATAAAAAATGTTTTGACGCTCACGAACTGAACAGCCAGATCATAAAGAATACAATAGACATCATTTCTGAACCTTTGGTGTACCTGGTAAATTTGATATTTTCTACTGGTACATTTCCAGAAGCCTTTAAACTCTCCAGGGTAATCCCGATATTCAAAAAAGGAGACAGTTCCTTTGCAGACAACTATCGCCCAATATCCATAATATCAATCTTCTGCAAAATAATAGAAATAATTCTGAAAAAAAGGCTCTATTCGTATTTCGAAAAAAACAAATTTCTAAATGAATCGCAGTTCGGTTTCCGTCAGGGTGTGTCTACAATTAATGCCCTCCATAGTGTAGTGAGCAGCATAGTCGAGAGCCTCGAAGATGGACGTCAGGTGGCAATAACTCTGTGCGACCTCACAAAGGCTTTCGACTGTGTGTCTCACGAAATTTTAATACAAAAGTTATATCACTACGGCATACGAGGTATCCCGCTAAACTTAATTCAGTCATACTTAGTAAACCGTTCTCAGTTCGTTTCTATTGATAACACCAAATCTGATGTGAAATTAGTTAACCATGGAGTGCCCCAAGGATCAGTCCTTGGCCCCCTGTTGTTCATTATATATATCAAGGATCTGCACAAATACTTATATCCTCACACACCTGTATTGTTCGCAGATGATACAACATTGATTTGTTCTGGAGCAAATAATAATGAAATGTCAAAAATATCGGGAGAGGTACTAAGCCATGCCGAAAACTGGTTTACCTACAATAAACTGAAACTCAATCACAGCAAAACCCAAAAATTATCTTTTTCCTCACGTAACACTACGTCCAATGAAGGTACTGCTAAACTGCTTGGAATTACCCTGGACAGTACTTTGACTTGGTGCACTCACATTAATATACTCAAAAATAGGTTGGCTAGTACACTTTTCGTACTACGCCAATTGCGGCCGATTTGCTCTAAGGACGTATTAATAACAGCCTACTTCTCCTTATTCCATTCTCATATATCTTATGGCACGTATCTATGGGGTAATAGCTCAGAGTCTATTACAATATTTCGACTACAAAAAAAAGCCATCCGTATCATTAGTAATGCAGGTTTCCATGAGCACTGTAAACCGCTATTCATTCTTCTAAGAATAATGCCCCTGCCGACAATTTTTATATATGAAGCGGTTCTCGAGATTCACAAGAGATCAACCTCGTTAACAAAACAGAGCGACATACATTCATACAACACTAGGAATGCTGACAATCTACGCCCAAATCGATACAGACTGAATAAATCAAAAAACAATTCTTTAAACATCCACCTTTACAATATACTTCCCAAACATATGAAAAACTTGTCATTTAGCAAATTTAAATACGAACTTAGAGAACTACTACTAAGAAATTGTTTTTATTCGATTGAGGAGTACACTCAAAACTGTAGTCACAACTAATGAATAATGTGGTAGCATACGCACCCCTCCCCTTTTAACCCAGCTTTTATGTAGTCAGTGAAGTTGTTAACTGTAGTTTTATTTATATATTTTTTATTTAATTATTCACTCATTTTGTTTGTGAATGATATTATTCATTGTTGTATTTATTTGTTTTATTTGTTATTTTTATTGCACAGTTGATACTATTTTCCTATTAAATTGTATATGACTTGCTACAAACATTACAATCATAATGTAACGTAGTTAATAAAATATCTATCTATCTATCTATCTATCTAATCAGTCAGGCTATTTCTAGTCCAATCAGTTATAGTATTCAAAATGTTCTGATAATACATGGAAAAGTCCAATTTGTTTATTAGCGCAACTCGATGTGAAACAATACACGTTTCAGCCCTCAAAATGTCTGCAACATCCTCTTCCACCAATTCGAATGTAATGTGGTATTTGGTGAGTGACAACATTTTGACACCATCGCAAACGAATTTGGTTATGGTGATATAGTCTCCGCAGGTGGTAACGGCAGGATCATATTCATCAATGAAACAGGGCAGGGGTGCTTCAAAAAAGTCTTGTTGTACCTTATACAGCGAATCGATGAAGGTGGCCCATTCATATGTGGAGAACGAAATTTTCGCTGGATGGAAGGGTTTCTTCAGGATGATGCTCGGACTAAACTGTCTAGCTGAACTAAGTCCGCACTGAATCATGTAAAGTAAAGTAAAGTAAAGTATTTATTTAACTACGTTACATTCTTTAAATGTTTGTAGCAAGTCAAAAGAGACAATTATAGAAAAAAAGAACCGATTAAAAGATAGCAAATACCAAATATTTGAAATAGATTCACAATCATTTAGAAACAATCGAATTGATGCGATTGAACAGCATGTTGAAAATGTTGGTGAGTATGTTCACAGGTTTTGGAAATGGCTAACATATTCATTGACTGAGTAGAAGCAATATCTCAAGAGATAATTCTTTAAGGACTTTTTAAAATTGAACATAGAGAGACACTTAAAATCGTCTGGCAAAAGATTATAAAGATTGAAGTCTAATGTATTTCTCTTCGATTTACTGAGGCGGTAGCGGTTTGTACGAATATTATTTGCAGATCTAGTATTATGATCATGAACGTCAGATTGTTTGATCAACATATTTGCCTTCTTATGAATTTCTAACAAAACACTGTATAGATATAGGGTGGGTAGTGGCATTATTTGAAGTTTCAGAAAAAGAGGTTGGCAATGATCTCTATATCCTGAACTTGTAATGATTCTGATTGCTCTTTTCTGAAGTTTGAAAATCTTTGTAGCTCTACTGGAGTTTCCCCAGAGAATGATACCATAACTGATGTGGGAATGAAAAAGGGAGAAATATGTAGATTTCAGTGTATCATAGCTAGTGATATTTCTCAGTTGACGTAAAAGAAAAAGTGTACTACATAATCTACTGTTCAAATGTTTGACGTGATCGTTCCAAGACAGATTGCTGTCCACAATGACTCCAAGTAATTTTACACTGTTCTCATCCGACATAGTAGTTCTGGCTGAGAAATTAATTTGTTGAGTTTTGTTAGAGTTTAGTTTGAGTTTGTTTGCAGAAAACCAAGTTTCTGCCTTACTATTCACTTCTTCAGATACTGTCGCGAGTTCTAATAAGTCCTTATCGGAGTATATGAAAGTAGTATCGTCGGCAAACAAAACAGATTTGTGTGGGTTCATAAAACGACTGATATCATTCACATAAATGATAAACAAGAGGGGCCCCAAGACGGATCCTTGAGGAACGCCATGCCTAACAAGTCGGAAACTGGATGTAGAATTATTGCTGGTTACAGCTTGATGTCGGTTTTCTAAATATGATCTCATAAGAGACAAAGACACTCCTCTAATGCCATAATAAAATAGTTTCTCCAGTAAAATGTCATGCGAGACGCAGTCGAAGGCCTTGGATAGGTCACAGAGTGTAATTGCTGTGTGATGCCCTAACTCAATGCCTTCGACCACATCGCTCACGACTTTCAAAACAACTTGGATCGTAGAGCGGTTCTTTCGAAAACCAAATTGCGAATCATTAAAAAAATTATATTTTTCAAAGTAAGCGGTGAGGCGTTGTTTAAGAATTTTTTCAACTATTTTACCAAATATAGATATGATAGAAATTGGGCGGTAATTGTCGACAAGTGAAATATCACCTTTTTTCAATAAGGGAATAACTCGGGATAGCTTGAATGCATCAGGAAAAATGCCTGAGGAGAAAATGAGATTGATTAATTCAGTAAGGGGTTTTAATAAAACGTTCGATGTTTCCTTAATTATTTCACTATTTAGTTCATTCGCGTCCAAGCACTTAGAGTTTTTCAGTGATTTTATCACATTCAAAACTTCATCTTCAGTTACGGGAACTAAAAAGAAAGAACTACTCGGGACAGGGAAGTTCCTGAAGTTAAGTAAATCAATGATTGGTGTTGTTGGAAGAGATTTTATGATTTCATCAGCAATTTCCACAAAGTAATCGTTGAAAGTATCGGGAGATATATCGCTGGTATGTGAACTGGTTTTGTTTTTATTTCTTTCAAAATTTATTATTTTCCAACATGATTTTGACTTATTTTCAGAAGAATTTATGAAATCATCGTAAGCTTGCTTTTTCGAATTTTTCATTTGTAAACAATATTCATTTCTGAACTTCTTGTAAGCTGAAAAGTCTGCAGGATCCTTGGTTATATATGTAGGTGGACAACTGGAACGATGAAGTCAGCAGGAGGTACGATTCAGCTTTCGCTGCTTGCTCAACCATCTCCAAATACGTATCAACGTCACCATAATAATCCATCATTGTCAATGAACTAGTACTACCGTTTTCGGAAAACACTTCACAAGACCAATAACTAGAGTCGATACTCATTGCTATCAAACTGATGTGTTGGATTGGGTCGGTCCTCACTATTTATACCACAGTAGTTAAAACTAAGAGAGCACGACTACCAGCATAGGGAAATACATGCTTTAATCTTAACTGGAACGCGGCCTGTGTTCTAGCGGGGAAGCGGGGTAGCGGGAGCGCGATGGCGTGACATCATCAGTGACAGGGTGTTTGAGTTGAATAAAAATTGAAAATTATATATACAGGGTGTCCCACGGTTAGACCACCCCACTTTAGGGGTAAATATTGAAGGATTGGGGAGTGTGGGTACTCTGAGAGAAGGATTTTTTATGGACAATTCGGAAATGCCAATATACCTATATGCAAAGTCTCAAGGTCTACAAGATATCGCTCTAAATGCGTTGGAAATATCATATGAAATAGTCTCTTTGGATATGACATAGTAGAGCTAGTTTCGATTTTTTTCCCAGCGTCAAAAGAAAATATGAATAAGTATTGAAGTTGAATATGACCAAATAACAGGAAATTAGTGATAAGAAGATATTACAATAGAATAACAAGTTTATCATTTGGAAGAAAAAACAAATTTTACAAGAAATGGAAAAAACAAGGCAAGAGCTAGTTTCGATTTTTTTTTCCCAGCGTTGAACTGGAATATGAATGAGTATTGAAGTTGAATTGAAACAAATAACAGGAAATTACTGATAAGAAGATATTATAATAGAAAAACAAGTTTATCATTTGAAAGAAAAAACAAATTTTACAAGAAATGGGAAAAAAACAATCTCTTATCAGAAGACAACATATTATGTGAGAAACATTATGTTTTCATTCTACCACCTTGATATATAACAGCGGAGCGCTCTGACAAAATTCAGTCAACGTTCGACATCCACATAAATCAACACCTAGCCACATCTAATAGCAATCTTGTGTAGTGCCAACTGCTGATACCTAATAAAAGTAAGTTTTTTTTTCTTTATATTCACCTGGTAATGCAATTTCTTTAAGTAATTTTTTTGTTTTTATTTCTATTGCATGATATGTTTTCTTTAATAATTATTTCATTGTTGGTGTACATATCATAATTCATTTCGATGTTTTCCATATTGAAAAGTGAATGTCATTGTGTGTTTTCATCGATTCATTTCTTCGTGTACACATCATAATTCACTCATTCTATTTCAAACATTTGAAATGAAGAGATTTTCACTGATGTTGTTTGATTTCTGATTTTTAGGTATCACATTACAGTTAGACAGCCACATAAAATCAACACCTAGTCACATCTGATAGCAATCTTGTGTAGTGCCAAAACTGCCGATATCTAAGAAAGTAAGTTTTTTTTTCTTAATATTCACTAAAGCTTGATCCTGATGTTTGATGCAATTTCCGTAATTCACTTTTTTGGTTTTCATTTCTAAAAGCGAATAATATTGCTTGATATCTTCATTTTTTGTGTGTACATTTCATAATTCATTACAATGTTTTTTCATATTGAAAAGTGAATGCCATTGCGCGTTTTCATCGATTCATTTTTTCGTGTACACATCATAATTCAACCATTTAAAATGAAAAGACCAGTTCCACAATCTTTTCTTTTTAGATGGATCTGAATGCAATCAATAATGTTGGGCTGTCATGCAACAGGAAAGTGTTGAGGAAACTGAGCCAACTGCCCCTAGATGTGCCACACCCCATTGTCGGAGTGCAAATTAAACTGGGAAAATACGGAGAAGCACCACTCGTTGAGTTGGACGATTGTAAGGTGTTTCTACCAGACAGAGCGACCCAAGCCATCAAACCTGCGGTGGAGCAGTTTATCCAAAACAAGTACGCCCTCATCTACAAGGGACGAAAAAACTGCGGCCAACTCCATCCCATCGAGCAGTTTGAAATTGTGGAAACAGCACCTCAATCACCAACATCATAAGCTATTGAGAATCAGAGTGTGAGTCATTTTACTTTGGCACTTTTCACAAGATACATTTGTAAAGATGAATATCGCTAAACAATCAGATAACTTAGTGATAGCCATTAGGAAACTAAAGAAAATTTTGTTTGATAATTTCACTGATAGGGATGAAAAAATTTGGTTAAATCGCTTAAAGAGGTACATAAGATTATGTAACAATGAAATTAATAAGAATAACATGTCCATAGGCTTGATGAGAAAGTTTCAAACGAATGTTGGTCATTTTAAGCATTTTCGCAATTTAATTCGAAATAGACATCGAGACTGTAGAGGGCTTGAGTTGAAAAATAGGGTTCAATGGAGAGATGTGGCATCAGGTTTTTCAAGTAGAATCAGAACGGGAATAATCATCAATATAACACATAAGGACTTGGAGCAATTTTTTATAGATGCATTCATTTTATTCAAAAATAAAATCAAAAATATATTGAAGGGATTTCCAATTATTAAAGTGAACGCTAATTTCTGTGGAGAATTCATAAAGAAATCAGATGATGCAGAAATTATTGAATTGAAATATTTCAACACTAAAAATGCCATTGTGGACGTAGGAACGGATTTACAACATTGGTACTATGATAATGTTCAGGACAAAATTTTGAATAAATTAAGCGAATTTCAAGAACGTGACTCTGGGTGGGCTTTGCATAAAATAATATCAATGGAAGTTAATATTAACAAACTTGAAATGGGAAATGGTTCATCCTTTATTAGACTGCCAGAACAAATTTCTAAAAAGCAAGCATGTTTGAATATAAAAAATACTGACTCGGCATGTTTCTATTGGTCAATCATAAGTGCCTTCTACCCAGCGAAAACACATAGGGAACGGACTTCTTCATATCCATATTACACTACAGTTCTGAAAACAGTAGATTTAGATGCACCCATGTCTCTACGTCAAATTCCAAAATTTGAAAAAGACAATAACATATCCGTGAATGTATACACATTAGAGTTGAATTTAGTCAAGGAAAAATCATATTATACTGTGGTGCCAGCCAGACTTACAAAAAATAAATTAGAAAGGCACGTTAATCTATTGCTAATTCAAAACAAATATTATCCAAAATTAAATGATAATGAGGCTCCTCCGATTGATGAAGAAGATTCTGACATCAAATACCATTACTGTTTGATTCAAGATATGTCTAGATTAATATCAAGCCAAGTGAATAAACATAATGGTAAAAAATTTATTTGTGAAAGATGCATGAATTATTTTCAATGTGAACAAAAATTGATTGATCATGAAATGCTGTGTTCTGAATTGAACCAATGCGAAGTTTCATTTCCAAAATATGATCACATAGAATTCAAAAATTTCACCTACCAACAAACCACCCCCTTTATAATTTATGCAGACTTTGAATGTCAATTAGAACATGTGGATGATATGGTTTCATCAAAAACAAGCAAATATCAGAAACATGTGGCTCATAGTGCAGGCTATTATTTTAAATGTGATTTCGATGATTCCTTGTCGTTTTTCAATAGCCATAGGGGTGAAGATTGTATGGATTGGTTTGCGAATGAAATGTCGAAGATAGCTGAAATCGTGCAATCTAAAATCGAAACAATCGTGCCAATGACTGTTAGTCCTGACAAATGCAAAGCAAAAATCTGTCATATTTGTGAGAAGCCATTCAGGGAGAAAGACATTATCGTAGCTGATCATAATCACTTTTCAGGCGAGTTCAGGGGGTGGGCGCATCAAGCACCCTGTAACATAAATTTCAAGAAACTCTTTGTTGTTCCAATTGCATTTCACAACCTGATAGGATATGATTCACATTTCATGATCAGTCAATTGAGTAAAAAGGGCCGTATGAGCATACTTCCAATAAACATGGAAAAGTACATATCTTTCACTTTACATGATGACAATACAGACATCAAATTCCGATTTATTGACTCTTTTCGCTTCATGGGTACATCCTTAGATAAATTATCTTCAATCATGGATAGAAAAGATTTTGAAATTTTGAAAAAAGAATTCAGTCATTTGAATGACGATACATTCAACCTCCTCACCAAGAAGGGTGTCTTTCCCTACGATTACATTAGTTGTTTGGAAAAATTGAATGATACTGAATTACCTACAAAGAAATATTTTTATAATAAATTGAATGATGAACACATTAGCGATGAGCAGTACGCCCATGCTCAAAAGGTATGGTCATCATTCAAAATTCAAAATTTAGGGGAATATTCTGACTTATATTTAAAAACAGACGTTATGTTGTTGACCGCTGTTTTCGAGAAATTCCGGCAGAAATGTAGGACAACTTATGGGTTAGATCCAGCATGGTACTATACCATGCCTGGATATACATGGGATGCCATGTTAAAGTACACCAAATGCAAACTGGAATTATTGAATGACGTTGATAAAATCATGTTCATCGAGAAGGCATTACGTGGTGGTATTTCTGTTTGTAGTGGTAGGTATTCAGAAGCTAATAACAAGTATATGTCTGAATATGATTCCAATAAACCTTCAAAATATCTCATGTATTTAGATGTAAATAATTTGTACGGTTGGGCAATGTCAGAGTCTTTACCATTCGGAGATTTCTCATGGATGGAAAACGTTGAAAATTTCAACGTAATGAATATTGCTGATGATGCTCTTGAAGGATATATTTTACAAGTAGACTTAGAATATCCTCGCGACTTGCATAACAATCACAAAGACTTTCCATTTGCTGCTGAACATCGCATACCACCCGGCTCAAAATTACCAAAATTAATGACAACACTTTACGACAAAAAAGATTATATTTTACACTATAGAAATTTAAAACAATGTTTAGCAAACGGACTGAAACTGACGAAAATCCACAAAATTTTGAAATTCAGGCAATCTTTTTGGCTCAAATCATATATAGATCTGAATACTTCTTTGAGGACTGCCGCAACAAATGAATTTGAGAAAAATCTCTATAAACTAATGAATAATGCAGTTTTCGGTAAGACGATGGAAAACATACGAAAGCATAGATTAGTGAAACTAGTAAGATCATGGCAGGGACGTTATGGAGCCAGAAATCTCATAGCTAGTCCACGATTCCGTGGTAGAACAATTTTTGAAGAAAACTTGATTGCCATAGAAATGCAGAAAACCGAAATAATTTTTAATAAACCTCTATACGTAGGAATGGCCATTTTAGATTTATCAAAATTGTGTATGTACAAATTTCACTATGAGTATATGATTCCGAAAATGGGTATTGAAAGGTGTAAATTGTTATATATGGATACAGACAGCTTCATATATGAATTGAAATGTGATGATGCATATGAAGAAGTTATAAAGGCTGATCTCTCTCAATTTGACACATCTGAATATGCTCCAGATAATAAATATAATATGCCACTAGTCAATAAAAAAAAGTTGGGTTTATTAAAAGATGAAGCAAATGGGAAAATCGTTACTAATTTCGTAGGACTACGTTCGAAAATGTATGCATATAAAGTACAAGGGGGTAAGGTTGTCAAAAAATCGAAAGGGGTGAAAACTAATGTTGTCAAGAATAAAATTGGGTTCGAAGATTATTTGAATTGTTTGAAGAATTTCGGAGCACAAACAGTGTCTCAACGTACTATCCGTTCATATGCCCACAATGTGTTTAGCATTCAACAATCAAAAATTGCTCTGAGTCCCAAAGATGATAAACGGTATTTGATTCCAGGTTCGTTTGACACATTGCCATGGGGTCATACACAGGCAAAAGAGTAATTTTTTCATGTAAATCAACTCATCAAACATTTATAAAGAAAAAAAAAACATACACCTACACTTACACTCCTCTGTTTTAGATTTAGAATTATTATTTGGGCTTAAAGAACGATATGAATGTGATATGGATTTACATGATTCACATTATCATTATGAGAGATTCATCGATTCTGGTGATGAACATACAGATATTGATTCTTGACTTACTTTAATAATATTTTACAGATTTTAGTAGCATGATATCATCTTTACAAATGTAGTTTGCGAAAGAAGACAATGAAAAATGGCTTTTTTTTTTCCAGAATATGTTTTTTCTTATGAAAATGTAATACTTGTCCTGGCTATTAATGTAAATATAAAATATGCTGTCTATCTATCATTAATAAAATAATCATTGAAATTTTCTGTGTATCATTGGGATGGGTAGTGAGTGTAAGAGAGAGTGAGAGGGTAAAAAAAAGAGAAGAAGAGAGAGAGAGAGAGAGAGAGAGAGAGAGAGAGAGAGAGAGAGAGAGAGAGAGAGAGAGAGAGAGAGAGAAAGAGAGAGAGAGAGAGAGATTGGATGGATATTAGTTGAAGGTATGGATGTAAAAAACAGTTGTATCATGTCTTCTGACGAATACAGACGTGCACTAGAAGAATTTGGGTTGAAAGTTAGAAAGCTCAGTGCAGACATCCAATTGTATGAGCAGAAAGTTTGTTTGTTCAAAGATTTCGAGCAATTGAGTGTTTGGGACAAGGTGTTCACAGAACCAAGACGTTCAGTTGCAACGTTTCCTACATCGAGAAGAATCCAACCAACACAGCTAGATGGCGATACTGAAAGCAAGCTTCATTCTATTGACAGCTCTGAGCAACAACGTCTTCTACACAAACATACCGTACAATACGAGGAATGCAGCCGTATGTTTTGATGTGAATCGTACACAACAGTGTGATTGGAAGCTGATGAGTAGAATGTATGTCAATGATAACAAACTACCTGTATATTCAATCGACATGCCTCGAGTCAATGGGACCACCATCGACTACAAATTGAAATTATCGTTTTCTGATGGCAGTGACGGCGAAATGGGAGACTGGCAGACATTTACATTGAAGAAATCACCCGCAAAATTAGATGATGATCAAGATTCTGTCAATATCATTGCAATTTTGACACTTTGTTGTACACTAATATGTTCACTCATTTTAATCTCGCATGTTATTTTCATTATACTGAGAAATAAGGGATGTGATGAATAAAAACTCTGAAATTACGATATATAGTTTTTTATTTTGGCAATAAATTACATAACCAATTATATAAAGTATCGACATTGTGGAGACTGCACTGGAACCTTCCTCCATGGAAATGATTCATGCAAGGTGGAATGGATTGTTGAAACGTTATTGGCTGCCACCAAGAATTGTCAAAATCTTCCAAATTAACAATGTGATTGGTCATCTCCAACTCTGCACATTTTCGCTGCAAAAACTGAATCTTTTGATGGCCTCTTACGTAGATGATGTTTGTCTGCTGCAGGTTATCTCGTAGTATTTGATCCAACTCATTCAAATCCACATAACCACTGGAATATTTTAAACCATGAACGTAACGCTCCACATGATTTGCCATCTTTTTATCTTCTCTGCTTAAACTCGAAAATTCTACAGATGGCTTGAATAGAAAATGACTCGTCTTTTTGCCAATGCGAATGGTCATTTCCTTTGGAATTAATTCACCATCAACCATGAACCCTTGAATGTCAACCAGTGCGATCTCCATGACTCTTCGAAGCAAACTGACGTCTGACTGATGCAGCAACACCCACCTAGGCAATATTTCGAACAATTTCGCTGAGTGGAAGATGTTCCATGATTTGATCGTGAATGATGATGCAATAGGCTTTGGTGTCGGGAGGGAAGCCTGTAGTCGCTTCAATGTCCAACTTTATGTCAACTGTAGACGACTTTAGACCCAGATAGCGCCTCGAGCAATCGATAACAAACATTGGTCGGGATTTGAATTCGGCAAAGTTTACTAGAGAGCGCTTTTCTTGACAGTTATGGTAGCTCTTGTTGAACTCTGTATAGTTGAAGTGGGCATCGGCATATTGGTCTCGGGAAAAGTCCAATAGCATTCGTTCTTGCGGATAATAGTCGCTATTCAGAGCCAATCGTATGGATTTGATGTTGACATTATCGAACAAGGTGACATCCTCATGCAAATTATCAGCTTTTTTCGTTTGGAAAAATACTATAACATATCTTGGACTGTCCAATGCAGAACATGTCTTTACGGACCAGATTTCTATGGTAGATCCTTGTGTGAGTGCTGGTAGCTCGTGCAATTCCCATCGGCGAAACGGTATCATCATAGACTCATCTGCTTTGATACGTGTCAACAACTGCAACTTTATGTCATCGTTGGGTGTGAGATGTGGCACTTTCAAATTGATGCTTTCTATCGTTATTTTAGCAATACTCTGAGTCTGAGGAGATCCTTGCAAAGCAGTATTCGCTCTCTCGACAACCTTCACACTATTGGCATCATTGCGAGCTCTCACTAAACGGATTGACTGCTTGCCCCACGTTGCCACTTGATGATCATTGAAGATGGAAAACAAATGTTTCAGTGGAATGTTCATGCTAAACGTACCATCGGTGTTGAGGATCGGAGCATTGGGATAGTTCCAGCCTGCTATGGCTAGATGACGTGAGTCTTCAGGTGTATAACACAAGTATCCTCGCACAGTACTCGTTATTCCAGGATATCTGACAGTGTCCAATTCTTTATTACATAATTCATAGGTGCAGGAATCAAAGAGATAAGCTCCAGCATTGTGGGTTAATGTACCAGTACCACCACCGGTCACCTTCAATTTACCCTTGATGGTAATGATGCCTTCAAACATGGCCAACCACGAATCTGCTTGATTAACCGTTATATCGATGACATCATTGTTCTCGAATGATTTCACATATGGATAATAGGTACGCCATTCCACTTTAGTGATGCTTTCGTCGAGTCTGGGTTTGCGGAAAACGTCGAACACGGGTGCTAACAACATTGTAGTCTTTGAATGATTTCAGAAACAGGACACTGGATAATGTCAATGTTTTTCTGTTGCTGCTGCTGCTGCTGCTCTTCGAAGACACGACTGCTTTGGTGCACGGTGTCGAGAGAACTGGTGCCGATGATGTTGCTGATGATGGTATATTATCTGATTTATAGGAGTAATCAAACACTAGTACCATCTTGCGAGTTTCTTCAATTCCAATCTTATGATGATTTCTTCACCTCTAAAATTCACCTGCCTGAAATCTTGGTCTAGAATCTGGAGTGTAATGTTGGGCAATTCCCGCCTGCTGACTATAGGTAGATAGATTAGATTTCTGGGAGTCTCGTCTATGGCGTAACCAGGATCGACTGCAACTGCAAACTCGTAGATCGTATGTGATGGTCTGTCGTTGTAGAGAGCTCCAGCAGTAACGTTGCTATCAATGTGAATGGTTCTCACTTTGGTTATGCTGACCGGTAAATCGGAAGTGTGGACTTGTTGTGCGTTCAACAATCTATTTGAAAATCCCAAGACTTGAGCTATGCTATCCTTTGGACGAAAATCGATGGTAAACCTTTGGCTCGAAATCTCACACTTTAGTGTATTATTGTTGGGCTTCAACGAGAATATATCATCAACGTCCTTTGCACTTGAGATACCCAATTCTTTGCGTATGAATGTCTCAATGTCCGCAATGTCGTATGAACCTTCGGGAATATCGATGATCTTTCCCGCCTTGGTCTTATCTTGCAGATAAAACTTTGATCCTTTGTCGATATTTGGTATACTGTTGTATGAATGGAATCCCAACAATGATAGTCCGTAATCAGAGTCTGGATCGAGTTGAAGTGGTGTCAAAAAGTCTATGGAGAGCGTAGATGTACGACCTTTCAACGTCACAATCAGAGACATGACTGATGCACAATGACCGAGTTACTTGGTCTCATTAAAATGGAACTCTAAACATAGACGTCCACAATTACTTTGATTGAAATTTTGGTATTGATTGTTATTGTACAAGATTTTCGTGCTGGCACCCAAATATTGCGCCAATTCTCTGGGCGGTTTCAGATTGCCATAACTATCGAAATATAAGGCTTTTTTATCATTTTTTATGTAAGCCACCCAATGAGTGCCCGCATGATTGAAGGTATCCAAATTCAATACAGCACACTCGCGATGCCATGGACCGGTGGAAGGCAGAGTGTCCCGCATAAAAACACCTCCAAAATTCGGTATTTTCAGCTGTTTGGCATACTTTATCACATCTTTATCGTACATTGATTTATTGGGTAGCTTGTCTAGAAGTTTTTTGAGTTTTTTGATTGTTTCTTCAAGTACAGTCCGAATCCTCTCGATGTTTTGCGTAGAAATAGGCCGGAACCCTGCTTGCCGATGGCCTCCATTGCTTTATTATGTCTTTGATCTTCTTCGAGCTTTTTCTTTGCATTTTTTGCATCAATGACTGTCTTTGCGACTGCTCCGGCTCCTCCAGCTAGAGATCCTAGGGCTCCCAAGGCGGCAAAGATTGGTATCAATGGTAGTATACCGCCACTGTGTGGAAGAGGTATGATTCTTGGTACTCTGATTCTTTTTTTACCGCCAGCCCTCTTGATTGCCATTCTGGCTGCACGGAGTGCTTTCAATGCAGATTTATTCAGACCACTTCCTGATGTACTACCACCACCACCACCATCTGACTTTTTTAGTACATTTTTTATGAATTTGATAATGTTGGATAGGGATTGCTGTGATACAAGACCCATGCCAAGTTTTCGTTTGACCTTCATTCCGGTGGTGACAAGCCAAGCAGCAGCCTTCTCTTTGAATTTAGCGTTCTTCGACTTGACTGTCTCCCACGCTCTATTTTCCAATATCCAATCAGCTTTGTGCCTGTCTTCTATTGAGGAATTTTGTGAATAGGCGATATCGTGTACTCGACACGCGTCGTCCAACGGATTGATACCGGTGTCTCCTCTTGCAAGTCTTTTATCGAGTTTGGTACCTGGACCACAAAATCTGTAGCCTGGAATGTGTAATTCGATGGGAAGTTTATCGATCAGAGAATTAAGCACACCCTCTCCGTGGTAGAGCAACATGAAGACTGACGTGTAGGAAGTTCGACAACTCTGCATATACCTAATGAAATGAAAAATATATCATCACATGATGAAGATCATTCAACAAGAACGGATGCTACCCATTGTGAATTTGGATGAAATTTTGTCAACCAAACCACCAGTAAATAGTAAACATGGGAAACTGCTTCCCCATTCGTTCAGAGCAATCTTCTGCGGACCAAGCGGATGTGGAAAGACCAATGCGATGCTTTCCCTGCTGTTCAATCCAAATGGCGCGAAATTCAAGAACGTTTACGTGTATTCAAAGTCGTTGTACCAACCGAAATATCAATTGCTGCAACAAGTGTTGGATTCAGTGAAAGGTGTTGGGTATTTTCCCTTTAAAGAAAATGATGATGTCATCAGTCCATCAGAAGCGAAAAATAATTCGATATTCATTTTTGATGATGTATCATGCGACAAGCAGCAAAAAATTCGAGAATATTTTTCAATGTGTAGACACAAGGATATTGACGTAGCATACCTATGCCAGACTTTTTCTAAGATACCGAAGCAGCTGGTGCGAGACAACAGTAACCTGTTGGTGTTATTTCGACAGGATGAAATGGATTTGAAGCATGTGTTCGACGAGCATGTCTCACCAGACATGTCATTCGATCAATTCAAAGCATTGTGCTCAGAGTGTTGGAATTCCAACCAATATGGTGCGATGGTGATTGCAAAAACTTTCGATATGAATGCTGGCAGATATAGAAATGGTTTCGATAAGTTCATAAGACTGTGATCTCTGGACCATTCATCAAGATGACGTCAACCAAGATGCATGATGATGTTGCTGATGCGCTGCGCAAGAAAAAAATCAACGAACTATCGAAATCAATCAGAAGAAAATATTTAGCACTAAAATTGGGCAAGTCTGAGGATGATGATGCGTTACAGAAAATATTCCAACCACTGACATCACCTTTGAAACAAATTGCCACCACGTCCAAGGTAATAAAAGAAAAACTCGATGGAACGCTTTCAAACATCAAGCGAAGCAGAGCAAAATCGTTGGGGTTGAAGAAGGAGAAGAAGGAGGAAGAGGATGAGGAGTTGGAGAGGGAGCAATCGGATTTGAACCAAACTAATTTCATACCTATGATGGATGTGGCTGATAATGTTGGGCATACTGAAGATGATGATGAGGATGGTTATGACGATGCTGATGATGAACTTTTTGTAGAAAGTGAAAATATCTCACCGGCTGCAATACATGATTACGTTGATCAGTATCCTGCGATGGCTCAAAAATATCTGACTGAATTCTGGACAAATGATGAAAATATCGATACGGTTTATGGCCCCAAATATGATCCAGTAACATCGAAATGGTCCCTCAACGGAAAAGAAATGAATTTCCATCGAAGAACTGGAGATATACTTCTTGATGGCTTTCGGTTCCGTGGCACCCCAGGCCTCTATCAATTACTCTTCTATAATGATCCATCCTTTGCCAAAGATGATACGAACCCATACAAGCAAATACTCTTGCTCACCAAAGCTCATCTGAATTCTGCAGGACGTATGAAGTCTTCCTCTAGACTCAAATACGTAGAAATTATTCGTCCAATGTTCAGATCCAATTCCAGTGGTCGTGGTTTGAAGTTGACATACAACACAGCACCTATCGAATACATGTATTGGGATGATCCAAACGAATTGGTAGATAGATTGAAGTTGCTCATTGCATCACAGCAAGCCGGAAATACATCAAACGATAACGAGATTGTTGCCATCTTGAATGAATTAGAAGAGGCAGGCATAATAAAACATGTGTGACATTTCTGTGATACTTCCGTAACACTTCCATGACAACTTCCATGACAGTTCCGTGACACTTCCTTGACACTTCCGTGACAGTTCCGTGACAGTTCCGTGACACTTCCTTGACACTTCCGTGAACTTCCGTTACACTTCCTTGACACTTCTGTGACACTTTCATGGCATGTCTATGAGTGAAGGGGCTAATAATTGGCGATGCAAAGTGCCGACCATTATCGATAACGTACAATACTTTAGTCATTAGCATAATGAGTCTCGACAAATTCGGACGTGGCTCGTTTCCACGCTCAGCTCAGATGGTGACAGTCAGATCTGGATTTTCACATACTCCAACCGGTGATATTGATGTTGGTCATTTGAAGATGTGTAACGTAAAACTGCCAACAGATGCCGCTGATGTTTCAAACAAACAATATGTGGATGAAGTTATATCGCAAATAAAGTTAGATTTCAAGATTGCTTTCGATAATTACGGTGAGAAAATCCGAAATTACCTTGCTGGCTTCAGCAACGAAATAATCGAAGAAAGGAAGAGAGTGGATGTACATGATCTGAAACTGGCAGCGTTCAATACAAACTTTGTTCAGTTGTCTGACATAGTGCACAAGATCAACATACATGTGGAGCAGCTTCGCAACAACTCTCTACCAAAACTCGAAAGCGACATCGACTTGAATGTGAAAAATATTCTAGAACTTGTCGATAAGATTGACAACACTGTGAAGAGTTTGCACGATTTGAAGGCTGAGCAACAACACAGCCGTGATAAAGAACGCCAGCTTGCTGATGTCATTGATCAAATGAAAAAAGATCTGGCCAAGATTGCCATCACTCCAAAATCTACGACAACACCACCGCCACCAAAAAGGAAGCCTCCTGTGTGAAACCCATCATATAAACTCCTAATCCAACGAAGTCAATATGTCACATTCTAAAGAAAAAATCCAACTCGTCAATGAATTACATAGACCTGCTAGGAAAAAATTTCCAAGGCGTCGCATTATCATCAAAGGTTTGGATGACTTATGGCAAATGGATCTAGCCGAAATGCGACCTTATGCATCTGTAAATAAGGATCACAAGCTGATAATGGTCGTGATTGATTGTTTTTCCAAGTACCTATGGACTAGACCACTAAAATCAAAAACTGGTGCTGAAATCGCTCGTACATTTGCTGATATTCTATCGCATGCCAACAACAGAATTCCCAAGAATTTGCAAACCGATCAAGGTACCGAATTCTACAACGAAAAGTTTCAAAGTCTGATGAAAAAGTTCTCCATCAACCATTATCATACGTACACCATAATGAAGGCAGCCATTGCTGAACGTGTTATACGAACATTGAAGGAAAAACTGTACAAATTCTTTAGTTTGAATGGCTCATACCGTTGGATAGATGTCCTGCCTGAAATCACGAAAAATTATAATAACACGAAACATACGACAATAAGATGCAAGCCCAGTGATGTCACCAAAGCCAACGAACAAGATATTTTAAAATCCACGTACAATCACATAAAAATTGCTGGAATTAGAAAATTCAACGTTGGTGACATTGTGAGAATCAGCAAAGCCAAACATGTTTTCGAAAAGAATTATTCGCCAAATTGGACTACTGAACTATTTAAAATCGTAAAAGTTCGTATTACGAAACCTACTACATATCTCTTGGAAGATTTGCATGGTACTCCGATCAAAGGTGCTTTTTATCCTGAAGAATTGCAAAAAACTATAAATCCTGACATCTATCTAGTGGAAAAAGTTTTAAGAAAAAAAGGCAAAAAGGTGTTTGTCAAATGGTTGGGATTCGATGATACACACAATAGTTGGATTGATTCCAACAATAAATTATAATGCAAACATATGGAAAAGAAGCACACATTCAATGGCTATGAGAGGGCCTTTCATCGATCACTAACAAATAACCTGTTATTCCAATCTGCCGGATGTTATGATCAGTCAACAGTTATGGTATAAATAATGAGGACTGAAACTTTCAACGCATCAGTTCGAGAACAATGAGTGAAGACTCTGGTTATTCATCTAGTGAAGTGCTTTTCGAAGACGGTAGTTCTAGATCATCATCGTCATCAATGATGGGTTATTATGGTGATGTCAATACATATTTGGACATGATTGAGCAAGCAGCGAAAGCTGAATCGTACCTCCTGCTGACTTCATCGTTCCAGTTGTCCACCTACATGATTCAGTGCGGACTTAGTCCAGCTAGACAGTTTAGTCCGAGCATCATCCTGAAGAAACCCTCCCATCCAGCGAAAATTTCGTTCTCCACATATGAATGGGCCACCTTCATCGATTTGCTGTATAAGGTACAACAAGACTTTTTTGAAGCACCCCTGCCCTGTTTCATTGATGAATATGATCCTGCCGTTACCACCTGCGGAGACTATATCGCCATAACCAAATTCGTTTGCGATGGTGTCAAAATGTTGTCACTAACCAAATACCACATTACATTCGAATTGGTGGAAGAGGATGTTGCAGACATTTTGAGTGCTGAAATGTGCATTGTTTCACATCGAGTTAATTTAATCAATGACTTGGACTTTTTTATGTTTTATCAGAATATTATGAATGTAATAGCTGAATGGATAAAAAATAAACTGACTGTTTTGAGTGCACAAGAGCTTATATTAGGGTTTTGCGATGTTTGCAATAGCATGTCTAGTAACGCTCTCAGAGAATACCTATATTACTGTAAAAATGAATTGATGGCTGATTTGAATAAAAACCTGTGAAATATGTGACTCGTTTTTTATTTATTTCATCAGTCTACAACTTGACGCGAAACTAGTAGCATCTGAAATATTTTAGCTCTGCTCGAAAAATCATGAAGTCTGAAATAGCTGTGCTATTGGAGTTTATAAAATCTCCCGCTTTGACTCTGACAAAATTCACCGAACAAGAATTGCAGTACATTCCAGTAGAATGTCTCATTGAATATGCAGATCCTTATGGGCTATTAAGGGTGTGGCACAAACTTCCTCAAGAATATCGCAGCAACTTTAACCTACAAATCAAACTGCCATGCTTCGTTCATTATAATCGTCCCGATTGGACCACACACTGGGATGGACCGCCATCTTCTCAAGAGGCATGTCATTTTTGTAGAAAAGGATTACTTAAATAAATAGATTATTTATCTTCGTTTTCGTATTCTTTCACCCTCATGGACCGCCCTGTATATATTTTTTTTTTCAATCTTCATTAACTCAAACACCCTGTATATGAAAATTCAATCTTGTTATTGTCATTAAAGTCACAGTTTGAGGAATGGGTATACGAGCGCGCGCTTATCATTCTAAGGGATCTCTCGCTTTGCTGGATCTTCGAACGCCATGAATCGAGACAGCGTTGCCACACACAATAATGTAACAATATTAACATCCAAACACATACGTCTGACAACGTTGCAGCGCCGAGCGCTTGAGCCTTACTCTACCTCGATAGATCCGTTGCAAAGATAAGCGAGCGTCAGCGATGGATATTATTTTCAACTCGAAGTTTCTTATCTCTGGAATGCATCTCTCGCTTCACTCTACCTCGATGGATCCGTTGCAAAGATAAGCGCGCGCCAGCGATGGATAACCCGTTTGAATAGCATTAAAATAATTGAAATATCACGGAGGTCGGAATACCACAGTGTGTATATACGCTGTCTCATAATGCAAAGGTCCCTGGTTCAATTCCCCCCAAGCGGTGACAGCTTTTTTTAATTTATTTATTTAAAAATTCATCATGATGATGATGATGTCGTCACCATCTTGTTATTGTCATTAAAGTGTTATTTGTTGCGGTTTTGATAAGCTCGCGCTCCCGCTACCCCGCTTCCCCGCTAGAACACAGGCCGCGTTCCAGTTAAGATTAAAGCATGTATTTCCCTATGCTGGTAGTCGTGCTCTCTTAGTTTTAACTACTTACCACCACTGCCAACACGTCACAACATCCGATAATGGTTGTTATTTGTAAGCGATCGATGTAAAAGGCCCCTCACATCCATTGAATTTGTGCTAGTTTTCCATATGATTACATTATAACTTGTTGGTGGAATCAATCCAGCTGTTGTGTGTATCATCGAATCCTAGCCATTTGACAAACACCTTTTTACCCCTCTTCCTTAAAACTTTTTCCACTAGGTAAACATCGGAATTTTCAGTTTTTTGCAATTCTTCAGGATAAAAGGCACCTTTGATTGGTGTACCACGCAAATCTTCCAAGATGTATGTAGTAGGTTTCGTAATACGAACTTTGACGATTTTAAATAGTTCAGTAGTCCAATTTGGTGTATAATTCTTTTCGAAAACATGTTTGGCTTTGCTTATTCTCACAATGTCACCAACGTCGAATTTTCTGGTTCCAGCGATTTTGATGTGATTGTACGTGGATTTTAAAATATCTTGTTCGTTGGCTTTGGTGACGTCACTGGGCTTGCATCTAATCGTCGTATGTTTCGTGTTATTATAATTTTTTGTGATTTCAGGCAGGACATCTATCCAACGGTATGAGCCATTCAAACTAAAGTACTTGTATAGTTTTTCCTTCAATGTCCGTATAACACGTTCAGCAATGGCTGCCTTCATTATGGTGTACGTATGATAATGGTTGATGGAGAACTTTTTCATCAGACTTTGAAACTTTTCGTTGTAGAACTCAGTACCTTGATCGGTTTGCAAATTCTTGGGAATTCTGTTGTTGGCATGCGATAGAATATCAGCAAATGCACGAGCGATTTCAGCACCAGTTTTTGATTTTAGTGGTCTAGTCCATAGGTACTTGGAAAAACAATCAATCACGACCATTATCATCTTGTGATCCTTATTAACAGAGGCATAAGGTCGCATTTCGGCTAGATCCATTTGCCATAAGTCATCCAAACCTTTGATGATAATGCGGCGCCTTGGGAATTTTTTCCTAGCAGGTCTATGTAATTCATTGACGAGTTGGATTTTTTCTATAGAATGTGACATATTGACTTCGTTGGATTAGGAGTTTATATGATTTACAAAGGAGGCTTCCTTTTTGGTGGCGGTGGTGTTGTCGTAGATTTTGGAGTGATGGCAATCTTGACCAGATCTTTTTTCATTTGATCAATGACATCAGCAAGCTGGCGTTCTTTATCACGGCTGTGTTGGTGCTCAGCCTTCAAATCGTGCAAACTCTTCACAGTGTTGTCAATCTTATCAACAAGTTCTAAAATATTTTTCACATTCAAGTCGATGTCGCTTTTGAGTTTTGGTAGAGAATTGTTGCGAAGCTGCTCCACATGTACGCTAGTCTTGTGTACTATGCCAGACAACTGGGCAAAGTTTGTATTGTACGATGTCTGTTTAAGATCATGTACATCCACTCTTTTCCTTTCTTCGATTATTTCGTTGCTGAAGCCAGCAAGGTAATTTCGGATTTTTTCACCGTAATTATCGAAAGCAATCTTGAAATCTAACTTTATTTGCGATATAACTTCATCCACATATTGTTTGTTTGCAACATCAGCGGCATCTGTTGGCAGTTTCACGTTACACATCTTCAAATGACCAACATCGATATCACCGGTTGGAGTATGTGAAAATCCAGATCTGTGTCACCATCTGAGCTGAGCGTGGAAACGAACCACGTCCGAATTTGTCGAGACTCATTATGCTAATGACTAAAGTATTGTACGTTATCGATAATGGTCGGCACTTTGCCTCACCAATTAGCCCCGCCACTCATAGACACGCCATGGAACTGTCACGGAAGTGTCATGGAAGTGTCAAGGAAGTGTCAAGGAAGTGTCACGGAAGTGTCACGGAACACGAAAGTGTCAAGGAAGTGTCACGGAACTGTCACGGAAGTGTCACGGAAGTGTCACGAAAGTGTCACGGAACTGTCAAGGAAGTGTCAGGAAAGTGTCACGGAAATGTCAAGGAAGTGTCACGGAAGTGTCACGGAAGTATCACGGAAATGTCACCGAATCGTTACACATGTTTTATTATGCCTGCCTCTTCTAATTTGTTCAAGATGGCAACAATCTCGTTATCGTTTGATGTATTTCCGGCTTGCTGTGATGCAATGAGCAACTTCAATCTATCTACCAATTATTCGTTTGGATCATCCCAATACATGTATTCGATAGGTGCTGTGTTGTATGTCAACTTCAAACCACGACCACTGGAATTGGATCTGAACATTGGACGAATAATTTCTACGTATTTGAGTCTAGAGGAAGACTTCATACGTCCTGCAGAATTCAGATGAGCTTTGGTGAGCAAGAGTATTTGCTTGTATGGGTTCGTATCATCTTTGGCAAAGGATGGATCATTATAGAAGAGTAATTGATAGAGGCCTGGGGTGCCACGGAACCGAAAGCCATCAAGAAGTATATCTCCAGTTCTTCGATGAAAATTCATTTCTTTTCCGTTGAGAGACCATTTCGATGTTACCGGATCATATTTGGGACCATAAACCGTATCGATATTTTCATCATTTGTCCAGTATTCAGTCAGATATTTTTGAGCCATTGCAGGATACTGATCAACGTAATCATGTATTGCAGCCGGTGAGATATTTTCACTATCTGCAAAAAGTTCATCATCAGCATTGTCATAACCGTCCTCATCATCATCTTCAGTATGCCCAGCATTATCAGCCACATCCATCATAGGTATGAAATTAGTTTGATTCAAATCTGATTGCTCCCTCTCCACCCCCCCATCCTCTTCCTCCTCCTTCTTCTCCTTCTTCTTCTTACTTCTTCAACCGCAACGACTTTGCTTTGCTTCGCTTGATGTTTGAAAGTGTTCCATCGAGTTTTTCTTCTATGACCTTGGACGCGGAGGCAATTTGTTTCAAAGGTGATGTCAGTGGTTGGAATATTTTGTGTAACGCTTCATCATCCTCAGACTTGCCTAATTTCAGAGCTAAATATTTTCGTCTGATTGATTTCGATATTTCATTGATTTTTTTCTTGCGTAGCGCATCAGCAACGTCATCATGCATCACGGTTAACGTCATCTTGATGAATGACCCAAAGATCCCAACCTTATAAACTTATCGGAACCATTTCTGTATCTGCCAGCGTTTATGTCAAAAGTTTTCGCAATCACCATCGCGCCATATTGGCTGGAATTCCAACACTCTAACACAACGCTTTGAATTGATCGAATGATATGTCTGGTGACACATGCTCATCAAACACATAATTCAGATTCATTTCATCTTGTCGAAATAACACCACCAGGTTACTGTTGTCTCGCACCAGCTGCTTTGATATCTTGGAATAGGTCTGGCAAAGGTATGCTACGTCAATGTCCTTGTGTCTACACATTGAGAAATATTCTCGAATTTTCTGCTGCTTGTCACATGACACATCATCGAAAATGAATATCGAGTGATTCTTCGCTTCTGATGGACTAATGACTTCGTCATTCTCTTTGAAGGGGAAATAACCAACGCCTTCCACTGAATCCATCACTTGTTGTAGCAATTGATATTTCGGCTGGTACAACGACTTTGAATACACGTAAACGTTCTTGAATTTCGCGTCATTTGGATTGAACAGCAGGGAAAGCATCGCATTGGTCTTTCCACATCCGCTTGGTCCACAGAAGATTGCTCTGAACGAATGGGGAAGCAGTTTTCCATGTTTACTATTCGCCGATGACTTGATTGATGAAATTTCATCCAAATTCTCGATGGGCAACGTCCGTTCTTGTTGAACGATCTCCATCATCTGATGAGAGTAGTAGTTGAGCTGTCTACACGTCAGTCTTCATGTTGCTCTACCACGGAGAGGGTGTGCTTAATTCTCTGATAGATAAACTTCCCATCGAATTGCACATTCCAGGATACAGATTTTGTGGTCCAGGCACCAAACTCGATAAGAGACTTGCTAGAGGAGACACCGGCATCAATCCGCTGGACGACGCGTGTCGAGAACACGATATCGCCTATTCTCAAAATTCCTCAATAGAAGACAGACACAATGCTGATTGGATATTGGAAAATCGAGCGTGGGAGAGAGTCAAGTCGAAGAACGCTAAATTCAAAGAGAAGGCTGCTGCTTGGCTTGTCACCACCGGAATGAAGGTCAAACGAAAACTTGGCATGGGTCTTGTATCACAGCAATCCCTATCCAACATTATCAAATTCATAAAAAATGTACTATCAAAGTCAGATGGTGGTGGTGGTGGTAATACAGCATCAGGAAGTGGTCTGAATAAATCTGCATTGAAAGCACTCCATGCAGCCAGAATGGCAGTCAAGAGGGCTGGCGGTAAAAAAAGAATCAGAGTACCAAGAATCATACCTCTTCCACACAGTGGCGGTATACTACCATTGATACCAATCTTTGCTGCCTTGGGAGCCATAGGATCTCTAGCTGGAGGAGCCGGAGCAGTCGCAAAGACGGTCATTGATGCGAAAAATGCAAAGAAAAAGCTCGAAGAAGATCAAAGACATAATAAAGCAATGGAGGCTATCGGCAAGCAAGGTTCCGGCCTATTATTACGCAAAACATCAAGAGGATTCGGACTGTACTTGAAGAAACAATCAAAAAACTACTAGACAAGCTACCCAATAGATCACTATACGATGAAGATGTAATAAAGTATGCCAATCAGCTGAAAATACGGTATTTTCGAGGTGTTTTTATGCGGGACACTCTACCTTCCACCGGTCCATGGCATCGCGAGTGTGCTGTATTGAATTTGGATACCTCCAATCATGCGGGCACTCATTGGGTGGCTTACATGAAGAATGATAAAAAAGTCTTATATTTCGATAGTTATGGCAATCTGAAACCGCCCAGAGAATTGGCTCAATATTTGGGTACCGGCACGAAAATCATGTACAATAATGAGCAATACCAAAATTTCAATCAAAGTAATTGTGGACGTCTATGTCTAGAATTCCTCTTCAATGAAACCAAGTAACACAGTCATTGTGCATCAGTCATGTCTCTGATTGTGACGTTGAAAGGTCGTACATCTACGCTCTCCATAGACTTTTCGACACCACTTCAACTCGATCCAGACTCTGATTACGGACTAGCATTGTTGGGATTTCATTCATACAACAGTATACCAAATATCGACAAAGGATCAAAGTTTTATCTGCAAGATAAGACCAAGGCGGGAAAGATCATCGATATTCCCGAAGGTTCATACGACATTGTTGACATTGAAACATTTATTCGAAAAGAATTGGGTATATCGAGTGCAAAGGACGTTGATGAGATATTTTCGTTGAAACCCAACAATAATACGTTAAAGTGCGAGATCTCGAGCAAACAGTTTGCCATTGATTTTCGTCTAAAGGATAGCATAGCTCAAGTCTTGGGATTTTCAAATAGATTGTTGAACGCACAAGAAGTCCACACTTCCGATTTGCCGGTCAGCATAACCAAAGTGAGAACCATTCACATTGATAGCAACGTTACTGCTGGAGCTCTGTACAACGATAGACCATCACATACGATCTACGAGTTTGCAGTTGCAGTCGATCCTGGTTACGCCATAGACGAGACTCCCAGAAATCTAATCTACCTACCTATAGTCAGCAGGCGGGAATTGCCCAACATTACACTCCAGATTCTCGACCAAGATTTCAGAGAGGTGAGTTTCAGAGGTGAAGAAATCATTATAAGATTGGAGTTGAAGAAACTCGCAAGATGGTACTAGTGTTTGATTACTCCTATAAATCAGACGGTCAGCCACCATCATCACCATCATCACCATCATCAGCATCAATTCCCTCGACACCATACACCAAAGCAGTCGTGTCTTCGAAGAGCAGGAGCAGAGAATCATTGACATTATCCAATATCCTGTTTCTCAAATCACTCGTAGGCTACAATGTTGTCAGCCCCCGTTTTCGACGTTTTCCGCAAACCCAGATTCGACGAAAGCATCACTAAAGCGCACCTATTACCCATATGTGAAATCATTCGAAAACAATGATGTCATCGATATTACAGTCAATCGAGCAGATTCGTGGTTGGCCATGTTTGAAGGTATCATCACCATCAAGGGTAAATTGGTTGTGGCCGGAGGTGGTATTGGTACATTAACCCACAATGCTGGAGCCTATCTCTTTGATTCTTGTACCTATGAATTGTGCAATAAAGAATTGGACACTGTCAGATATCCTGGAATAACGAGTACTGTGCGAGGATACTTGTGTTACACACCTGAAGACTCACGCCATCTAGCCATAGCAGGCTGGAACTATCCCAACGCTCGGATTCTCAACGCCGATAAAACGTTCAGCATGAACATTCCACTGAAACATTTGTTTTCCATCTTTAACGATCATCAAGTGGCAACGTGGGGCAAGCAGTCTATCCGTTTAGTGAGAGCTCGTAATGATGCCAACAGTGTGAAGGTTGTCGAGAGAGCTAATACTGCTTTGCCAGGATCTCCTCAGACTCAGAGCACTGCTAAAATAACGATTGAAAGCATCAATTTGAAAGTGCCGCATCATACACCCAACGATGACATAAAGTTGCAGTTGTTGACACGTATCAAGGCAGATGAGTCTATGATGATACCGTTCCGTCGATGGGAATTGCACGAGCTACCAGCACTCACACAAGGATCCACCATAGAAATCTGGTCGGTCAAGACGTGTTCTGCATTAGAGAGTCCCAGATATGTTATAGTATTTTTCCAAACGAAAAAAGCCGATAATTTGCATGAAGACGTCACCGTGTTCGATAATGCCAACATCAAATCCATACGATTGGCTCTGAATAGCGACCATTATCCGCAAGAAAGAATGCTATTGGACTTTTCCAAAGACCAATATGCCGACGCTCACTTCAACTATACAGAGTTCAACAAGAGCTATCATAACTGTCAACAAAAACGCTCTCTAGTGGATTTCAATGAATTCAAAACCCGACCAATGTTTGTTATCGATTGCTCGAGGCGCCATCTAGGCATGAAGTCGTCTACAGTTGATATAAAGTTGGACATTGAAGCGACGACAGGTTTCCCTCCCGACACCAAAGCCTATTACATCATCGTTCATGACCAAATCATAGAACACCTCCCACTCAGCGAAATTGTTCGAAATATCGCCTAGTTATAGGTGTTGATGTCACACGTCAGTTTGCTCCGGAGAGTCATGAAGATCGCACTGGTTGACATTCAAGCGTTCATGGTTGAGGGTGAATTCATTCCAAAGGAAATGGCTATCCGCATTGGCAAAAAGACGAGTCATTTTCTATTCAAGCCATCTGTAGAGTTTTCCAGTTTAAACAAATATGATAAAAAGATGGCGAATCATGTGGAACGTTACGTTCATGGTTTAAAATATTCCAGTGGTTATGTGGATTTGAATGAGCTGGATCAAATACTACGAGATAACCTGCAGCAGACAAACATCATCTACGTAAGAGGCCATCAAAAGATTCAGTTTTTGCAGCGAAAATGTGCAGAGTTGGAAATGATCAATCACATTGTTAATTTGGAAGATTTTCACAATTCTTGGTGGCAGCCAATAACGTTCCTACAATCCATTCCACCCTGCATGAATCATTTCCATGGAGGAAGGTTCAAGTGCAGTCTTCACAATGTCGATACTTTATATAATTGGTTATGTAATTTATTACCAAAATAAAAAAATATATAATAATTTCAGAGTTTTTATTCATCACATCCCTTATTTCTCAGTATTCCAACAATAACAATTGAGATTAAAATAAGTGAGCATATTAGTGAACAACAAAGTGTCAAAATTTCAATGACATTGACATCAGTATCTTGATCCAATTTTGCGGAGGATTTTTTCAATGCAAGTGTCTGCCAGTCTCCCATTTCGCCGTCACTGCCATCAGGAAACGATAATTTCAATTTATAGTGGATGCTGCTTTCATTAACATGTTGCGACATGTCGAATGAATATACAGGTAGTTTGTTATCATTGACATACATTCTACGCATCAGCTTCCAATCACACTGTCGTGTACGATTCACATCAAAACATACGGCTGCATTCCTCGTATTGTACGGTATGTTTGTGTAAAAGACGTTGTTGCTCAGAGCTGTCAATATAATGAAGCTTGCTTTCAGTATCGCCATCTAGTAGCTGTGTTGGTTGAATTCTTCTTCTTCTCGATGTAGGTGCAGCTGTGCGTCTCGGTTCCGTAAACACCTTGTCCCAAACACTCAAATTTTCAAAATCTTTAAACAGACAAACTTTCTGCTCATACAATTGGATGTCTGCGCTGAGTTGTCTAACCTTCAAGCCAAATTCTTCTAGTGCACGTCTGTATTCGTCAGAAAACATGATACAACTGTTTTACACGTTCATACTTTCAACCCACATCTTATTACATCTCTTTCCCTCTCTTTCTCTCCCTCTCTCTCACTCTCTCTCCCTCTCTTTCTCGTACAAATCCAGACAAGGGTGTGGGAAAAGAATACACAGAAAATTCTAATAATTGTAAAAGTGTATAATTGTATAAATGTAAAAAGGAATAATAAAAATGAAAAAAAAGTTTATACAATAAAATATGAATAATTAGATAATACTTAAATAATTGAAAATATACATATATACAACATAAATTATTGGATGAATAAAATAAGTTACATTTTTTCATGGGAAAATGAGTCATCAATACAACAGCGTTGGTTTGAAAATTTTGATGCAAAAATACTAAGGAGAAAATCAATCCGTCAAACTGTAGTGACCCCACGGAAGTGTGTCAAACGAATCGTGAATCAGTTTCCGCTTATCATCTTTGGGACTCAGGCCAATTTTAGTCTGCTCGATGGAAAAAACATCGTGAGCGTAGGAACGAATCGTTTGCTGGGCTACGGTCTTTTCTTTCCAAGCCGTCAGACAATCCACATAGTCATCAAAAGTCAACTTATTTTTGACGACGCATTTCTTGACACCCTTGGATTTTTTAGTTATACCAAAATTTTCCAATTCCCTATCTAGTCGTTCTTTACTGAATCCCTTTCTTTCCAATCGCTTTCTCTCTTTTTCAATATCCTCATCCGTTATATCCAATTTATAAATGTACATCTTGGACCGTAGTCCAGCAAAATGCGTAATAATCTTACCGTTTGCCTCATCCTTTAATAGGCCCAAGACTTTTTTATTTACTCGAGGTATACCATAAATATTGTCTGGAGCATAGTCAGACGTGTCAAATCTCTCGATATTTGCATCAATCACCTCACTATACGCATCGTCACATACAATTTCGTAGATGAAGCTGTCCGTATCGGTATACATGAGTTTTACGTCAGCTCCAAGCTTTGGCAACATGAAATTGTAGTGGAAATCATACATGACGATTTTTGACAAGTCAAGGATACACATGCCAATGTAGAGAGGTTTATTGAAAATCAGCTCTGCTTTTTTCAACTCTACTGCCACCAAATTGTCATCGAAAACTGTTCGTTGTTGGAACCGAGGACTTGAAATTAAATTTTTAATGCCATAGCGGCCTTCATACATTCTGACTAACTTAACTGTTCTATGATTACGAATATTCTCCATCGTCTTCCCAAACACCGCATTATTAGCCAATCTTTTTCAAAATCGTTTGTGGCTAGAGTCCTCAATCGAGTATTCAACTCGATGTAGGGCTTTAGCCACGTGGATTGTTTGAACTTTAATACTTTATGAATCTTGGTCAATTTCAGACCGTGTTCTAATGCCTGCTTCAAATTTCTGTAATGTAAAGTATATGACTTTTGATCGTACAGCGTGGTCATCAATTTGGATAATTTTGAATTTGGTGGTGTGCGGTGTTCGGGACAAAATGGTAGGTCCTTGTGTAGGTCATGCAACCCCTCAGGATACTCCAAATCAACTTGGAGAATATAGCCTTCTGGACTGTTGTCAGGAATTTGGGTTACATCAATGTCAACATTTTCTACCCATGTAAAGCCCCCATAAGGGAGGGGTTCACTCATTGCTTTTCCATAAAGGTTATTTACATCGAGATAAAGAAGGTACTTTGACGGTTTTTTTGGATCGTAATTTTTCTGATATTCATTATTTGCTTCACTATACCTATTGCAACAAACCGATACTCCTCCTCTTATCGCCTGCTCCACAAACATCACCATGTCGATGTCTTTGATGATTTGCAGCTTACACCCAGTATACTTGAGCATGCAATCCCAAGTATAGCCGGGCATGGTGTAATACCAAGCAGGATCGAGGCCATAGGTCTTGAGGGATGACGCACGGAAATTTTCCATGACGTCAGCAAGAGGAAGAATATCGGTCCGCATATATAGGTCGCTATATTCTCCCAGTTATTTCAGCTCGAAAGATTCCCAAACTTTTCGCGCGTGCGCGTAATCGTCGTCCGAAATATTCGTGTCGTTCAATTTGTTATAGAAATTTTGAATGCTTGGCAACTCGGATTCATCCAATCTTTCCACATTATCGACATAGTCATATGGAAATACTCCTTTTCGTGTCAACAATGCAAATTTCGTCTCATTTACGTCACTGAATTCCTTCTTTAGAATTTTCGAATCATCGACTTTCAACGTTGACACTAAAGCATCGAGACTGGTTCCCAAAAAGCGGAAAGAGTCGATGAATCGGAATTTTATGCTTGTTTCATCATCATGTTGTGTGAAGGAAATGTATTTTTCGCGATTAACCAGGAGTACGCTCACACGTCCCCGCTTGGAAATGTCTCTGATTATAAAATGCGAATCATATCCTGAGAGGTTGTGGAACGTAATGGGAACAACGAACAGTTTCCTGAAGTTGAGATTACAGGGAGCCTGGTGTGCGAAGCCTCTGAATGCGCCAGTAAAATGGTCGTGGTCACGTACGATAACGTCTTTTGCCTTGAATTTCTCTTCGCAAATGTGGCAGATGGTTGCGCCACTGGTACTAGCTGGTTTAACTACCATTGGAACGATATTTTTCAATTTGGATTCGACAAATTTGGCAATTTTAGACATTTCGCAGGCAAACCAGTCCATGCAATCTCCACCCCTATGACTACCATAAAATGACAGTGAGTCATCGAAAGAACATTTGAAATAGTACCCAGCACTGTATGCTTTATGATGTTGATACTTTGAAGTGGTTTTTGAAATTTTGGAATTACATTTCTCCAACTGCGATTCGAAATCGGCATAAATGATGAAAGGACATGTCTGCTTATACACATCCCACTGAGCAAGGAACATCCCGGGGATGTTTGGTAACGTTAATTTCTTGTACCTTTGGTGACCTTTTTGAGATTACATCTTTTATAAGTGATAATAACATATTTCTGGGACGTTTTAATTCGTCTCTTATTTGGGCTGACTCTGCTACATCCCCAGATACACATCGCTGTTTCGTAACAGTAAACTGACCTATGCACGTCTATGTGATCTTATTTGAGTCAATATTCCAACGCCTTCTCCAAAGTATTCTTATTTCATCCACAGAACATTTTATGTGACGTACTTTTATCATTTTTCGTGGGACTATTATCACGAACTTGATTCGAATCAGACACGTATCTTTCTCACTTTGTGCTATTTTGTTAATATTCGCCATTTTGAGAGATGATGCTGTCGTGGTTATGACGGACGGCGTGGTTTGTGTTGTGTTGTGTTTGATGTGTCTCACAATAAAGTGTGAATTTTGACTTTTGAGGTAGACTAATAGTCAAGAAAATCAAGTGGAAGTGCGTTTTTTGGAAAACATGGTGAGATAGGTGAGTTGAATTACCAAAATCATAATTTTCTGTTTATGTATCAGCACACTGTTGTCTGATTCATAATGGCTTCAGTCATAATTTATTGTCGGGTATCTTCCTCAGTGAATATATAATTATGTGATAAATATAACTACAAGCACACAAGTCTGTATCACCAAATAGCTATATAGGTATATCAGTGACCAACAGGCTCCCTCAAAATAGTTTGATTCATGTCATTCACGGAAGCTTTCATTGGAATATATCAATGTCTTCAAGTACTACATTGTTTACAGGTCAGTACTTATGAAGTTTCCTCGGAACCTGATGGATACCTACATTACTAGAACATGCGTGAGCTCTGGACAAACCTACCCTGCTCTGACCTACTTTAGTAGAAATGATGGAATACACATCTGCTGTTTGCCTGGGAACTTCAGGTATGAAAAAGTGAAATGCATATAGTAGGTAATGTAAATTTATTACTTAGGTATGGTATACAGGGTGAGTCATAACTAACCAGCCATAGCCTAATGGCGGATAGCGGAGGTCAAGGTGAGTTGATATATATGTAAAAAAATATTTTTTGCCTATTCTTCACAGAAATACAGAGCATTATTTGAATTCGGGGCAAAACTTCAATGAACGATATTTCAGGAACGTCTCGATGTTATCGGCTGAAATTCACTAACAACTTACCTCTACTGACACTCCACAAGATGACGTACTATGAATGAAAAATTCTAGATCCGGACTTGGAAAACTCATTTTCTCTTTAGATGTCAAAATTTTGACCTTCTGGATCGGACTTTTCGGAAACTTTTATCAGAATCAGAAAGAACAGGAAAAATACTACAAGTATGGCTTCCCAATTCGTACGGCACACTTCGATCGTTCTGGTTAAAAAATATCAAACAAAATACCGATGAATTTTTCTTCGATTTCGTCCGGGCATATCACTCTCTAAATTCGACTAAAAGTAATTATATCAAAATTTTTCCTGGAATGATTCAACAGCAGACTTGAGAAAAGGTATAATTCAATCAAAAATCCAGGACCGGACTTGATTTTGGATAATAACAATTTTAATTTCCGAAAAAGATTTTTCTGGATCTTAATATTAATCAAGATTCTCGAAATGTCCTCCTCCAATTTCTATACATTTTCTGCATCTTTTCGGGAGATCTCGTATATGGCTTTCCAATAATTTGCCTATCTATCCTCTCCCAATTTTCAATTGAAATCTAACTTCTACTTGTGATAATGTGAAAACATTGTATTCAATAAGAACAATTGTTGCTTTGGAGCAGATTTTTTTTTCGAATCAGATATACGTGCCAACTTATACTAGATGGAGGGATTTTGATTTGAAGTAATACTGAATATATGATCTCATTTCTTGTGACCTCTCCCAATCAGCAAATCAAATTGTGAGTTTAGTAGTTCATCGATTTTGAATACACATGAAAAGAAGGCTGTGATATAGTAGTGTATGTCGTTGACTCGATTTTTGACGGTTGTTGAAACTGTCAAACGTCGTGGCGGCCCTCATTCTTGGCCTCCTAGGTCCCCTGATCTCACAGTTTTGGACTATTTTCTTTGGGGGCATATGAAACAATTGGTCTATCAGACTGAAGTCAACACCAGAGACGAACTGAGGCAGATGATAGTTACAGCTGCAGATATAATCAGAAATAATAAGCAAATCATTGAAAAAGCCATGAGAGGTCTTTCGAAGTGATGCAGAAAATGTTTAGAAATTGGAGGAGGACATTTTGAAAATCTTGATTAATATTAAGATTCTGACAATTTTTTTTCGAAAATTATAATTCTTATTTTCCAAAATCAAGGCCGGTCCTGAATTTTTTATTGAATTATACCTTTTCTCAAGTGTGCTGTTGAATCTTTCCAGGGAAAAATTTTATCTAATTTCTTTTAGTCGAATGTAGACAGTGATATGCCCAGACAAAATCGAAGAAAAATTCATCGGTATTTTGTTTGATATTTTTTTACCAAAACGATCGAAGTGTGCCGTACGAATTGAAAAGCCATACTTGTAGTATTTTTCCTGATCTTTCTGATTCTGATAAAAGTTTTCGAAAAATCCGATCCAGAAGGTCAAAATTTTGACATCTAAAGAGAAAATGAATTTTCCAAGTCCGGATCTAGAATTTACCATTCATAATACGTCATCTTGTGGAGTGTCATCAGAGGTAAGTTGCTAGTGAATTTCAGCCGATAACATCGAGACGTTCCTGAAATATGGTTTATTGGAGTTTTGCCCCAAATTCAAATAATGCCCTGTATTTCTGTGAAGAATAGGCAAAAAATATTTTATTATATATATATCAACTCACCTTGAGCTCCTCTATCCGCCATTGGGCTATGGCTGGTTAGTCATGACTCACCCTGTATATTTCAGAATCCAAGTATCTGGGATTTCATTCAATCAAAAATAGAGAAATTTGGGGGACACAAGAATTAGTAAGCCCTTTTTTCTTGAAAGGCGTATGAAAAAATGATGACAACATGAAAATCAACTCTTACATTGGGCTCGAACACTCTAAAATCCACCCACTGCCACAGAGGAGGGTGAAAGTATCGAGAATCAAGAACACACCATCAGGAAGGGAACTAATCGAGGCAGAATCAAGGTAGGATTATATGAATATTTGATTCTGATATTGTGTATAACAATTGTTTGGTGTTTCAGGTGCATTTCATGAAATCCTCAGCCTTGAAATAGATTCGCCCATAGAATCATAAAACTGAACTAACTGTGACATACGTGGAAGGATATAATTATAGTCAATCAAATATCCATTTATTTCCAATTGTACTTCTACCTTACATACATTGATTGAATACATTTCTGAATTTATTTTTCTCCTCTGATAAGTGGGTATTCAGCATTACTATAGTAAATATCAGGGTGATCCAACATAAATGTTCCCCCGATCGCAGAATTCAAAAACTATTTGGTATATTTTTTAGCCAGTGAAGAGGTTTCAATAAGGCTAACTCTTCGTTATGGTTTTTTATTGAAAATCAGTTCGTATCTGAAATATATCTGACATCAAATACCTGACATTGAACTAGACAAATGTCAACTAATTTGAAGAAATATCATATCACACGTAAATTCCGATATTATACCATTCTGAATAGATTAACAATTACATTAACATCTAAGAACAACTTACCTGAAATACCAGGGTTTAAAGGTAGATGATCTCAGAAGACAATCTCACAATAACTAGCCCAAAAAGCTATTTCATATACAAATGATGATCAATGACACACAATACAGGTTATGCTACAACTTGCCCCCTCCTAAAACTTGTAATAGTACCTACATTATGGTAGTATTGCTAGTTGGTCAACTGAATGAAATCCCTTCAAATGACTAGCATGAAACAATCCTCGCTCTCGGTTGGTCATAGGATCTTCTAAAATATATGTAGCTGGAGCTACTTGTTTTTTTATTCTATAGGGTCCCTCGAATAGTAATAAAAACTTCTTGGTCTCTGCTCGGAGAGCAGATGAACTCGGATTCGATTTCAATAACACCAGATCACCTAAATTGAATTGATAGGGTCGAACTGACGGTCGTTGTACTGCACGACGGGCAGCCTTATTCATCAGGGTTTCTTTAGCCAATATCAACTTCTGTGCATGATCAATAGGTATCGTATCGGTGGAGGGACCACGAAATTTTGGCGGCAATAGACTTATTGGTTTGGCATCGAACTGTAATTCGTTTGGGCAGAACCCTGTCGATTCATGCACCACGTTATTTAAAAATGATGTAAAATTCGGTAATTCAATTGCCCACCGCTGCTGTTGTTCATGACAGTATGTCCTACATAGCCTTCCGAGCTCTCTCATGACCCTTTCCACAGGATTGGCCTGAGGATGTCGAATAGATGAAAAAATTACTTTAATATTGAGTGACTCTAGCATTTCCCGCCATTTCAAAGAAGTAAACTGACTTCCATGATCCGTTAGTATACTTTTTGGATAACCCATTGTCATAAAATAATGTTTTGTTAAGCGATTCAAAATTGCTCTAGTAGTTGCCTTTTTCAACGCATAACAAGTTACAAATTTGGTAAATACATCCAAAATAACGCATACAAAAGTTACTCCACCTTTACTCATTGGTAATGGACCGAACAAATCAAGGGCTAGCAAAGCATTTTTTTCATCTGGAATTATAGATTCAAATGGAGGATTGGGTAAAATTGAACATTTTGCTTTCTGACATATCTCACATTCTTTCAAAATCTTTTTAACAGATTTCGCCATATTGTTCCACCACACATCTCGTTTCAACGCATTCCACGTTTTATACGACCCAAAATGACCTAAAGCTACATGATAAGCCTCGGTGAATTCTCTTACTAATACTTTTGGAATACAAAGTAAATAATATTCATCGTGACTACTGCGTTTATATAATATTCCTTTATGTACACAAAAATTCAATTGTAACTTTGAATCAACCGGTAGTTGTTGAATTATATCTGATAATTTCTCATCTTGTTTTTGATCTTCACTAATTCTAGCAATAGCTGTTTGAAATTCTTTTGGTAATTTTAATACAGGACAAATTTTGAATAGTTTATCATTTGGAACTAATGGACGACTAATTGAATGTCGTGACAATGCATCAGCGACCACATTTTCAGATCAAGGAATATATTTTATTTCAAAATCATACTCTTGAATAGCAAGTGCATAACGAGCAATGCGTGGAGATAACAACCGACAACTGTGCAGGAATGTCACCGAGCTATTATCGGTATAAACAGTAAATTTACGGCCTAACAGATATATTCTGAATTTGTTCAATGCCCAAACCAAAGCCAAAACTTCTCGTTCGTTGATATGGTATCTTTTTTCGCGACTTAACAAAACTCGACTCGCCCAAGCTATTGGATAACGTCTTCCGTCTACCAATTGAAATAACTGAGCCCCTAAACCCGTATCACTAGCATCAGTTTGCAAACAATATGAACTATCTATACGAGGATGATGCAATAATGTACTTTCTTGAAGTTTTGATTTCAACTGGCTAAATGCTCTCTCCTCTTTGTCTCCCCAATGCCATTTATTAGTCTTTTTCAATAGCGCGACTAAAGGAGCTGCACTGGTGGCAAAGTTCTCGCAAAAAGAACGATCATAATTTGCTAAACCTAGAAATCGTTGAAGTTCTTTGACATTAGTTGGTTTTTCATAATCTAATTTCGCCTGAATACGGTTTGGATCTGGTCTGACTCCAGTTTTATCTAGAATATAACCTAAAAATTTCATTCCTTGTCGGAAAAAGAAACATTTCCGTAATCGTAACGTGAACCCTGCTTGTTTAAGTCTTTTGAATACACGATCTAAATGTTCAATGTGTTGTTCGAATGAATTACTAATTATCAAAATGTCATCAACATAAATTGTCACAAACGATTCAAATTCTGGACCTAACACAGTAGTCATACATCTACAAAATGCACTAACACTTGTTGACAGTCCAAATGGTAGTGTCTGAAAACAATACGTTTTTCCATCGAATCTGAATCCTGTATACCGTTGCGATTCAGCTGATAACGGAATTTGCCAATATCCATGGGTACAATCTAATGAAGACATATAATTAATATTACCGAATGAATGTAAAATTTCTTCTATTGGTCGCGGAGTTTCATACTCTCGCTCCATAATCTTATTTAGATGTCTTGCATCTAAACATACTCGCACACTATTATCCTTTTTCAAAGTAGTCATGATTGGTGAAATATATGGTGTCACCATACGCTTTATAACCCCCCATTCTTGCATCAAATCTAGTTGTTTTTGTACAGCTGACTTATGACTAAGCGGCACAGGATATTGTTTCATACAAAATCCTGTCTCATCCTTCAAACGAATATGATGAACATATTCTGTAACATAACCTGGTCTGTCAGAAAATAAATGACGATGAGTATGTAAAAAATTTCGGAATATGTTCTTTTGCTCATCAGTTATCATGCCCATTTCAACGGTATCATCAAAATCTTCACATCCTGACAAATATTGATCTGTTTGCTGAACTGAATATACACATTTTTCGGTATTGATCAATTTCATTTGAAAAGATTCATTCTCTTCATGCTGTGACTTGATTTCTGGAATTTCAAACCAATTAATACCTGATTTCATCAAAATTATCTCATTTTCAAAATCTAATTTTGCAGAATGGTGTCTAAGAAAATCAATACCCAAAATCACTGGATATGCTGAATATGGAATCAATAAAAATTCATGACAGACAGTCAATCCTTCAACTGAAAACGTAAGCATGGATTGCTGTTGTATTTTTTTCTGGTGATTTTTAAACGCACCAGTTACCTTCACCCCTGTACAACGAAAAGTTGGAATTAAATTATGGAACTCTGCTAACTGAGTCCAAACGTCCTCACTAATGGCACAAATTTCAGACCCACTATCAACTAACGCTGGAAAACTAAAATGAAACAAAACAATTGAAATAACCGGAGATTTTGAATTTGACATATTATGCTCGAAATTACATTCCTCAAGTAACTCCTCTCGAGGATTATTACAATATGAGTTGGCTCTATTGATCACTGTCCCCACGATAGAACCTAATTCTCGTGAGGAAACTGATCGTTTTCCTGCTGTTGATCGACAACACTCATATCTTCTTCATTGATAACCAACATTTTTTTATTATTAACCGGTTCATCTGCTCCCCGCTTAGTGACAGCCGAACCACCCGAATAGGAAAAATCAGCACTTGATCGAATATTTCTAGTCCCTGAACTAACTTTTGCTCCTTCTTGATTATTGGAAACATTCGGTTTTTTATAATACTCTCTATTATATTCATTCCTAGGAAAATTCCTTTGTGAATAATTTCTTCCCTCGTTTGAATTTCTGGAAAACTCATTATGAACCTCTTTCCGATGATACTCTTTAGAACTATCCTCATGACATTTAGATGATGGTCCCCTCTTAGATCCCTTCCTATAATAATCGATCTGTCTCAAACGTTCTAATGCATCTTCAATATTTTTCACCCCTACTAACATTACAGCGATATGTTCCGGATAATGTCTCCCGATAATCTTAATCAATTGTTTTTCCTGAATTTTCGGTTCTGAATATTTCGCCATAGCAATATATTTCATGAAATGGTCTACTAAAGATCCCTCTTTCTCCTCAAACTTATCACCCTGCAAACTTTCCCGTACTGTTTCTTGCACATCATCATTCCAAAAATGTTCTATGAATGTCTCTTTGAACCCGGAAAAATCATTGAATTTGTGCAAAAACACCTGACCCCAAGAAAACGCTTCACCATCTAAACTATTTTTCAACATCGGTACAAACTGTCTGAATGAGCACCTTTCTTGATTGAAAAAATACTCAGCCTGTTCTAGAAAATCGAGCGGATGCAAACCGGACGTATTGTCAAACTTATTCAATTTCCTAGATATTCCTACATTACCAATCTGAGAATTATTGTTATAACCCTCACTGGTATTATTGAGTAAGTTGTTCCTTACAAGATTTGAGATAATATCAGTAACTAAATCAGTCAATTGACTACCATTAAACTCATTATGTGATCTCAATAAAGATTGACTAGGATTAGTGATTAAACATTCTTCCCGTCGTGTCCCATTATCTTGAATTCCAACATGACTACCCCTGCCACCTTCGTTCATTTCACGTCGAGGTCCAACTTCAACATCAGTTTGCACATTCATTCCTTCCCTACCTCCTTCTCTATATCTCATCTGGTTCACCTCCCGCATACTACCTGCTTGCTGGCATTCTTCGTCCTCCTCATCTTCTCTTTCTAGTAGACTTATGTACTGTTTTGGAATGGCTCCTTTACTTTCTTTATTTCGATCCATTTTATCACCTAATCTCTGCCGACCCACTTTTTTCCGCAGATCATAGTTATGCAGGAAACTATCATCACTCTGCTGTTCCATGCTCACTTGGTCAGCTTTGTTGTTCGATTCTCTTCTTGCTCTTTTTCCTTTGCTTTATTTGCGTTGGGCGCCAAGTTGAAGAGGTTTCAATAAGGCTAACTCTTCGTTATGGTTTTTTATTGAAAATCAGTTCGTATCTGAAATATATCTGACATCAAATACCTGACATTGAACTAGACAAATGTCAACTAATTTGAAGAAATATCATATCACACGTAAATTCCGATATTATACCATTCTGAATAGATTAACAATTACATTAACATCTAAGAACAACTTACCTGAAATACCAGGGTTTAAAGGTAGATGATCTCAGAAGACAATCTCACAATAACTAGCCCAAAAAGCTATTTCATATACAAATGATGATCAATGACACACAATACAGAGCTTCTAGATCTCACTCATTTATTTAATACCGTAGGTTCCTGAATTAGGGAAACGTGGTTATGCTACACCAGAAAATGTATACTGGGTGTTTCAAAATATATGGGACGCACATCAAGATGTGATAGGGCAGCTCAAAACAATAATTAATGATCCTTCAAAGAATTGACCAGAACTCTTTTGTTTTCAAGTTGTTAAAAATACCTACCATTTTTTATTTCTTCCGATACATTTGAGATGATTGAATCAAGTTTGCTTCATTATACCTATTTATCATTCTCTGTAGTGGGAGAAATGAGAGGACGCGTCCCACATATTATGAAAAACCCAGTGTGATAAAATCTAGTTATCTGATTATACCAGTATTAGTTTTCAGAATTCACGAATATTGGTCTAGAAATAACCAAGTTACAAGGGTGAACATTTTTGGAGTATCACCCTGTATATTTTGAAAGATCCTAGTAATGTTACAAGAGAGTCAACAATAATGAAACAGGTATGTTATGAAATCGTCCAGGGATATGTACTTTTTACATTCCGAAATGAAGACATGGTACGTAAATGCGTAATCGCAAATACTATTTGAGAATGTACTTTCACTGTAACAAAGCTGTTTCATGACACGTATCAGTTTCGACTCTTACTCAACGTTCTTGCGACGTCCTGCGATATTGTACTGTTGGTGGACATATAACGACTCTAAGATAATCTTTAAGATGTCAATAGCACCAAATTCACAACGTAACAACGTATCTTGGTTACAATGAAATAACGTTAATAGTATGAGTTTTTGCACAGTGGGATGGTTCTTAAATTCTACAAAATCATACTTGGGGAATGAAATTTTCTAATTATTAATTTTTTCACATAGAGCAGCATCACTATCAAGCTTCTCCTGGCAATGGTAATAGTTGAGGCACCGATCGCAGATGAATTTCTTTCCACAATGTTTGTTGAGTTGACTTGATACTAGTCGTGAAAGGTCATTAATCCAGACATAGTGATATTTTATATTAACGTTCTCTTCAGCATTATCGTTGTCAGGAGGAGCTTCATAGTCATTCAATTTTGGGAAATATTTGTCTTGAATTAATAGCAAATTAACGTGTCGATTACATTTATGCTTAGTCAGTCTGGTGGGTACTACAGAGTAAAATGTTCGTTCGTTGACTTCTGTCAACTCTAACGCATAAACATTCACCGAAATAGCATTCATTTTTTCAAATTTTGTGATTTGGGGCAGCTTCATTGGTATGTCTAATCCTTTGATGTTGAAAACTCGTGAATAGTGAGGATAATTATTCACTCTATATGACTTCAATTTAGCATGATGCAAACAACTGACTATGCTCCAATAGAAGCAAGCCTCATCATCATTTTGCACATTGATGCAGGCATGCTTTCTCTCAATCTGCTCTGGTAATTTGATAAACGATGAGCCATTTCCCATTTCATATTTATTTATGGCAACCTCCAAAGAAATAATTTCGCTCAAGGCCCACCCGCTATTCTTCTCGGCAAATTCGCTAAGTTTATTAAGGATCACATCTAGCGCATTGATTTTGAACCAATCGGCTAGGTCCGTTTCTGCGTCCACGATGGCATTGGGAGTACAAAAATGTTTGCGGTCAACCAATTCCCCATTATTTGACTGCTTAATGAAGTCACCGGAAAATGTAAAGTTGACTTTTAGCATTGAAAAGCGCCCCAAAATTTTTGAAATTCTCTTATTTACCAATCTAAATGAATCCTCCAAAAAGTCGATAATCTCCTTATGTCTCAAATTCAGAATAAGACCGGTCTGCACTCTTGAAGCGAATATTGAATTAACATCAATCCAACGAATATAGGGCTTCAGGCCGGAGCCAACATGTCCTCTATTCATAGTTTTGATGAAAAATCTCATCCGTTTCAGTTCCCCGATCTTAGTCTGAATTTTACGCTTCAAACCAATCGAAAAAGTATTTCTTTTCATTGCTAAAACACATTTCCGTATGTGTGAGCGGATTGATTTCAATACAAAAAGTGCCAATGGTTTAGAATAATTGTTTTATTACTTTAATTCTCTAGAATTTCAAACGAAGCTGCTGGATTGGCCTTCCCAGTCTGCACCTTTCCTTTGAATACCAAGGAATATTTCCCGCTACCGAAATATCCAATGTGGGGGGAATAGGTCTCAGTTACACGACTGGGCAGGAACACAACAGAGTCCTCCAACTCAATCAGAACAGATTTACCAAATTTTGTGGTGACCACTTTCGCTGTCTTGATTGGTTGGGGTTGACCGAGCAGGAGATCCACCAACTTCACGCTTGGTTTCTGTTGTTTTGGAGCAATCAGAGAAGCTGCGTTGATTTGAGTAAGATCCATCTGGTGGGAAGAAAAAGGACAAAAAACATCAGCAGTCCAACAAAGTCATGATGAGCTTGATACTAGGATGGATTATTTTCGATAAAACTAGAAATAAAATCAATCTGCGATTGATCATTGACACTTTCATTGAATTGTCTCTCGAAAAAACTTGGAATGAAAAAGGTTGATGCGGAATGAGCACTAGGTTGTATTATTTTCAGAATAAAATGAAAGAGGCCGATAATATAAAACTAAGAAACTCAAAACGGAATGAAAAAAGTCAGGTAATATTGGATTGATAATAAAGAAAGAACTTTGATAAAGAGGTACTCACTATTATTGCTATTAATGCACACAGACACACACAAACAGTGATGATTTGGCTGGAGCTGGTCAAGAGACAACGTTCACGATTGCAGACTCGAGTGTGAATGATGTTGCGCTGCGTCGTCGCTTTTATACGCTGGCGGAGATACCACGTGACTTGCTAATTAGCGATGCGGGTGTTCTGGAAAAACCCATCTAAAACGACTGCTGATAGCGATAATTTCTTCCGTCATTCTGATCACGTATTTTGTTCATGCGACTAGTTGGGTTTTTTATAGTTTCGATAACCTCCAACCATATCTGTTATGCTGCTGATTGTGAAATTGTTGGGTTTTTTGTAGTTTCGATAACCTCCATCATTATCTGTTGTTATGCTGCTGATTGTGAAATTGTTGGGCTTTTTGTAGTTTCGATAACCTACATCCTTATCTGTTATGCTAATTTGCTGTCGTTGCACCCGTGTAGAGATAAGCGCGCGCCAGCAATGGATATTATTTTCGACTCGAAGTTTCTTATCTCTGGAACGCATCTCTCGCTTCGCTCTACCTCGATAGATCCGTTGCAAAGATAAGCGCGCGCCAGCGATGGATATTATTTTCCACGCGAAGTTTCTTATCTCTGGAACGCATCTCTCGCTTCGCTCTACCTCGATAGATCCGTTTCAAAGATAAGCGCGCGCCACCGATGGATATTATTTTCGACTCGAAGTTTCTTATCTCTGGAACGCATCTCTCGCTTTACTTCACCTCTACAGATCCGTTTCAAAGATAAGCGCGCGCCAGCTATGGATATCCCGTTTGAATAGCATTAAAATAATTGAAATATTACGGAGGTCAGAATACCACAGTGCGTATATACGAAGCCTCGTAATGCAAAGGTCCCTGGTTCAATTCCCCAGCGGTGACAGCTTTTTTTAATTTATTTATTCACGATGGCGACGTGACGACGTATGAATAATTTGAATTTCGCGCCATTTGCAGACTATCTAGACTTGAAGTTCGCGCCGGCGACAAAAGTAGAGGAGTGGGGAATGCTGCTCTCTGATTGGCCTAGGGGCCAGAACATACATAGACTATCTACTGAGCACGAAAACATCGCCCCAGGTGTTGGGCCTATGATACCTCAAAGGCCACCCCTGAACCGTTCTGTGCCATACCCGGCACCTAACCCAGGACAGCGAGAGGACCATCCATTGAACCAGCCTGGATCTACCCAAGAAGCCCAGGGGTCAAACACCCCGACCGAGCGATGGGTTTATCAAATGGGACGTAACCTGAAGGTTACCATTAAACGTCAACTGAGTGAGTGATTTGATTTTATAGATATAGGTTTCGTTAGACTATATACTCGCATGTAATTATCTTTATTTCATAATTTACCAGAGTAGAGATAAGTATTAGAAGCAATATATAGATATTGGAAATTGTCTAAAATTTTCGTAGGTAGTAGTATAGTGTGAAAAAAAAATGCAATAATTTTAATTTATAATAGAAACCTAGTTATATTATTCAGGTATAGGAATTTTGAATGAACGACTCTATATATTTATCGTAAGAGAGGTCTGCAGGTACCTACCAAAGATCATTCAAATATCTCATTCATTTTATTTGTTGATACTATAATTTACTGGGTCACAACGTTATATAAACAATTTCGAGGATGTTGTAAGATGCTCTTGATGTTTCATGGGTGAAGTTCACGTAATAATAGCGCTAGAAAGAAATACAGATCATAATCTATATATAGCAACGAAATTCATATGTTAAAATATGGAATTTCGTCTACGAGGGATGGATCGAATGTAATGAACGCGAAGACTCGACCAAAAATATCATAACGAATACTAATGCTAGACACTTCATCCTTATAGGAAGTAGAAGGTCGTTTTAATTAGGTCAATAAATATTTAGGTATCTGAACTCGAATGCATTCAATAAGTATTAGAAGGATAGATTGATAGAGCAATATTATTACGTGAATTAACTCTTGTTGGAAATATGCATATTTGTTTCAAATCCCAAGAAATGCATATATGTAATAGGTTTATTATTAGGTACTTTACCTTTGTAACATTGTTGATAGTGGCACACAGGAACAGCAAAAAAAAGATTTGAATAAAAGTTAGAAAAGAGTGTACAGGGAATTTATAACCTAAGTAACTGAGCCACAGCAGAGGGGCGGGCCAAAGATAGGTAGAGGCCAGATGAATTATTACAAAAATCAATAAGTTTAAAATCTTTTCAGATGAACATTGAAATCCTTTTTCTGTACTTAATTTTAAGTAATACCCAAGGTCAACTGACATCGATTTTTGCAAAATGATTAATGATAAAATTCCATTAGATTAAAAACTATTTCTGAAAACATCTGAAGCCTCTCTTTTTGCACTTCAATTCGAGGTCAATTCAACTAAGCGAAAATCTTATGAATTCTGATTAAATTCATGACCAAATCTCAGTATAAAAGCAGGGAATTTTGGAATAAAAGTCAGTCTTGATCGAACTCTTGATACGAAGTGTCATGTCTTGAACCAGTAACTCTGCTAAACAGTCTAGTTATACGTGATATGTAGTTGATATTAGAAATTGCTTAAAAGTCTGTACCTAGTGAACATATTGTGTTGCTGCAATAGATGTGTATCGAGAATTATTGAACTTTTATAAAACTGTATTAACTTTTCAAAGTGACCCGGTATAATAGTGCGAGTGTACATCATCCTGTCATCATGTATAACCATCCAATATAATGTAAGCACATCTGTTTTACTTCTATGTCAACTCTGCCTGTCCATATTATGATGATTGCTGAATAGAGATTTATGTGTTTTAAACTGCCGTATTAATGTCTATATACACCAATCTTACTCCTGCCTAAGTATTCACGAACCCAGTGAATCAGTAACATTGTGAAGACCCCTGTATAGGCCAACCCAAGAAAAGGGGTGCTTTACAATTGGTGTCAGTGGTGTGGGGTTCGAATATTTAGAAGCTGTTAAACCCCCTCAGCGGCAGGAAAGAGAAGTGTAGACATTCTACCATCAACGGCAGAAGAACTACTCGTAGACATAAAGATTGAAAGATGTCACGAACCGGATCACCAACAGGAGACGACAACAATGACGACGACCAGAAAAATATCATTGTTTCCATGCCCATGAACTTAGATGCAATACCAGAGTATAATGGACAGACAAGTATTCATGACTTTCTTCAAATTATCGAAGAAACGGCAATATTGGCAGGGTGGACAGAAAAACAACAAACAGCGATAACTCGATTGAAATTAAGAGGAATAGCCAAGCAGTTGATAGACTCAGAACCAGATCTGCGAGCTACATCAACATGGGAGGTTCTAGAAGAGGCCTTACGTAAGCAGTTTGGCGTAGTTCAACTTCCTGGACAAGCACTGAAGGCGTTTATTGAGTGCAAACAACGAAATGATGAGTCTTGCAGGCAATTTTTGGCCCGATTGAAAATTGCTGCTAACAAGACTGTAAAATACACCGCTAGACCAGATGACAACCGCCTGATAAAACAGAAATTAGCAGCGGATACAACCACACAATTTGTCCTCGGCCTACTCAACCAGATACGGAAGAAAGTATTGTCCGCAGAGCCCGCCACACTAGAAGAAGCGGTGAGAGTTGCAGAAAAAGAGGAGACGATAGAAAATATCACCAAAATACAGGAACGAGAATGCAGGGTGGTGGACTCACGCGAAATAAATCAACAGAATGCAAGGTCATGAAACACTCTTAACTGCTACAGATGTCAGAAAATGGGACATTTTGCCAGAGATTGCAAGGAACGAATCAACAGCAATAACCGAAACCGGGTGTGTTATGGATGTCAAAGACCTGGACACATAGTGAGGTATTGTCCAGACAGAAGCCAACAACGAGGTCAAGGTCATCCAACTGGGACCTGGCGAGCTGCAGGTAGTGGAGGACGTTCCACCGGTAATTTAAACACGACCGCAGCTGCATTTCAACCCCGCCATGTAGCTGCCAGCGAGGTGCCTCGACAATAAAGTCAAGGACGACAGAGATACTAAGTTGGACGCAAGGAAAGGAGGAACCCAGGAACATAGCAAAAATTAAAGTAGAAGGTCAGTACTTGACAGCTTTAATTGATTCAGGTGCACAAGTATCTCTAGTTAAGCCGAGTATCGTGCAGGGGTTCAATATTCAAGTTAACAACGATATTAGTCTAGTTGATATTCAGGGAAGGAAAATCAATGATAATGGAAGGGTTATTTTACCAATTTTACGTTGAGTTCAAGGAAGACCATTGAACATGAGTTCATCCTGATAGAGACAGGGAATTTCAGAGCAGATATGCTGCTGGGATTAGACTTTTTACAAAGATTCGGAGCAAAAATCGATTTGGGAACAGGGAAAATGTTCATTCTAGATGAAGTTATTGAGTCATTAGAAGAAAATAACGATTGGGAAAACGAGATAAAAGTGAGGTTAGCTGAAATGGAAAATAATATGGTTGAAATCAAGAATACCTTGAAAGCCTTTACCTCAACCGTACTCAAGGAGGATATGAATTCGATGCCACTGGAATTGGCAGTGAATTCCGGTGAACAGGGGAATTCCAGTCCTCTGGTTCACCAAACAGCAATATCCATCCCGGATACTCCAAGGTATGAAGAGAAGTCAAAGGAAAGGAAGACTGCAGCTTCCGAAGGGTCCTTAAATGATAGCAGAACACAGTATCGTAGTGGAGAGCCAATCGTTAGTTGAGGAAATAGCCTCAGGACGGCACCTGTTTCGCAGATACAAGAGGATAAGGCACAAAGATGCACCTCTAAGTCTGGAAACACCGACAGTGGAAGTCAAAGAAGCAGCGAGTACCCAACAGAAGAAGTCTCTAGATTAAAACGGATGAATAAATCAGGAAATGACTGTACAAAAGTTGAACATCAAAGTAAGATAACTGATACCAGTCTCCCACAGTCAGTAGTGCCTTGGACACAAAATGAGAAGGCATATGGATGCACATCCAAACCTATGAATTACCACAGTAACGGAGTGGGAGTATATTTCAAAGAAGATGTTCACTTACCACCAAGGACAATGACCATACAACCAGCACTACTCAAGAAGCCGAAACGACTTACCACCGATTCTATCGTAATTGAATCTATGGACTCGATCAACGGAATATTGGTAGCCCGATCCATTTGTCACAAGAACCAAGAAATACCTGTAAAACTGATTAACGTTCTCAATTGTGCTGTAGTAATTCAGCGAAAACAAATAATAGCCAGAGCATTTGAAACAGAATGTGAAGTCCCAAGTAAACAGGAAAAAAGAAGAAAAACAATTGGCTCTGTGAGCATGCAAGATACTAAACTTATTCTTGAGCAGCTTCAGCTATCTAATCCACAAGGAGAAGGAGAAGAAAAACTTGTAAAATTGATCACGGAATATATCGACATATTCAGAGCGCCAACACACAAATTGACCTGTAGGTACTTCTCGAGTAAAACATCGAATTATAACAGAAAATGTACCACCTATCTCAAAAAGACCTTACCGAGTACCCTACCAACGTCAGAAAATACTGGACAAGGAAATTCAAGATCTTCTAGAAAATGAAATCATACGTGAATCTTCATCACCATGGTCATTTCCAGCAATATTGGTAGAGAAGAAATTGCATCCTGGAGAAGAACCCCAATTTCGTCTATGTATCGACTATAGAGATCTTAATGCAATCACAAAAACAGATTTCTTTCCCTTACGAAATCTCCAAGAAACCCTAGATCAATTGACTGGCTCCAGTATTTTCAGTGTGTTAGATTTGGCTAGTGGATATTTCCTAGTAGAACTCGACCCACGAGATCAGGAGAAAAGTGCATTTACCACCCCTACTGGCCATTATGAATTCAATCGCATGGCTATGGGCTTAAAGAATAGTCCAGCAACTTGGCAAAGACTGATGTATTCGGTTCTAGCCCATTTAACTGGAAACGAATGTCTTGTCTACTTGGATGACGTAATAGTGTTCAGCTCATCTGACCTAAATGAACACCTCAACAGACTGAGACATGTATTTGATAGAATGAGAGCCAGTAATTTGAAATTCAAACCAACCAAATGCCAATTTATGAAGAATGAAGCCAAGTATCTGGGACACATCATATCAGCAGCTGGATGTCAGACAGACCCCGAAAAAACAGATATAGTCCGTAATTACCCTCGTCCATCCACCGTAAAAGAAATACGAGCTTTTCTAGGACTTTGTGGGTATTACCGGAAATTCGTGCCGAGATTTTCTGAAATATCTCAACCACTTACGAATCTCACCAAGAAAAATACCCCCTTTGTTTGGAAGGAACCACATGAACAGGCTTTTCAACATCTGAAACAGGCTCTCATTACTCCTCCTATTTTGAAGTACCCAAATTTTCAAAAACAATTCATTGTAAATACAGATGCCTCCGCTACTGCTATTAGTGGAATCTTGAGTCAAGAATATGATAATATAGAACATCCAATTTGTTATGCTAGCCGAACATTGAACTTAGCAGAAAGACGCTATTCAACAATAGAGCGTGAATGTTTGGCAGTAATTTGGGCTGTGAAAAAGTATAGGTGTTACCTGACTGGAACTCATTTCACCATTATTAGAGACCACCGACCATTGGTGTATCTTTTAACCATAAAAGATGACAGTTCAAGGCTTGCCAAATGGGCAATGTTCTTGATGGAATATAGTTTTAATATCAAATACCGCCCGGGAAAGAGAAATGGAAACGCTGACGCATTAACCAGGCTAAGAGAGGTAGAACTAGAAGAGACATCTACAGAGGCAACTTGTAGTCCATTAGCTGCAATAGCTTTGGTAACACAGGAAGAAGAGCAGGAGTATAGCCCAATGTTATCGACTATTTGGACGAAAGAGGAACTAAGTAAATTGCAGAGAGCAGACCCTATCATTTCGCAAATAATACCACAAGTATTGGACGACGATAACCAATTTTATCTATGCCCAGATAATATCCTTTACGTTAAGAGAAAAGAAGGGGACCGCAATGACAAATTGTATGCACCTAAAGCCATGGTGAAGGAAATTCTACAAATATACCATGACTCCCCTATGTCTGGTCATGCAGGACAAAAGAAAACCCTAGATGCAATACACCGGGATTTCTTCTGGAGAGGGATGAGACAAGATGTTATAAAATATTGCAATGCATGCCATTCTCGCAATTTACGGAAAACCAATTACCAACCTCCCGCAGAACTACAGAAACTACCAGTTCCATACGCTACGTTTGGGCGTATTTCTATGGATTTAGTTGGACCTCTCAACCAAACCAAAGATGGAAATAAATATATCCTCACTGTCATGGATTACCTAACAAGATACCCAGAATGTATTCCGCTTCCAAATATAACAGCAGATACGGTAGCTAGAGCTTTCGTAACAAACATCATCACAAAATATGGCACACCTCGACAATTACTAACGGATTGCGGTCAGCAGTTTGTCTCAAAATTATTTGAAGAGATATGCAAAATTTTGGAAATCAAGAAACTTCAAACTACTCCATATCACCCTCAATCAAACGGAATGATAGAACGAATGCACCGATCTCTAAAAACCACTTTATCGCATTATGTGACCGAAGACAACGATTCGTGGGACAGATGGTTACCATTCGCCACCATGGCATATCGCAATCACGTGCACGAATCAACTCAAGAAACTCAATTTTTTTTGATGTACGGTAGAGATATGGAAATGCCATTACATTTAATAACTAAACATGCACAGGTTCGTTATGACTTAGATGACAATTATGCAACAGAAATGGTTCAGAGAATGCAAATAGCGCATGAAGTGGCTCGATCAAATCTGAATAAACAAGCCGAAAAACAGGTGCAAAGATATAACCGAAAAGCCAAACCGACATCACTTAACTTAGGAGATCGTGTATATCTTTACTCGCCCGCCGTCAAGGCCGGGCGTCATTTAGCTCATAAATGTTATCCCAAGTACTCAGGACCGTACCGAATAATTGAAGTGTTAGGACCAGTAACCTATCGTATTAAAGAAATCAATGGAAGAAAAGATCAAGTGGTACATGCCAACCGACTAAAAAGATATCGGGGATTGGAAGATATGGATGAGGAAGAAAATGATCGAACAATTCCTAAACATCTGGTAGAAAGAACCCCTCAACCAGTTATTGATACTAATCCAAGTAAAATCATAAAGATTACCGCAAGAACAAACAGATCAAGAGAATTCTGAGCATCTTAACACATACAATGAAGAATTAAATCCTGAGGATCACGAAAACATAGAAGAACACGATAATGACGAACCACTTGAAATATCAACCACTGATGTTTCAGAAGAAGAGGAAGAAGAGGATAACGAAGAGGAGGAAGAAGGAGACGAAGAAGATAATTCTGAAAATGAAAGAAAGAATAAGGAAGTGAATGAAGAAATGAATGAAGAAAACTGTGAGGAAGACCTGGAGCACAACGAAACACAGGACAATATAAATACTCAAGTATCGCAGTCTAGATATAATACTAGATCACAAGGGCAGGCAGAGGACCATGATTGGATCCTCAAAAGGGCCATTTAACAGAATCCGATTCCATTTTATTGCAGATATGATACTACTAGGCCTACTTACCAGTTGCATCCGTTCACCTGAAGCAACCCTGATAGCTTATGATTGTGCAAACCCAGCAGCGAACATCACAGTTATTTCCCTTCGAGATGTGAAGCCCTGTCCTGATCCAGAATCCAGTTATATCAGTTCTGAAGTCCAAGTTCAAGTACTTGAAAAGAAAAGATTCGAGAAAATACAAGTCAAGACATGCCTCGTGGAGGTAACCCAATTGATAACTCATTGTGGAGCCTTTTCACATACATCAATGGTAGCTGATGGCCTATTAACCTATATACATCAAGTAGGAAGCGAAGATTGCAGAAAAATGCATGAATTTAAGGAATACAGAGGATTTTCTGGTCAAGTAATAAAACTGAATGCTAACAGTTCTCATAGCACTTCAGCCACCCTTGCCGTCTCTTTGGACAGCAGCCAGGCCCCTAATACCGAGCTACTCTACTCTCACCTGAAAATCAGGCTTACCGAATGCAACATGTTTTATCAATTTCAATATAATCTTTCATTTCAATTGCCATTCGCAATAATAATTCACTTGGAAAAAAGAAGATAGAAATAGAAGTTTATTTTTCCGCTTGAAATCTTTGAATTCCGAAGAGTTGAGACAAAGTTGCAAAGAATTTGCTGAAATATACTCTACTATGAAGACGTAAACGAGAAATAGTTAGAAATGGAATGTCTGCATTTAACAGAATACTTGAAAATGTATCAGAGTAAAAATGAAATAACATAGTACATATACTGGAAATATATCATCTTTTGAGAGAGAGGAAAATTGGAAGACACCTTTCCTAATGTAGAAATCGCACTGAGAATCTTTCTAAGCATGATGGTAACTAACTGCAGTGGGGAACGCTCCTTCTCCAAATTAAAACGAATAAAAAGTGAATCAAGATGTACAATAATGCTTCAAGAGAGATTGAATAGTTTGTCGCTAATGTCGATTGAATGTGTCATGCTCGAAAACATAGATTTTGAAGATGTTATTAACGATTTTGCTCAATTCAAATCTAGAAGGGTACCTCTTCAATCAGCATAGATACTTATATAAGGAGTGTAAGGACTAATCGTGGAAGCCGGTTACTCAGTGTGGATTACTTGATATAATCTATTCATCATATCTAATGTAATCGTACGAAAATTAAAATAATGCTAAAACTTTGCATTTATACGTTATTTGTCTATTCTAACAAAATAGTACTTTATTATGGTCTTGGGGCCCCATTATTCTAATGTGCCCAGGGCCTCTAATAGGTCAGAGACGGTCCTGACAGCAGCGGATCATGTAAAGGAGTAAGCTATAGTTTCAATGGAAGAGAATGGCATAATGTTATTGTAACTGCCAGTTTAAAACTCACAATTAGAGATTACCTACTTAACAGTTTCCAAATTAGAAAATAATGAAATAGTCTTGCATAATGAAGTCACTTGTCCGTATTTGAAGGGTTACTGCATGAATTTCAATATTGGCGAAACAGTATGGGAACCCATTCGCAAGGAGAATGTGCAAACCACAAAATACTATACCAAGGAAAGGCAACCCTTGTTAAAGAAAAATGTGAACAATCGTATTGTAACCAATATTTAGTGGTGGAAGATCGCACGAAGGTATTTGCTCTCCAACTGATTAAACAGGAACAAATGTGCTATCGCAAATTATGTACTGAGCATCCTCAACTGCTAATTGAAGAATATGATAAAGGAAACCCCTATAACCCATGGATGAAATCTGATACCAATGATGCAGACCTCATAACCTATATAAACACCAAATTCATGTACGTGGAACAGTCTTTCAAACGCAGTCTGAATGATATGTTTATCCAAACCATACATCGCCGATGTCTCTTGCATAGAGAAATATTAAAAAATCGACTAACTTTAGCTCCTTTATCACCAAATTCAGTTGCCACTTTAATGAAAAACCGACGGATATATTGCCAAAATAATTGGGGAAGTAATGTACATTATGAAATGTTTACCTGTTACCATCGAGATACGCCGAGAAACATCCTGTTACGTCGAGTTACCTGTTATAGCCTACAATACCTCATATTTCCTATCACCGTTGACTAGAATTTTTCAAAAACATGCTCAAGAAATCGAGTGTAATTCTCTCATCCCGCCTATGTTCTATTTGGAAAATAAGTGGGTTGGATTCGACCCCTATCCCAACATCGGCATTAACCCTGTAGAATTGAAAGTGGATGACGAAGATTTGTTCAACCTACCATCTATTCAAAGATTGAGTACAGGAGGAATATATACTGATCAAGAAATACGAAAAGCCCAGGAATCTATGATGTTTGGAATAGAAAAACAAGCTTTGAGTGATATAATTCTAAGGAAAGTTGCCGGAAAACCAGTGGAAAATCAGGGTTTCACGGCGTTAATAGTTATTTACACTACAAGGGAGGCAAGTGATACTTACCAGTCGAGGACATTGTTTGCGCCCGAGCGATAGCGAGGGCTTGCAAAATAGTCCGAGACTGGTCAAGAACACTGCCTCCCGAGTTTTGTATTATATTTTTTCTACTCCAGTTCCCTTAGATTTAAAAAAATGTTTTTCTACTCCTTACTCGGTAAGTACTTCATTTTGATACTGATTTGAGGGAGGAAAACACGTTCTACCTCCCTAGGGAGGTAAATATTTACTTACCTCCCTAGGGAGGTAGAACGTGTTTTCCTCCCTCAAATCAGTATCAAAATGAAGTACTTACCGAGTAAGGAGTAGAAAAACCTATTTAACAAGGAAGAACTAGAAAAAATTACGAATTCTACACTAAAGAAATTATATGGATGGTTCTTATGCTTAGGAGAATGGACTAGTGGTTTACTTGGAATATACTTCATCTGCAAAATATTGAAATTTACGATTGAAGCGGTATTGAACGCAATCGCAATACATAAGATAAAAGGATGTTCCCTCCATATGTTAGGGGCTTGTTGGGATACCCTTACATTATTTATCATTAGTCAACATGCTGACGGTGAAAAGAAGAATAACGATCATCAGTTCACTATCAACCAAGAAAACACTAAAAACCTTGATATTCCAGAGCAGGTGATTATTCAAAGTCAATCCAGTCAAGAAAATTTGGGAAGAAATAATCCATCTACGGTACGGAATTTCCATACACTTCGTCATGAATTGCATCATAATATTACCAACCCCCTCCATGAAGTTGGGTGGCAATTCAACAAAAATTAAGGACTCATCAATTAACGACTCAGAATAATTAGGAACTGGGTCACTATATTGCGAAATTTCAAATGCTCAAGGCATTTAGTACCGTAAATAAACAATGAGCACAAGATATCGCTCTAATTGATGAACAAAACCAAGAGAGTACCATTAATAAAAGAAAATAAACATATTTTCACATAATTTTTACATTAACCAAATGGAAAACTCGAATATGAAATAATATCCCCGCATTGAGGCCTCATTCTTTTATAAACAATATCCAATAGATATAAATTGCCAGGGAATTCTCCAAACTTTTTATTTCATTAGTGCATGTGGTTGCCAATTTGTCGACTCGCGAACCAAAAATGGAACATTTAATGACGCTAGTTAGAGAGTTACCTCCGGATGAGGGTAAATTGAGTATAATTCTGATTATTATTAAAAATATAGTTGCGGAAAGTGATTTTTTATACACGGTAACACCGTATAGCCGTTCCAACCATCACCAGTGGGTGATAAATTGGTTGCACCTGAGATTGTTTCACCTGGAGCTCAGAAGAACTGCACTGGCCCTCCGGGTGCCTCCTCCATGCCCTTGTGTATGGTGCCTCCGAGGGGTAAGAACTGCGACAACAGCAGGGCGATCCAACTCCCCACCACCACCCTATGAGCACGAAAACATCGCCCCAGGTGTTGGGCCTATGATACCTCAAAGGCCACCCCTGAACCGTTCTGTGCCATACCCGGCACCTAACCCAGGACAGCGAGAGGACCATCCATTGAACCAGCCTGGATCTACCCAAGAAGCCCAGGGGTCAAACACCCCGACCGAGCGATGGGTTTATCAAATGGGACGTAACCTGAAGGTTACCATTAAACGTCAACTGAGTGAGTGATTTGATTTTATAGATATAGGTTTCGTTAGACTATACTCGCATGTAATTATCTTTATTTCATAATTTACCAGAGTAGAGATAAGTATTAGAAGCAATATATAGATATTGGAAATTGTCTAAAATTTTCGTAGGTAGTAGTATAGTGTGAAAAAAAAATGCAATAATTTTAATTTATAATAGAAACCTAGTTATATTATTCAGGTATAGGAATTTTGCATGAACGACTCTATATATTTATCGTAAGAGAGGTCTGCAGGTACCTACCAAAGATCATTCAAATATCTCATTCATTTTATTTGTTGATACTATAATTTACTGGGTCACAACGTTATATAAACAATTTCGAGGATGTTGTAAGATGCTCTTGATGTTACATGGGTGAAGTTCACGTAATAATAGCGCTAGAAAGAAATACAGATCATAATCCAAATATAGCAACGAAATTCATATGTTAAAATATGGAATTTCGTCTACGAGGGATGGATCGAATGTAATGAACGCGAAGACTCGACCAAAAATATCATAACGAATACTAATGCTAGACACTTCACCCTTATAGGAAGTAGAAGGTCGTTTTAATTAGGTCAATAAATATTTAGGTATCTGAACTCGAATGCATTCAATAAGTATTAGAAGGATAGATTGATAGAGCAATATTATTACGTGAATTAACTCTTGTTGGAAATATGCATATTTGTTTCAAATCCCAAGAAATGCATATATGTAATAGGTTTATTATTAGGTACTTTACCTTTGTAACATTGTTGATAGTGGCACACAGGAACAGCAAAAAAAAAAGATGTGAATAAAAGTTAGAAAAGAGTGTACAGGGAATTTATAACCTAAGTAACTGAGCCACAGCAGAGGGGCGGGCCAAAGATAGGTAGAGGCCAGATGAATTATTACAAAAATCAATTAGTTTAAAATCTTTTCAGATGAACATTGAAATCCTTTTTCTGTACTTAATTTTAAGTAATACCCAAGGTCAACTGACATCGATTTTTGCAAAATGATTAATGATAAAATTCCATTAGTTTAAAAACTATTTCTGAAAACATCTGAAGCCTCTCTTTTTGCACTTTAATTCGAGGTCAATTCAACTAAGCGAAAATCTAATGAATTCTGATTAAATTTATGACCAAATCTCAGTATAAAAGCAGGGAATTTTGGAATAAAAGTCAGTCTTGATCGAACTCTTGATACGAAGTCTCATGTCTTGAACCAGTAACTCTGCTAAACAGTCTAGTTATACGTGATATGTAGTTGATATTAGAAATTGCTTAAAAGTCTGTACCTAGTGAACATATTGTGTTGCTGCAATAGATGTGTATCGAGAATTATTGAACTTTTATAAAACTGTATTAACTTTTCAAAGTGACCCGGTATAATAGTGCGAGTGTACATCATCCTGTCATCATGTATAACCAACCAATATAATGTAAGCACATCTGTTTTACTTCCATGTCAACTCTGCCTGTCCATATTATGATGATTGCTGAATAGAGATTTATGTATTTTGAACTGCCGTATTAATGTCTATATACACCAATCTTACTCCTGCCTAAGTATTCACGAACCCAGTGAATCAGTAACTTTGTGAAGACCCCTGTATAGGCCAACCCAAGAAAAGGGGTGCTTTACTACTACTACTACTACTACTTTGGTGATGAACCTCAGATTCATGATCAGCATCCTTGCAACCACTATATCAAAAATGCCTAACTACTCCAGAATTTGTTTTCCAGAAACCACCGTCAAATGACCCGATTTGGAAACAGCAGTTTTAAGTGGAATGAAAAAAATCATAAAAATGTTGTTCATAGTTTATTCTTCTCTGCATTAAAAAAAATCACTCATTACATCATCTGATTTCACATACAATTCAAGTTCAATTATTTTTCAATTTCGATTTTGGACACTTAACTATTCCGATATAACATTAGGAGACTATGTCTTGCCAAAAAAGTATATGCCAATATGATAATTACAAAAGAGCATCAATTTATGATGAAATAAAAAATAGCATTTGAAACACTGAATTATTGCTATTATTCAATATACATTCAAGATTTAGAATTATTTAGAAATATAATTTATATAGACTTCAATCTACCGACAAACCTTTACACTGATTCTATCTAGATTTTAATCAACAAAAATATTACATGAATCATTGTACTTTGCGTTCTTCCAGAATGAAATGAAGAAATAAATATGTTCAATAGGTGCTTCAGAAGTGATATGTCAAAAAAAAAAACTTTTGATTTATATTTGGTTTTTAACAAGTTAATTTGGTGTTTTTTCCTTCATTTGTATTTCAAGTAAAAAGGACAATACACTTTGGGTAGAAATAACGAGATATTAGATAATTTCGGCATTTTCATAAATATGGCAATAATAAATATCTAAGAAAAAGAATATATACATGTAGATTATTAATACAAAATTATAACTTAATTCATCATGCTGTCTGAGATTATCACTAACTAGTAATGATTAAATTGCCGATTATCATCCACTATTTGAACGAGTATCATCATGATTCGAGCTTTACCCGGGTGTATTATTTCCAACTGTCGTGACAAAGAATCATAATATTAGGAGAATCATTGGAAACTGCATCATCACAAGTTATATTTTATATGCGAATTCAACGAATATTGACAGGGTATCAAATGCGCGCTAAATTAAAGGTCAAATAAGCATCTAATGACTTGGCGACCATTCCTCCTGAACTTTGCAATATTGCAATCACTTATTAACTTTGGGTAAAAGGAAATAATAAATCAGCAAATGTGGATCACATTGATTTGAATTTTCGAAATCCATGATGGTTACTGAAATGTCCAATAGTATCATTTATATTTTGATCTCATTGGGATATCCTGGAATTACAAAATCAGTGTTACTTCTGTCAAGTGCATTGGATGCTCATTGAAATTACAGATTCGTTCATTCAAATTGAAATTGATATTTATAAATCACAATCATAACATTTCTAATACGAAGAGGCAAATTGCGCATTAGCACTCATCAGCACTCATTATGATATATATTTTGATTTTTGTAGAATAAATAAGCTTAGCTGCCACAATTTCACATACACCATAAATAATTACGGATGTCATCTTAGTATAAAATGGTCATAAATTAACGTACGTTTTCCTCAGAATACACTTAAAATCCTTTTACTAATGGTCCAATATTTCAGAGACACTCTTCAAACCAAGAACCCCTCATTGCCATTCACTCTTATTTGTGCCCTGATATTCTGAACACTGTTCATTATCTTTTTTTGATGTCCTACAAGAGTGATTCCTAGTTCTGTCAACTCTTTGACAGTGAGATTCACTACCGCGTCCATAGTAGCAATTCCTCCGGAATGGAAGTTTTCTAAGTATCGTGCCATTTTTATGGAATTGAGCCAATCTTCCACACATGTGAAGTTTGTAAGATCGGGCGCATCTGCTGACAAGGGGTTGTTGGATCTGAAACATCGATGAAGTTATTGGATTGCAAATCAAATTAAGTTGGCGTGTTAGTGAAAATTCAAAACATATTCCGTTTGGCGAACCAAAAATTCCCTTTACTGTTACTGTTACCTGAAAAAAAAAAAACAAAGTACCACAGTAATATTTATAAAAGCCTAAAAAAAAATAAAGATCAGCTGACTAAAAAATATCTTCCGGGATATACTCCAGAAAATACAAGCGGAGTAATTTCTGAAGAATTCTGGAAATATTGCCGAAAGATACTATAGTCAGCAAATTTGTTTCTCTAGATTGACTGATGACGACAACATAGCGTCCGAAATAGGTATATATTCAGAATTCTTCAAATATTATTGTGGTTCTTTGACTTATTATAGTTTTGTATTAGTTTAAAAACTTCAATCTACCTCTAAATTAAATTTACTCAACCCTTTAACCTTCATTCAAGAATACACAATATTCCATAAATTTTATAAACGATTCAGCAATGACAATTACTGTTGAAATGCCTTTGGATGCGAGGATTTGCCAGAGATACTGAACAAAACATATGTTCCTTGGCAACCACCTGCTGCCATCAGCATTCTCCATAAGTGAAAGTAAAAACTTCACAAACGATAAGATTTCCACAAAATGAACTTCATTGTAACAGTATTTCACCTGATGAAGCTACTGTGTTAGCGAAACATGTCGTGTGATTGAGAATGTTGTGAACTTTTTACATTTGCCATGGATTTCCATCAAGTAACACCAGAGTCAATTCAAAATTCTGCCTAAATACGTTTTACTATGTATTATTCGGAATGAATCGATTGATAATTTCTTTACCTTCAGAACGAATATTAATTTTTCAGCAAGAAGTTTCGACATTAACACAACGAAACAACAAAAAATAAACAAAAAGCAATGAACTGAAAAACTTCGTTAGTAGGAAAATTAGTGTGACCTGCTCTGCCTAATCGAACGGATTATCACAATTCCAAACTTTGGTGTCAATTCAAAATCGTTGGATGGTTTCATAACACAACATATGAGACATTCAAACTAGTACCTACTTTTGTTTCGAAATCGAAAGTACCACGTCATAGTAACTTCTTGGTATAGCATATAATATGGAATCTGAGTAAAATATTGAGAAGAGTTGAAATAAAATGAATGGGGTAGATTGTTGATGAGTAGCTGAACACGGACCCCAGGCTGAGAGGACATACAGCGAAGCTTAAACGCGAAAACTTCAAGTCCACCGTTAGGCAAAGTTTTTTCGCCAATAGAGTATTTGGGCTATGGAATTCGCTCCCAGAGACCGTTGTGAAGCATGAACAGTTTCAAAAATGGTTCCCAGTGTTATAATTTATGACTGTACCTATTGTGTTGATCTCCCTTATTGTCGCTATTTTAGATTCTCATGTTTTTACGATATCACTCACTTTGTTCTGTAATGTACATTTATATTTCTGGACACAACAGGCTCTGCCTCTGCCCTTATTGTCAGTTAATAATAATACTAATAATAGTAGCAGTATGGTGGGGAGGCTGTAGTCAAGCTACATCACAGCCTCCTGTATAACAAGCCGCGGTGAGCCCAGTCTGGCAACACTGTTCAAAAGTTCTACCTCCTGCCATTCGCGTAACAGAGTGATTTTTTTAGTTTTCAAGAGTAAATTGATGTGTTATCAATGTGAAATATTGTTGAAAGCCAGTGAAAAGTGTAAGGAATATTCTAGTGATCGAGTTATAAGTGAAAGGGTGTTCGTTTGTGTGTGAAAGTCTCATCAAACATTGTTTTTGAATTGAGGTTATGTTGTATGTTGTCTTATTTTTGCAAGCAAAGTAAGTAATTTCAACCATTCTCATAAGAAGATGCCAAATAATTGCTGTGTGACAGGGTGTAAGTCAAATTACGCGTCGGAAAAGAAATATATTTCGTTTTTTAAATTTCCTAATTTCAACGAGCCCTTTCATTTGATACCCATATTGTAGAAGTAGATTGAAAATGACCATTCCGCCATCTTGGATAGTCCGCCATATTCGATTTAGAATGACGTCACATCATTTTTCTAGTTACTCTCAACGAGCCTTTTCATTTGATACCCATATTGTAAAAGTATATCAAAAATAGCTATTCCGCCATCTTGGATTGGAATAACGTGACACACCTTATCGTGCATTGTGATCCAAACTGAACGTGTATACAAAATTTCAGCTCAATCGGTTGAAGATTTCTACTTCAAAATTGAGTTCAAAGATTCCACCCGAACATACATACCTACATACATACATACAAACATACAATGCAAGTTAAATAAAAGCTTTCAACAAAAAAATAGCTTACCTCATATCAAAAATCTTGAAATTATGATTGATCAATTGAAACAAGTACAAATTCAAAAAAATATATTCTTCTTCTACAATAATAATGTCTTTCATGCTATACATCACTTCTCATTCTGTTTATGGAGCCATTAGGAATTTTTCGAGGAATTTTTTCGTTTTACCTAACGAACGATACTTGCAACAACTATCTTCCAACTTGAATATTTCTCCAAGCAATAACTTGTTTGGTTGATGTAAAATTTAGGTGAAATGGGACTTGCCTGTTGTTTATTTCATCCAACAAACTGAATTAAACCTCAACTGTTATCTGACCCATTATTTCTTTCATTTAAGTTCAATTATTAATTTCAAAGACAGAAATTGATGTAACGGTTAGCGCGGTTAGCGGTAGATAATGTTTGCCTATCTCGCAGTGGTAGCCAGTCGATAGTAGACCTTCCGGATCACGGCGATGTGCCTGTGAATTTATTTCAAGAGTATTTCGCCTAACAGATAACTGTTTTAACTGTGCCGTCTAGTGAGTATTAACAATCTGAAAATATTTGTATTAAAGCTGCGACCTGAAAGTTGAAAATTCTTCTCGATTCGCTACAGGAAAAGACGAGGGGTAAATCACTGGGGCAGTCGGGTGTACATTCTTTTGGCAGTCCGGTGGCAGTCTGTGGCACTCCGTGGTAGTCCGGTGGCAGTCCGGTGGCAGTCCGTGGCAGTCCGGTGGCAGTCTGGTGGTCTCTCGTGACTCTCGTAATCCGACAATTATCACAAACTGAATTCTAAATTTGAAAATTCAAGAGGGCGTTCGCAAGGTGGCGGCGACTTTGTTATTTATTCTCTGATTTACCTGAAAATGTACACGTATGGGTTCTCGAGATTGGCAATTTCGAATTTCGAGTCCAAATTTCAAAAAACAAGATGGCTTCTGTAGGGAAGCGTCAATTTTTTGTCGTCTCTTGGAGCGCACGAAAGGTAATTCCTATAATGGGGAAAAGAAATCAGTTATTCTTGGAGTTATCATGATTTTCGAGTTAGTTTTGAAATTCTAGATGGCGCCTACAATGGGACGGAAAACTTTGTCATTGTCCGAATCGCCTGAATAAAAAAAGTTCACCTTGGGGATCTCAAGCTCCAGAGTTGATACCCACGCAAATTTTGTGTATTATGGGCATACTGCAATTGCGCGCAGCGGTCAGTATTCTCAACAGTGTGTCCTAATCTCGGTCCTAATCCTCGTCCTTATCCCATAGTGCAATTGCACGCACGTCTCAAAAAAGGTATGCTGTAATTGCGCGCAAAGTAGGAAACATATAAAATGGTAGTTTTATCAAGTTTCATATGTTTTGAACTCATTCTAGGGCATAAAATATAATCATTTCCGAAAAAAGAAGGAGACTTTTTTTTGCAAACAACCTAACCTAACTCGGCATGATATATAATATGAGGAAGAAAAATATTCTTTCTGCATAAGAAGGGAGACTAATTTTTCTTAACAATCTAACCTAGCTCGACCTAATATATGGATAATATGAAGAAGGAGAATATTCTTTCTGCATAAGAGAGGATACTACTTTTTATTAACAATTTTGTATTTATACTGTATTTAACCAATAAGAATTCACAAAATTTCAATAAGAAAATAGATCTCAGAGCAGTACCTGTTTAAGAATTTGTTTATCTATATAGTTTTTTTCGAGGTTTCCTTGATCTCTTTCACAATTTTAATGGGTCGAGGCGAGTGTCTAGGTCTAGTCCTAGATCCCCATTGTGAAAGAGATAACAAAAAGAGATAACAAAACTGTTCGTATTATAACTGATAATATATTATCCTCAATGAAATATTTATTTTGTTTTTGTTAGTTCTGATTTTGTTACTTTTGTTTTTGTTACTATTGATTTTGTTACTTTTTTCACATTTGTTCTATAGTAATCACTATAATAAATACTTTTGTTATGTACTCATGATATTATTTCAGCTTGGTATGTGGTAGATGCATTTCAATAAACACACTTTGTAGCATCTAGAATGATGACAACACTGTAGATTTTGAATCGTTAAATCAATTAATAATTATTATTATTTACCCATGAATTGGGCGAATCGAAAGAGAAGAATGTTGAAATCATCCGCCATCTTATGGGACGCCATCTTAAATTCTCAAATGCGACTCGATATGCGTATTTTTCAACCACGATTTTGTGACAAATTGATAAGGAAATGACAAAATCGTTTGAATTTGAATATTCAACTCGGAATTCTGATATCTCAAACTTTAAACCCCCAGAGTTTTCATTTGAGGCATTTTGGGGCGAATCTGAAATCCTCAAATACAATTCAAAATTCATATTTACCGAGATATTAACGAACCAAGACAAATCCTGATTTGACCTTCCAAACGGAATGAACAAAATAAGTATATCAATTTTCAAATTTTCACTCAAAATTCGTATATTGTTCAACCTCGAAAATTTTGTGCTGAACATTTTCAAGCGAATCGACAGAAAAATAAAAACATCGGCTTTCTGTACTATTGACGTGTATTTCCACTTCACCTATTGCACCGCAAAAAATATCTTCATTTCATGTAGATTTAACGAGATTTGTTATGTTATATACAGGAATGTTATGGTTTCCGGATCAGTTTCTTATGCCATAGGTTTCCAATGAGATCTTCATATCGTAGGTCACGGTTGATGATTTATTTCTTCTATGTTAATCACCATCGGGGATGCATTTCTAGTACTTATTCAGTCAGAACGGTTTTCGTTAACTTTGTTCTTGTGGTGAATTGAAATTTCCAAAAAAACAGCTTTATTTTTATTGGAACACATGATTGAGTGATAGTCCATTACATTTTGGTGGCAGTCCGTGGCAGTCCGGTGGCAGTCTTGGCAGTCCGAGTATGAATGGCAGTCCGGTGTACACGAATTTGCTCAGTGATTCACCCCTCGGGAAAAGAGATCGAAAAATAATAGAAAAACTTGCATTTGAAAAGCCTCAGAAAACTGACCTTCTTTATTTTAAATATTTCAAAAGAATGTTGAATGCATCCATTTTCACAAAGTGCCTCAAAAAACCGCAACGACTTAGAAATTAATTTTCCTAAATAGGACACCCTGAATATCATTGCATTATCAAATTCTACGTTGAATCTTGAACAAGTTCGATGTATAGTTTTATATCATGAAAGTTGGGAATCATGAACACTTGCAAATTATTATTTCAACTATTTTTGCACCAGTTCAGTGAAAAAACCGTAATAAATGGAACCCGATACATGTCACTTTTTGAAAGCTATTCAATTTTTTTTATGTAATATGTAAAATAAAGAAGTTACGGGGAAGGGGGACATACTTTGGGTCCTCACTGTATAAGAGAGAGGTTTTTTTACTCAATATCGTGATACCAATATAAATATGAAAAAAGAACCACATGACATAATATTAACGAATAACGACAAAAGTTTTAGCCGTTTGTGTGAATTTTCAACTTTTTTAGGCATTTTGTCTATAGCCGAGTTTCTGGGGCAAATGCAACGTCTAGCATACCTTATAGTACTGATACCAAAAATGTCAATACTTTCATTCTATTAGGAAATTTCGATAAACTGAATTATTCTTTTGAAAAGGAGTATTCTCAGATATATTTTAATTTTCATTTCAATACTGAATAATTTGATGAATTATATGTTTGTATTGTTACGATTTTACTCTGGGTCCGTAATAATTTAACACTCGGTAGAACACTTAAAACGATTTATTCTGAACACTACTATACAATAATAACAATACTCGTACTAAACACTTCCGATTCACAACACTTCTTCGATCGTTATTACAACGCTTCCAAATAAAGACTTCCCTCCTGTCCCTAACAACATCTATTTATATTACCTAATAAAACGTCTAGATTCCACTCGAAATATCGTGAACAGGTCGATAATCTTCTCGAGTCATCTCAATAGCCGTCGAATCACCTAATTACTATTCCAAGAAATATGGCTTGTTTACATTCCGCTCCCGCAGGTAGCTGGGATCGATTGCCAGGGTCGTAACATTTACCCCCTTCTTCAAATTTGATCGTCCCGATCAAAAACAGAACTCTCCTCACCATGGTAGCGCTTCAGTCTTTCAAGATGAACGACTTTCATCTTTGTCCTAGGGCTGCGTTGGATTCTGTAGACCACATCGTTGATCCTTTTCAACACCGTATACGGTCCTTCCCAAGATGGTGTTAATTTGGGTGATACGCCTTTCTTCCGTCGAGGATTATACAGCCAAACTCGATCTCCTTCGAAGAATCCCTCTGAATTGGCTTTGAGATCGTACCGTGCCTTCATTTTGTCACTTGCTAATTTCAATCTCTTCCGAGCAGTCTCATGAATTTTCATCAAGCCATTCCGGAGCTCATCTGCGTAGTCTTGTACTTCCTTTTCTTCAACACTTGGTGAACCGAACACCAAGTCACAAGGTAAGCGGAGTTCTCTTCCAAAGACTATACTAGCTGGAGTTAGCTTCGTTGAATCATGGACAGCTGCTCTATACGCCATCAGGAATAAGGGAAGATGCCTGTCCCAGTCCCTCTGATGCTCTTCGACTACTTTGGAAAGATGTTCTTCCATAGTTCGGTTGAATCTTTCGACCATGCCATCGGATTGTGGATGTAGTGGAGTTGTTCTCGTCTTACTGATTCCCATTAGATCACAGACCTTTTTGAATAAGTTCGACTCAAAATTTCTCCCTTGATCAGAATGTAATTCCATTGGTACTCCGAACCGTGAAAACATGTTGTCGACCAATATCCTGGCAACTGTGGAAGCTTCTTGGTTTGGCATGCCGTATGCTTCTACCCACTTACTGAAGTAGTCCATAGCAACCAAGATGTATTTATTTCCATCATCAGTCAAAGGGAATGGTCCGGCTACATCGATGGCGATCCTTTCAAACGGTGCACCCACATTGTATTGCTTCATTCCAGCTCTTGATCTCGTTCTGGGACCTTTACTGGCTTCGCATACAGGACATCTTCTACACCAACTTTCCACGTCGTCACGATATTGAACCCAGTAAAATCTTTCTCGAATTTTACTCAATGTCTTGTTAACTCCAAAATGTCCACCAGATTTTCCGCCATGGACTTCTTCCAGAACTTCATTAACTCTGATGTGGGGCACAACCAGCTGAGAAATTGTTGATCTACCAGCAGCTGATTCCCAATAATCCATTCTCCACAACTAGTGAGTCCCATTGTGCCCACATCGCCTTGAAAGCAGGCCCTCTATCCGAGATATCCTTCCATGTCGGTCTTTCTGTTCCTCTTTCTTTCCAACGTAGAAAATCGGCGATATTCGGATCGTTCTCCTGATCTCGTCTCATGTGTGCTGCTGTCCACTTATCATCGGTCACAAGCCTGGTTTTTCTAACATCAGCGGTTCCTTCTCGATGTTCAATGCGCAGACAATGCTTACAGGTTTCCGAACAAGGTCTTCTGGACATGGCATCTGCATTCTGGTGTAGTTTTCCTGGGCGATGCTTAATCTTGAAGTGATACTGGTTCAGCTTTTCCAGCCATCTTGCTATTTGACCTTCAGGATTCTTCATCTCCATCAGCCACCTCAAAGCTGCATGATCCGTCCTAATGAGAAATTCTCTTCCGTATAAATATTTGTGGAAATGGTCAACAGCCTTAACAATTGCCAGCAGTTCTTTCCTGGTGACACAATAATTCCTTTCTGGTTTGGCCATCACTTTGCTGTAGTATTCTATAACCTTTTCTTTACCATCCTGTACTTGTGATAGCACGGCTCCAATTCCGATGTTACTCGCGTCTGTGTCCAAAATAAACAAGCCTCTCTCTTGTGGGAACCCCAAAATAGGACTCGAACAGAGGCCAGCCTTCAATTTCTTGAAGGATTTCTGACATTCTACAGACCAGTTGAAGTTGACTCGATCTTCTGTCAATCTATGGAGTGGTGCCGCAATATCAGCAAATCCTTCCACAAAACGACGGTAGTAAGTGCACAATCCCAAGAAACTTCTAACTTCATGTTTGTCCTTCGGTCTTGGCCAGTCTCGAATGGCTTGAATCTTTGTCTCGTCAGTTTGTATTCCTTCTGACGTTACCGTGTGGCCCAAGAAATCTACTCGTTTCTGGAATAGTGAACATTTCTTCAGGTTCAGTTTGAGGTTGGCATTCCTGAATCGCTGGAACACTTCCCGTAAGTTCTTCAGGTGTTCCTCGAAATTCTTTCCCATGACCAAAACATCGTCCAGATATACCAGGCAAGTTTTCCAAGTGAGCCCACGCAGTACCAATTCCATCAGTCTCTCAAAAGTTGCTGGAGCATTACATAGTCCAAAAGGCATCACAGTAAACTGGTACAGTCCATTACCAGTCGTAAAAGCAGTCTTCTCCTTATCTTCTTCGTGAATGCCCACTTGCCAGTATCCGCTCTTCAAGTCCAGTGTCGAAAACCATCGGGAGCCAGCCAATGTGGTCAAAGTGTCATCAATCCTTGGTAACGGGTAGCTATCCTTCTTGGTGACGTCATTGAGCTTCCTATAATCCACACAGAATCTTGTGGATCCATCCTTCTTGGACACTAATACAACCGGTGCAGACCAAGGGCTGGATGATTCTTCAATTACCCCATCCTTCATCATTTTGTCAACCAGCTGTTCCACCTCCTGTTGCTTAGCAAATGGCATTCTTCTTGGTGGTTGCCGAATTGGGTGAGCTTTACCAGTATCTATTCTGTGCTTGACCAAGTTCGTCCGCCCTGTTGATGTTGATTCAAAGATATCACTTTCGTCTGCTATGAATTTCTTGGCAGCTTTATATTCTGTTGGTGATAAGTGGTCCAAGGAGGTTTCCAGAACTTTCAATGCACTGTCATCTCGTTCCCTCCATCTCTGCTCGTTAGTCTCATCACATTTTGCTACCCAACTGACTGGTTCACAATCTCCGATGATGTCTCCTTCCCTTACTGTTATGGTGGTAGGTAAAACATTTGCTACCCTAACAGGAATGTCTCGTTCGGTGGTCACTAAAGCTCGGGCAAGTAACAGCTTGCTGGGGGATTCCTCACATGACTGTACTAATCCAACGCAGCACCCAGGGTCCTCTTCTAATCTCGCATGGATGATCTTCTCAGTGAATCCAGGAATTCTCACAGTCTTCGCTAGTCGTAGCCTCACAGACGTCTCCCTCTCGGCCGGTGTCGTTAGTACAAACTCTTCTCCTCCAAATTTCATAGTCTTCTGATCACTGTCGAATGAAAACCCGTAGTCGCTTATCAGATCCATCCCGAGGATAAACTCATCTTCGATATCTGCGACGTATACCATGTTCACTAAATGGAGTCTTCCAAGCGTCAACTCGATATCAGCCATCCCTCGTATAGGTGCATTTTCTCCAGTGACCGTACGAAGAACAAAGTTGGAAGTGGTTGGTTTTATACTTCCAGGTCGGAGAATGTCACTGCGTACCAGAGAAACTGATGCACCGGTATCTATGGTGCAGGTTACATCCATTTGGTTGATTTTTCCTTTGATGGTCAGGCTATCAGTTGTTCTTCTTATCCTGTTGATGTTAATGACCCTGGGGGCTTCGTTATTACTAGCCAGCATGCGCCCCGATACGCTGGCTAGTTCTAGTTTTCCTGGTATCTATCTGAGGACTCACTAGATGACCTAGTCCTCGCAGGTGAGTACGACCGTGATGGCGTCCTTGCAGGTGAAGAAGATCGTGGTGGTACTCTCACCTTACAGTCCCTTATCAGGTGTCCAGTTCTGCCACAGCGATAGCAGGATCTATTTCGCTGGTTACTAGACCCACTCTTAATTTCTTTGAGTTCCTCAAGCACTTTTCTCAACATTTTCGCCACTGGGTCCACGTCTTCGGAAGGCTCCTCGATGGACACAGCTCTCACTTTTGGCCTAGAGGTGTTGAAGGCCGCTTCTACCTCCAGAGATCTTACTAGGGCTTCACCACTCCTCTTAAAGTGTGTAAGCCTCAGAGTCTTCTGTATTTCTGAGTCTCTCAGCCCGTCGATGAATACCTGCACCGCCAGTTGTTCTTTGAAGTCCTCTGGTGCCTCTGGGTAGGCTAATTGAGTCAGTCTTCTCACATCTGCTTCGAACTCCTGTAGGCTCTCTCCAGACTTCTGCACACGATTTTTCATCTGAGCCCGGTAAAGCTGTTCTCGATGTTGGTCACCATACCTGAGTTCTAGCGCAGCCACTAAATCTCCGAAGTGGTTTTGTTGTTCAACTGGGATCGACTGTAACATTCCCAAAGCTGGTCCTCTCAGAGCTACTATGAGTGCAGTAGCTTTTTCCTCGTCACTCCACCCATTTGCACTTGCTGCAGCCTCAAATTGTCGGCGATACATAGACCAAGGCGACTGTCCATCAAAAGTTGGTGGTTTCACGGAAGAACCCGATGTGGCAACTCTGTCACGGCGATCTTGACTTCGTAGCGAGGTGATCTGATTCGCTACATTTCTTTCGATTGCATCGAGCATGGAATCTATTCTTGAAACTTCCTGGTTAAGCTTGTCATCAATTCTGGTGACATCTGTCTTTAACTCATCCATTTGTTTATTAGTTTTATGCAGAATTTGTTCGAAGAAGATTTTCTGATGTTCTCGTTCTTTTTCTTGATGTTCTAGAATTTTCTGTAACTCTTCTTGACGACGTTTCTCATCTTCCTGTCGTCGTGTCTCTAGTTCTGCGAACTGATTTTTCATGAATTTTATAATGTCTTCCATCGTGTCGTATGACGTACTCCTTGTATTCACCATACGTATTCAAATGTCCTCGGAAATCCACACTTCTGACACCACTGCTACGATTTTTTACTCTGGGTCCGTAATAATTTAACACTCGGTAGAACACTTAAAACGATTTATTCTGAACACTACTATACAATAATAACAATACTCGTACTAAACACTTCCGATTCACAACACTTCTTCGATCGTTATTACAACGCTTCCAAATAAAGACTTCCCTCCTGTCCCTAACAACATCTATTTATATTACCTAATAAAACGTCTAGATTCCACTCGAAATATCGTGAACAGGTCGATAATCTTCTCGAGTCATCTCAATAGCCGTCGAATCACCTAATTACTATTCCAAGAAATATGGCTTGTTTACATTCCGCTCCCGCAGGTAGCTGGGATCGATTGCCAGGGTCGTAACAGTATGTATCATTTTACATAAATATATTTATTTGGGTTCAGCCAGTCAGCAGTTGTTCCGGTGTTTGTAGGCCAATCAACTCAAAAAGGGACAGTGTTTGTAGATGCTTTCAGTCAAGATTGGAATTCACAGCATGGCATGGGGAATTCCGGTGGAAACTTCCCACCACCACCACCAATACCCAGAGTATTTCAAAACTTGAAAAGTGCCAAATGAGTTCATATAGTAGTAGCTTCGATGTGGCTGCAAGTTTTCTGGGGACCAGACCTCAAATCAAGATCGATCGGTACCCCATATTTAATTCGCAATCTAGAAAACATTCTGATAGATTCTGTAGAATTTTCAGTTTCAGTCAGAATTCTACACCACCCTGTATTTGTTTCAATTAAATACGAGTAAACAGTAAATCAAAAGTTAAGATCTGGACATGTAATCCGTTTTGACCAATAATGAATAGTTTTGACACAAAAAATTCCCCAAAAATGAAAAATCTCGATTTTCCACACCCTATATCTCGGAAATCATTCCCGCTAGACCCCAAGTGTGCTAGGTCGTTGAATTCAGCTCATCAAGGAGAATATGAAAATGCAATGAAATACAGGGTGTTCCATTTGAAAAAATTGATGTTCGATTTTGTGAGCCTTTCTTGCGCCCCTCGTATAAAATATAGTCATTCCTGAAGTTAGCACTCATAATGCGATATGATGTGAAATCATAATATTTTGAAAATTCCTATTGGTTCAGGAGATATTCAACTGTCCCACTGGTCTAGGGACACACTGTATATAGGTAATTTTTATGTAATCAACAGTAAACATCCTCACAGTACGCTAACATAATAGCCGGCAGAAATCAAACACTTGTCAAATGAGTCAAGAGGAAGCAGAAACACGGAATTGAAGTGTTTTCCCTGGAGGGATAAAAACTATTATTTCGAGTCTTGTTGAAGCTTGACCCATTGAATGAAAACCTTGCCTACTTCATCTTAAAACATACGCTCTGGCCGGCTAAGATCACCAAGGAGATGTTACAGGTGATGAACTCTCGATGCTGTCACCTGACAGGTGAGTGATAGGTCGAGCTTCATCAAGACTCGAAATAATAGTTTCTATTCTTTCAGGAGAAAAACTCTTCTATTTTATGGAGAGAGTTCACATGAACATGTGCCTAACTTATTTCGTTTTTGAGATACAGAATTTTGGAGTTGGAAGTATCAATTATTGCTTTTAATGATTTATCAAACACAGTGACTCAAGAGCAAAAAGCTTATTTCACTCATCAATTTGAAATAGCTGATCGTAAGACATTTTGGAAAGCACTCAAAACAAATAATATTATACCTAACAAAACTTATTCACTGCCTGAGTTTTTGAAAAATGTCGATGAAATAAACGAATTTTTCATCAACTCAGTACCACAAAAGAATCCACCACTTGAATTACTGAATTTTTATGAAACCAACTGCCAAATCCAATCAGATTCATTTCACTTCTCTGAGTTGAATGACTTATTTGTTTATGAAACTATATGCAATATAAAAAGTAATGCTAAAGGAGTTGATGAGTTGAATTTAAACATAATAAAACTTTGTTGTCCTCATATCATTCCTTATATAACACATATAATTAATTTTTGTTTAACAAATAGTGTTATACCTGAAATTTGGAAAATAGCAGTGGTACAAGTTTTGCCTAAAAAATCTGATCCAGTGGAATTTGAAGATCTTCGAGCTATAAGTATACTGCCCACCTTATCAAAAGTGTTAGAGAGAGCCATTGAAACCCAACTGAAAAATCACATTGAGCATTACTCTCTACTACCTGAAATTCAATCAGGCTTCCGAAAAGGTTATAGTTGTACCACTGCTCTACTCCATGTTGTGGATGACATCATTAGAGCCAAGGACCAAGGTATGCATACAGTTTTAGTTCTATTCAGTCGTGCATTCGACACTATAAATCATGAATTAATGTTAGCTATCCTGCACTATCTTGGAATGTCAATGTCTGCAGTAGAGTTATTCAAAAATTATTTATATACTCGCAAACAAAAAGTTCATATAGAAAATGTTCATTCAGAAAGTATGATTCTCAAATCTGGAGTACCGCAGGGTTCCATATTAGGACCACTTCTTTTTTCTATATATACTTCTACAATGTTGAAATCACTTAAACATTGCTCTATTCACTGTTACGCCGATGATACACAGATTTATTACAGTTTTAATGTAAATGATGTGGAAAATGCTAATAGTTTCATCAATGAAGACCTTCACAATTTCATACAGAAGGCATCGGAACATTGTCTATACATCAATCCTAGTAAGTCAAAAGTTATGATTTTTGCAGGAAGGAATTCCCTAAATCCACATGATATCACAATAAATTTGAATGATGAAACACTTGCTATAGTAGAACATACAAGAAATCTTGGAGTAGAAATAGACTCTAAATTGAGATTCGACAAACATGTGAATAAGCTCATTCAAAGAGCTCACATGTCTTTGGAAACCTTGTATGGTGCAAGGCATTTTCTATCATCGAATATAAAATTATTATTGTGTGAGATGATGGTATTATCAATATTCAACTTTTGTGATTCTCTTTATGGTCCAAATATTACTCAGATATACAGTGCAAAAATACAAAAAGTACAAAATTCTTGTTTGAGACTTATATACGGTGTGCGAAAACGCGAGAGGATCACTAATAAACTAATTCCGGCTGGGTGGTTGAACATGGAGAAAAGAAGATTTCTTCATTCTGCTTGCCTGTTTCATAAAATTGTTCTGAGCAAAAAGCCATGTTATTTACATCGAAAAATAACTTTTCGTTCGGACGTGCACAATTTGAACATAAGGTTCAGAGGTACCCTTACACCACCAAAATTTAAAACTGAATTTTTCAAACGTTCATTCTCTTATCAGATATGCAATATTTATAATTCTCTACCCACAGACATGAAAAAGCAATCATTGGAAAAGTTCAAATCAAAACTTAAAGAATATATCTTTTCCCAACAGTAGATATACTTATATAATTATCTTCTACAATTCCGATAGTTCATTCTTGGAAGGTTTCTGCGATCAAATTCTTAGCAACATATTTTTTTTTCTTATTTTTTTATACTCCTCGCTCAGTGCAGTACTACCAGGGTTGAGTGGAAGAGCAATTTACTAGAGATTTGATCTTGACATAAATTGAACTCCGCCCTTTTCTTTCATAAGCTTGAAAAACAACATGTAAAAATGTGAATTACCTATATTAGAAAGAAATAAAGACGATTATTATTATTATTATTATTATTATTATTATTATTAAATTTGTTTTATAGCCGTAAAAAAAGTTTATTACGATTCTGAATTATTCAGTCCGAATTTGAAATTGTAGTAGGGGCGTTCTCGGATTATAGCCACCCTCGCCCATCAACTATATTCCTGTCGTTCATTACGTGTCTTCGCTGAACAATCAGAGAACGCCATTTTGTTCGAGGCCCAACCCATTTCCAAATAGGAGACAATTCAAAAGTCAGACAGTCCGCAAGTATTTGCAAAACACATGATTTTATTGATATAATTGAATCAAAAAAGCTCGTCTGTGTGGAAGCTTAATTTTTTCATACAGGGGTTCCCAAGGAATTCGTATAAACCTTAATTTTTTTCGTACTTTTGACACCTTGTATCTCAGAGAGGATGCATTTTAGGGCATACGTTGATAGGAACTTTTCACCTCAAAATGAGGTTAGGATTTCGTATTCGTAGTTTGAAGATCTTATTCTGAATCACCCTAAATATGTCAGATTCACCTATATGACTCATGTAATTTTTTCTATTGCCATCACTTCACTGTAGAATCAACTGTATCCGACGATACTATAATGAAGAACAAAAAGACAAATGGCACAGTTGTATTCAGCAAGTTCAAATAAAATCGTTTCTGAACTAACCGAAAGTTGAAATGAGTTGTTTTATCTGTGAAAAAAATGCAATTCCTAATCCCATACATATTTATCGAATTTTGTTATCATATCTTCGGGTACAAAAAGTATAGGGGCGATCCATCCAACTAGCACATCTGTTGAAAAATAACTCAGAAATTCGGTAATCATAAAAGTATAAAATTACACTAAGAAAGCGTGAACTTAAAACTAGATAAATGCAGCATGCATAAAAAGAAAAAGCAAAACAAATACCTTGCAAACAAAAGCCACTGAAAGCATATTTACACATTAATAAAATTGACCCAAGCTTTCCCATTCGGTGCATTCCTATCTTCTACTGGATTCATAGCTTCTTCCCTCTCAACATTAACATCCAACAAATTATCAGAATTGTCCAGATTATTCAAGGCATCCTTGAAATTATTTGATGACTTTTCATTCAATTGCAATAAATCACTGCCATTTGTATCATTTATCATTCGTGAAAAAAAATTATCAGGTCTTCTGCTAATATCTTGGCTGTCTCCAAAAATATAAGGTTTCCTGTAAAATAATATTTTTGCTTGCTGATCACATTCATCTCTCTCGTCAAAGTAAAAGTTTCTTGGTCCTGCATTTTGGGAGTTCGACTTTATAAAACGTCCTTCCGTAGTTGAATTGTGAGGTACGCTCACTTGTTCATTTATACTCCAGGGATCGATGTCCCTTTCTCTTAACTGATTTTCTAGAATCACATCGTTATAAATGTTGTCTTCTTTTAGGTTCAAAAGGCTTTCAAACCTTTTCTTAATCATCTCATGTTCTACAATAGAATTTCTATATTCACTCTCCAATCTTCTTCTGTATTCCATTTCAGGAATAAAATTTGGGCCTGCTTCATGATTTTGTAGCAAAATTACGTCTGGTAGACCATAATGAGGATTTGTTTCAACACCAACAATGTTTGGAATATACCTGACATGTCTTTGCAGAGACCCGAAATAAGGATTGTGCTGTAGTGGTGGCAGTTCTGACAATTGAATTTCTGGTGTAATGTGAGAGGGTAGGTTCTGTGTCGTTCTTGGAATATTATATGGCAGATGATGTCTAGAATGAGTGAGAAAGAATAATGAGGCATTTTATGTGTGTGTTAAGGGTTAAAAATGGAAAGGTTTGGATACATTATGTTTGCCAAAAAAATACACAAAAGCTGTATGAGGGGAAAAAACGATATTTGAATAATAAAGTATTACTCTCAATGGGAGTAAACCAATATTATCATCCCAAAGACATGCCATCACTGCTTTTTGTGTCACATTTTTGAAGTATCTATCAAGAGACATCTGATCTAGAGGAACTTAACTGATCAACAAAAGGTGGGTAGATAGGTACTAATATATTCATACTGATTTAAGATATTCTTTTGTTATGTGTTTATTTGTATTTGTCGTATTTGATATTTACATAGGTATGTACAGGGTGTTTCTTAAGTACGTGTAGAAAATCCAGGAGCGTGTTGGTGACGTCATAATAAGAAGAACAGTTCGTATAAATATATGTCCGAAAGTTATTCGTTTCTGAGATACAGAGTGTCCAAGTTGAATGCTTATTTTTGTTATTTGTTAATAAATTTCGAAATAATTGTGATATCGGAATAAAATTTGGTATAAAGGGGTATTTTTCAATGACAATATCAAATTTTATGTTAGTTTGTCTCTTTCGCCACCTACATGTCTTTTGACTCTGAAAAGTTATAACTTTTTTGAGCGTACCTGTATAACGTTTCATTGTAAAAAAATAGGTTTCTAGAACACTTTTGTGTAAAAAATATATTCTTGGTAGAGGTCGCTGCGAGCAAGTGTTTTCTAGTTATTGGGATTCGAAATAATCGATGCATTTGAATTATTTCCATGTGGCTCGTATGTCGCCTCTAGTGAATATCAGAAAAGATACGTCAGTGTATTTTTAATCTTTCATTTAATGTTCTTCTTCATTTAACATTGGAATGTAGGCAAAATATGATTCTTACTTATTTGTACCTGCTTTTTTGAACTCTTCCAATGAGAATTCAACTTTGACACTCTGTATCTCAGAAACGGATAACTTTCGGACATATGTTTGTACGAACTTTTCTTTCTATTTAGACGTCAGCAACATGCTCCTGAATGTTCTACACTTACTTGAAAAACACCCTGTATATATATATATATATTTTCTCCATCTTGTAATAATATATGATATAATGTATGTAATCAGAAACCATCAATATATTTCTATTCTATTCTGAAACAATAAATGTAGTTATTTTCTATGAAGTTCTCCTTTTCTGGTTACCTATGTTTAGAGTCTACCATGATGGTGTAATTCAACCATTCAATCGGTTGAAAATTTTAAAAATTCAACAAATACCTAGAAAGTCAGACTCAATTTTAAGAACATAAAGAAATAAGGAAATTTGCGCTAAAACTTGTTTTCAGAATCCTGACAATTTATATCTAAGAAGTAAACACTGTCACTATCAATATCTGACGGGAGTGAAACTAACCACATCCACAAATAAACACTGAAAACATATATGTATTTCAAAAGGTGGATGAACTTTTTGAGGTTTGGGCCAAACAAAATTGATTGCCCTAATCAGAATACGCCTTCAGTGACGAGCGTAATTGTGTTCGTGAAATTTAAACAAAAGTTAATGAATAATTTGTTTCCACCACTAGAGAATCTACCGTTATTTACTTCCTTTCGAGGCGTGAAGTGTGTTTTTACTACCAAGGTAGTTTCATTTCATGAACCACTAGTCAATAAAGACTTAGCCACCTCTGTTATAATTAACCAGAATTCACTGTTCTATTGCGAGATTCATAGAAATGGCACTCGAAGTGAAATGAAGTGCTTTAATAGTGACAGTATGTTCATATTTCAGTTTCACAGAACTAAAATGGTTGGAATGTATTGCTAATGGTGAAAAAATATTATTATACACCTTGGTAGTAAAGAATATTATTCCTTTCGTTTGAAGCGTCTGGATATAATCTTGATCCGTGGGTAATACTGATATTCTTTACTATCTTGGTGTATAAATAACTATCGATCAAATCATATCAAATCAATATGTGATAATTATGTAATAGTTATACAAATTACAGGTTCATGAAGAAATAGGTATTTGTTTTACTAGAGCAGTCAATCTACTTTGCTTCCATGTAAAACATACTTTTTCTCCAAAATAGAACCTATTTCGTGTATTTTTTTATTGAAAACTCAATTTTGTATTCACCCAATGTCAGTGTCAATTTTGATAACCAATTTCATTGAAATTACTTGGAACGTGCATAGCAACAAACTATAACTATTTTCAACAAAATTGAATGACACAATGATGATTTATTACACCATACCAATAAGTATGTACGGTATAATAATTATTATGATGCCGATAGTTGCTAGGGTTGCAAAGATGGGTGGGAAACATTGAAAATCTATAGTAACATTCTTGTACATTGAAAATGAAAGAGAGGGTCGTCTAGGAAAAGAATAACACAATTAGTGAATAAAGAAGATGTAAATGTGGAAACACATGACAAGAAGAATTATGATAGGGCCAAGTTGTATTGTGCTAGCAGGAATTTATTTTAACATGTTCTTGTTTTGATTGTTTGAATATCAATTTCTTTGTTCTAGGCAAAACTGTAGGAAGCGAGGTAGGAAGGATCGAGTAACTTTCAACCATATTCCAAGTGCTGAGCATGAAAATATCAACAATATAATGAAACAGTTCATTGTTTTGATGAACGAATAAAAAGAAGCATTTCTACTCACACATTTGTTACATTTATTGCCCAAATTTCACAGAAACAAAAATTATAACATCTTCAAATTACGATATTGAAGTTTCTAACTAGCAGACATCGATTGCCCTGGTCGAAGTACCTACCGAAATATATTGCTAGGCCGTAGGAGGGGTGCTACAGGGGGTGAATTTTAGAAAAAAATCTCTCCTGAGTGATGATGCTGAAGTTTGTAGCAGAAATCGATTGACCTAGTCAAAGTAAACCTTGAGTGCCTACCGTAATATTTTGGCAGGCCGAAGGGGGGAGGTTACTACAGGAAGGGATCCGATCCCTCTGGTCGAAACATATCTTCATTGAGTAACTAAATATTTTGGCTCTGTAATGAAATAGCGCTGTACAAAATCGCGAGTAACGAAAGAGCGGTAACGAAACAACGCTGAACAGAATAGCATTGTGACAAAAAAGCGTGTAACAATTCAGAGCTGTAATAGAATAACGCGTTCAACGAGACAGCGCTTGTAATATAATAGCGCTGTAATAAATGAGCACTGAACAAAACAAATCATGGGCCATGTGTTGAAGAAAGAGAAGCATTAGTATCAAACAAAATGTAAAAGACATGGCGAAAACTAGTGACGAACGTCCGAGAAGTATTATTCAACAGTGCTCACAAAAAGTCAGCTCTACTCTACAAAATCATGACGCTGCGAGAATGATGGAACATCAGTTACAAATACTCCAGAAATAAAAATCAAGAGTTCAAAAAAACATTCAGAGGATATACATTCCTCCTTTACGACTCTGGAATTGATGATCAAAACCGATAATGATAATATTCGGTACATTCAACAATCTGATTTTATTATATGAATTTGGCGATTGGTGTGTAGACGGCACCTTCAATGTCGCTCCAAAATTGTTTTACCAAGTATACACCATTCATTGCTTAATAGAAATTAACGCAATTCCCATGATATATGCGTTACTGTGTAACAAAACTACAGATACATATGTAAGATTGTTTACCAAGATAAAAGAACTGGGAAAAGACTTCACTCTCACACCCTCTAGTATATTATCTGATTTTGAGCAAGCAACCCACCATGCGATAGGAGAGGTATTTCCAAGAGCAGAAGTTGTTGAATGCTTTCTTCATTTATCTCAAAATCTATGGAGTAAAATACAAAAGTCACCAGGTCTTGTTGTTCAGTATAAGGAGCAGGATGAAATAAGAAAGCATTGCAAGTTTTTGTTAGCTCTCGCCTTCGTGCCAGTGAGAGATGTACCGTTTGCGTTCGAAATTTTGAAAGAAGATGGTTTTTCAACAGTAATGGAAACCATTGTGAACTACTAGGAATCCACCTACATCGGAATAAGGATAGAAGGTATTCGTCCCGTTTTTCCCATTTCTGTTTGCAATATCTACTACTACAATCCCATCTTCCTAGGACAAATAATTCCTTGGCATAATGCTTTTCAGCAGACTGTATACTGTCACCGTCCGACAATGGCAAGGTTTTTAACGAAACTCAAGCATTAACAAGCCAGTAATGAAATAATATAACAAGATTCAGGACCGGATTCAGATCACCAAAATGTGCAAATAGCAAATATTACCATAAAAATCAGCGGCTTATAAGTATTTCCAAAGAATATTCATTGGCGACCGTCAAAAACTATTTATGTTTTATTGCAAAATAATCTGTCATTATGATAATATTTTCAAGACTATTGGAAATGTGTTGTTGTTCAGTAGTAAATGTCCACTGTTTGGCCAAATTTCTGATTATTTTATGAAATCAAGATCGAGATCAAAAGTGAGGGTGGAGTATGAAATTCCTTAAAAGAGTGGTATTTTGTTACCACTGTATTGTTTTTTCAGCACAGCATCGTTATGTTTCATGTGATGTTCCATTACAGGGCTGAATTGTTACACGCTCTCTTGTCACAGCGCTGTTTCGTTACCGGGCTTTTGTTACTCGCGATTTTGTACAGCGCTTTTTCATTATAGCGCTCTGTTATCACATGCCATTTTGTTACATGCGTTGTTTTGTTACAACGCTCTTTAGTCATAAGCACTTTTGTTACGCGTTCTTTTGTAACAGCGCTCTTTTGTTACACTCTGATTTGTGCAGAGCTATTTTGTACAGCGCTATTTCATTACATTATTTCACCTAATCAGATGATTTCAAAATTATAATGTATTTATTCAATTTATTCATATATGGTGGTGTCGAGATTGTTAATAAAGTAAAACGTGCTCGTGATTGAAAATAGTTATTTGTTTTCACGCAAACTCCAAATGGTCCATTATTTTGTGCTCATCCAAAGTCAATTTTGATTACCAATTACCAAACTTTTCCTGTCCAGGCAGAGAAAGTACACCTTTCGTGCGGTCAAGTGTCATTAAGAAGCATCTATCTATGTCATTTGGAAAAAAATAATATTTAATTGCAAAAGAAAAAGATAACATTTATTCAAGCATGTTCAAGTGATAAATAAAATGAGGTGAAAATGTAGAAGAAATAGGAACACAGAAAATGAATTGCATACGAGACATTAGATTCACTTTACAAGATCCAAAGCACCTAACAAATGAAAAAAATCCACAAAAGTAGAAGGGTTGCGCTTATTTACTGACGGCGCTTACTCGCCATCTATTAGCATCGTCATAGGGCCTTTGCAGTATTTTATAGACAAATAATTACCACATTATGTCCCACAAATATTTTTTTTCAATATTTTGATGTGGTAAAACATTCATAGCACAATTTGCATGATTTGTTTATTTGTTTTAACAGTACAATTTTCGTGAAATTTCCTCTCGAATATGTGCACTGAACAGCCTGGAGGGATCAACTAGATCACTACAAATCATGCAGATATCTCTAACATTTTCAGACTCATCTAATAACATGAATTTAATCTGGTTCCGAAATGTATAGATATTACAGGGGTCAATGAAGATTTACCCTCCATGAATTGTTTGGAAAAATAGATAATAGACTAGAAGCCCATGCTATTTTGGGAGGGGTCATTTGACCCAGCATGACTTATATTTAGAATCCTAGTACTATATGAAACAATTCATTTAGGAACGGTGCCGTCAGTTGAGGGCGGCGCATGTGAGTACAGAGTTCAACTTTCCTTCAAGAGAGGGATATTTCGACAAAATATTCCTGAACGGCACTTCTAAAGAATATAGATCATCAAAAAATCATCAAGTAGTGCTAAATGTTATACAAAAATATTGATATTGAAAGTTGAAAGTATTTTTTTTATTTACGAAAATTTTTGCTGTGCAGCATTTGAATACTGATCTAACATATAGGGTTCAGCACCCAAACATACACTGATGCTCTTAGATTCCATCCAGAGAAGAAACATTCTTCTGGTGGGTGGTGCCACACTCACTAACTCTTTGACATCATTGAAACACCGTAGGAAGGAAGGTAGGCGACCTTCCACTTCTTCGGAAATATCTGATGTCATTACAGAACTAGCAATACTAGTCAGACGAACTCGACAAGCCCAGTCAGTACATCGTTTTGTTGTCAACCTCGAAATTTGTCGAACAGAACTTTATCAAAACTAGTTCATCTATAGAACATCAAAGCACTGGAAATCATTGCCTGAGGAAGCATTTCCAAGAACTTATGTTCTCCAAAAGTTGAAAAAAATGCATTACCTATCTCCTTTCCATGTCCTTCCTAGGTATGCAAGATACCATTCCAACATTATAGGGGTTTCCTTTCTTGCAATCCAAGCGATAAAAAAAAGTTAGATCTTTATAACTACGTACATTCAGTTTTCAGCAGCGCCGTGCAAATTCGTCTGTACAGGAGTGAGAAGCACCGCAAACAAACTTCTTCTTAGGAGGTATGATTCAAGATCATTGAAAAATGTACGGTATCGATTCCATCATATTATTTGACAATAGTTGAGAAATTATGCCCTTTAAGAAGTTTGGTTCATATAACATTAATGAAGAATATTTATTTATATTTATCAAAGAAAGATTATACATTTCTGTACGGCAAACGGTTTCTGGACAGAATGAAACTGAATATCATTGTTCTACATAATATAATATAATATACAGGGTGGGTCACGGTAGATGGCACCTTAGACGTTTACGGAGAACGGGACATAAGATCATTCTGAAAATTTGGTTACTCAAGTAATTGCTCTTGATCTATCGATCTAAAATATTTTCAGCTCTGCGGCGTTGCCGCTTCTATCGAAAAGTAGCAACAACTTTGTTATTTCAAATGGAACACCCTGTATTTTATCGCATTTTCAGATTCTCTCTGAAGAGCTGATTTCATCAATGTATCACACTTGGGGTCTAGCGGAAATGATTACAGAGATAAAGGGGGGGAAAAATCGACATTTTTCAACTTTAGAAATTTTTTTTGTCGAAACTATTCATTATTGGTCAAAACGGCTTACATGTCCCTATCTCAACTTTTGATTAACTATCTACTGATATTTAATTGGGACATATACCGGGTGATCAAGAATCTGAATTCTGCACCACCCTGTATTTGTTTCAATTAAATGTCAGTAGATAGTTGATCAAAAGTTGGGATAGGGACATGTGAGCCGTTTTGACCAATAATGAATAGTTTCGACAAAAAAATTCCTAAAGTTGAAAAATGTCGATTTTTCACACCCTATATCTCTGTGATCATTTCCGCTAGACCCCAAGTGTGATACATCGATGAAATCAGCTCTTCAGAGAGAATCTGAAAATGCGATAAAATACAGGTTGTTCCATTAAAAATAACAAAGTTGTTGCTACTTTTCGATAGAAGCGGCAACGCCGCAGAGCTGAAAATATTTTGGATCGATAGATCAAGAGCAATTACTTGAGTAACCAAATTTTCAGAATGATCTTATGTCCCGTTCTCCGTAAACGTCTAAGGTGCCATCGACCGTGACCCACCCTGTATAATCAATGGAATTGAATGAAAATGTAATTGAAAATATTTTTAAATTTCATTGTAACTATCCATAAGAGGAGTAGTTTTCAGAATATTATTGTTTTTTTTTATTTGCACATATTTATATCAAAACGAAAAAAAATCCCATACATTTTCAATTTGGGGATTTCTCACAGCTGATGCAAATGTGCAACATGTTTTTACGGAATTTTACAGTTGATAATTGTATGACATTCATAAAACTTCATTAGCAATTTGAAAAATGTTTGAAAATCACAGTACCGTTAAAATCGATTATCAGTGGGGTTCGTTAATAAGGAGGATAGAACATTGGTAAAAAGATATGATACTGTGAGACGAGTAACTTGAACATTCTAGTTTATATTTTTAGGGCAGAATTTCATTCTGATGAATCTGCGAGGCATTTGGTATATCTTTAATCTTCCTTTTCCCAGACAAGTTTTTTAAGCGTTTGAATAAGTATTGGGATGTATTATTTTAAGATTCGCCTTTTGCATAGTCCTATAGGATAACAAATAATACCCTAAAAATTGCAATATTGCATATTTTACTAAGAAAACAAATACTTTCATCGATTTAGGCACAAGTGCTCGCCAAAAACGTCAAGTAGTTCACAGTTCACAGTTCAAAAAAGAATGAAACTATCTTTTGAGAGGGTCATATATGTGTTAACGCTGCTGAGTTTCTTCAAATCTTAGAGTGTCAATGGATTGAAAGTCATCTAGTTTAACTATTTATACAACATCACCCGCACATCTCATACACAGTGTTCAAAATAAATATCAAAAAAAGACGGCCTTGAGGTTTTGCTACTACATGCGCTTCAAACTTAAAGACGATTTTCAATTCTTCAATTCTTGTTTTTCTGTATTAGTCCATCTGAGAATTGAATAACTTTTATTAGAATTTATTTGAATAAGAATTTATTTGAACTTGAATATGAACTTTACATTAGTTTCTGCAAATAAGGAGCGACAATTATTGAAGATAAACTTTTTTGCCCTGATGATTTTTTTAGATAACTGCGTATTTATATACACTAGCTGATTCTCAAACCATTGGCAGTCTAATACTTGCAAGACAGATAGTAATGACACTGAAACTTGATATTTGGGGGTTCCAGATGTGCTTGAATCGATTAAGGTATTTTGTTTAGTGAAAATATGCCAAACTTGCTTTCGTAATTTTTAGGCTATACTTTTTTATCGTAGTAGGCGATAGAGAAGGCAAATCTTGAAATAATGCATAACAGCTTCCGAAGTACCTACTTATTATATCAAGACAAAATTCCGGAAACCGGCTGACCACGCCATTAAATAGTTAAAGTACAACACACTGTACTAGAACGAATTTTTATTCGTATATCTCAAACACTGTACAATTGGCAACATCGGAACTATCAAATTCGGAATCGCTGGTCCATTTTATACATGGTACATAACCAAATTGTTATTGTTTCTTCATATTTCCATATTTTATTCGCGCACTGTAGATGCAATGTCATGAACCAGGGAACCTTTGATCAATCTTGTTGATACAATACCCAGGAATGATGAAGAATGCTATTAATATAGAGCTGTATCGGAACTGGAAAATACTATTTCCTGTCCAATGACGCATCCCTTCGAAATCAATTGCCCCTACTGGAGGAATACTTTCTGATGATACTTTTTTTAATTTCTCCATCAAATTCCAATGAAATAAGAAACGAGTTGGATACAACCCATAAAATGTTGCAGCGACGGCACTACTTACAATATTGGTTTGTAGCAGATCCGATTTATCAATTTCGTGAAACGATGAAACTCATTTATTTTATACTAAAGGCCACTTGCTTGCATGAAGGGTTTGCTAAGCGATAAAATATTTTGATTCGTTTCCTCACTCGCCGCTGTCTACTCGCGTTATCTAATGAACTATTTTTTCATCCAATTGACAAATTGGCCTATCAATTTTTATACATTTCCAATTCAATACAATTATTTTTCATCCTTTTGTGCTACGAAATTAATTAAACCTAACGAGTAGTATATTTGTCACTTGTTCTTCACAATTCAGGAGTATTTGATAATTGTTTTGCGACACCCTGTCATGCATATTTCGATATCTCATAAAACAGTATATGATTATAGAGAAAAAATTCAAATTGCGAACTTCTTCAGTTTTCAAGTTTATATTCTGAAAATATGAGATTACTCATTTATTTAACCCGAAACTGATTTTCCATCCTGTTAACAATATGACCCTTAAAAGACAATTCAAATCCATTTACAATTTATCTCGATATTCATGTTCTCGATGTTCTTTTGCAGGGTCACTATAATCAATCACAGTTCATTTATCCCATTCAGCAAAATCTTTTTGTATGCCGACAATTTTGGAATGTTCAACACATCGATTTATATGACAGTAAGTTTTGTTCACTGGTTGTCAAGCCACACCGAACGGTGAGTACTTCACTTACCGTTTAATGAACAGGAAGTGAACAGTGTTATACATTGAATACGATAATGGAAAATCTTCACTATCAGGTAATTATCAGTCCGTTTCGTCACTTAAAATAATAATTGAACTCACCGGTTCTGAGCAATTTTTCTTAATGTATCTGGGACACGAATTAACTTATCTAAAGTTTTTACAATAGACTGGAAAGTAGGCCTATGGGTCCTTTCTTTTTGCCAACAGTCAAGCATTAATTGGTAAATTGCCTCTGGGCAATCCATGGGAGCAGGCAGCCTTGAAAAAATTCAAATCAGGTATTTGCAATCAGGAAAATTACTTTTGAAATTACCTATAGCCTTTCTCTATGCTTTTGATAACATCTTGATTGGACCAGTTCCAATACGGACGCTCTCCATAAGACATTACCTCCCAGCCAACTATACCCATGGACCAGACATCGCTGGCTGAAGTAAATTTACGGAAAGCAATGGCTTCTGGTGCTGTCCATCGAACAGGTATCTTACCACCCTGAAAAAAAGTTCAAATAAATAACAGTTCCACCCTGCACCATTCAGAGGGTAATCGTCACTTCTTTAAATGGATACAATTATTTCCAATGGCTAAATGAGCTATAAAAATAATGAAAATGAAAATACTAATGATAATGATAATGATAATTTTCATCGGATAACAATGTCTTATTTTGAAAAAAAGACACAATTAATTCCGCACGATACACTGTTGCGTTCCAATTAACAGTGCTACTCCTAAAGTGGCGTATGGAAACAGTAACAAAACCTACACAGAACACACATTGGCTGAAGGACCTCTCGTAAGTTCGATAGACCAGTTGGTGTGCATATACACACCAACAAATTACGTATATACACAAATAATTGATTGGTCTATGAAAGAAGTCGAGAGTTCACAAATTAATTTTTAGTATAGATGAGTCACAGCAGTGAATTACAGATTTGAGCTGACTTGTGCGCGGGTAGGACTATGCTATGTTCAATTATGAATACAAGATAAATGACATATGCGATGAGATTCAAGTAGATAGTGTGATGAAACAGAGCAAGAAATTGAATACATCAAATGAATAACCACCAAACCATTATTCCAGATTTTTTGGGATTTTCTCTCCTTGTTTCAATATTATTTCAATATACGTGTAGTAAGAAAAAATCAGATGATTTGCCAAACTGGCAATCAAAGAATTTTCTTATCAGAGAGCCTGAAAGAAAAATTCACTAGCTTGTCAGTGACAATATGTAATGAAAAAGGTATCTCGAATCACCCTGTGTAGCGATATTCGCTCAATATCAGAAAAATGGAATTGATGACTTTCAATGGAACATGGTAGTATCTATAGATAAATGCTTGACACACAACGCCTCTTGTTTTCATTTTCAGTTTTCAAGAAAATTCAAGAAAAAGAATGTCATTTCGAAGAATTAGTAATAGGAATCCTGATTGGAGAGGAATCAGAATGTTCGCGTGTTTCATCAAAAACTAAACAAAGTGCTTCCTCTATTTGCTATTTTATTGGGTTCCGTGACGAAAATTCGATAGATGACGTGTCACCATTTTGATTTTAGAAAAAATGTCTCCTACGCCGCCAATTTTAAAAACAAATGTTCACTTGTGATATATCATTGAAAAATTATGTTTCCACTCTATCCAATGGCATGAAAACATCTACAGGGGTTCCATTTAAAATTCTTGGCCTATGTCATTTTCTGGTGAAACCGGAATTATTTTTTCATGGAAAATACGGTTTTTGAGGACTACATCCTCAATTCGAATGTCAAATGTCGAACAACGGAATGATGCCTTATCCACTGAATTTGTTGTAACCTTGTATACACAATATAAATCATGTAATATTATCATTTGAAAAAAAAACTGTAGAACTGATAAACCTCCTATTGAATATGAAGAAATAAGTACAAAACACAATGAAGAAAAAAAAAATAGCAATGAACAGCCACACAAACAAGAAATTATTTCAAATTACATAATCAACACTGAGAAAATTGATAATATGAAAGAAAACATGTGGTTTTGAAAAGGAAATTTCATATCTGAAAATCATTGTCAGACAAAGATTTCTTCATACGCGAATTGCAAGAAAAAAAATCAACTAATACAAAGGAAACAGTTCCAACAGTAGGAAAATAGGTGCCCCCATGCGAACCGCAAGTGTCACATCGCGATCGCGAAGTATGTAACCTTGACCATGAATCGAGCGACGGAGTACCGGGAGGCATATTGTCAAACAGTGTGACGAACACGTATTTGGTGTTGGCAAACCCCCTTGCAATACAGAGCACGCTGTGAATCACTCGGGACCTTGCGAGTGACAACGCTGCATCTGGTTAAACAAAATCCAGTGTGATACAGAGACTGATTATAGTTTTCTTGTTACAAATCAACTTCTCAGTAATTTGTTTAATCAATAATACAATATACAGTTATGGATTGAAACGTATGAATTAGACAATAATAATGCATTTGTAATTGGATTTTTCTCTCAGACATAATAAAGTTCACTTGGTTTCAGTTGCCATCATACAAATTCAAGTGTATTACATATATTATGATCTCGGAATCTCTGATAGATAGAGGGTTGGTTGAATTAGAGCAGAGTCCATGGACGTATAAACTTATTTACATCGTAATGTGAAGTCAGATAATACGGTCACAGTATACCACCTGATGTTGAATTGGAGGTTGTCACGTCCTGTCGCTAATAATTCCTAACCTCAGTCTAATCCTCTCAAGTATTTGTTATTACCTTTTTTGTAATCATCTATTCAATTAGATGTTCATTATGATCCAATTCATAGAACTCAAGGAATAAATCATATGTCCATAGATAGTCACAATCAAATATTATAAAACTGTCGTTATACATTATTTCAAAGTTATTCTGTAAAGGTTACCAAGATTATACACAACCGACAACGCCGCTGCAAAACAGGCTCGTTTCGTAATGTTTCGTGCTTTCGACGAGTTCGGCGTTGTTCGTTTATGTTTATGTGTTTGAGGAAGTTTATTGTTTTCGTTGTTTTTGAGTGAATTTTCTTATTTTTTTTGTAAAAAGTCAATAGACAGAGACTAATAATGGTGTTACACTGCTGGATTTGCCAAAAAACAAAGTTTTAATACCCAAATTTCACCTTCCATTCGTAAGTACCATTTGTTTACATGTTCGAATTAGAGTTTCATAGGCGTAACAATTGATATTTTCATCAAATAGAGAATGCGAAGTCTCGATGTATTTCTTCATATATGTTTATATCCATTTTTTACGTACATAATTTATCTGAGAACATTCCTTTTCAATTCTTTTCTGTTAAGAGGAAGCTGTACTATGATATGAAGCAATAATGCAAGGGTTTCGTAGTTCCTAACTTTTCACGGTCATTTTTCATTTTCAGTGGATGAAAAATAATGTACATATTCATGAACATCTTATAAATGTTTCTGCCGTCTTACTTTTTCGAAATTTGATTCGGTTCTTGAGAAAAAAAATTGAAAATCATCAAAGAACACGTTATTTTGCGATTTTTTTAAAGAAAAAACTGAATCAAATTTCGAAAAAGTGAGACGACAGGAACATAGATTAGATCTTCACAAATATGTGAATTCGCATTCTCTATGTATTGCTTCATATAAATATATATCCATTTTTGTATGTTCATAATTTATCTGAGAATATTCCTTTTCAACACTTTCATACCCTATCAGAGGGTTCAAACTTGAACGATGGAAACTTGTGATTTTTATAGACCTCTAATCGCAGATTCGTGATAAAGTCCTAATGCAGAATTTTCATTCCACGCCCTGTATGATGAATGTCAATTTATCATACACCCAAAAGTAAATATTGTGAAGTTTCGGAACATCGGCTGGGGATAGTCCTGCACGATTCGCTGTTGCGTTCCAATTAACAGTCCTGCTCCTAAAGTGGCGTATGGAGTTAGTAACAAAGCCTACACAGAACACGCAGAAAGAGATGATGATGTGGTTGTGAGCAACAAGAAGTAGGACGGTGCATGTAGGTGGGTGTGGAAAACTACCAGCTGAGCGTGAGAGCGGGCCAGCTGCATAATGGACCTCGGTCTCTAACGGGGGTTAACGAGGATAGCTAGCAGACCTGCCACTGCGCATATGGTAGTGAGTAGATTACTAGCTTACAAAACACAGCCGAAAAACTCTGAAAGAGAGCTAATGAGCGGTGCCTGAAAAATATGTTAGCCAGCTCTCTTAAGCGAACCACATCAGTCATTGAAAACACTTTGGGGTTTGCAAAAAGGTCCCATTAGGGACTAGTTGCTGACGTGCAAACGTCCCCCACCAGTACCAGTTACCAGTCCTATAACGTTACAGCGTTACCAGTAAAAAGCTTTGAATTTATGGAAAAAATCATGAGACAATCTCCGCGAATATTTATCGTTTATCGAAAACTACTTAGGATAAGTGAGTTGTAATTTGATATGATGGATTCTTCAGTATAGTGCTTATTTAAAATTTGTGGTAAACATTTTTATATAGCAATGCACTATCGCCATTTTCAGAATTTTTGCCTCAATTGGATCCAAATACAATGTGGAAAGTACAAAAATGAAATCATGTGGAGGAAAAATCCCAAATAGTCAGTCAAAATGAATTAATTGATGGGTTTCAAGAGGGCTACTAGACTGCACTAAAACTAAATAGGTCCATGAATGAAAAGAGTTTGTCGATAATTAAAAATATCAAACAAAATACTGATGAATGTTTCGATTTCGTCCGGGCACATAACTCTCTACATTCTACTAAAATAATATAGCAACAAAGTTTGGAAAGGGTTTCATTCAATTACAAAATTCAAGACCGGACTTGGTTTTTGTAAAAAAGCTAAAAAACATTTATAATTTTCGGAATAGATTTGTTGATAAAGGCTTTGGTTTTGGTGGCGTTGAATTCAATTCGATTGTTGAGTCGCCAGGCTGTTGTTTCAGCAAGATCTTTATGGACAGCGTTGACCTACCTTCGTCGTAAGTTCTTAGTTTTCTGGGAAGAAATGGAAATACTAGGAGCAAACGCAGTATGGAGAGTACTATCATCTGCAAAGCTGTGGATGGGGCAAGTTGTTACTCCCAACAAATCATTGATATGAAGAAGGAATAATGTTGGTGCCCAAATTGATCCTTGTGGAACGCCGGAATTGATGGCAATGGTAACAGACGATACTACGTCCACCACCATATGGAGCGATCTGCTTAAAAGGAAGCTCGATAAAAGATGGCATAACTGAGGTGGTACGCCGTATGATGGTAGTTTTTGGAGGGGTCCTTGGTGCCAAACACGGTCAAATGCCTTTGATATATCTAACGAAACAGCTAGAGATTCCCCATGTGTTTCTAGTGAAGCTTGCCATATATGGGTGACGTACGCAAGTAAATCTCCAGTTGCTCTTCGGTGGCGAAAGCCATATTGTCAATCATTAATGATTCCTGAGCTTTCCAAATATTTGATAAGCTCAATGTTGATGACTTTACCCGACTCGTACGAGATGGTAAATAACTTGCAGTCAATTTTGGTGCACACTCTTTGAGGAAAATGGGTAAGGCTACTGAACAGTTAGCCTTATTCGTTTCGAGACAAAGCAAAATGCGTCTGATAGTGCGTTGACGAAACACGATTTCGGGCATTCGACTTTCAACGGGTGGAATGTCTGGCGGAACTTTTCCCTGGGAATCTAGGGTGGAGTTTGCTGCGAACATGCAAAAGTGTTCGCTTTCTCTTGCAATTTTGTTGCTATTGTGCCGTCTGCTTTGGAGAGTAATGGGAATGAACTATTAGCAACATTTCTTCTGACTGCTTCATCAGTTTTCCCCAGACTAAACTGCACAAAATCAAATGAGAACAACGGGAAGAGACACATCTACATTTCTCAATACAAGTGAGAAAATAGCAAAACATCCAATACCGCAGGATAGTAATGTGGTATTCATATTTTCACTCATAATGAGTTCTAGAACAAATATTAATCATTTGAATATATCTATGTATCTTACCCTCGTGGTATATGCTCCCTCTGTGGCACTCTCAATTTCTCGACTGAGACCAAAATCGGCTATCTTACAGGTTAATTGCGAATTAACCAATACATTTCTTGCTGCTAAATCACGATGTACATAATTCATTTCACTCAAATATTGCATGCCCGATGCAATACCTCTCAGCATTCCAGTCAGCTGAATCATTTGGAATTTGCCATCATTTGCCTGAAATCACAAAAAATGTTGAATTTTGATTTTTGAATTTACATTGAACACCATATGCATATTCATATACAGGGTGTTATAGATTCAAATCGTCATATGATCCTGTAGAAAGGAGACACTTTGATGGCTTCAAATCACCCCCTATTGATGTATCTATCGTCTTTCAACTGATTGGCGGTCCGTTGGTCGAGAATGCAAAGGTGCAGAGTTCGCAAGGGACCTACCACCGAGACATGGGTTCGAGCCCTAGGTAGCCCATGGATGTCTGTATATGTAAGCTTTCCTAACCTCGCTCAAGTTTCGACTTATAGGGCGTTGGTTCCAGTAGTAGAACCAACAAGGAAATGCAATTAAAAAAATATACATGACTTCATCTGGTCATTATTGTTTGAACCACTATGTATAATTTCTTCATACTTGGTAGATATCTTCCACTTACATTACCCATGAAGACTAATAACTGGAGATCGCAATCCCGGCCAGTCTTTAGGAGAAACATAAAACTGCTTCTATTTCAAAAACACTATGTGGCAAAATTTTGTAGATGTTTCGATATCTAAAAAGAGCGGGAAAATGGATGGGGTGACCTACTTTTTACGAGCGCGCATTCAATTTGACAGATTATTTTTTTTTAATATTCAGCTCCAAATTGAGCTAATAATTCAAAATCCAATCAATTTCAATAAAATAATAACAGTCTTCAAATTTGAACTTCATTAGAGTCAAATTAGGTAAACATCGATAGATTTGTTCGTTTGACAAAATAACTTGTCAATAATGTTGAAAATTTTCTAGGGCTCATTGAAATTTTCACTATTTATCCATGAGCTTTGATAAAGTAGTATTTGCAAAACATTCTAGAATTCTCATAGTTTATAATTACTAATGTGCTATTATTGGTAACGTTGAGTGGAAGTGGTACATTGAAAACTGTGTGTGTGGCAGAGGTATAAAATTAACTACTGGTGGGTGCAGCTTGAATAATACGCAGATGACGCAAACGCCATCACTCGTTTGTACATCTGTTCTTAGACCGATATTCTGTAACCTGTACGCAGTTGCTCAAAGATCTCGAACAATTACGAGAGAAAGTCTAAATTCGGTACGACGCGGTGGTGCCGACTTCCCGTGCATTGAGAAAAACGCTCCAAACGTTGGACAGTCGACTAGCCGTGCTAGCCGATATAAGCTTTAAAAAAATTTCATCTGGGTGATGGAAGAGTGCATTTAAATCCAGTTGCATTCATTTCGGAATGCACGAGTGGAAAGCTGTTAGTTTTATATTCTGTCGATATTAATTTCACCTCGAATCATATTTTCACAAATGCAACATTATTTGTTGAACTAACAGCACGTTGCGTAAAGCCTTCAATATACGATTGAATATTCAAATTGTTTATATCCAAAGTAACGTGTTCCTTAGCTGGGGAGTTGGGAGAGTCGATTCCACCAGTTAACAGAGAGGTTAATAGTCCAGTAGTCAGGGACCATGAGTAAGCCTTGCCCATCAAACGGTCAGGTAGTTTTGATTATTGGATTGAACTTAAAAAAATAGACAGTGATGAAATCATTCAAAGTTTCTTGAATTCAGATGGTGAATCAATTATAAATCTTATGAGCAGGACCAATCAATGAAATCTGTTTGACCAGTAGTTGGATAATCCATTTTAGGATTAGGAACGTTGAGCAAAATGATCGATAAACAAAACAGAGATTGTTGTTTATGCTCCACAAAAAAATTCCTAACCTCACAACTATCTGCACTACACTTCTCACAATACTTTGACAACGAGCACAGTGTAAGGATACACCATATAACACCGAACGGTACCAATGCTACACAATCTACTCTGGTGTTCAATATTGTTGATAATGGAGGCACAGTGAACAGACCTGATATGTGTAAAGAGGAATGCTATGGGTGTGTCTAATGTAAAAACTATCACGGTGCCCATGTAATAGTTGTATTCGATGGATTCTACAAAATAATTTTCAAAGATCGTAGAACCGCAAGATTTCTTCGACGAAAAAATGAATGCCCAGGTTTTTGCAAGATAAATTCCTGGCGAACGACAGTAACAAAAATAGTTTTATTTTAACGCTCAAACAGCAATTTGCTGAATCAAATATATTTGTAAAATAGGCCGTCGTGGATGCAGATACGTTGATTGTCAACACTGCGATTTGCATGTCTCCAGAGTATGATGCTGTTATAATCGTCGGCGAAGACATAGATTTGCCTTTTCTCCTAACAGGATTAAGACCAGTCCATAATGATATTTTTACGCTGGCGGCAGTAGAAGTTAGTTTCTCTGGTAACAAAAGAGGGGCAGAAGTCTCGTATTATTCCCTAGGGAGATAATATGAAATATTTTCTCCCTAGGGAGTTTATACCAACTTGACATTTTTCCGCATAGCTCTGCGCTTTCATTTCGGAACACCCTTCTCTGAAGCGAGTATAAGCTGCATCATAAAGATTTCTGGTAGCATCTCACTGGTACCAAGTTAAGAATCACTGCAGATGCGGTATCAATAGTTTCTTGGGGTTTTCCCTCGATTCCTCGTTCCATAACCGTTAACCATTTTCAAAGCTGTTTTCATAAATTTCAGTTTGATATTCGCTGTCACCATAGGTTTTCAACATGCATGCTGTCAAGATACGAATTCCACAAACTATACAACTACTAATTATGACAAAACACTTCGAGCAAATTTTTATTCTTTCTTAATTTTTTGTGATTCTTTCGCCAGCGTGAAAAATAGTATATATACCTCAGGAGAGCATGCTATTTTTCCCTCGGTGCTTTGTATCGCACCTTGGAAAAAGTCTTGCATTTCTGTCTGACCTCAAATGCAACGGACAGGCAATGACAATGTTTCTCAGTTTGACATATCCAAGAAAATATACGTAACGAAGCAAGGAAGTTCAGGAATCATAGAACGAATTTATGTTCGTGAACAAATAATCATTTTATTGTGATGCAGCGGGGTTGCCGTATCTCAGCTTTTAATGGTCATAAAAAAATCCATGTTCAGATTTGGATAAGGTAGGTATCAAATGGCAATGAGAGATCAACACGATCATCATACTAAAATATCATGAGTAACTGGAACTTATAATTGCGCGTTTTCGTATTTTATAGCAAATTGCACCATTTCAAAGCGTTACAGTCAGTCGAACAGAAACTTGTTGAGAACTTTTATGGAATTTAGTCTTTTATAAGAATGATGATATATATATTTTTGTGCTTGAACCCACCAATAAGGAAATGCAAAAATGAACAGCTTCCGTTGTTTTTCAAGATGGCGGCTAGCGAGGGCGGCCGCCGAGGTCTAAAAGAACCCCAAACTCTAGGACATCCAAGAATCAGAACAACAGGAAAAATTCCTCTAGCTACTTGACTATTATGCAGCCGGCCCTAAAAGCGTACATGCAAGGGATAATTTGAGCATCGAGGAATTTTTATATCGAAAAAATTGAACGCGTTAAAAAAAAGATTAATAATCTAAATTGAAATAATTTTCAATTTCGTCACTACCTTAGCTACTATCCTCGATTTTGATAGATTGAAAAATGTCTTTGCCAGAAGGGACTCTGTGGATATTTCATTTATTTATAAAATACTCAACAATATTATAGACTCTGAATAATGAAACTGCTAGGAATAGGCTAACTTTCTACCCGCCCTGGTTCTCAACAAATTACTATGGTAATCAGAGTTACCGGTGTTTTTTGTCCAAATAGACAGTGATACCGCTTTGTGAATATAATGAATGCCTCACCAGCATAGTTAAAAGGAATCTAATGGTGTACCTGTTATGTATTGACCAAACTTCTCTTACCAATCTCATGTTAGTAAGTATTTCGTCATCTGTTTTTTCTACAAGTTTTATCTACACCATGTTTTATAGATGTCTTGATAAAGGAAATAAACATTTCCGAAAGCTCGGCTATGTAACGAAGAGTTTTCTTTTATGGCCAAAATTTTGACTGCATCCCCAACACGAAGAAATATTGTGATATTTTTTCTATCTTCAGATATTTTATATATATATATACATACAATATGCCTGAAAAAGTAGGCAAGAAATGAAAAACTTTTTTATGGTTGATTATATGAAAAAAGTCATTCCACATATGAAAATCTGCAGAGCCCAAACCAAGAAGGCAAATATCCGATTTTTTTTTTCAGTTGTATATGAGATTGGCCAAAATATGTGAATTTCTCACAAAGAGTAAAGTACCTTTATTTTCGACAATATCGAAAATTATTAGAAAGTAAAGTTTCCTGAAATTGAAAACTACGTTCACATATTCAATTATATATATCTACGATGGAAATAATGTTTCATTATTTTTAGAAATTTCTGTTCAATTTTTATGGACGTTGTATATGGCCGTAGGTACAGTATAGTAGGCAATGCGTGTTGTAAAGCAATTACGCACTCGCCGCTATGCAACTGCATGTCTAATTTCCTATGTGTAAATGTTTCTTACAACATTCATTACGTGATATGTCTCATATTTTCATTGTTGTTCACAATTAGACTCGTTATATCAGTGCTACCTACAGGTTATCGTCTTCAAACAAAACGTTCTGCGCTCAGTCTCCAAACATTGTCATCGTCCAGTAAACCGCCATTGCCGTTAAACCTGTCATATGTTCAACTTGTTTAAGTTCAACTACCGATAATAAATTGAAGATATTTTTTAGGAGGTGTTGAAGTTCGTTTGAACTTTCAATTTTGAATGTTCAGCTCTGTTGAAATAAAAACTAGATATTATGAAACTCAATAAGTATCTATATGAAGGCAATATAAATTATTTCATATTGATAGTTTCATTTGAGCTATACTAAGTGTAATTTACGTGCAATTATTATCCAATCTTATTTATATCTTAGTTATACGAAATATAATTCACCAGCACCAATACAATTTTGCAATCTGATCAGTCAATCGATTATTTCTGAAAATATATTCAACTTCAACATTATATTTCAATTTCAACAGGAAATTAAAACGAACTCAAAGTCGGTCGACCACAATATTTGATATAAAGATAGTCCGTGTGACTATAGTTTCGGCTCTACGGCCATCTTCAGACACAATAAAAAAGTAACTAGAAAGTTACAAGTAGTACAGGTGTTAAACAAAATGGTAGCTGAGAAAGAGATGACATACCTGTTATGTAGAAAACATCTTAATAAAAATTCATGTAATTATCGGGTCGTTATAATTAATAATCAATCCAGCCTCACAATCAACAAAATTTGTAACGGCTGAAAGGCCAAAAGAACAATACTATAATAATAATAATAAATACATTTTATTTCAAGGAATACTACAATATATAAACGTGATCACATAAAGTAGGATTAAATGAAACAATAGTCAACAAAAGAATATGATAGTCACTTGTAAGTTCTACAAATATTTCCCAGATTATTCATCATATGGTTCGATGTTAACCAACAACTTAAAAATTGTTTTCTTGAATTTTGCTAATGATTTTATCGATTTGATGTCACTAGAGAGTTTGTTATAAAATGTAATACAAGAGTATAATGCACTGGACTCAGTTAATCGCAATCTGTGTGCTGGATATGTGTAGTTAGAGTGTCTGGTATCATGTTCTGTCTGAGATTCCATATTTATAAATAATCGTTTATTTTTGAAAATGAATAATAGGCACTCTTGAATGAACATTGCATAAAAGGTGAGTAGTTTATTTTTTCTGAATAAACCTCTGCAGGAATCTCCAGGTTTCAAGTTCCAGAGAATTCTGAGAATTCTCATCTGGATTATGAAGATCGCGTTTGCGGCCCTGCTACTTCCATAGAAAATGATACCATACCTCATGATTGACTCTACGTTTGCATGGTAAACCATCTTAAGTGTATGGTACTTGACATATTTAGCAATAATTCTTATACTATAACCAGACGAGTTCAATTTTCCACTGATATTATTGATGTGATTCATCCAACTCAATTTAGTATCAATGTGCATTCCTAGAAATTTCACATATTCTGACATGCTCACATTTTGATTATCAATTTCAATATGTGCTGGAATATCAGATCTGGGATGATTGGTTGTGAGAAACAAAAAATTAGTTTTGCTTTTGTTCAGAATTTGTTTGTTCATTGTAAACCACTCATTTGTTACTTTGAGAATATAATTAACATTAATTACCAAATCCGGAAACAGTTCACCAGGGACCAATAAGTTTTTGTCATCTGCATAGTTGGTGAGGCAACATTTGCTCTGATCAAGATTTTCTATCAGGTCGTTGATGTAAATTATAAAAAGTAGAGGGCCTATAATACTGCCTTGTGGAACACCAGTGTTCGAGATTTCATTGATATCTGATTTGACTGTTTTGTTCTCTTTTCTAATAACTACTCTTTGCTTTCTCTCGAACAAATATGACCTAAACCAACTGAGCGCAGTTCCTCTGACTCCATATTTGTCCAATTTGTATAGTAGAATATCATGATGTAGGCAGTCATACGCCTTGGACAAGTCTAAAAAAGTTCCTAGGACAAGTTCTTTATTTTCGAGTGCTTCTATAGAATTCTGCACGAAATCGAAAATTGCAGTTTGTGTAGATTTTCCCTTTTGGTAGCCGTGTTGATGGCAAGTCAGAAAATCATTCCTTTGGAACCAAGACATCAATCTGTTACACATGACTTTTTCGAAAATTTTTGAGAAGGATGACAGCAAACTTATAGGTCTATAATTTTCAATATCAGATGGATCTCCCGTCTTGTACAATGGTTTCACTAATGCCAATTTCAAATTTTCTGGATAAATACCGTGTCTTAGTGAGTTGTTTACAATGAATGTTTTATGGGTTCTATGATATCTAGGATGACAGATTTGATTACACTCACAGGAATCTCATCATCACCACTACTCGACTTATTTTTGAACTTCCTAACTATTTCCAAGATTTCATTTTCGTCCACTGGTTGGATGAATATAGACTCGTTACATGATTTGACGTTGGTTGAGAAATGTATATCATTTAGCTGATCCAGTAATTTACGTGGAACATTTATCATGAAATCGTTTATCCTATTAGCGATTTCATCAGGCGGTCCTAACAATTGTATCTCGTTTGCTTGATTTTGGTTCCCTTTGATTACATTGACAATGTTCCATGTAGTTTTGTTCTTATTGTCAGATTCACAAATTCGATTATGATACATTTTCGACCTTCCTTCTAACAACTTGAGGTTGTATTCCTTCTTTGTTTTATTATACTGGTCTTTGTATTTGGAATCTGCATTTTTGAGTACATATAAAATATCGAGTCTGGATTTACATTCAATGACTTCGGGTGAGTTCTTAATCATGTGTGTTGGTTTTCTCGAATGGATTGGCAATTTCTTTTTTGGGCAACATATGTCAAAGTGAAAAATGAAAGTATTATAAAAATAAAAAAAGTATAAGTAAGTGCAACATCAGGAAAAAGGGAAAATTTTTATTTTGAAATCTACTCAATTGAGCTTCATCGGAATGCAAGCCAACCATGGAAAGGAAAGGCAGAAATGTAAAAATTGAAAGTGGTAATTTGACATTGACATGACAATATTGACAATTTCAAACACAGAATGAAACATTTTTGAATGACAATCAATCATATGAAAAATGGGGCTCGACACCTGAAAGAGACTTGATAATGAAAATTCGGAAAATTATATAACATCAAATAACAATGCAAAAAACATTTGGGTTGATGACAGAGATACAAGCGGAACGGTGATAAGAACTGCCAATAAATGGAGAAGAAGATAAACTGTTCATGCTAAAAATGAGAAGAAGACGAACAAAACTTGTGTCAAGCTAATGAATACAGAACCGGCTCTAGCGCAGGAAATGCTGTAATGAAAATTAAGAGAAATGTAAAGTACGAAAAACACCTGTACTACTTCTAACTTTCTAGGTACTTTTTCAATGTGTCTCAAGATGGCCGTACAGCCGAAACTATAGTCACACGAATTATCTTTATATTGGATATTGTGGTCGACCGACTTTGAGTTCGTTTTTTCCTCCTGTTGAAAAATACTGGGTCACTTTGAGAATGGATGGTTTCCATGACTTATATTTCAATTTTATGTAACCCCCAAACGTACTGCAAAATAAAATTAGATAATGAGGGGTCACAAGTCAGCTACCCCTGAAGGCTTATATTCTCCATATTGCACGCAAAATGTAGTTAAAAAACATTAGAACGTTGACGGGTCTCGCGAATTTTTAGAAAAGTCATTCGCCTTCTCGATAGGGAACTTATTCCAGTTAAAATCTTACTGTATACACCCATTCATCTCAGAGTAAAAAAAATGTCTATGTATGAATCATCACATTCGATGTCACTCTAACTTTTGAATGTGTCACCCACCACTGATCACTGTTTTTTTTTTCATCATCAACCTCAGCCAGTTTTTCATATCCACCGTATTTTATACCATTGATAATCATTCCGAAATGATGTCATTATTAACGAACAATAATTATTACATAATTACCATCTGTGACAACATTTTTCTCATTATTTGTGAATGAACGTTATTTCAGGTCAGACCCATGGTCACATACGCTTCTCTAGTGTGGTGGACCAAAAGTAAGGAGAAACAGCACAACTTAAGCTGCAAAAAATCCAGGGACTAGCGTGTCTTGGGATCACAGTGGCTATGCGTACGTGCCCTACTGCAGCAATGGAAGCTATGCTTGACCTACTACCCTTGCATATTTTTATCAAGAGGACTGCAGCTCTCAGTGCATACAGACTGAACTCCACTGAATTGGCCAGACCAGGTGATGTCACTGGTCACATGGTCATTCTACAAGAAGTACAAATGGAATCTGCTACCAAACCATGGGACATAATGCCAGCCAGGCTCAGTTTCGATCACACCTTTGAAGTGGTTATGAAAAGCCGCCCTAGGTACGGTTCCGCTGAGCCTCAGCTGGACAGAGGTTCCCTTGTTTGGTACCACGATGGTTCGAAAATGGAAGAAGGGGTAGGCGCGGGTGTATATGGACCCGGTAGTAGGCTATTTGAAGCCTTAGGTCACTCCCCCACTATCTTCCAAGCTGAGATACATGCCATCAACCTTTGCGCCCAAAGGTGCCTGAGCAAAGGTCTGAGGGGTGCCAACATATACAGTGAGGACGTAAAAAGTCCTCCTCCCCCTTTAACCTTTGAACGGAACAAGCTAGCGAGGTCGGGTAAAATCCAGGCAAAAAGGTACTTCTTTCACTACTATTTGGCATGAAAATGGTTGTGGTCACGTGACATAGTGTCAAGTGGGCACCATCAACTTTTTTTTTTAAATGTGAAGAGGGGTGACGTGGTACCTTGTTTTGAAGGCCTTTCGATTCTCTATCCAACTCTGCATTGTGTGTGAAAATCACTCAAGCCGTTTCAAAATGACAAGCGTTTGAAATGTACCTGGGAAACAGTAAATCACGTTCGGATTGAATTCCAAAACCGATTTTTCAGTGTCAATAAGTGAACGATGAACATTTCGAGCATGTTTGAGCACTTGTTACAATTCCTACTCGAAATCATGCTGCAATTGAAATTTATTCAGATTTTTTATGCATTAATATTAATATTTGAAGCAAATTTCAAACGCTTGTCATTTTGAAACGGCTTGGCCGATTTGTACAAACGAAGCGGTGTTGGATAGAGAATCTAAAGGCCTTCAAAACAAGGTACCACGTGACCCCTCTTTAAATTTGAAAAAAAAAAGTTGATGGTGCCCACTTGATACTAGGTCACGTGACCACAACCATTTTTATGCCAAATAGTAGTAAAAGAGGTACCTTTTTGCCTAAATTTTACCCGACCTAGCTAGCTTGTTTCGTTCAAAGGTAAAAGGGGGGGGAGGACTTTTTACGTCCTCACTGTATATCTGCTCAGATAGCCAAGCCGCACTAAAATCCCTAAAATCATTCGTTTTCACATCAAAGATTACATGGGACTGCTTTGAAACGCTCATGTAACTGGGAAAGGGCAACAAAGTCACATCCTTTGATTCCTTCATGCCCTGGGTTCCAGGGCATGAAGGAATCAAAGGAAATGAGGCAGCTGATCGCCTTGCAAAAAAAGGTGCAGCATCTGCACTTTTTGGTCCTGAGCCTTTTTGTGGGATAAGCAAATGTCACCTACAGGGAGAACTCGGGAAATGGGAAGAAATTGAAAAGTCCTCCTACTGGAGAGCAACTCCAGGTCAACGACAAGCGAAAAGGTTCATCAACCATTCGCAGAACCGAGCCAAAGAGCTACTCAGCCTCAGCAAACCAGACCTAAAGCTTATCACAGGCTTCCTCACAGGACACGGCCCTCTGAGGTACCACCTCAAAAAGATGGGTCCGGCGGAGACTGACACTTGTCACTTTTGTAACAATGCGACCGAAACGGCGGAACACATACTTTGCTCATGTGAAGTATTAGTCCGCCAAAGGCTGAACTACCTAGAACAGGTCTATCTCACCCCTGCTGAATTGGAAAAGTCAACCGTCAGGAAAATCGTAGGCTTCATCAGAAGTCTAGGGTTAGAGGACCAAAACTAGATAGGGGTAATCACAATAGATCTTCTAGGTCGCAGTGATCGAGAGGTCTCTCAGCCTATACGACCCATCTACAATCTACAATCTACAACGTTATTTCACTACAATACTCCAATATCTTCTTATATTTTCCTGCAATACAAAAATGGGCGAATTTTGATAGACCAATATCCATTAGAAAGTTCTTGAACTGAAATTAATTCGATACCATGATTCTACTGATATCTTTACAGATAAATGAATGTTCAACTAAAAAATAGTACATCATACATCAAGGGACAGGAATGCAAGATTTTTCACAAAGCACCGGGGGAAAAATTAGCATTCTGTCCTGAGGTGTATAAACTATTTTTTAGGCAGACGAAAATACAAAAATTAAGAAAGAATAAAACTTTGGTTAAAGTATTTTGTCATGATTGTTGTGGATTTATTTTTTTATCGTTATTCTCAAGTATGTTTTGGAAAACTCTACTTCATATAATATGCTTAAGGATTGTAAAAAAACATAAAAGAAAGGGTTGTCATAATAAAAAATTTAGAAAATTATTATAAATACATAAAAAAGGTCATTCGAGCAGATCTAACACATTGATACTAGGTAATACGTTTACAATTATTAGTAGAAGTTTGTGGAATTCGTATCTTGACAACAAGCATCATGTTGGCAACCCATGAAGACAGCAAATAACAAACCGAAATTTATAAAAGTTGCTTTACAAATTATTAACGGTTATGGTTATGGAACAAGAAATCGAGGGAGAACCTCAAGAAATCGTTGATTCTGCTTCTACAGTGATTCTCAACTTGCTACCAGTGAAATCCATAAAACTGTATGATGCAACTTAATCTCTTCAGAGAATGGTAATCCGAAAAGAAATCGCAGAGCTATACGGAAAATGGAATTTTGTTATAACCTCCCTAGGAGGGTTACAATATCTCCCTAGAGAATATTATGCCACTTCTGTCCCTCTTTTGTTACCGGAGAAACTGACTTCTCCTCCTGCCGGCATAAACACGATACTACTCACCCTTAAGAATGTGTCCAGTGACCCATTCTCCATATATTCGGTTATAATCATAACCGGATTTGATTTCGTGACAACTCCTTGCAGGAAAATAACATTTGGATGTTCGAATTGGCCCATTATAGAAGCCTCAGTTAGGAAATCGTTACGGGATTTATCCAAAGAACCTGCTTTTAGTGTTTTTATAGCAACATCTATGTCAACACCGTTCATCTTCAGTTTTCCTCGGCATACATCTCCAAATTCTCCACCACCTAAAAAAAACATGAAAGTATTGAAAAATAAATGACAAAACGTAGTTGACTGGCCAATTAAAACCCCAGAACATTGTATGTCAAAGTTGTATACTTGCGGAGTTATTACCACGCAACATGTTCATAATATATGGTTACAGTGCTTGATGATTCGAGTTTTATCTGAACCTTCACTTAAAGTGTTTCTATCGACAACGCCCTACATACTTTTCACTCTGTATAGTGATATACAGTGTGTTTGAAACAGAAGTGGCTCCGTTGCTAGAATAGTTAGATTACTGTAAAATAAGTTGGGTTCGCTCAGTCAACATATTCTTGAATTTTTTTTCAGTGACGGGAAAAAAGTTCAAAATTTCATCTCTCTTGACAGGTTATAAAATGCCGCTTCTCATAGATTACTTTTTTCCCACGGAAAAAAGTGAGTATTTTTTTCCCGGATACATACAATGTTGATGGCTTTTGTTGTGCCATAGTTCCGAAAAATAAGCCAATAACACCGTCTCCGAGAAAGAGGTGCAGGTCCTTTTATCTTCCATCCGACTTCGCGGTTACGTATATTACTAAACAACCACTAAATTCGCAATTTTTGAGAATAGAATCACAGACTAACAAATATTTGATTGTTTCAAGAGAATTATGAAAATGCTATAAAAAGATGCCTACAACGCAGGGTCATTACTGTTAAAAACATCAAATATCACGTTGATAATTTTCTGATATTAATATAATGTAATATCTTAATACTGTCACCAATAGGGTTATTTTCTTAAATTTCATTTAAATTCACAAAGGGTTTGAAGTCATTGAACGGTCACGTCTTTTATTAATTCCAAAATTTTCGAATCGTGAACGAATTTTTTTTCACAGTAGTTGAACATAAACACAGGCGAACGAACCTGGACTATCGACCTGATATCTTCACTGTCACGTTTCCGAAAATATAGACAACTATTTAAAAGACGTAAGGAAGCGGGTTCGACAGTTCGACTACCGGTTCGACAGTTCGACTACCGGTTCGACAGTTCGACTACCAGTTCGACTGCGAGTTGGACTGCCAGTTCGACTGACAGTTCAAGTTCTAGCTCTGTTTTTGTTATACGAGTTAGGGAAGCCTAAGTTCTACCGATTGTGAGTTTGTAAAGTTGCCACTGTACTCGAATCTTCGGAGTTCGGGCAGAACAGAAGATGCCCTTCCTCACAGGAATATTCGTTCATTTGTACATATAGGGTAAGTTAAGATCTAGAACATAACTTAGGCAACCCCCGCCTACAGTTTGTGAGAATACCTTGTCTTATTATATATGGGAACAATGTTGGATTTTGGCTCACGATTTATTGTCTCCCTCCGCTTCCCAACTTGGAGCTGAAATCTACTTTTTTTTTCTTATAGAATAATAGTTATTTATTATACAAGGGAAAAAAGAAGTAGATTTTAGCTCCAGGTTGTCCTCGCGTAGCGGAGAGAGACAAAAAACCGTGAGCCAAAATCTAATATTTTCCCGTGTATAATACACTTTTTTTTCTGTGACAGAAGGAAGGACGAAGCAATATTGAGAAGATATTGTCAAGAATGGATAAAAACTATAATTTTATTGAGAATATTTGAAATTCTCATTTCATTCAAGAACAGTACAATAACCTAGTCTAGATCATATTCTTAGAATTATTTAGCTTACAGGATATCAGTAGAGAATTACGATATTCAAAGGAAATTATAGTTCGGATTTCAATTTTATTATTATTCAAGTAAAGTCGCTGACGGGCAGAAACTGCTGGTTTTGGATTTTTCCTAATCGAGGTGAATACACTAGTTTTTATGCTGAATCAATTACCACTACCAAAACCAAGATGAAAAGGTATTAGAGAAAAAACCGGCAGTTGTGGTTCGGACAGTGGACCGTAAAGTCTTTTCAAATCTTTCAAATCTCAAACATATTTGCATCATGTCTGAACTTCGTGAGTGGCAGTTCCAATCCTCTAATGAAAAGCGAGCCCTTCTGTAAGTACCTACCTTTTTTGAGTATTACTTGTTTTAGTTTTCCTGTTTTGTTTCGATTTGAGTGGATGTATCTTGCTGGATAATTAATGGTCAATTCATTTCATGCCCTAATTGTTTGTATTCAGAATGAATAAACTTGTGAAGTGGAGTTAATTTATTTAGTTATCATTTTCAAAAAAACCTCTTGCAAGCGAGTAAGTCCGAGTTGCGATAGTGGGCGTTAGAGCCACTCGTGACATTATGGTGGAGGCGCCCTGCTCTTTCTTGAATGTTAATTCTTCCTAATTAACCTGATTTTAGTTGAAGTAAGTTTTTATGTGTTGCAATTCGATCAACAGCGAGATACTCCACACCAATTCCAAATCGAAACAAAATGACCTCAAATATTTTTTTAGATTTCAAATATAGGCGCAAAGTGATTAATAGAATCATCGGTCATTCAACTATAGGGGTATTTCATGATGTTTCTATTTTTTTACGTGCATTTTCCTATATTTTGCATCTTTCTATATATATCTTCTTCTTCTCTTTTTTGAATACTCACTAGTTAATTCTGATTAAAATTTTTGCGATTACTTGAAATTTCTCTTGTAACTCTGATGGCCTTATGTCGAATGAAAACATGAAACAGTGGAAATGAGGAAGCATTTCCAAATAATTTTTGGCGCTAAATTCGACAAAATATTGATTAAACACGTGCACCCCGAATAATTTTAGTCCGAATTCACCGATATATTTTTTACGACACGTCATTTATTTGAATAAGTGAATATTTCTTCAAATTCTGCGGAGCTGAACTCACCATTATTTGGAAAAATCATCCATATAATCCGGAAATTTGGGGTCGAAATATCTGAAAAGTTCGAAATATTTCTCCGTCAAGTAATCAAACAGCTTTCTAATAAATGCGAAACGCAATAACGTCGTGGCCTATACATTTTATCGCGATACTAGTTTCAGTGAACCCTAGTGTTGGGCTAGGTCCAGGATTTATTCCACGACTTTATTTTGCAGCTTACTAGACAAAACTGATAACGTGTTGTCACAAATTCATTATTTTATATAATATAAAGTATTAACTCATTTGCAATTTATTCTTCTTTAATCTTGTATTGTATTCGATTTACTCAAACGATATAAGAACATTTCTTTCAAATCCAGGTATGATTCAGGAATTCTCTATGAAACCACTCCTTAACCAAGACTTCTAACCACCATCCCTGTGGTCGGTGGTGGCCAGGCCGTGAGCGTATCCTGTATACTAGTGTATACTCTACCCAGCAGACTACACGACGACACCTGACGACACAGTGAGCGTGAGAGCAAGCCCTAGTTGCTCGTCATATTGATGGAAAACCCAGGTTGATAGTGAACAGGACCGTATTCGGAATAATGAATTATTAGTGCCAGTGACAAAGTTTTTGCCAAATGTTGTGTTGGACTCATTCTTAGTTGGACATTAGAACTTTAATTTCTATGAGTTCGATGTTTTTTGAATAATTTTCTTCATTATATTTTAGGTTCATCAGTGGTATTCTAGTAAATTTGATTTTAATTTGTTTTCAATTTTTTTCAATGATAAGTTTTCTTCAGGATAGGTAGATACATACTTTGTTTCTAAAACTTGACAACTATGTTTTATTGATCATAAGTTTTTTTATCTTTCACTTCTAGGTATGAATGGGGATTTTGAGATTCCTAGGTTTTCATAAAGCGAGGGGCCCGCTTTCAGAGGTGGAGGAAATGTGTCAAGAATGGATAAAAACTATAATTTTATTGAGAATATTTGAAATTCTCATTTCATTCAAGAACAGTACAATAACCTAGTCTAGATCATATTCTTAGAATTATTTAGCTTACAGGATATCAGTAGAGAATTACGATATTCAAAGGAAATTATAGTTCGGATTTCAATTTTATTATTATTCAAGTAAAGTCGCTGACGGGCAGAAACTGCTGGTTTTGGATTTTTCCTAATCGAGGTGAATACACTAGTTTTTATGCTGAATCAATTACCACTACCAAAACCAAGATGAAAAGGTATTAGAGAAAAAACCGGCAGTTGTGGTTCGGACAGTGGACCGTAGTCTTTTCAAATCTTTCAAATCTCAAACATATTTGCATCATGTCTGAACTTCGTGAGTGGCAGTTCCAATCCTCTAATGAAAAGCGAGCCCTTCTGTAAGTACCTACCTTTTTTGAGTATTACTTGTTTTAGTTTTCCTGTTTTGTTTCGATTTAAGTGGATGTATCTTGCTGGATAATTAATGGTCAATTCATTTCATGCCCTAATTGTTTGTATTCAGAATGAATAAACTTGTGAAGTGGAGTTAATTTATTTAGTTATCATTTTCAAAAAAACCTCTTGCAAGCGAGTAAGTCCGAGTTGCGATAGTGGGCGTTAGAGCCACTCGTGACAATATCACATTATTACACATGCGTTGTAGGCATCTCTATCATGCTTTTGAAGCAATCAAATATCTGATGTCACTTCTGTCAGTCTAATTCTGTGATATGATTTCAAAAAATTTCGAATTTAGTGGTTGTTTAGTAATATAGGTAACCGCGAAGTCGAGTGGAAGATAGAAGGACTTGCACTTCTTTCTCGGAGACGTTATTATTGACTCATTTTTCGGAACTGTAGTGTGATTGCCATATGATGTTGGCAACACTGTAAGTGTTTTAGGTGTTCATGTCCGTGACATGACAAGTGACAAGTGAAGGACGACATTCCCGCGCGTGGCGTGAATCTCGATATGCGAATAGCTCGTAAGGTCGAAGCTTTTAGAGAGTCCAATAAATAATATAAAATATAAACTATAATAAATGAGACTCAATAACGAATATCGTTGATGTCGTATGTAAATAATACTGTATATAAAGTGTAAATATACTTGTAAATAGTAGTACTGGGTTTATGTATAAATCAATCCCACAACACCCAGCCTATGACATTACATGGCGCAGTCTTCAAAATGGATCTGAAACCACCACGATTCAATGTAAGTGATACACAAGCCGCCAATGCATGGGGAAAATTCTTGCAAGCTTTCGAAATTTATATAAGTGCTGCTGGACTGGAGACTGATGACAAAAGGAAATGCAGTCTTCTGCTACATTGCATGGGGCCAGAGGGCATTGACCTCTACAACACTTTTGAGTTAAAATTATCAGAAATTGACAAATTCCATGTCCTGGTCGACAAATTCAACGGGTATTTTCTGCCAAAAGTGAATGTAACTTATGAGAGACATAAGTTCTTCACTAGAAACCAACGACCAGGAGAATGCTTTGATACTTATGTCACAGAACTGAAATCACTGGCTTCTACATGTGAATTCGATAAATTAAAAGAGTCTCTGATCAAAGACAGGATAGTCTGTGGTATTGAAAGTAACCAGATTAGAGAAAAATTACTCAGTGAACATAAGTTGAACTTGAATAAATGTATTGACATCTGCAGATCTTCTTTATCAATGAAATCTCAGATGAAGAGTTTAACAGAAGAAGTTCAAGTAAATAAAATAAATAAATTTGTGGAGACTAAACCAACACAAAGTAAAGGGAAAAGGTTACCACAAAGGAAAAGCTCGAACAGAAATCAGGAGGGGAAAAGCAAAACAATAAAAAATTGCTACCGCTGTGGAAGAGATCACAATATAAATGAGTGTCCTGCATATGGAGTTGACTGTCATGAATGCAAAAACAAAAATCATTATAGCAGTATGTGCAGATTTAAACAGATCAAACAAGTACAAGAGGAAAGTCAACAAAATGAAGATACTGATGAAGAAGAAGCCATCTTTATTGGAACAGTAAATATAAGGCAGATTTCACAGGAAGAAGATTGGTGTGAAACACTACAAGTTTGTGAAAGTCCAAAGGTGTTCCTGAAATTCAAGTTGGACACTGGAGCACAGGCCAGTATAATACCTCAACATTTATTCAACAAAATTCCAAATGCTAATTTACAAAAATCACACATGAGACTTTTAAATTACAATGGGTCTAAAATAAATAACCTGGGCATGTGTAATTTAGTTTGTCAGGTACAAGGTAGGCTAGAAAAACATAATTTAAATTTTCAAGTTGTAGACACTGAGTCTACTAGTTCGCCAGCTGTGTTAGGGCTTGAAGCTTGTCAGCAATTGAAATTGATAAGTAGACTAAATCAAATAAAAACTGAGAAATGTCTAGATGAGTTCCAAGATGTATTTGATGGAATTGGATGTCTAAAAAATGTTGAGCATAAAATAATTATTAAAGATGATGCAGTTCCAGTCATGTTCAATGCTAGGAAAATTCCACACTCTGTGAAAGATGAGGTTAAATTAGAATTAAATAAATTAGAAAAGTTAGAAATAATTGAAAAAATAAATGAACCAACTGACTGGGTGCATCCAATGGTTATTGTTAGAAAACCCAGTGGTAAAATAAGAATTTGCCTAGATCCTAGGAAATTAAATGAAGTAATCAGGAGAGGACACTTTCAAATGCCTACAGTGGAAGAAATGTTAGCTGAACTTTCAGGAGCTACTGTATTTAGTATTTTGGATGCCAATATGGGTTTCTACCAAATACCATTGGATGCTGAAAGTAGCCGATTATGTACTTTTGCTACTCCGTTTGGACGCTATTTGTTCAAGAGGCTACCATTTGGTATATCCTCAGCACCTGAAATCTTTTATAAAAATTTTATTCAAGTATTTGAAGGTATCCCTGGAAATGTGTGTTACATAGATGACTTGTTAATCTATGGTAGAAATAAATCAGAACACGATCATCATTTGAGGTTAGTTCTAGAGAGAGCCAAAGAGGCTAATGTCAAATTCAACAGAAATAAATGTAAATTTAATGTAGATAAAGTAAAATTTGTGGGTCACATCATCACTAGCTCAGGTGTTGAAGTAGATGATGATAAAATTAAAAGTATCATGGCAGTCCCGATTCCAAAATCTAAAAAAGATGTTGAGAAATTTCTAGGTCTTGTTACTTACGTTTCAAAATTTATATAGGAACTTTCCGAAAAAACCACAAAGTTGAGAGAATTATTAAATAAAAAGGTTGAATTTCAGTGGGATGAAAATCATACTATTGCATTTAATAAAATAAAAGAAACATTGACAACTACTCCAGTATTAAAATACTATGATCCGAAAAAACCAATAACCGTATCTGTAGATGCCTCGCAAAATGGCTTGGGCGCATGTCTTTTGCAAGATAACCTGCCAGTAATTTATAGTTCAAGAGCTCTGACAGATACGGAAAAGAATTGGGCACAGATAGAAAAAGAGATGGCAGCTGTTGTTTTCGGCTGTACCAGGTTCCATCAATATATTTTCGGTCAGAAAATAACAGTGGAAACCGATCATAAGCCATTAGTAACAATTTATAAAAAACCTCTGATGCTTTGTCCACTCAGGCTTCAAAGGATGTTATTAAAACTCCAGATTTATGATATCAATTTGGTATACAAAAAAGGCTCAGAATTGATAATTGCTGATTATTTGTCACGTAACTTCCTAAAGGAATATGAACTTGAGGATTTTTACTTTAATGATGTAGAAGCTCATGTAAATATTATACAGAAAATACTACCTGTCAGTGATGAAAAATTTAAAACAATTCAGAAAGAAACTCTAAAGGATGAAGTACTTAATCAACTTTTAAAATTAATAAAATCAGGTTGGCCAGAAAATAAACAGAACTCAAGTTTGGAATTACAAAATTTCTGGACTTATAGAGATGAATTGGTTAGTGTGAATGATGTAATTTTTAAGGGTAATAAAGTAGTTATACCATCTTCTTTGAGAAAAGAAATGCTTGAGGTGATACACTATAATCATCTTGGTATAGTTAAATGTCAACTTAGAGCACGGCAATGTTTATTTTGGCCCAATATCAACTTAGATATTGAAAAATTTGTTAATAATTGTGAAACATGTTTGAATTTCAGACACTCGAATCCTCAAGAACCTTTGATTCCATCTGACATTCCAAATGATGTGTGGGAATGTGTAGGAGTAGATATATTTCATTTTCAAGGAAAAAACTATATAATAGTTATTGATTATTTTTCTAAATTTATTGAAACCATGCATCTTGTGAAACTTGACAGTATACAAACTATAACCGCATTAAAATCTATCTTTGCAAGACATGGTATTCCAAAAATAATTAGGTCCGATAATGGCACAAACTTTAGTTCAGAACTTTTCAAGAAATTCGTAGATTGGTGGAAAATCAAACATATTACTTCCAGTCCAACTCATGCTCAATCTAATGGAATGGTAGAGCGTTGTATTCAGACCTTCAAGAGTTTAATGAAAAAAGCAGAACATGATGGTAAAGATTTATACTTGAGTTTATTGGAATATAGAACAACACCGATTGATTCCAATATCCCTTCTCCTGCCAAAATGCTATTTAATAGAGAACTAAACACATTACTTCCTAAATTTAACATCTTGAATAGTGATGATGGCTTGGCTCGAATTAAAAACACTTTAACTGAGAAACAGATCAGACAGAAACATGATTTTGACAAACATGCTGTAGAGAGAAAAGTAGAATTAGAAAGGGGAGATAAGGTAATGGTACAAAAACAAGATAAGTCTTCTTGGCAACCAGGTAAAGTGGTTGATATTCCAAATAAACCTAGAACTTTTATTGTTAAATTAGATAATGGTTCAGTGATTGAAAGGAATAGGAAATACCTTATTCGAGACTCTAATAAAGAGAAAAAACATATTGTAAACTTTTCTCATTGCAACACAAATATGAATCCTAGACCAAAAAGAGTTGTGAATAATCCGCTTAGATTTAAGGACTATGTTTGCTCAGGGTCTATGTAATATAATATTGTATATAGTAGTCATATTTGTAAAATCTAGTAAGTAGTTAGTTGATATTCTTTCTTTGTTTGAAAAGAAGGGAGGTGTAGTGTGATTGCCATATGATGTTGGCAACACTGTAAGTGTTTTAGGTGTTCATGTCCGTGACATGACAAGTGACAAGTGAAGGACGACATTCCCGCGCGTGGCGTGAATCTCGATATGCGAATAGCTCGTAAGGTCGAAGCTTTTAGAGAGTCCAATAAATAATATAAAATATAAACTATAATAAATGAGACTCAATAACGAATATCGTTGATGTCGTATGTAAATAATACTGTATATAAAGTGTAAATATACTTGTAAATAGTAGTGCTGGGTTTATGTATAAATCAATCCCACAACACCCAGCCTATGACATTACAGGAACTATAGAACAACAAAAGCCATCAATAATGTATATATCTGTGATATATATCCGGGAAAAAATTACTCACTTCTTTCCCACCAGAAAAAAGTAATTTATGAAGTGACATTTTATAACCTGCCAACAGACATGAAATGCCAAACTTTTTTCCCGTCACAGAAAAAATAACTATTATATACATTTGATTACGATTATGTCGAAACTACTGACAACATTGTGATGAAATGTTTATTGTGCAGGTTACTTTTACTGGCATTTTCTTGGATTCAACAAAATCGTCATAAAATGTTGCTTGAAAAATTGGGGTGGGGGAAGTTCTAAACGACCACGTGAAATCCTATTCAGACAGAAAACGAAGTAATAAACTTTCAGAAGATGAAAGTAATATATTGAAGTTGGAATTCGGTATACCACAAGGTAAGCTACTTTCTGTGCTATTATTCAATATGTATTCATGAAGATCAAATTTCATTAATAATTGGAGAAGGAAAACTGTTTTGCTTCGCAGACGATACAGGTGGTATAATAATAGATGACTGGGATATATCAATGATCAGAATAGAAATTGCTCTAAAAATGCAATAACTAGTAGGATGAGAGCTTACTGTCAATGGATGTAGAAAAGACCAAGACCCGCAGATTTTGAACAATTTGATTTGTTTCATATATTAGCGTCCTCCTATGAACAGTTTCAGTGCTACAGGTTGTGAAACATTTGATTTTGGCAATTTAGAATATTTTGTATCTATCAGAATAGGGAAGTTTCCTTCAGATGAATTTTCATAAAATAAGTTCGAAACTCTCCAGTTTTATGTCCACGCTGTACGGAATGGCAAACGATAAAGTCCAAGTCGTTTTCATTTTCAAATTAAAGCAATTTCTAATTTTCGGGGCGGCAAACTGTGACGTACATTTTGAATCTAGTCTGAAAATAGCTGATGGTGAAAAATATAGCTAGCGAATAGGTATCGAATGAAAAACGAATGAAAAAAATAGAAGAAGAAGTAAAATTGGTAAACAAAAACATACATAACTACAAATGCACTCGGAGCAGGAATGCAGAGGGTAGTTGGCTTCATTCTGACATGATATGGTTTTGTTATTTATGCATTGAAATATCTCGAATAGAGCTCAATCCTAAACGGAAATGTCATTGAATCAATGAATCACTATCGGCTACATTCAATGATACTATCCTTCCTAATTTACTGCCATCGGTCAGAACAGAATGAAGCCGGCACCCATTATGCGTTGTTGCAAGATATAATCTGCATCAATCCTAGAAAATAGATCCGTTTTATTAAGGAACGAATTCATTAGCAAAAAAATGTCTGCTAGTTATGAATAACATATTGTGATATAACGATAGTGAAAAATTATAGATACTGTCGCAAAATATCTCAATTTATCTTTATTAGTAATCAACTTCATTCAGCCCATGAGAGATTTATGGGAATTATTCATAATACTTGACAAAGCAGGATTGAAGAACCTATTACATCCCATTGCTGTTATATGATATAGTTATTATGCATTCAAAGAACAATTTCCGAAAATCTAGACATAATGATGATGTCGGCAACGTCATACTGACACAGGCAATCGTATTTTAACTCTGTGTGAATGTGGATTTTCAGAAAATACGTCATAGGAATGGTGGAGGAGCCAAGTTCCTCTTTTATTAATTTTTTTCTGAAGTGAAATTTCATCTTACGAAAAAAAGAAAAAATACGTATATATTAATTTTTTACAAACTTCACAGTTAGATAAAAACCTCAATATATGAAACTTCCCCATTATGTGCTCCAAGTCGTGTTCAATATGTTTTAGAGTTAAATTCTCCACCTCTAGATTCTACTTCATTCAAATGAAGAATAATATCACACAGTGTATTGCATTCCATCATGGCAAGATATTGTTAATGGAAATAGACAAATATTGAGAATATTAGGACTTTGATTTCAACTCAATCCGTGCAAACTGGAAGACATACGGCTAGAATCGGCCAACTATTCGACATGAGAATTCATATGATTGCCTCTGAAAAAATGTACGGTTTGTCATATGCATGATGATGACAATTCGAAAGCTTAGAACTGATGTAGCTTATGTACGAAATGAACATTTTATCACGTTGATAACTGTTTCTATAATACACGAAGTGGAAAGTCAATTGTTTCATGAAATAATCCAGCTCCATCAATACCCAAAGTCACAGCCACCTCAACTAAAATAATTTCAATAGCAACCCTTACTTATCATACCCCATTGAATAGTTTTTGGAAAATGCTTTTTAGTGGTATTATTTATATTCTAAACTAGGTGGACCAACAAATAATATTCAATATCTACAGTTTCAATTTGTTCGACCCCACCCATGTACTTTCATATTCCTAGGACAATTCAAGATTTTAGTTTTTCTCATAATATAGTACTCAAAATTATCTCAAAATATAGTACTCAAAATTACCTACTTTGTCGCTCCGCGTCGTTCGCCTAACTGTATTTGCGTGCGAAAAAGTAACACTTTGCGCACTTGTTAGGAAAATAATTATACCTAACTCTTCAAGATAATAAATATGAAGACATGATAATTTTCTATCTTCTATCTCACACCTCTTATAGAACATGATCTGATTGAACAAATCAAGTCCTTGAAAAACAATTCGAAAAGTGGAGAAGATCTGGTCACTTCTGAGATGATTAAACAGAATCATAAATATATTTTAAAACCTCTATTGCATATAATAAACCTTATTTTTTTCTTCTGGAGTCTACCCATCTATACTTAAGAACACAATTATAGTGCTGTTATATAAACAAGGTAACAGTGAACTCACTACAAATTACAGGCCAATAGCCTTGACCAGCACCATTAGCAAAGTAATAAAAAAATGCATTAAATTTAAAATTTTATCATTTATTGAGTCAAATAAGCTTTTTCGTAAAACCAGTTTGCTTTTAGATCTAAGAGCAGTACAGAGCGCGCGTTGTGCAGAGTGACAGAGCTAATCCTGAAAAGTCTAGATGAAGGAAAAAAAGTGTGGCGCACCATTTAATGCTCGAGAGATTTGACGATATGGGTATTAGAGGAATTGCAAACCAATTAATAAAATCTTTTTCCAGTGGAAGAAACAAAAAGTAAAAATTGGAAATTATCTGAGTCAGGCTCTTCCGACGGAGTATGGTGTGCCACAGGGTACAGTACTTGGTCCTTTCTTGTTTAATGGTATTTTATCTATACTGGATTATGAGGATAGTGTCTTCTGTTTTGCAGATGATACTGTGGTTGTTTCTGTTAGTAATTCATGGGGATCAGCTATCAAAAAGGCAGAAATCTCCTTTTCTAAAATAAAAGCTTGGCTAGACTGTAGCCTACCGTCACTAAATGTTAACAAAACAAAGTTTATCACTTTTGCCCTAACCAAGATGGCTTTACCAGAATGCAAATCCATAAAGGTTCATAAATCAGAATGTAGTAATACTGAAGAAACAGGAAACTGTGACTGTTGTGGAATAGAAATGGTACAGAATATAAAGTATTTAGGCATTTATATTGATGAAAAGTTAGATTAGAAAAAAAAAACATATAGAATATACAGGGTGTCCCTAGACCAGTGGGACAGTTAAATATCTTCTGAACCAATAGGAATTTTCAAAATATTATAATTTCACATCATATCGCATTATGAGTGCTAACTTCAGGAATGACTATATTTTATACGAGGGGCGCAAGAAAGGCTCACAAAATCGAACATCAATTTTTTCAAATGGAACACCCTGTATTCTACTGCATTTTCATAGTCTCCTTGAAGAGCTGAGTTCAACGACCTAGCACACTTGGGGTCTAGCGGGAATGATTTCCGAGATATAGGGTGTGGAAAATCGGGATTTTTCATTTTTGGGAATTTTTTGTGTTGAAACTATTCATTATTGGTCAAAACGGCTTACATGTCCATGTCTTAACTTTTGATTTACTATTCACTCGTATTTATTTATTTATTTATTTCAGTTATTGCATTACATTCTCTTCTTCATTGATACATTTCATACAAATAATATATAAAGTATAATTAATTTTCTAGTAGGAATGACATGAATGATCAGACAGTAACTCCAGGTATAAGATCATTCATGAAGTAAATAGTAAATCAAAAGTTGAGATATGGACATGTAAGCCGTTTTGACCAATAATGAATAGTTTCGACACAAAAAATTCCCAAAATTGAAAAAAATCGATTTTCCACACCCTATATCTCGGAAATCATTCCCGCTAGACCCCAAGTGTGCTAGGTCGATGAATTCAGCTCTTCAAGGAGAATATGAAAATGCAATGAAATACAGGGTGTTCCGAGGGGTGTTCCATTTGAAAAAATTGATGTTTGATTTTGTGAGCCTTTCTTGCGCACCTCGTATAAAATATAGTCATTCCTGAAGTAAGCATTCATAATGCGATATGATGTGGAATTATAATATTTTGAAAATTCCTATTGGTTCAGGAGATATTCAACTGTCCCACTGGTCTAGGGACACCCTGTATATACTACAACGAAAATAAGGAAGGTAATTTACAAGTTTTATGAACTAAGGAACATTCTACATTATAACATATGTAAAATGGTTTATTATTCCTTGGTAGAATCAATATTAAATTCTGGCATCATTGTGTGGGGAAGTGCATGCAGAACTACTATGTTGAGTCTTATTGTAGCTCAAAAGTACATTATTAAAGTAATGAGGTTCAAAAATAAAACATACCCTAGCAACCTACTCTTTCACGAAAGCAAACACCTACATTTTCACCAATTATATGTGAAAAATATTATAAGATTCATGTTAACCAATCAAGACTACAAAATTGAAATAGGACATAAATTGTATACTAGAAGTGCGATAAATAATAACTTAGACTTAAGCTCTGTGAGACATGTATCAGCTAAGAGACAAATTAGTTTTATTGGCACTAGAGTATATAATGCACTACCCAACTCACTAAGAAGTCAATCATATAAAAAGGTTGAAAAGCAAATCCATGAATGGATAATTGAGAGCCAATATACCTACCTATTGTAAATTCTATCTAAAATGAGTAGACTATTTATACTTCCACTTACACATTGTTTGCAAGTAATATTGACTATTATCAATAATATTACATTACAGTGTATAACTAAAAATATCTATAAGTATCTATAGTTTCTTCAAATAGGATTGATTAATAATCAGCACACACAGATTTCAAAATCCATTGTGCTGATAATATTCAGTATAGCTAGGTAATAACATAAACTATTATAATGAAATTGAGAAATGTTAACTATGTACCTGAGATACTGAATGAAATGAAATAAATAAATCAATAATATAGGAGCAATCAAGCTATGAATACAGGTGACAGAAACTCAGGGATGATCTAAATTTTTATATGTATATAACTTGTCGTTTGTCAGTCAACCTTCAAGAATTTAAATAATACTAATATGCTCAATATCTGGGATAAAGACATCTGAATTTCTCGAATTTAATTGATGAGAAAGGCATTTCCTGAACTTACCGATAATTGCTTCAATCGTAATGCAACTGGCATCAATTTCTCTAGCGAATTCTCTCACAGCCTGGTTTGGATCTTCATACGTGTGAGGATCGATATAGGTTCTTGAAGAACCACTTATTCCCGTGAATAAAGGTGTCGTCACTGTAAAAACGCGTATGTGTACATTTATAAGCAGGTCAAAATGTATACATATGATGAAGAATAATATTTTCAAAATTGAGATGGAAAAAAGCTGAACTAAACAAAAATAATTACCATTTGTATGGGTGGTAACTATAGGAGGATTATCCAGATTATGATGAACTAAAAACAAAAAATGCACAAATAAGCAAAGCAACAAATAATAAATACCAAATCAACATAAATAGATAAGCAACATAGGTTAAATTATATGAAGAGTGAAATAATTAATACACGTACATAAAAAAAATCATTTTTAATTGATAGTAAAATATTCTGCTATATCTAGACTTACTGTATGTGACTACCAGTCCTTTAGGGATAAGGGTAGGCGTGAAAGTGCATTTTTGGTGTTAATGTTGAATAAGATGGAGCTACTTTAGTGTCGTCTAATGTTTGCTATACATAACTAACAAATTTGCTAGACGCCACCAAGTGCATTTCATGTATATGAAAGATCTGAATGTTAAACTCGCCATGTCCACGCTACCTAATTTTTCAGTAGAGATCGAAAACAGTTAGTCTAACGATAGACGAAAAACAAATAAAAGAACTACAAACTCAAAATTGAATGACAACAAATTTCTAGAGGATGTAATCCAATGTTCTATATAGCATTTCGTCATCTGTTCCACGAACTTGGTGTTCTAGATTTGAACGGTTTCCAAAATACAAATATTTTCTTGAACTACCACAGCTGTAGATAGTTTCCAAAAAATCGATATATCTTGAAAGCTGTTGTAGATGTTGACATAAATTAAGTTGTCTAAACTCGTTATTAAAAGGGCAATCTCACCTTTTGAAAAAAAAATAGGTTTCTAATTAAAATAAGAAAGTTGGTGCCAACTTCAAGCATATCCTGTATAGCTGAAGGACTGAAAATATGTCAGGTAGACTGGGAATGATCAATCATAACAGAATATCAATCTTCAAGCATTTACTCCAACTGCAAGTCGGAAAATTTCTAATGTGTGGTATACGTGAATCAACCTGTATAGATCGCGTTAAAACATGAAGATATACACTGTATACTGTGATACCCGAAAAAACATCGTTTGAAAGCCCAACAGACATAGTACAGCAATTGTTGCATACTAGCCTAGCCAGTACTGACGTCATGAGTTCTATTAGTAGCATTCTTCCTGGTTGCGTACTTACTAATAATACTACAGTTCAGAACCAACCTGCTCTGTACAGTGGTACATTTTACAGCATGTAATACGCTATTTTTCATATTTCTAGACATACTAATAATAGCGCGACTAGGATATGTATGGTAGTACACCTATTTAGTGGACGTGTGAACTTATCTCTTCCCATTCCTAAACATACTCTCGGTTTCACCGGAAATGGCTACGGTTTTGATTTTTTTAATGAAACACCCTGTATTTTATAACATTTTCGAATTTATGAGACAATTCTGGATACGAATATCACATTTTCAGAAGTTTTCACGCCTACTTCATTTTTCCAGTCACTTTTAATATTGCATCTAGGTGGTCATGATAGGACGTAAACTTACCTAAGGACCTCAGGTGATGTCATAAAATTATAACCACAAAATTTGAGTGAAAAAAACACATTTCCGTGTCTAACGTATTATTTTTATTATAGAACAATTTTTGACAAGTACTATCCGAAAAAATGATTTTTTGACGAATCTAACGATACTAATTCATTTGCTATTGGATTCAAAAAAAAGAACATAGAACCCCGCAAATATAGTACGGAAAACGGCCTTCGGCTAATTTTTCTGAAGATTTGATATGTGTCAGATATTTGCGTCCGTATTACACAGTTCAATTTACAGATCCATCCTATGAACAGTTTTCGAAGTCGTGATAAATCTTCAGTAGAAATGAACGCTCCACGTTTAATTTCTACCTCATGAATCCCTCTATTCGAATAGATAATATCACATACAGGGTATTGCATTCCATCATGACAAGGTAATATTCATGGAAATAGACAAATATTGAAAATATCAGATTTTCGATTTTCACTCAATCACTGAAAACTTGAAAACAAACGGCTAGAATCTGCCAATTATTTGACAGTGAGCGTTGCTTGGCTGTGTGCACGTGTATACCAGGTGACACAGGAGACATGTAGCAGCCTGTAGTTTCTTTATTTGAAGAGATAAAATTTGTAAATTCATAGGGGGTATATAATAAATGGTAGCGCACTTTACGAACTTAACGACAATTTTTTTCAACCACCTTTTTGACCGGAAGTGACCCCAATTTTTTTTAAGTCACCCTGTACATTTCTCCAGTCTATCTTTTTCGCCTTGAAATTCTCTATCCAACCATGTATCACAAAGTGGCATTTATTCCTTAATTCGCTGTTGAATTGCTTTTTATTCAAAAAGAATAAGTTGGCTGTGAAATTTAAATATCATTAGTAAACCGATATTATTCTAAATGTTTTGATGTTCTGATCAATGTCTACAGGTTGTCAATAGCTTGTTTGAGTCAAGATGAAAACCTTCGAAAATAACTCATGATATTGAGGAATCTAAGATAGAAACATATTTTTTCGAATTCAGCTAATCGTACAGAAACTATCTGTCTTTTATTTTCGCCATGTACCAATCACATGATCTTCCCATTTGGAATAATAAAACTAAAATTGTTCCTCTCATACGATGATCCACAGGGCTATCAGTCTGTTTTTTCATAGTTATTTCACTTAGTAGGCGGTGTACCTACACAAAATGTTTTGTGTTTGACAGTTAATCGATTGCATCAATAATTGTTCTTCTTCATTTGTGTGTTGATTAAAATTGCATAGTAACAACATATCGAATTTTTCGTTTCTTGAATACGTTTTCCGTGTCTATCGATAATATGCAAATTTAATCAAAACACAAATGAAGAAGAAAAATTATTGATGCAATCGATTAAGTGTCGAACACATAAAACATTTTGTGTAGGTACACCGCTTACTAAGTGAAATAATTATGAAAAAATAGACTGATAGCACTGTGGATCATCGTATAAGAGGAACAATTTTAGTTTTATTATTCCAAATGGGAAGATCATGTGATAGGTACATGGCGAAAATAAAAGACAGATAGTTTCTGTACGAGTAGCTGAATTCGAAAAAATATGTTCCTATGTTAGATTCCTCAATATCATGAGTTATTTGCGAAGGTTTTCATCTTGACTCAAACAAGCTATTGACAACCTGCCGACATTGATCAGAATATCAAAACATTTGGAATAATATCGGTTCACTAATGATATTTAAATTTCAAAGACTACCAAGTGTCGATATATCATCGAATTCATGTGACAGGCAACTACTTCTTTTTGAATAAAAAGCAATTCAACAGCGTATTAAGGAATAAATGCCACTTTGTGATACATGGTTGGATAGAGAATTTCGAGACGAAAAAGATAGACTGAAGAAATGTACAGGGTGACATTGAAAAAAAAAGTTGGGGTCACTTCCGGTCAAACAGGTGGTTGAAAAAAATTGTCGTTAAGTTCGTAAAGTGCGCTACCATTTATTATATACCCCCTATGATTTTCAAAATGTTATCTTTTCAAATCAAAAAAACGTCAGGCTGCTCCTGTGTCACCCGGTATATACCAAAAAAGTCATCATCAGTGCATACCTGTAAGTAAGTAATCTCCTTTTAGCTATTGGAAACAAATTGGAAATTTGAAAAACAATTTGTTTGAAAAAATTGTTCTTTATAATTTTTTTTGGAAAATTTTTAATATTGAAAAAAGGTTGAATTGAATTGGTGACTTGTTGATGTACTCTTGATTATCATGAAATCGAAATTTGGAAATACATAGTTAAATACGAATTTGGAAATTGATAAAAGTGAGGTTACTTACTCGTCAGGTTAACAAGGAAATTTGTCCATGAAAATATCTCTGGTCCAGTTCAAAAGTATCGACATTATGGTAAAATACGGTACACACATATTGAAATCTGTTTCCCAAAAGGGGGTAAAATACAGATTACATTTTGTTAAGCAGCCATTGTCGCTGTGACATGTAATGTTGAAGTGAACTTGATGAGTGACGAACCTTGGTTCAATTGTCATTGAACGTACTGGACTAATGGAGGCTAATTTGAAGTTGACATGCATGACATGGCATCCAAGACATGACATGTGTCAAACGAATAATCAAGGATGTTTATTGTTATGAAACATTAGTGAAGATAAACATTATGAAATCGGGAAGAAATAACAAAGTCCCTAAGTTTTGTTGGTCTAATGAGAACCTAACTAACATATCACTCAATAGTCTAGTTTATCAAAATGCAACAATTCAACAAGTGAATACACCAGGGAAACCCAGTTGAGCTTAATGAGAGCTCACACAAGTTATTCCAGATGTAATCAAAAGTTGAATAAATTCAACTGTCTGACAACCTATTAACACAAAATGGTTTGAGAATCTATTCATCACCTTCAGGATCAGATATAGCTTCCTTGAATGATATCGGATCTTCCAAAATCTGAAGTGTTATTTTCGCCAGCAACACTGTCGTCCATGTCAAGTCTGATATATCTTCTGAATCATTCTCATTATATTCAGTTTTGGAATTCTCTTTCTCTAACTTTTTCTTCATACAATGGATGCATAATTATTGCTCCACATTAGGCGAGAAAGAATAGTATCTTTACCAATGAACCACCTATGAGGACGAATCCAGTGAGGAGAACTCACATGGATTACAAAACGGCCTCAAGGGTGGTTACATATGAGAAAGTAAGATGGGCCATAAAGTCTTTCGCACCATTCAAATCGCCGGGTGTGGATGGTATATTTCCGGCCCTCCTCCAAGAAGGACTGGATGCCATCATACACCTGCTTATGAAGATACTACGATCCTGTCTGGCTCTGGGCTACATACCAGTGGAATGGAGATCGGTCAGGATCGTTTTCATCCCAAAACCAGGGAAAATAGATTATTCCCAGGCCAAAGCGTATCGACCTATCAGTCTGACGTCCTTTCTCATGAAGACGTTGGAAAGGCTGATAGATCGACACATCAGAGAAGAGCCGTTGCAAACGAATCCACTGCACGAGCAGCAATTTGCCTACCAAACTGGAAAGTCCACAGACGCAGCTCTCCATCATCTTATTCGAAGGGTGGAGAGAGTGCTAGCTTGTGGACGATCTGCCATGGGGGTCTTCTTAGACATAGAAGGGGCATTTGATAATACATCATTTGAGTCCATCTGCTCCGCTGCGGAGAGGCATGGAACTAACCCAACTTTGATTAGGTGGATTCGGGCCATGCTGTCACAGCGAGTAGTAAGAGCAGAACTAAGTGGGAGTTCTGTGACCGCCAGAGTATCGAGAGGGTGCCTTCAAGGTGGAGTGTTATCACCGCTCCTATGGTGCCTGGTGGTCAATGAGCTCCTCACAACACTCAATGAGTCAGGGATATATGCGCAAGCATATGCAGATGACTTAGTTATTATGGTTCAAGGCCAACCGGTGAATCACCTAGGGAACTCCATGATGGGAGCTCTCAGGAAAGTGGAACAGTGGTGCTCCGCCGGTGGGCTTAGAGTGAATCCTGAAAAAGCGGATCTGGTGTTATTCACCAAGAAACGTAAAATAGGGACACTTCCAGAGGTTTTTCTCTCAGGAAGGTGTCTTCAATACAAAGGCTCAACCAAATATCTTGGAGTCACAATCGACTCCAAGTTGACCTGGAATGAGCATATAGGTAATCGCACCAAGAAGGCTATATGCTGCTACTGGGCATGCAGAAGAGCCTTCGGGAAAACGTGGGGCCTATCACCTAAGACCCTTCACTGGATATACACGGCAATTATTCGCCCAACACTAACGTACGGGTCCATCGTATGGTGGACCAGTACTAAAAAGAGCAAAACCAGACATGAACTGGATAGAGTTCAGCGATTGGCTTGCTTAGGAATGACAGATGCTATGAGGACAGCGCCTACTAGGGCCCTTGAGGTCCTACTAGGTCTGCCCCCTTTACATCTGATTGTAGAGCATGAAGCCATGCGCACTGCCTACAGACTCAAAGGTGCAAACCAATGGATCGATAAGGCAGACTATGGACACTCCCTAATATGGAACAAGGCCGAAGCGTTGATTGATATATTACGCTTACGCTGGGAAGATGCCCAACCTTATGGGGCAAAACGAGGTCCAAAAAAATCTCACAACTAGATGGCGTACCATAGTTCGAAATCTCACATAGTGGCGGCGATAGTGTCGAACGATGTCAGAGCAATACTTCATAATTTGACTGGCAGGTGCGCCACTTACGAAGAGAATCTTTTGGAATGCAGATGGCGTGCGACTTGGAACAATAAAACAATCCATCAGTCAGTACGATTCTAACTAATATGGCGGTAAATTCGAATTTGTTAGTGATAGTTGTACTGGATGTGCTCCTAACGAGCGCATCACGGACGTGAGATCATGAAAAAAGTTTATAGAAATCGAATTGAAGTGAATCACAAAATTTAATGTCTCAACAAGTCAACAATAAATGCTTCCATTTTTGGCGATTGTGGAATAAACTGGTCAGCGGATATCAATATAAGCTGCTCATAAATTTGATTGAAATTCACGAACCCGGACCAGTGTTGTCACCTTAGTGTATTGCACCCTAGAACTGAATCTAAATGGGTCTGTTTGAGTGGAATTTCATATTTCATTATGTCGAATTACTAAATCAAACTATAATTAACTGTCGCAAATCATTTTCTTGTCAGAGCTATGTACAATTTTTGAAATTTTTGTTATTGGAATTACTGATATTTATCACATGAAAAACGCGGAACATTGCGTGACAATTCTATACCGCTATCAATCCAAAGTATTTTATACTGGTATATGATCCGACCTATGTATTGCCGAAACTTGGAGTGCCAATGATTTCCTTTGACTTTTGTGGGGCGGCCGACTCGGTGCGTTTGTCGGCGATAGGGCTGCCAAGCCGTCGTTTGTCGCCCTAACAACACAAGTACATCCTAGGGACTTCCCAGGGACGTCCCTAATTTTATACAAGGACATCCCAGAGATATCCTTTGTCGGGACAGAGTACATACTAGGAACGTCCCAGGGACATCAGCTGGCTGATAAAAAAGCATCCAAGGGATTTCCGTCTGGTACGTCCCTGGGATATGAACCAAGAACGAAGAAAGGATATCCCTAGGAGGTCGCAAGGATATTCCAGGGACATCTCTTCGACAAAAGAAAAAGAAAGGAAGGTCGAGTAGGGTTTGAACCCGGGACCTTTAGCTTTTCAGGCACGCACCATACTCCATTGGCTGATATGCCTTCTGAAGATTTATGTACCAAACAGATTTTTAAACAGGACTAAACTGCAGAAACCTGAATAAATACAACTTTGTTAGGATTTGGGTATAATTATTATTATCATTCGTGGATGTTTAAAAATGAGGGGCATTATGCATTTACGATTTCTGTTTGCGAAAAATGGTCATTTCTTGAGAAGTTCTAAGACAATTTTCTTCATTTTCATTACAAATGTTTACCGAAAAAAAAACAAACATTTTCATAAAAATTCAACTCAATATTTTGATGAAAGTCAATGACTCTGATGTGAATAGATATCAGATATTCCAGGGACACGAATAGGATAACCTATGGATGTACCCGGCCGGATGACCACTGGGCAACCACTGCGGGACATCCCCTATATACCCCAATTATGTCCTTGTACCGTGTGACAAAAAGGGTACGTACCTCTAGAACATCCCTGTGTTGTTAGGGTGGAGATTCTGAGCGTTCCGTAGTCTGTACTCCGTTGTTCTGGAGCGGCAAAATCGATTCTACTCAGAAAAAGTTAGTGGTATCACAAAATATCAACGCCGATTTCATGATTATATATCGTGGCATATATAGACTGGAAATGTAGCTGTTATTTCTGTTGAATTTGTTTTTATCTCTTCAAAGTTACCGAAAAAGAATTCATATTTTTCAACAACTAGATACTGTAAAAAATGTTTCATAAGCTTGCAGCTTCAACTCATGTAATCCAATAAATAAATGAATTCTATATATGTTCCAATAGTTATGACTCACTCTGTATATTATGCCTATTATAGATGATGTATTTTTTTTCATTTTTATAGTGAACCATTAACAATATATCAAAGATTCAAAGATATCTGACTATTTATTTTCTATCTACTGATGAGACTCATAGAAATTATCACATTCAGATTGATTATATTATCAATATTTTGTAATGTATCAATACAAAACTTTAATATGGATACAAATTGAGTGAAAAAAATAATCAACAAAAAGGCGTGAGATGTTTTTCCAGATATACATATCTATTGGTCTAGGCAAAGTATGACAAGTTATTCACAAGGGAATTTAAAAAAACGCCACGGAGTAGGAACCCAACTGAGTGAGAGATCATAATATGTTCTTCTCTCTTCCGCAAGGAACCGAGGAAAAAGTCAATACTCGCAACCCGTTGTTATTGTTGCGGATTGCGGATTCCCCATATACTTCCATGGGATTCACCGACCGTAGCAAACATTTTTTTATCGGAACCGGTCGGGCGGGTCGGGTCTCATCTCATCGTAGAAGACAAGGATAAACAAACATTTCTGGAGCGATAGCACGCGGTGGGATGGGATCTGTAATTCTGTACAAAAGTGTAGTAATCTGTACAATTAGTTCAGACATGTTCTGTGTGCCTAGTGGAGTCGCTACCTCACAGTGGCTAAACGATAGACGAGGGGATGAGAGGGGCATCGACTCGCAAATAACACAGGTTGGGCATCTTCCCAGCGTAAGCGTAATATATCAATCAACGGCCGAAGAGAGCTGTCCTAGTCTGCTGATGGTAAGGGACAGCACTCTGCCATGTCTGAATTTCAATAAAGCTCCGCATGTCATTTTTCCTACAAGAGAGGAATGGACTGGTAATACACCAGGCTTGCTTCCTGCCAACGAATCAACCTGGTTCACGGATGGCTCAAGGTTTGGTGGCGGGTCTGGTGCAGGAGTATATGAAGGAGGAACAGGGAAAGGAATCTCAGTACCTCTTGGCAAATACGCTTCAGTGTTCCAGGCCGAAGTGTTTGCAATTCTGACGTGTGTCCAAGAAAATTTCGGCAGAAGTGGACGTGGACCAGTCACCATATGCTCGGACAGTAAAGCTGCTATTATGGCATTGAGATCCAATAGGATCACAACTAAATTGGTGTCCGAGTGTAGAAGTGCCTTAGAAAATATGGCAAAAACTAGGAAAGTCAGCCTCATGTGGGTTCCAGGACACTCTGGTATCCCGGGGAACGAGGAGGCAGACAGACTAGCCAAGATCGGTTCAGGAACGACACCCATTGGACCAGAACCGATATTGGGAATACCCAATAGTACGGCTATGTCCTTCATGAAGGAAATGATACAGAGGCAGTTCCTTGAAACATGGTGGGACACACCAGGAATGAGACAATCAAAGCTCCATATAAAGGAACCTTCAAAAAGGCTCACGAGAGAGATCCTGTCACTTAATAGAAGGAATCTCAAGATGGTAGTTGGGCTCTTAACTGGGCACAACCACCTCAACAGGCACCTAGAACTCATAGGGATCAAAGATGATCCCATCTGCAGATGGTGCTTGGAGGATGATGAAACATCATCACACATACTCACTGAATGCCCCGCTCTGGTGCATCAGAGGAAAGCTGCCTTTGGGAGCATTGTACTGCACCCAAAGGATGTGAAAGTGACTCAGCTGAGGAAGCTGCTGAATTTCGTCAAAGAAATCGGCATGCCTAGCTGATTCACAGGACAAGTGGGCGCACAATGGGCCCGACTGAAGAGGCCTGAGTGCAGGGGTCTACGCACCCGCCCACCTGTGCAGAGAAGAAGAAGAAGAAGAAGATAGTATCTAGTGGTAACTTTGTTGCCTGTCAAGCAACGATACCACCCTTCCTTAGTACCATATCCAACCTTGAATGCCTCAAAGGTTCGCTCCTTGAATATATTATCACCTTTTATTCGTATTTCATCTGGAATATGGGTGAAAGCACTTCGACCAAATACTTTCAATTGGCTTATGACTTTTCATTATAAAACATTTCTTTCGAAGAGAGTATTTCCAGTGAATGCATTAAGAAGGTCATTTTTTGTGTGAACTGCATATGCAATCGCTTCTGCCCACAAGGATTCAGAAAGCCCAGACTCGATAATATGTGTTCTAGCCATCGTAGTTATTGTTCTATTGAAACGTTCAGTTGATCTGTTTGTTTCATGCACTTGTGGAATAGAATATTCTCATTTTATACCAATATTTTCGAAGTAGTGTTTCAAAGAATTAAGAGTAAGAGAGTATAACTTCCATTATCGTATTTGAAAATTTTCATCTTTATCTAATGAAACATAACAGCTCTTGCCTCGTACAGACTTCATGGAAAATGACCCTGCTACATCAGAATGAATCTTTTTTGATATTCCAGAACAAGAATTTCCATCTTGTCTGCTTATTTTTCTCATCGTTTCAGACTTTTTTAGAGGATTTACAGTCAATTTAATATTTTTCTGTTGATAACACACATGGACTTACTACAGATTTCTTGATTTCACCAACATGTATGCCCAGTCGAAATACTGACATTGGCTAAATTTTCACTTGACTCTTGGAAAATGTTTCCATTATTTCTCGATAATATCCAGCCTACCATTTTAGAATCCTTCTATAACGTGTTATCTTCATTACCCCTCATTGAAATTTCTTTGGATTTTATAGTTTCCCAAGATATTCATGAACATTTCAATTCTGATGATAAAAAAGGACAATCTTGTGAGATATACAGATTATTATAGACCCTTAGAGGAATAAATTAATGGAAAATATTTTCTTCCACGAACATATTCTGGAAGTTTTGGTAATTTCATGGCCAGCCACGAGTATAAATTAGTAATAAACGACTATTGGTGGTATGGCGCACGCCTCGAATAATTGGCGAAATTGTGGCAGGAACTTGTGACTGGTTTCACACTGATGTCTCAAGAACCCTTTACAGGGATGGAGATTTGCAAACATTCCTATTTCCTGTCATGTGTGACAGCACCTGTGTCGGAAATTCATTTATTGGAAGCTTGCTTTGAAGGAGATGCTTGATATGCCATTTCATCACTTATCACAGAATACTATGTTAGCCTTTTGCTCATCCTTTCTTTATTTCTACAATTTTTTATTGTGTGTCCTGTATACCATTTTTTGCGTTCCTTGGGGGATTGTCTTCTCATCTCTTCTTCATTCCAAAAAATGCTTTTCCAACTTTGTTTTCAAGTTCATCGGGATGGGTAGTTAAAAATAATGAACCTTTTGATGCCGAACAATTGGCGAGGGGAAGTAATGTTGCTTCAAGAGAATCTGTGAACTAAGTAATTGATTTTTTAGCAGTTCGTTCCACAAGCCATTCCACGACCAGAGTTCATTGTACTTAGCTATATGATCTGCTCTCTGCTCTTTCATATTACCTCCTATAAAACTCCTCATGAGGACTTACTGTAATTATCTTCATTAGTATGAAAAACATTTGATCGAATCTATGGCAATTCTGCAGTCTCTTTCATATTTCCTCGTATAAACCTCATGAAAAGTTACTGTATTTATCCATTTCACAATTTTCGACAATGACCGACACTATATTTCTTTTTCGGAACATAGCGATTTTCATCACGTTCAAATATATTCTGCTTCATTACGGGATAATCTAGATATATTTTTTATCGCACCTTATTTATTTATTTATTTATTTATTGAACAAATAACTTCCAGACAGAATAGGATCTGGTATAAGGAAGTACATAATTATATACCTATAGGTAAACATAGCATCATTCAAAATATATCAACAACTGTAAATTGGCAAGCAAAGAATAATATTTGTAAAAAAAAAATTGCATGATTAATTTTATCAAGTCCGCTGAGAAATAATCAGTTTTTTTACTTCATTTTTGAATATACCTATATTTCTGCAATTTTTTATATTATCAGGTAGTTTATTGAATTCAGTTAAGGCTGAATGAGTGAATCTTTTTTGTCCGATTAGGGAGCTAGCGGCGTCAAGATGGAACAAGTTATATTGTCTAGTTTCATGATATAAATTTCATAATTCTGGAACTACAATCGTGATTTTTCGATTTTATAATTTATCCTAACGAAAATGTATCATATTGATTAAAAATGCGTACCTTCATTATATGACCTTCGATCCGATAAATCACAAAACCATTTCGAGATCAGAAACCAGACATCATCATGACGAAGTAACACTCCATTATTCCACTAGTAACACAGAGAAAATTATGTTTCATCTACTGAAGACTATGTTATTCTCCATTCCATCATTCAGTATTTCTTGTATCAATTTGTATAGACTAGTTCAGAATTTTCTGTGTTCGAACACGATCGTATATCCGATGACTATACGTATGCAAAAAATGCATCATTTTGAATAATTATCAAAGCTCTGAATTTGAAAATTTCGAGAACGTTACGAGAAAAAGCATCATTCAAGAAGATACAGGTGAGAAAAAAAAATTATCTGTTTTGGTAAGGTGAAGACCACGATGCAATTTTACACCCATTCAATTATCCCCCTGTAGCACTGTTATCTAAAATTACAAAAGTTTCATATTGCCACAATAAACTGTCAAGAGATTAGGCTAATCATCGGTGAAAACCGATTTCTAATTGGTAAGGAAATTCGTGAGTTATTCTACTTTGAATTCAGGCTATATTTTTGGACCACGACGTTATCTTGACCAGTTTATTACAAATATGGTATGTTCGCCCTTTCAGAACACTGCTAGATGCTTTAGCGCCAGCATGGGCCCATAACCTTAACGCTTCAAGTATCTGCAAGGATTGCTTATTATATAATGATGTAACACCTTTTTATTAAATGGAAGGAATTAAAATATACATCATAGCAACTGTATAATGAATGTATGGAATATAATAAACATATTATGGAGAATGAAGATTGTTCCTTCAACAAGAAATGAACCAACTGATTAGTGAACATTTATAATAATTGAAAATGAAAATTTCTTCAGCAGCTTGAACAATATGAAAGATGAAATTTTCACAACCCGCTGTGACGCGTTATTTTATTTTCTTTCTTTCATCAAATCAAGAGGGCTAACACATTTACTAAATTTACTACCATCCAGGCCCTAGCTTCACTGTACGTTAGTATGGTTAGAAATCTCATGAATCGCGATTTTCATGTTCCAAAGTATACTGCTTAACAGAGCGGGTTGGGTCTGCACTGTCGTAAGGTTAGTAGTTACGCTTCCCGGTTGCCGATTTTACACTAGTAGTGGCGTAACTATACCGTTCGAGGTCCGTGGCAAATTCATTGGATGACTTCCCCCCAATATAAAGATACTGAACCAACGATAATATAATTTTTCATTTTATAATATACTTTTACTTGTATGGGTTTTACGATAAATCTCTACGTGAAGTAGGCATATACAAACTTCATAATTATAGTTACTTGGTTCTCCAATAATCCACTTCAAATTAAAGGTACCTAATTTGAAATAAATATTAAATGTAAACCAATATACAAATTTTTGTAGGTGTTTATATGTATGTTTGTCCGCGCATATCCCAGAAATTATTAGTTTGATTATGACCATTCTTTCCAAAACTGGGTTAAAACTTTTTTTTACAGATACATTGAAATTTTAATACATTCTGCACTTGTGTATGCAACTAAGTAGGTGACTTAAATGAATTGAAGACAATATTATTCTTTTACTGAATGTGTAATAATGAATGTTGGGAGTTGGGACTCTCTTCTGACAGGGGGCCCCTTCCGGCAAGGAAATATGAAGAAAATATCATCACAAAACTTATCAACTTGGAGAAACTGTAAACAGTCGAGATGATGTTCAGTCATGTCAATGCACCATGTAGTTCATCATGTAAGAAAATTACTTCAACCGAGACACACGACAGTGACGTCAGCACCGAAGGCAGATTTCTTCGTGCTCATGGGAAATATTTTTTGAATTCATTTAAAAATACTGATTCTAAGAACTCTGTGAACCTTTCCTCATCATCATGATGGTTATTGTTTCCTGTACAGAAATTAGTGTTCTCGCCAATTAGAGTCCAATCTATTTGATGATATTATTATACTTTTCTGACAACTTTTCTAGTGGGTGGACAGGGCGGATTTCTTCTTCTAATCCTCAATACATAGGTACATTTTTCAGCATGCAATGCTACTTAATCTAAATTAAACGCGAGATATTAGCATAAGTAATACTAACCTTCGCCATTTCTATATTCTAATGTATCACAATCACTAGGTTGTTTTTTATTGCATTCATCGCTAGATCTTGTTCTCAAAAACAGAACTGTCAAAACGATTACTGCAACCAGTATGACTACAACAGCTACAATTCCTCCAGCAACCAACTGAAGTCTTATGCCTTCTTCATCTTCAATATACGCTAGAATGTATCCATGTTTTTTTCAAATTGACCAAGGACTTATTTAACTCACCTGTATTCATCACTTGTCCAGTAATCTTGAAAATAACAGGAGAGTAAGCTCCCCAACCTCTTTGAGTTTTTGCTCTCACTTGTAAACCATATTCTGTTTTCTGTTGAAGACCTGTTATCACAGCTGATAAATCAGTTGTTAGCAAACTATTGTTACTGTAATCTATGTCATTCCGTTGGAACCATCGAACCTCAAACAGAATACGAGTTAAATTTGAATGGATTGATAAACAAATCAGACCTACTTCATAGGCCTCTACAACATCATTTTCTATATCAGAGCCATCATTTATCGATGGAGCATCCCATGCTAGGACAATTTCAGTACTTTTGACTGATGTAACCCTGATATTTGTTATACTACTGGCTACAGAAGCTTCTGTGGTTACTACAATATCTGCATATTCAGGCATTGCTCTTAATTGTAGTTGGGAAACTCCATTCTCGGCAAAAATTTGGAAACGATATGTTGTCACAGCATTGAGACCACTGATGGTTATTCTGGTTTCATTGAAAGTTTCCTAAAATCGAAGTCAAATATTTTTATAAATATCATTTGAAAATTTAATTTGATAAATTTTATCCGGATAAATTCCAATTAGATATGAGTACAGTTATTTTCAGTACTATAGTACATATTTAGTAGCTCAAAACTAATAATGATTCTGATATTTGAATGCCACTGATATCTAAAAATAATTTGGAAGAATATTTAAATTTTTTTTTTTTTGAAAACTGGAGCAGACCAATTAGTAAACCACCCTGTAATTCAGACAGGAGACACATTTAATTCAAATGATTTGGGTTGAATCATCATATTTTGAGCTCAGGATTCTATAGTGGAGATATTTCCAATTAGTAATGAAACACCCTGTTTATTTGGGAAAAATCCTCGGACAGGTCGATTTTAATTATCGAAAATTAATTTTTTACATGTTTCTCAACCCCTTTCAAGATCTTCAATTGTAGAATTGAATGCCTTCTTAGAGACGTATTTCAAATCTCTATACTACGGTCAATTTTCTGAATTTTTGTCTGAATTATTGGTAATGGTAGATACTGTTTCTATATATCACTTGTACAGTTGATTTATTTACATTTAAATTAAGTTTTTTATACTGAATGTCCGTCGACCTCTACACCTATGTAATGGTAGGTACTGTTTCATTCAACTACCATTATCAGTAATTTGAACAAAGATTACAATTCATTTCACTTGATTATTTGGTATTTTCTCACCTCGTTCTTATAAAATAAAAGTATTATTGATATATGTGTAGTAGTACAAATCAGATGATTTGCACCAAATTTTTCCTCCAGGGAGCCTAAAAAAAATCCAATAGCCTGTCAGTGACACTTTGTTCGGAAAAATGTTAGAAGAGAAGAATTATAGATATATTGAAAAAATATCGAATTTTTACTCGTCTTATCAACATGAAAATGCGAAAATATTTTTCAATATATCTATATTTCTTTTCTTCAAACATGTTTCCAAACAAAGTGTCACTGACAAACTATCAGTTTTTTTCTTTTTTCTTTTAGGTTCCCTGATAGGCAGTGACATTTTGGTGCAAATCATCTGATTTGTCCTACTACACATACATATATGGAAATAATACTCATATTTTTATTTCATAGAAACGGGGAGAGAAAATCCCAAATTATCAAGTAAAATCATTGAATTCCACATTGAGTCATCACTAATACCCCAGTGATATTTAACAATGGAGGTTGTGGTGAGAAATTGATGTTTTTTTTTTAACATTGAATATCAGAGGTATTAATGGAATAAAGGTAACATATTTGAATATAATTGTATCATAACAGAAAACTTGTTTTGTTATAAATTTAAAAACACTTCAAAATAAATACTCACCATGCTGGGATTATACTGAACGAGACCCAAGCTACATGCATCACATTTTATCCTATAAACAGTGTCAGTCCTACCTCCTTGTTTTTCAGGGGGTAGCCAACTCAAGATAACAGTCGACTGGTCTACGAAGCTGACGGTTAAATTTTGTGGTGCTGAAGGTGGCTCTACAAAAATAATGAATAGTGGATGGAGTAAATCATCAACGAATTGAAAGTATTCAGTTACTAATATATGGAGTACCAACTTATATCTATTAAGGGGACGAAATCAACCTATCGTCGTTGATGCGGATGTAAGAAAAAGAATAATGAGAAAATTGATATACCAATAGGGTCTTGAATGTTCATGTTTCTAATAGATTTTATCACTATTGTCTAGATTGGAGTTTGAAGCTGACTGTTTGCGTTTTTATACTTAACTGCTGATCAATTGAACCGCATCAAGCACATTTTTGTACTAAATTCAAGATGGAAAATGTGTGTCACTGTTATTAGAAGAGAGAAATTTCAAAAGTTTTTTGAAATCTTTCCAAACCACTTCAATAACTGTTTTCCTTTCACAAATAAGAAAATGATTAAAAAAAAACATGGGTTAGACCTGAAATAAGGAAGTCGACTGAAGACCTGAGAGATCTCTTCATTTTACAAAAATATAGCAGAAATTTAAAGAATGTGCATGAAACAAAACAACAAAAATCTGGTTGAAAGTCATAAAACAGTATAACTCTAATATTAATCAAAATTCTATCAATAAAAATAAGTTTTCTTGGAGCATAATCAATGAACTGAGAAACAGGAAACGAAACACAGATAATAAACTCCAGATTACCCATGGAAATGGGGAAACCGAAGACTCCAAGGAAATTGCTGATCTATTCAACAGGTTTTCCTTAGATGCCCCAAAAAAATTAATTGAAAACATTGACATGTCTGTCTCTTCGATAAGTCCAGCCAGAAGAATTCCAAACTCTTTCTATCTTCTGCCCTTCTCGGGAATGGAAATGCTTACAATTTTTTCAAAACTCAAAAACAAATGGTCCACGGGTCCATCTAGAATTGTCCGAGAATGCTCGCAAGAAATGGAAACACCTCTGACTTATTTGGTCAACCACTCCTTTCTGCCTGGAGTTTTTCCTGACCACTCAAAGCTTGCAAAAGTAATATATGACTTTGAGAACTAACAAGACAAAAATGGAAAACTATAGACCCGTCTCAGGCTTATCTCCTTTTGCAAAACTATATGAATACTGCATGTTAGATAGAATTACCAGTTTCACAGAAAAATACAACAAACTTATTCCTAATGAACAACACGGTTTTCGAAAAAGACAATCTACGACCACTGCTAATGTTGAATTTTATAATAGAGTACTAGATGACTTGAAACATGAAAGATGCCCAGTGAGAATCTTTTGTGACCTCAGTAGAGCTTTTGATTGCGTCCATCATATTCATCTGCTGAGCGAATTTTGGACCTATGGAATTAGTGATTCAGCCGCAAACTGGCTCGAATCTCACATCTCTGATAGAAGTCAATATGTTGAAATTGAAGCTACCAATATATGAGGTACAGTAGTATCTAAACAATCAAACACCACGGACTCATAACGAGGGTTCCCCAATGCAGTGTTCTAGCACCTATGCTTTTTCCCTCTACATTGCTGATCTAATTGATTATCTGTCAGGTCATATGATCACTCTTTACGCTGAGGACTCCTCCTCACACGAATCCAACTGTCAGAATGAACAAGAATGCAATTCACTGCATGCGAAAATGTACACATGGTTCTCGGCCAACCAGCTATATCTAAACCTCAGTAACACAAATTTTCTGATATTCCATACTTAACAAAGGACAGTTGACCCACTGACATTACATTTAAAGAACTCTAATCTGGAACGAGTAGATACTATGATTTTTTTAGGAATCACACTCATGAATCACTGGACTGGCATGAACATTCAAACTGCCTAACTAAAGTGATGAATTCCAGAATCAATCAACTCAGATGTACGCGCAAAGTCATATATATCAATAGTCTAAAATCTCTTCTTAACCCAGAAAAAAATTATTGGAACCATCTCCAATAAGCCAAGGTCTCACCCTTGCAAGCCACTGTTCATACAACTCACCATTCTACCACTAGAAATAATCTAATTGCACACACTGACATACACTGACATACACTCCTATTCAACAAGGAATAACAACCTACTTCACCCACCCAAAAAAAACTTACAACTAATCTACACCGGCCCTACAAACATGGGTATCAAAATTTTTAACAATTTGCCAGGAAGTGTCAGCGATTGTATTACTCACTTCAAATTCAGGAATAGCCTGAAAGCTCTCCTCACTGAAAATATGTTTTACTCACTTAGTGAGCTCTTTGACTATGTTTCATAAACTGTTTTAATCTTTTTTGATGTTATTCTATCCATATTTTTTTTAAACTCATAATATTTTTTACTATTATTGTATTGCATTTATTCTAGATATAATTCTGACGAATTCTATACAAACAAGTATTAATTCCTAACAATCATAATAAACTTATTTTATTCTATTTTAAAGTTTATTCAGCAATGCACAGGTGTCACAATAATATGTTCGACTAAAATAACAAAAAAACGGTGTTGCCAATGGAAAATCAGTAAAATTCGATGAATTTATGTTGGCGCATATGCAATGCGTAAACAAGATAGGATTTAAAGTTTCTAGAATTGAATTTGAGGTGATTTTTCTCAGCAAATGCTCCATACTTGTTTCTATTTGCCCCCAAGTTTCTATTCACCCTGTTTTACGGTATTTGGATTGTTAAAAGAACTATTATCGGTAAACAACCAAATAAATGGAACGTGGCTCACAGTGGTAACCTTCTTCCCGTAGGGATCAAGGCCGACTGACTAGAGACGTCTTTATAAGTTCCTATGAAGTGATTCACACATTCCAATATGATGTTAACACGTTTTGCATACAGGGTATTCTCGAGGCGCCCAACACGGATGCTGTTTTTTTTTTAAGATAAATACGTCGACTATATGACAGCTAGACCGTTGATGAAAATACGGGGTGAATCTGACTATACAGGGTGACAAACAAATTTGATGAAAAATTTTTTGAATTTTTTCAATCATATTTTCATAATGCTCAAGCATGTACCTCGAAATGGTTTCGCAATTTTTTTCTTATCTCTTCGAGTTTTCAAAAATATTTTTTGATAGAATAATGTGAAATTTTTTAGTACTTCTTACCAGATATATTCTTTTTTGTAGCTCTATTTTCAGAGTTTTTTTCTTATTTGTGACCTATACAGTTACCATCGAGACAGTGAGGCCTGCATGCTCCGTGGTGACGTCACCTTAGTGAGGCCTAACCAGCGGCTCGGAACGACAAGCGCTTATGGCGCTATAAGGCGACCGCGTATTTCAATTTCAGTTTTAGATAATTATTGAGCCGATTTTGCTGTTTTTTGAAGGGCTTCCGGTTAAAAAAGGATGCCAGTCCTCAACTGAGCCTTTCTTCGCACCCTATTCGATTTTATCATGGAAAAACGGAGTTTCAAAGCAAAAACCAGAATAAAACACAAATACCCACCTACAGCAAACCATTCGGATTGAAAATATTGGCACACCTACTTATACAGGGCCCGCAGAACATAAACTTATCGTGAGATTGATCGAAAGAAAATTGTGGAAAATGTATTTCTTTTTGATAGACATGCCGTTTGGTATAATTACCTATATTTATCTTGGAGAATTCTTATTACCTAAAAAATTAGCCAGTGAGTGGTTTCAATTTCCTGTTGTTGGATTAATTTTCAAGGGTAAAACGGCATTTATCGTGCGATGGTTTTTTTTCGAAAAGTTTTTTGGTACTTACGTATTTTTGTCTGAAAAACACGAATTTGATAATGAAAATGTGAACAAACCACTATTCATCCAGATATTTCAAGAAAAAGTTCGAAATTTCGCATTCTTTCTCCCATTGTGAAGGGGGCATTTAAAGCTACTTGCTCTTCTTATTTTGTCATTGGACACTTTATATACTCATGACACATTTTTATATAGAAAATTCATCAGAAAATATGATTTTTATGACAAGTTTTTCATATTTAGTGAACGAGCATTCCAGATTACGGCCATTTAATCAATAGTCAATCAAAATACGAGATGTCAAATGTCAATAGATTGCTTTGGAATGACATTACACACGCCATTATTTTAAATGATATTCTTCCTTCTTTTCACTAAATATGGATAAATCTCAAGAAAATCATATTCATAGTATCATATAATAGAAAGAAATGTGCCATGATGAAAAAAGAAGGGAAAATTGTTCTAAATGCCATCCAGAAGACAGGCGAAAAAGGAGGTGAAATTTGTAACTTTATAGTCAATTATCTTGATAAATAATGGAGTGTTCAAATTTTCATTATCAAATTCGTGTTTTTCAGACAAAAATACGTGAGTACCAAAATAATTTTGAAAAAAAAAACCATCGCATGATGAATGCAGTTTTACCTTTTCAAGTAGTGTTTGTAGTACATATTAATATGATAGTTGCAATTTGATCATTGGAATGAGTTCTGCATGCATTGCCACGAGGCAAATGACCGTTTTCAGGAAGAGATTTGAGCATGTATTGTGTTAAAAATGTCCGTTTATTATGAACATTCAACAACTTTGAAATGTTGATCAGTGTGGTATATACAAGGTGTATACTAACAACATAAGAGAGAGTCATTGATATATCACTTAATAAACTCCCCATGTTTCATTGAATACATATTCCATTCTTCCTCTCTCGTTTTTTGTGGAACCTCAAGGAAAATTACTCTTATTCAATCTCGAACACTATACAAATTTTAAAATCTATCCATTATTTGTGCCAAACACTCTATATATAAAGAATATCAGATTCCATACAAGGGTAGGTCGAAATAACCTATCTAATATGAAATCTCTGAAAATAGAGCTACAAAAAAGAATATTTCTGGTCAGAAGTACAAAATATCACATTTTTCGAAAAAAAAATTGGAATACTTGAAGAGATATGAGAGAAAAATTGCGAAACTATTTCGAGGAATATGCTTGAGCATTATGAAAATATGATTTAAAAAAAACAAGAATTTTTCATCAAATTTGGAGCAAGTAAAATTTTTCAATATTTGGCAGAGTTTTGTTTAAATAAATACAAAATGCTCAAAGTCATTTCCAGCATTTTCTATTTATTTACCATTTCATTCCACTTTGAGCATTGTGACTATTTCATAGTTAGAGTTTTGTTTGTCACCCTGTATGTTATATGTCACCATGTATTTTCATCAGCGGTCTACCTGTCATAAACTCAATGGATTCATCTTCACAATTGAAAAAAACGCATCCGAATATGTGGAATTGCGAAAATATTCAATGTTGAATTCAGAGCAAAAATATGCTTGATGGGGTTCAAGTGTTCAGCAGATTAGTTTTGTATGGTTTTCATGAGGAATCAATACACTGCATTCATTCTAGTTCACTGTGAATTCATAATGAGTGTTTGTTGCTGAGTGATTTTTATTCAGCAGTATAATTTTTTCGTGTTTGTTTTCATTACATGCAAACTTTTCTGAACCATGTCTGAAAAAAATTGACTTTATGGAGGAGCAGATAGCTAGGAATAACCTTTTCATAAGTAAGTTTGAATACATTTCCTTTCCTATATTGAACTACTTTATCTCAGCCATGATCCACACATTAGTCGTCAAGTACTCAAATTATAAAGGAATGAACAAAAGAAGTAATATTCATTATATCATCAACAATTATTATTGAATGTTATCATCATACAATCACTATTTGCGAACCTAATCATATTAAAAATCGGGAGAACAGCTCCTAATATCATATGGGCGATACGCCATATATTTGTGATAGGTATAATGATGAAATATTATACTTACGAGTGCACGGCATATTCTTTGGATCAATGGGTGATCGATAATATCCTGTGATACACTGACATTCCGTTAGTCCATAATCTGGTCCTGTTGAAAATTCGGGGCATGGAAGACATGGACCATCACCAGTTTCAGCTTTATATGTTTCTTGTTGACATACTGAAAAGAAATAAGTGTATTCTTTCATTTCAAATAAATGTTGAAAAAACTAAAAATGATAGACCTTGATTTGCTTTTTATTTTCACAGAAATAGACACTTAGATATTCAAATAACCCTAGGTCAGGTTAGGTTAGGTTACAAATAAATATATCCACTTTGATACAACAAGAATATAATCAATTAATCCAATATTTGGTTGCAAGTTTCCATAAATATTTCCGTACAATTTTTAGAATCGTATCGTAAGTGTAGCTCCGTAGCTAACCGCTCCGGGACACTTTCAGACACTTCAATTTCATTTTAATGGTTAGAAACGATAAAAAATCCTTGTAAAATATCTATCATGGAAAAATTCTGATAGACGTAGCATACAGAACCATGATACAAGAAACCAGAACAATATGGCGCTGCCGAATGTACGAACCAATATTGCACTGAATAATCCTATTAGTCGAATCTTACAAGAGTATAATGGGCTTCCTAATGAAATAAAGCTAGGTCACAATTATGTCATGCCAAAGAGATATATTACGTTAAATGCCGAGGGAAAATCATTCCTTTTATTAACAATAAGCTGTAATTCAGATGAATCATTCTATCATTATAAACTAATTATTCTAGCGACACGGATTTAATAATAATAATGATAATAATAATAATAAACGCCTTTTATTGTCATAAGTGAAATACATGAAAAAAAATCTTACATAGACTGTTGGCGAAGTCTAGCTCAAAGCTATTCCACTTAACCAACAGAGGGCAATATATGCTCAAAAAAGCAAAATGACTTTAGAAAACAACAAAAAAATAAGAGAAAATAAAATGTAGTGCAATACATATAATGGGTACTTACTAATCAATTGCTAGCAATACAAATAATAGAATTTCAAGTGATAAAAAACTCTACGACATGAAGGATGTACTAAATAATATTATATCAAGACTGCGTATCGATTACATGCTTCTTCAATTTATACTTGAACTTATTTATATTATGAACTTTAAATTCTTCAGGTAAAATATTATACATTTGAATAGCATTGAAGACAAAACATCTTTGAGAAAATGTATTTCTGTGATGCGGCATGGTTAGGATAGTTCTCTGTCTGATGTTTTTAGAGTGTATACTGAATCGGGGAATAAATTTGCTTGCCAGAGCTGGAGGATTGGAGTCACTCAATAATTTATGAGTAAAGGTACCCAAGTGGAGCTGTCTTCTATTGTTCATATTGAGCCAGTTGCATTCCATAAGTTTAGGTGAAATATGATCATATTTTCTGATACCATAGATTAGTCTACAGCAGCTATTCTGGACTTTTTGTATTCTATCTCTATTAATTTTCGTCAAGCAAGGACCGTGAAGAAAGTCGCAATAGTTGAAGTGGCTCAACACGAGTGACTCGCACAAAGTTCTTTTCATTTTTACACTGAGAACATGTCGATTACTGAAAATGAGTTTTAGGGATTCGAAAGCTTGACCAATAATATTTTTCATGTGCTGAGCAAAACGCATGTCAGTGTCTAGTACTAAGCTGATACCCTCCATACTGCGTTCTCTTGCAGAATTCCCATTTCTTCCCAGGAAACTAAGAACTCACGGCGCAGGCAGGTCAATGCTGTTAATGAAGACCTTGCTGAAATCACAGCCTGGGGAACCAACAACCTAGTTGAATTCAACGCCACCAAAACTCAAGCCTGTATTTTTTCTAGAAAGGCGGAACTCAGTATGCCCGATATTGTAATGTCTGGCACCACCATCCCCACCAAGCCCCCCATATCTATGCTCGGTATTTCCATCAGCAACACTCTTTCATGGGATAATCATGTCAGATCCATCGCAAAAGCTGCTTCACAAAAACTCGGATTCTTGTTCCGTGCGAAAATCTACTTTACACCTCAACAGCTTCTCATGATCTATAAAGCGCAGATACGGCCTGTTCTAGAATACTGTTCCCACATATGGGATTCAGCACCAAAACATACGCTGATGCTCTTAGATTCCATCCAGAGAAGAGCCATTCGCCTGGTGGGTGACGCCACACTCACTCACTCTTTGACATCATTGGAACACCGTAGAAAGGTCGGCGACCTTTCACTTTTCTATCGATACTTCCACGGGAAATATTCTACGGAAATCTCTGCTTCCATCCCTTCACTAGCAATACCAGTCAGACGAACTAGACAAGCCCAGTCAGCACATCCTTTCGTTGTCAACGGCGAAAGATGTCGAACAGCACTTTATCAAAACTCCTTCATCCATAGAACGGCTAGGCTCTAGAATCCATTGCCTGAGGAAGTATTCCCAACAACATATAATCTCTAGAAGTACCAAAAAATTCCAATCCCTACCTGCTGTCCCTATCCTCCCTAGGAACGCACTATGTTCTTTTAACATTATAGGGATTTTCTTTCGTGCGCTCCAAGCGATAAAAAAAGTCAATATCAAGGTCCTTATATGTACCGCCGATATTCTGAATGAAATAGAACAATGTAAAATACAGGCTTTTACTGATGTTACTCAGCTGTATCTCAACTTTCGTACTGAAGATCTCGCTTTTGCAGGAGAAATCACGATCAATGAATTGAATAGAATCAAGACATCTTCCTATGAACACAACTTGAAACTTAATTCTGTAAAATCCAAGGTACTCCATTTCGGTAGAAAAAATAACATAAACTTTCTAAAGAATAGTCTCAATCTACAAATGGATAATACCCTATTACAAGTCTGTGATTGTGCAATATTTTTTTTCCTGTGAATGGGTTTTAAGAAATCATTAAATGGAGAAACCCAAGAAACCCCTGGAAATTACCATACAATGTTTTTGTTTTTTGTAATGACCATCAAATTGCACATATGGATGCAACATTGGAATTGGAAACGTGTCCATCTTGCCCTGCAGTACACCGATGGTATGTCACCGCTGGGTGGACAGTCACCACCGTGTTGTCTCGTGCCACTTGTCTTTTTTATTGACTTGTGACGTGTGAAACATGCCGTGGTTCTTTCCGCCTGGTCAAGTGATGTCCGTCGTGTGCTGGTGCAGGGCAAGATGGACACGTTTCCAATTCCAATGTCGCATCCATATGTGCCATTGGATGGTCATTACAAAAAACAAAAAAACATTGTATAGTAATTTCCGGGGGTTTGTTGGGTTTCCCCATTTAATAATTTCTTAAAACCCAAACAGAGGAAAAAAAATTTTGAAATGTTAAATTTGGTCACATAACCTTTTTTTATCCCCATGTAAGCACTCCATTTCATAACTTGTCGTTTTTACTAATAACCATTATAATTTTAGGACACTATTTATGTAATTTCTCATAAGGCTGATGATGGACATACAGGGTGTCCCAACGAAAACTTTCCACCCGGATTTACTGGGAAATGACAAATTATTTTCGGAATCGCGAAAACATGTCGATTTCAATTTCTAGGGGGATACATGTTAGTAATGGATTTAGTCGAGCAACTTGATCCCCCTGACGGGGCTACCCCCTTGCGAATCATCATAGGGAACGTGGGTCGAGTGATACATCATCTTAAAGCTCTCTTTATTCTCTATCCAAACGTCCATAATTTTTTCAAAATCGAATGAATGGTAATTGAAATTAGTGTTGTTGACAGGTTCAATGTAAATAGTCAATATCTTACCTGTTCCTATTCAAATTCAATTTATTAACTATTTTAAGACTCAATGAGTGGACAGATAGACAATAGCAACATCCCATCCGGTCAGGTAATCCAGTCACCCCACGAAAAACGAAAACAAATTAGTCAAAACAAAGTAAGTATCCAGGCTGGGACAATTAATTGCGAAGATCTTTCAACCAAGTATCAGTTTTATGTCGCTATTCGCGAATACAACATAGGAACCTCCTCCACAGAGGTGAACCGACCACGGCACTGAAGATCGGAAACCATATTTCTTAGTTTTTGTTCTGTTGACTTTTTCATAGACAAAAAATACCTGTTTTTTATGGTTCTCCTGCGTGTATGTTCTCAGCATGAATTCACAGTTCGCATGATTCTTCTGGAAATATCATTTGATTCGTATTCTGTGAGTTAGGTTTCTGCCTGACAATGGTTTACGCATTAGAAGAACGAATTGAGTTAGTGAAAGTTTACTACAGAAATGATGATTGTCTAAGAGCTGCAGCTAGAATTTTCAATACAAGGCATCCAGGGAAAAATGCATCTCATACCTATGTTCAAACGTTGATTGAGAAATTCGAAAGAACTGGGTCTGTGGGAAACCAGAAACATCATCCTGAACGTCTGATAAGGAACGAGGCTGTTGAGGTAGCGGTTTTGGGACACGTGGCTATGGATCCTACTCAAAGTATTCGAAGCTTGGCTGACGCGTCAGGTGTAGCGCGATCGAGTATTCAGAGAATTCTCAAGTCACATCGATTCCATCCATACAAACTGAAACTTGTAAATGAACTGAACGAAGACGATTTTGACAGACGTCAACAGTTTTGTGAGGAAATCGAGCGTCTGAGAACAAATCCCAATTTGCTCTTCAATATTTGTTCTTCAGACGAGAGTACATTTTTTGTTAATGGAAACGTAAATCGTCACAATTGCCGCTACTGGTGCGATACCAATCCCAGGTTAATACGTGAGGTCCACACACAAACTCCGCAGAAGTTGAATGTTTGGTGTGGTATTTTTGGCAAAAATATTATTGGACCACTTTTTATAGATGATAATTTGAATGGACAAATGTATTTACATCATTGTTTATATCATTGTTAAGTAATTAATTAGGTAATTTGGATAGGAATTTTCAATCAATGAATCGAATAATTTATGCATTTTTTTTACAATTTTATACTACTTATTCTGATTTGCAATTCTACAATCTCATATACTGTGAGTAATTTCTAATACCCATTTCTTTTGAATATTATAATTGTACATTTCATTTTAGAGAGACTGACGAAGGAATTAAATAAATTCCGAAAGCTTTCTCAAAAGTAAAAAGAGTTTTCTTTTGAGTCCCACATCAGCTGCATCCCCACAAACCCTATACCTAATCTATTGATTTATACAGCTACTAATATTAATTGAATATTATATTTTGTACATATTTTTGTCAAGTGAGCTACGTGCATTCGTTTCAAGCACCTAAATATCAACAAGGCACCGGGACTCGACGGGATAGACGTAGTTCTCCTGAAAAACCTGTCTCGCAAAGCAAGAGTCCATTTACATTACATTGTTAACGCCATAATCGAATACCAACACTATCCAGGGTATCTGAAGACTGGGCTTGTTGTACCAATACTGAAATCGGGCAAAGACCCTAAACGCCCTGGAAGCTACTGCCCTATATCACTGCTCAGTATAGTGACTAAGATAGGCACTACGTAGCAAGTGGCCCGAATTGAACGGGGTAAAAGAGGCGTTTACTCAGAACAAAAATACAGTTATGGTCATGATGTATGTCGAAAGGGCTTTCGACACCGTCTGCCACGAGGGACTAATGGCCAAGATGTCAAAATCTAGAGTGCCTATTTATGACATCAAGATTGTCGACTCGAACCTAAACAGAAGACTGAGTAAAAGGTGAATGACGGTGTTTCAGGGGCTTTCCCACTAGAGGCGGCTGTTCCACAGGGGCCTTGTCTGAAACCTCTGCTATACTCGTTTTACACGTATGATTTTCCTGTGTTCGAGAGGACGAGTACACCATTATATGCCGATGATACGGCCTTATATGCGCACTCGTTCGACTCTCCCGTTGTGAAATACCTAGGATTAAAGTTATTCAGAAGGAACATTCATTTCTTAATTCAAAAAACACACGCAGCTATCAAGAGCTTATATCCTCTCTTAACGAGGACCTCCCCACTGACATTGCATAACAAGCTCTTGATTTACAAGCAAGTCATAAGACCTGCAATAACATACGCCTTCCCGGTGTTTTGCCCATCCAAATAGGTAGGTTACAGGTGCTGCAAAACAAAGTTCCCCGTATTATTAGTAATGGTAATCGATACTCACGGGTGGTAGATCTTCACGAGCAGTGTCATAACATCCCTAAACTCAAAGACTACATACTCAAAATTTCAAATACATTTTATGGATTAATCTACGAGTCGGCCGATGTTATTAGGGAACCTCCGGATGATCCTCATTCAGGATAATCAGAAAGCTTCAGAGATTCATAAATCATCGAAAGCATTATGACTCCTCAGTGGCAATATTCACATTGGAGTCTCCGTGTCTTTCTGCCTGTACATATAGGCTGCCCTTGGCTTAGCCGCTTATTCTGGGCGTGGCTTGTGGGTAAAGGCGAAGAGCGCGTTTTCCAGAGTGACAGTAGTCGGAAAGGGGTATCTAATTTAGATTTTTCTCAACCATTCAGAATATTCAAGCACGTCAAAGTTTGTATTCAATCCTAGCCCAACTGGGTTCATCACGGAGATTTCTCATCGTAAGGAGCATCAAACACTCCCCGGGCTAACATCAGCCAACTCCACACTGCGTGGAGGATTATTTTTGAAGTTCTATTTTGATATGTGTTTGTTCTTGGTCGAAATTGTCAATGTGAAATAGCTCAAGATATCAATAAATGCATTTGAAAGCGTGCGTTCGTTTAGATAGAGAGATCCCGGGTTCAAATCTTTATTCAACCTACCTTTTTATTTATTTATTTCATGTTTTATCTCCCTTCCTCCCTGAAAATGTACTGTGGAAGCATTTACTGCTGAGGTCGATAGTGATTTTCATTGTTCGGAAATTTCGAAGCCAAGTGGAATCCATGTCGCTAGCCGCCTGTGTGTTTCACTAACCAGGTTAATATAGACGACACTCGGCCATTTTTTGAGGTTCCATTTGATGATCCACATCGATTTTAATTATTTCCGGAATGTTTTGATAGCACCTCAAAAAGTTCATGATCTTATCTTCGAAAACGAAAGCACAGACGACATTGATACATATGAATTTGTCGATCAAGTTCTCCGATAGATTTTTTTCATCTCTTGAAGCTCACGAAAGAGAATCCCTATGGTATTCGGAGACCAACTAGAACAACTAGATTTTGGAGATTGAACACGTGAAAATGTAGAATATAAAAATGGAATTGTTATTGTCCAGAGTGGGGTTTGGTTATATTTTATTTGAATATTCTATGTGGATTCTGTATAATATTTCTTTGCGCGTACGTCACAACTTCAAAAAACGAATCAAATCAATTCAAGGTCATATGTGCCAGTGAAGCAGTGCCGTGCTGTTTTAGAAATTGGGTTAAAATAAATAATAATATTCAGAAAAAATTTATAGGTAATTTTGATTCAGAAACATTCAATAAAACATTGGATTGGTATATATTTCAAGTCTCAACTCTTTTATTAGCCAATTTGATTGAAGTTATTGAAGGCAAAAACATGTATATACATATGGGTTGGTATATGACCCGATATACACACCTATTTAATGCTTTTGTGAGGTATTCTGTGGTCGTGGCAAAGCTGAACACTGTTGAGTCGTTTAAAGTATTTGGTATATTACTATGTACTGAAGTATACCCATATGTCTCTAGCTTATAGGGAATAGAAAAATTGACACGAGACTGACTGATGTGAACTGTATGCTTGGCCGATGACTCGGATATAATGACTATCACCGACCGACTAAGTGACGATCTGTCTTTTCAAAAGAGGTATCTATTTACCGTGAGAAAGATTCGTCGGACAGTATATCAATTTTGTGTTTTTATTGGAAATTGCTGTTGTGCGATAAAAGTTTATGTTCACAGCTATACAGATTCCATATACATATAGATGTCAAACGTGTGTATGAAATAAATTATATTTACTTTAATATACTCAATTGGTAAGATAATGGCTAGAGACATTTTGAAGGCGAAGTATTTACAGCTATACAGGATTTTATTTAAGTATGTGACCAAACTTTATATCAAGGGACGATTATTCGGGTGATTCTAAGATGGAAATTTCATATAAACGAAGGTATGAACTTTTCGAATTGGATTCTCCCAAAAAATCACCCTTCAAAGTTTGGCTACATACTTTACACATACATCTAGAATCTAAATTGGTATTCACAATAGCTACAAGAATAAAATATATACAAGACGGGGCATTGCCCCAACAGAACAAAAACAATGTCTAATGCACTGATTTCTCAGTGTTTCACTACAAAGTATTGATAATTTTGCCAAATAATACTGAAACAAATATTATTGAAAGGAACATGAATAGTGAGTCGTTGCACTAATTCACACAGGATAGTTGAAAATTCATCATTCTGTACTGCTACCAGGATGATTCACTTTCATCGCCAGTGAGTTGAATTATGATTTGAGGAATATTTTCAACTATGTGTCCCCTATCGCACCATTCCTTTAAGATTTTTTCAGTATGTCTCACTTTTGCTGACCATACTTCAGGTGTACAGTTTTCTAATGCTCTATCCCACATAGCAAGAACTTTATCGTCACCATATCCTTCTTCTCCGATGTGCTTGTTATGAAAACGTTTTGCATCAGCCCATATCATTTCGATGGCATTGAATTGACAGTGATAGGGGGGTAATCGTAAAACTTCATGACCATTTTGTTGCAAGAATTTGTCAACTTTGTACCTCTTTGGTTTGCGATGTAGCTTAGCAATTTGTAAAAGTTCAAATTTGAACGAATTTCTATGGAATGTTATATTGGACTGTTCTAAAAATTCTATCATTTGTGATTTGTTCCATGAAGATGTAGGTTGTTTTACGATTTCAATACTGTGGTAAGGTGCATTGTCCATTGAAATCAAAAATGGTTCCTCCAGATTGGGTATCAATTTCTCTTCCACCCATTTCATGAATATTTCCCCATTCATATCTCCATGATAATCTGCTAATTTGGATTTCGTAGAAAAGAGCAATGCAGCATTTTCCACAAAACCACCACTATGGTCAGCATGAAGTACAATAAATCGTTTCCCATCATAACCTTCTGGTTTACGAACACTTTTTGTACTTTGATCTTGACATGATCTAATCTTATTCCCTTTCGCAAATATCCAAGTTTAATCTAAAAAGACTATTTGTCTAGTGTGACTAGAATTGCGATTTTCATAAAACTCTCTGAAAAACTCTGCTCTTATTATCGATATGTCCGTCTTCTCAACCAATAATCGTCTCTTGTCTTCTTTTTCATATTTGAATCCTACATTTTGTCAGAAGTTTGCTCAATGTGCCTATACTTGCGTCAAGAATATGTTTAGTTCTGAGTTCTTCTTTCTAAGACTGATGTGTTTTTCTGTAAAATTGTCAGTTGAAGGTAGTCAAGAAGTATAAAATGAAATCACTTACTTTCTGCATACATAGTACAGATCACATTGCGTACTTCCATTTTCAAATTGTCATCCAGATCTACTGTCTTGGGTTTCTTTTTAGTAGATTTTCCTGGGGTACTCAAACGTTCCTCTCAGAACGTACTTTAATACTTGAAACTGTCCGCAGACTAATATTGAGGGCATCAACGACACGCTAAAATTATGTACATCATGATGTTATTTAATTTTGTTATTGGTCAGGAATGATTTACCTATTGTATGGAAGTAAACGGGATTAGAGGACCATTATTATCTTTCTCCCTTCTGAAATATTGTAACAAATTCGATACAAGACTTCGTGCTTGCGAATTCAAACGTCTTCCTGGCATGTTGAATATTTGACAATGGCCACGCAAAACGATGTCATTTCAGCACCTACTGCACGCCTCTGAATTAGCTGATTCAAATGTGTCTCGACATACTGTCACAAATAGGGTTATTTTTCATTCATTCATTCAAATTAATACAAGGTTCGAAGTCATTGAACGGTCGCGTCTTTGTTTATTAATTCCAAAATTTTCGAATCGTGAACGAACTCTTTTTTCCATAGTTGAACATAAACACAGGCGTGACATTGACTTCAACGAACCTGGACTATCGACCTGATTTCCTTACTGTCACGTTTCCGAAAATAAAGACAAGTATTTAAAAGACGTAAGGAAGCGGGTTCGACAGTTCGACTACCGGTTCGACTGCGAGTTGGACTGCCAGTTCGAGTTCTAGTCCTGTTTTTGAGTAAAGTCCGAAAAGTTTGAGTTCTATCAATTGTAAGTTTGTAAAGTTGCCACTGTGCCCGAACCTTCGGAGTTCGGGCAGAACACAAGATGCCCTTCCTCAGGCCCCAAGAAATATCAGTTAATTGGTAAATATAGGGTAAGTTAAGTTTTTATTAATTGTTATTTATTGCCAAGAATAAATGTGTGTATATGTGTTGTTTGAAAACCCTTTTGAGTTTATTTATTATTATCACTTTTGAAGTTCATTCTCTAATGGATCTAGAACACAACTTAGGCAACCCCCGCCTACAGTTTGTGACATGGTGGAGGCGCCAATGGCTCGTTCCCGAGGTTGGTTCTTCATAACCAACCTCACATTTTAAAATCACATGTTCTCTTATTTTGTCAATTAGATTATTTTTATTTCATTGAAGTCAAACGAATATTTTAGTAAAAAACAGTTTTCATTATTTTAAGCATTGAATATAAAAATGTGTTTTTATATGGGGCATCTGGCCAGGATTTGCGAACGGTCCAGCATGCTAAAACTGGACTGCCTCGGTTTGATTTTCAAATGGGGCGTTCCTGGTAGTGCACACAGATAGGCATGCTAAAACCATCTGTACCCATACAAAAACTAAGTAAAAAATATAATTATGTTTTTAGTTATTTATGACTTATTGAAAAACTCAGAGAAACTATTATTTTGATAAAGATGTGCTATATTTCGAGATTTTAAATGTCATAAGGTGATTTACATGTTGTTTAGAAGAGTTATTTTGATCTTGTGCGTGGAAAAAGAGATTATTGATTAGTGCTAATTATTTTTGATGATTATAGAAGGTAATTGAGAATTTTTATTGATTATTGAGTTTTTGTTATGTTGATCGAGATATGTGAAAGTGACCATATGAAAAAATATGAGGTGCACAATTCACAAGTGTAGCATCCAGTGTCGCGGAATAGGCAACTGGAACTTTGAGGGAATCCTGGAATATTTGTTGCTGATGATACTTAAGATAAAGGATGTCCCTAAATAATTTTTCCACGATTTGTTCATTACTCAATGCAGAATGTAATCACTTATGACGAAATTCAATAATGGTATATATAGGTATTCTATTTTTTTTTTTCGGAATTTACAACGCATGCCAAGCTTTATGGTTCAAAATTTACGCAAAGCATTTGTATGAACGATCCTTGGAGAATGAACAAGAATTATATTGTTTTATGAAGAAACCCACATTTTTTCTCACTTAATGTTATATATAATTATTTACTTTTAGGGTTTTTAAATGTTTGTTTGGATAATAATTAAGTTTTCAATCAATCAATCAATCAATCAATGACAATTTTTGAGATAATCATTACTTAAAGACTAATAGGTATAAATTAATGATGATAGATTTGATAAGAAACAATAGGAATAGGAATGTCTATCGGGAAAAATCATCGACTTGAAGATTTTGGAGTATTATTTGACAAATATAGAGTTCGAAAGAAAAACTAGATATATTGATATTTTAAATTCATATCAGTATTAAATATTCGAGGAAAATGGAGGAGTACATACATATAGATAGTGAAATTTAAATAATCATAACATATAAGTAGAATTTCACCGTATAATGACCCGTGGACCCCGGAAGTAACCGAAATTGATATGTCTGAAATAATTGACTAGGAGGAAAATCAAGAATCAAATAACGAAGAAATTTAATTTTTATCGTACTTTCGTATTGTTTAGATAACTTGAACAGTTTTGAGTGATTTTAGTATCTTTTTCATTAGGAAACATGCTCAGGATAAATTTCGTGATAAAAATCTCAAATTATTGAAGTATCGGCTGGCAAATAATATGAAAAAGGTTTTTGATTGTCGCTGATGACAATGTATATGCAGTATATTGGGATACTGTGCTATGATAAGACCCAAAACGGGCACTAGCTAGATGATGATATAAAAGTGAGTGTTTTATTGAACCCAGAGAGGTTATTAAGTTGTTGACCAAATGAGTCAAAAGATATTTTCGCTGACGACTTGATCAGTGCAAGAGTCACTGTGGATACCGCACCATCACCCTGTATCATTCAATACCTGTCGAGGCAAATAGCCAGGGGAGTAGTTGTTTCAGGAAATGGTCCGGAGCAGTCGAATTGTATAGCGAGAAAAAGAGAGTTTTATGTGATATTATGAAGTTATTGATGTTATAGTGAATTTATGAAGTATTGAAGTTTTTGAGGTACATGGATAGTTTGTACGATAGAAGGTGTGCTATGATGTGCAAAGGTTGGTCAACCAAACGTCAAGTGAGCTCAAGGGTTTCATCACGCGAACTCGAGCGCGAACTCCCGGAAAATGTTCTACATTGTAGGGATATTTGAGCTATATCGAAAAATTAGGATATTAGACAAATGTTTCAATAATTAGAGCAGGGAGGATGGACTCTGAAGCAGATCTGACACAGATGCACATATGAAGATAGCACGCAAAGTGAATATTATTTTGGTACCAAAGAAAGTACATATTGTGAAGAAAATGGGTATCAGAGAATCAGAATCACATTGGTAGAAAATAGGGAGCCGATATCGATAGTAATTAACGCAAGATCAGCATGTTTCCAAAAGTAATTGTCTTATTTCCAGAGGAAATCGTTGTCCATTTAGTAATCGAACATGTATTAATCGTTTTTTTTTTTGTTGAGTATGTTTAAGGACAAGAAATGCATGAAGAAAGAAGAAGTTCTGAAAAGAAGCCATCATAAACCGAAACTCAGCAGAACCTATTGTTATGAAGAACGATAAGCAAAACCAGGAAGCTTACTGGTGCTAACAACAAGACGACCGAGATGACGAGATGACAATTTGACAATATCATGGACCGAGAGATAAGAAATTCTAGGCAAGTATTATTTCCCCTCCGGAAAAATAAAATGCATACTTCACTGTTTCATCAAGCTAATGGCAGAAACTCGCGATTCATATATTATAAATTTACAGTCTTGGGTTAGTTGATATTTCTAATAGATATTTGCATTCGAACGAATTTGTTATTGTTAACAAGATCGAAATGAGGCCACCAATTAATACACACTTTGTTATTATTCAATTTTACTCACACTATAAGTGTAGGTATTTGATATACCAAAATATGCAGAATAGCTAACATATTGGGAAGTCAAAATCTAGGTATACAAATCAAGGTATTTCTTGGAAGGCATGTCATTCCGATTTAATGACATTCGCTTATGAAACAGAAGTATTTCAGCGAATCCAAATTGGGAAAAAAAATTAAATGGTGAATGTTTTCCATATTTGAAAAACCAAAATTCAGTTCGTGGTAAAAAAGAAAATTAATAATAATAATAATTAGTAGGGAAACAAGAAATGAGAAATGGGTTGTCATATGTTTATCTAGTTTGAATCACCATCCGAAACAGTTTTGCTTATAAATAATATCCGAGTTTCGAGTTCGCGATTGTTATGATATCAGATATCATAACACATATACATGAGGTTCAAGTTCAACGATAGGAAAAAATAATGATAGGTGGAAGCGGCATTTTTTGAGTAAGACAAATTTCAATACGTTATCTGGAAGGTTTTATTATGGAAAAATTAAAGGAAAAAAAAATATAATGAGGAAAAAAAAATGAGTATTAGGATTATCGATGGGTTAATGAAAGAGGTTAACAGTTTAACCGAGTGATGCATACTGGGGTCAGTGACAATGACATGTAACGGTCAATGTCAATATTCGAGTAAAATAAAAGCGGTCACCTCGATACCGGCATAATAAATCCAATAAGGTAGTTTCAAAATAATAATAGAAATAGTCACGCGGTACGTTAATCGGTTTAATTTTATTTGGTATAATGAGTCAGATGGGTATCACAATATAAAGTTTATTTATATATATTTTAATATAAGATTTTTACTGCCATATATTTTCTGTTTGTTTTCATGTGATCGCACACACAAAGGCACTGATGGGTTTCATCGTACAAGAAGTGGACGCACAGTTCTGGCATCAACAACAGCAGGAGGCATATGAATTGGCTGACGACATCCCGAAGGGCAACCGTTAAGGGTACCACTGCAACCAACAAGGAGGGCTATCGTAACCATACCTTTCCAGCAATAATGGACCGTTGTTTCAACAGCAACGAACGGCAGTGATGAATACAGAGAGCCATGCAACGATTGATGGAGAGATGGCATCTCTACAGCCGCTGGATAGCATCCTCAGGGCAAACCAAACTCGGTCATTAGAGGAAATCAGGGAAGACGTTACCAGAATATGGTATTTAGCCAACCCAGATGTGCAGTATGACTCCGGACCGTCGAAGCCATGCCAGGAAGTCCTTCCTAGGTTTAGCCAAGCCAGGCTGATTAACAATAGCTGACTAGTCGTGTCAGTTAATCGACAGTAATGAAGCCAGATGCCAGAAGAGCCGAGATGAAACCCAGAGACTACAGTTTGGAGTGCCTAAAGACAGTGAAGTGTGTGGATGAACTCACAAATTTAAGTTGTTCTATATGGACAGTTTTTAGATAGGTTTTTTTAGGAATTCTCAGAAATTTTCAGTAATTCCCAGTAATTTTTTTTTTTTTGAAGAATGATTTATGTTAAGGATAGGAGTTTTTTTTATTATTAGATTTGTATGATGATAGGTTAGTACGTAGTGCTAGGAGTACCCATCTGACCATTTTTTAACGACGGGGGCCGTCGTTTTCAGAGGAGGGGCATGTCACAAATAGGGTTATTTTTCATTCATTCATTCAAATTAATACAAGGTTCGAAGTCATTGAACGGTCGCGTCTTTGTTTATTAATTCCAAAATTTTCGAATCGTGAACGAACTCTTTTTTCCATAGTTGAACATAAACACAGGCGTGACATTGACTTCAACGAACCTGGACTATCGACCTGATTTCCTTACTGTCACGTTTCCGAAAATAAAGACAAGTATTTAAAAGACGTAAGGAAGCGGGTTCGACAGTTCGACTACCGGTTCGACTGCGAGTTGGACTGCCAGTTCGAGTTCTAGTCCTGTTTTTGAGTAAAGTCCGAAAAGTTTGAGTTCTATCAATTGTAAGTTTGTAAAGTTGCCACTGTGCCCGAACCTTCGGAGTTCGGGCAGAACACAAGATGCCCTTCCTCAGGCCCCAAGAAATATCAGTTAATTGGTAAATATAGGGTAAGTTAAGTTTTTATTAATTGTTATTTATTGCCAAGAATAAATGTGTGTATATGTGTTGTTTGAAAACCCTTTTGAGTTTATTTATTATTATCACTTTTGAAGTTCATTCTCTAATGGATCTAGAACACAACTTAGGCAACCCCCGCCTACAGTTTGTGACACCTCTGTATCCAAGCTTTTAACCCGTTGAGTTCAAAAAAGGTTGTCGTAACTTATGTCAACAAACGTCATGATAGACATTACTGCTCTATATGCAAGTCTGAAGAGGATAGCAAGTTGCGCGTAGGTCTATGCTAATTTCAGTCACACGCAAAGAAATATTATACAGACTGTATTGTGAGGACCAAGAACACTTTTTAACATCAATCAGAAGACATTTTAGTCACATCCAATTCTTAATTAATCAGTATCATATGTGTATGAACACACTCATAATTATTAATTGTTGATTGTCAATTCCTGATTAGATTGTTTAAAATAAATTGAATCTGTTCATTCCCAAATTGGATAGGTATACAGGGTGTCCTGAGATAAAACCGACAAAGCTCATGGGGTTATAGGAACTGTCAATATGATTGCAAAATGCCATAAACGAATGTCCAAAACGGCTTCGTTACTGAGATACAGAGTGATTTGTGGATTTTGACAAAAAATTCAATCCGCCATATAAAATACAGGGATTAGTCGATTGGATTCAAATTTGGTACACGAATTATACTGAAAAGCATCAACAAGTAGCCCTTTGATCGAAACCAATATCAGGACCGGAATAATATTTTTTCCCTATGTTGCGTTATTGTTAGGATAACTCACCCTGTATCATAATAACCAAAAATTTCAACTCAGATTAGCAATTTACGGTGAAAATTGTATAGGAATTTGTTGAAAAATCTCCTGGCACCATCTTAGTTATTCCGTAATTAATTATCATTTTGATTTTTTTCATTGAAAAATCAATCATTGTCGGATAAAGTACGTATATTTACGGAACCATGATATGAATGTAGTTATTTTCTTCGATCAGTTCATGAATCGGAGTAAAATGAAATATTCTCATAACCCGAAAAAACTGAAGAATAAATTCGTATCAGGACTGGAATAAGTGTTTTGTTTGGTCATGTTAGCTGACCTAGTACATCAATAGTTATCAATAATCTGATCGTAGATTCGGAATCTGAAAAAATCGTATAAGAACCTGTTAATGAAGGATAACAGTGAAGTTTTCGTAAATTATATTCGCTCACTAATGAATTTGAATTTATGAGAATACTACACAACGAACAATAACTGTTTGTAATGAACATAACAAAAGCAACGAATTCGTGAAAAACTTTCACTAACCAGTATTACAAAACATTTTCGAAGTGGAGCCCTCCAACATCAATACATTTTTGAGAGCGTGCTATTAGATGATTCACTGACTTGCGAATTATTTGAGGGTTTTTTCTAACACTAACACATGCAGCAGTGATTTCCCATAAAATATTTTTTCATTATGAACTTCTTACTTTAAATGACCTCATAAAAAATAATCTAGCTGAGTTAGATCAGGGGATAGCGGTGGCCAATTTACTGAACCTCCACGGCCAATCCATCTATTGGGGTAATTGGCATCGAGATGGTTTCTAACTGGAACTGCAAAGTGAGGTCTAGCACCATCATGCTGAAACCATATACCTCAGGTATTTACACCTTGCAATAGATCCGGTCAAGTATTGACCAGGAAATGTAGGTAAACATCACCAGTTAAAGCCCAAACACAAATAGAATATCTTGGTATTCCTCATAAGTGAAATGAAACGGCATCATAAGCACACTCTCAGAACTATAGTTTGATCCTAAAAACACTGGAATAATGAATGAACACCAATAAAACAAACGCTGATGACAACTGAACAATGGTTTTCCATAATGAAATTCTGAATTTGACACAAGCCTAGTATTCTTTACACACAAATATTATAAGGTACTGATACGGATTTATTATTTGAAAGTTCAATCCGATCATTTTCCAACAAGTTTTTAACTTTTCTCAGTGCATTTCGAATCTACGATCAGATCATTGTTATACTAGATCATCTATTCTTACAGGAATATAATCATAGAAAACCGCATTCCAGTCCTGATACGAATTTATTTTTCAATTTTTTCGGGTAATGAGAGTATTTTATTTTATAACGATTTACGGACTGATTGAAGAAAATAACGATATTCATGTCATGGTTTCGTTTATATTTATTATATTACCAATTTTGATATACAGGGTGTTGCGAAATTCGACCGACAACGCTTGACAGGTGATAGCCCTCGTGATTTCATAATCACTGAGATAGGGACATACGGTCTCCAAGTGTTCAGTTCTCGAGATACAGGGCGTTGAAGTTGAGAAATAAAAATAGTTATTTCGCAATATCTCAAGAATAATTGAATATAATGCATTCAAATTCGGGATATGGTTTCATCTTTGTATAGGTAATTTTTTTACCAGAAAGCCATTCAGGACATTTTATCCGGTGGTGCCCTACAGGGGGTTGTGGTAACTTTCCCTCCCATATTTTCTACGCCACTGAGTAGATTTCGATTATTTCCAATTCCTCGAATTTATTGTTCAATTTTGTTCAAAAAATGTATCACCTTTAACTGAGCTGAAATGAATAGTTTTCGAGATATTCGACCCAAAATAGAAGATTGCATAGTAATATTTCATTACTTTCAGTAGTAGAAAATTGCAAAAATATATTTCTGGTGTTGAGTAGATCAGATACTATTCAGATCTCATCCTGTAGCTGAACAGAAATAGTTATTCCACGCATAAAGAGAAAACAAACATAAATCTACTACCGAGGAAGATTTTGGGTCGAATATCTCGATAACTGTTCATTTAAGCTCAGTTGAAGGTGATGCATTTGTTCAACATAATTGAACAATCAATTCGAAAAATTGGAAATAATCGAAATTTTGTCAGTGGCGTAGATAATATGGGAGGAAAAGTTATCACAACCCCCTGTAGCGCACCTATGGATAAAATTCTCGCGATGTCTTTCTGGTCAAAAAATGAACCAATGAAAGATGAAACCATATACCGAATTTGAATGCATTATATTAAATTTTTCTTGAGATATGGCGAAAAAACTATTTTAATTTCTAAACTTCAACGCCCTGTATCTCGAGAACTGAACACTTGGAGACCGTATGTCCCTATCTCAGTGATTATGAAATCACGAGGGGTATCACCTGTCAGGCGTTGTCGGTCGAATTTCGCAACACCCTGTATAGTACTTTATCCGATAATAATTGAATTTTGAAAAAAAAAAAAATAATAATAATTAATAACGGAATAACTAAGATAGTGCCAGAAGATTTTTCAACAAATTCCTATACAATTTTTACCGTAGATGTCGAATCTGAGTTGAAATTTTTTGTTATCATTATACAGGGTGAGTTATTCTCACAATAACTCAACATATGGGAAAAATATCATTCCGGTCCTGATATTGATTTCGATCAAAGGGCTACTTGTTGATGCTTTTCAGTGTAATTCGTGTACCAAATTTGAATCTAATCGGTTGATCCCTGTATTTGATATGCCGGATTGAATTTTTTGTCAAAATCCACAAATCACTCTGTATGTCAATAACGAAGCGGTTTTGGACATTGGTTTATGGCATTTTGCAATCATATTGACAGTCCCTATAACCCCACAAGTCTTGTCGGTTTTATCTCCGGACACCCTGTATATGATATGAGGTCACTAAGTGATCACGAACTGGTTTCTGATTTTGTAGTGGCATAGCGAGAGGTGTTGGGGCCCTGGCGCAACGAGGGTTGATGGGGCCCTAGTTCATTGAGAGAATTTTCCATCCCTAGAGCTGAAGGTAATTGATGATCAGAAAAAAAAGAAAAAAAAAGGAAAACATTTCTTGCAGTCGTGAAAAAATTTGAATTGAATTTCTTTCAACTTCAATTCCATTTTACTTCCCACTTACTCAATAGGATTCATGTCCGGAGACAGAGGAGACAAACCATTCTTTCAATGGTGTGTTTCCTATAGAATGTGGTTGAGAAGTATCATCAACAAGAAGCGAAATTTCGTGCTTCAGGAACAAAAATATACAGGTTGGTTGAAAAGTTATAAGACAATATGAGTGGAATTGATAAAACATTGCGTATCTCGGTTATATTAGATGTCAAAGACCCATTATTCATGTGATTTTTTGAAATCACTTCAGTGACCCCTATCCACAGTTGAAGTATTTACCTTTCCTTGTATATTGGTGAATTTAGTAATACATTTGTTCGAGGGGTTGGCAGATTCAATCATATTATTCATTAGTTTAGCAGCAGAACATTATCGGCGGGTATAACCCTTTGCCTCTGGAGTAATAGTTCGTGCGGAGTGTCAACATATAGAAAACTGGTTTAATTTTTCGAAAATGAAGAAAAATATACGTGAAATCCTGGCGTCATAAGACTTATGTCAGAAGTCAAAGATTTCCAATAATGGTCAAGGTACAGTGAATACCGTTATTGTAGAAAATCCAGGGCAATAATTAGTGTTTTGATTTGAAGGGGCCTCTGCCCAAGTCAAGAAGAGTAACACAGTTGTTGGTAGTGATTGATGCTTTTTCGAGATTTGTGAAGCAAAACGAGCAACGGCAAGAGCAATTTTGAATAGACTAGAAACTTTGACGACTCCAGATATACAAGTAAAATTTACGTAGGCATATTTTCCGCAAGGAAATATGACAGAACGCGCGAATTGAGAAATCAGGCGGATGTTGAGATCATTTTGTTTTTCCTCCCATACAAAGTGGGCATATGAGTCAGTTGATGTGGAACAGTGCATTAATAGTCGTTCATTTTAGTACTGGGTATGCAACAGTATTTTTGCAATATGGGAGAGGTCGAATAATAATATAAATAACATTGTGCAATATCCACTGTCAAAGGAGGATTCTGTGAACTTCGAGCAAGTTTGGGAATTAGCCCCTGATGAGTAGAGAACAAAAACAGGAAAAAAATTAATAAAACATTCTGTTAGCTACTCCCCTTTGAAATAGGTGCCAAGTTGGTAAGAGATCGCCCTTTGTCGTCTGCAGTAAATTCCGATATTCGAAAGTATTTCCTATTGTATGAGGGTCCAAATTATGTTCTAGAGATTGCAGGGCCTAATTCTTTAATCATTGGGGATGAATAGTGGCAAGTTTCGAATAGGCAAAATTTAGTGAAGCCATATTGTAGGTCGAGTACTGAAACTAATGATTTTGATCAAGTATTAAATGTCCTAGTTCTTTAAGGCCCTGTTTCATTGAACTTCTCTTGATCTTCGATTAATTAAGCTCCGATTGATAGGCAATCTAGCTTAACAGTGTGAATTTTACAAGCAGTTAATCCGGATCAACAGATAAACTCGCCAAAAATGGCCGATTTGCAAATGTTCGATTTGATCGGGCTTTGCAGTGTGGTGAAACGCTTCAATATGTTAATCGAGATCTGAAATCTCACTTTAGATTCAAGTAGAGATTAACGTTGTTGGTGAAACTGGGTATGAGTTTGTTCTAATCAGGATAAGGCACTTGTAGTATTAGTTTTATTGTAATAGTTTTTGAACTTGTAAATTTAATAGGGAGTGATGTAGTGCGCCCGGGTAACCCGCCTATATATCAGAGAAATAAGTGCGCGCGAAATAGTGCCTGATGTGGAATGTTCGAGAACGTTGAAAGAAGGGAGAGGTGCGGAGTAAGAAGAGACTGACAGGGAGACAGAGAGAGTTTGGCGGTCGACGGTGAGGTGTTAATTCATTCCGTTCCCGCTGCATTAAGGTATAGGCATTATAAGGAAAGGCTAGTTGTTATGGGCTTAGCACCTCAGTATATGGTCAATAGAGAAAAAGCTACTTGGTACCAAGTCATGACGACAACAGTTTCAGAGAATCGCCATCATAGTGACGCTGTGGTAGAGGGGTGAATCGACAGACTAATTTGTGAAATATTTGACTGGGTTGGAACGGTTTATGTTCACAATTGATTGCATCAATGGTAGTAGATAGTTTATTCATTAGGATCTACAATAATCTTGTACTTTGAAAATTATTCAGTAAAACAACTAGGTAACCTGAGATGTATACACGATGCATACAGTAAACAGCGGTTTCAGCACAGAACCTACCATAACTTACCACAAGTCCTGTACTGGTATTCCACTACTAAGGTAGTTTTCTCATGTTATTAACAAGTGGCTTATAAATCGAAATCAAAATCAAATCCGAAAATATTTCATTATCAAAAAATGGAACCTTGCATCACTTCAATAAAATGATGAATACATGATATTCATGGGTATGAGGGTAATATTAAGAAGAAAAAAAAAGTAATTATTTCTCACCATTACAAGTTTGCTTCTCCATATCAGGCTGAAAACCTGCTCTACACTTGCAGCCTCCAGTAGAAAGAGTCCATTTGCCATCACCTTTGCATAGATAACTTGGGGTAGTTCCAACGACTTCAGCATTACTCACACATGTTCCATTTGCTTGTTCTATAATAGTGATTTCCTTGCCAGTAGGAGTGGAGGGAAATCTGGCAAAGTTCACGGTCACTTCAGGGCAAACTATGTAGTAAATCTGAAAAGAAGTTTCAAAATTAACAATGATTTCTTTTTTTCTGGTTCACCGACGTTTATATAAAAGGAGGTGATAGGTTGTAATATTTCACCATATATACCATCATGCAAAGTGTTATGCATTTCGAGATATCATTTTTACAAATTTTACCGAATTTGATGAATAGGTCACAATAAGTTGTAATTAAAGTTTTGTCAAACATTTTATCTGATAGTATCATTTTTGCCTATAAATTTGAATACGTATTTCATCGATATTGAAAATATAATTGGATCGACATGTGATAAAGAAATGTGTGGCTGATTAGTATTAAAAAAAATATTTATTGTAACATCCGACTCCTACTTTATGAGCGAATAAGAATTAATAAGCGAAAAGTATGTGAATCAGATATTTGTTCGAATATCTTTGAAAACATCTTTGGTATGAATGACGTCATAACAGACGCAGACTCAACGCAGCATAATTATTCAAATAAAAAAATAATAATTTCGTGGAATAAAATTCAAGATGTAACAAAACAAAAATATCAGAATTATATGCAGGTATTGTAAACAAGTTCCTTCATTCGTTCCCATACATGATGATCAACGGGGGGTCAGGTCAGGATATCTAGCTGACCATAATGTCGGTCCATTTCGCCCTATCTATGATACATAAAATTGATTATGAATTAATTATGAAAAATTCGTTTTGACATATGATTTGCTCTTCTATATCCAAACGCATCCAAAGGCACGTCAATCAATATCGGGTGAATTATCTATAAAAAGATGCTAGATAGTTTTCATCATTTAAATTATGTGGCAAATATATGGACCAATAAAAAGTATGGCCACTATACCTGCCAACACGTTTATATTATTTCCAGTGAAACGAAGTAATTAATCCCTTCACGAAGAAAGTGGAATTCATCCGTCTACAAAATCCTACGTAAAAATGTTGCATCGACTACCTATGTCGGCATTCGAGATGAATCGACAAAATATGCTTTTCCAAACGGAGTTTCCTTCCTCGAGTCCTTGCACGGAGATGTAGTGGAATGCGTGCGTTTTCTCAGAGTTAGGAACTGACCATACCTTCCATGTAGATAGATTCATCAGTCTTCGAATCCCAATATATCGAATTGGTAAATAGTTTTGTTTTACTAGGCAGAAAAGCACAAGATTTAATGCCGCAGCTGGCGTTTCATAGCCTAGGCGTAGCCGAGGCTAGCAAAGCAGCCAAGCCATTACATCTTCTTTTCTGCCATGTGAAACATATTTTTTTTTCCAAATTCTTTTCAATTGCACGCAAAGTCCAAATAATCCATCATTTTTTGTTCACCCAAAGTCATTGTCAATTTTGACTACCAATTTGATTCAAATTACTTGGAACGTTGCAAAGCAACAAACTTTTTCTGCATAGGCACTAAAAGTACACCTTTTCTGCCTGTTGAGTGTCATTATAAATCCACTTTCAATGTATTTGGAGAAAACATATTTTTTTCTCAAATGGCACTATATACTGAGTTCGCCCGAAACTAGCAAAGCCATTGATTCCTTTTTAAAATATGCAGCGATGAATTCCGAAATGTGATACGTTATTGAACCCATAATCAGTAGTTATACTATGATTATTCGAGTTATACATCGATAACTTGTTGAATAATTATTACAAAGAGTGTCGGATTATTTTGTTAAACTGACACGATTTGTTATTATTGTGCAGGAAGTTTGAGATGTATAACCTTGAAGATTTTGAAGTTCGAATTGTATTCGATGCTATTATTTTTTAATTAGTCTGAACAACTAGACGACGCGCTTTGTATGTAACAATATGAATTAGTTACTATGGAAATGGAAATAATAATAACGTATATTCAAAATTATACAAGGTAGCTTACCTCATTTGAACATTCTGATTGATTAAAAATCATATGAAGTAAATAATCAATACTATCGCAATGTCTCATAAAATCTTCATAAAATATGATTCTGATAGAAATTCATAAGACCTATTGAGTTTTGCGAATTTTTGACAAATCATTTAGTTTTTTCGACACAAATGAAATACCTGGCAAAATAGTTGAAAATATGGTAATTAATCAGCCTTAAATAAGTCTTGAAACCCAATATATCGAATCGGTTGGTTGCGTGTGTGACGTATGTTAAAGTGAAATAGAAGATCGAATTCATTTACGAATAACGCTCGAGAATAGACCCTCAGCTCACCAACTCTCGTCGGTTCTTATTATTTAATGTGGAATAGATATCTGACGTCAACGACGCCATTTTTTGCGAGACCTCAGGGTCGAACTCAAGATAATTGACAGAATCTAACAATTTGGGATGATGTTTTCGGTTTATAAAATACACAACAATATGTCGTGTATACAACTGAAGAATTTACACATTGTTAAATATCATCAATTCGTTTTTGTTTATATTTTTTGACAGTCGTGAATTTTCTTAAATCATTTTTTATATTTCCTAATATCCTCTGAGGTTTTCAATGAAAATAAATACTCAGTCAGTCATTATGAATGTAGAATTGTAAAAAATATTTGTCACAGGAAAAACAAACCTCATAAAGATACAATGAGTTTTATCATCATTGGGTTGACCATCAAGGTAAATCAGGTGGAAGTAAGTTTGAAGCGGTTGAATAGCCAGAAAAATCTGACCCTGATGAGGTTAAACAATGAAAAGCTGAGTTATTTTTTAAAGTTCAAATAGTCACATGTTGACTGGAAAAAATTGATTCAGAGAATGACACAATGAAAATTGAAGTGACATGACAAGCTGTGAAGCTGGCACATAAAGTAACGACATCATGAAACATGACTGGTGGAAGTAAGTTTGAAGCGGTTGAATAGCCAGAAAAATATGGCCCTGATGAGTTTGAACAATGAAAAGCTGAGTTTTTTTTTAAAGTTCAAATAGTCAAATGTTGACTGGAAAAAATTGATTCAGAGAATGACATAATGAAAATTGACGTGACATGACCAGCTGTCAAGCTGACACACGACACATCATGAAACATGACTGGTGTAAGGACGCAATATTGCCGGCCATCATGTCTAATAGCCGCTATAAGGCGACCGCGTATTTCAATTTCAGTTTTAGATCATTATTGAGCCGATTTTGCTGATTTTCTGAAGAGCTTCCGGTTAAAAAAAGGTTGCCAGTCGTCAACTCAGCTCTTCTTCGCATCCCATTCGATTTTATTATGGAAAAACGAAGTTTCAAAGCAAAAATCAGAATAAAACTCGAAGACCCAACTACAGCAATCCATTCGAATTAAATATATTGGCAAAACTTGTGAAGAGGGTAAACTTCACACCTACTTATACAGGGCCCGCAGAACATAAACTTATCGTGAGATTGATCAAAAGAAAATTGTGGAAAATGTATTTCATTTTGATAGACATGCCGTTTGTTATAATTACCTATATTTATCTTGGAGAATTCCTATTACCTAAAAAAATATCCAGTGAATGTTTTCAATTTCCTGTTGTTGGATTTTTTACCCAATTGATCGTTAGACTTGAAACTGTAATTTAATTTTTGAGTGTATTCATCATGCGATGGTTTTTTTTTTCGAAAAGTTTTTTTGGTACCTACTTACATATTTTTGTCTGACAAACACGAATTTGATAATTCAGGCAAAAATACGTAAGTACCAAAAAAAATTTCGAAAAAAACACATCGCATGATAAATGCAGCTTTACCATTTTAATTAGAGTGTTTGTAGTACATGTTAATATGATAGTTGCAATTTGATCATTGGAATGAATTCTGCATTCATTGCCACGAGGCGAATGACCATTTTCGGAAAGAAATTTGAGAATGTATTGAGTTAAAAATGCCTGTTTATTATGAACAAAAAATTTCCTCGAATTCAGAGATGATTTTGTTGAATATAATATACGAATACAAAACTAACTGCACAATCAAAGCTTTTCTCTTTTTCCTCTACTCATACTTTTTATGAGAGAGTAATTGTCTTCTATTATTAATTGATCATTATAAATTAAGCTCTGTTTACTACAGTACTTAGATGGAGTAAAATCCTAGCAGTGAATTGCATATACCCACTTTTTCCATAGTTCCTTGTCCAACGGAACACTAAAAGCATGAACTTTTGGAACACCCACATAATTCCCCCGACAAAAGGGAACACAACACTTGGAAGGCATTGTTATTTCGCCTATCACAACACAAAATATTTCACAAAAAAGTAATTTTTCCGCCACTTATTTTGATGAATAAACAACAAAAGAATTCGGGACCGCTTCAAAAACATACGTGAATCACCGATGAATTAACACGAACTGACGCGTTAGTCGACAAGCTGTAAAACACTGGCCTCTCTTAGGTGACGTCACGAGCTGTTTACGTCAGAGTCTGCTGGCCTTCTAATCTCGATGGTAACGGGCAATTTCACGTGCGAAGCACTTATTTCAACATGAGAACTAGGTGGGATTTTAGTATTATGTATTTTGTTTTTAAGGCTATTACTACGAGGCTATTACTACGAGGCTATTACTACCAGGCTATTACTACCAGGCTTTGTTGTGAAGTTACCATCCACACCCTCTACGAGGTATACCATGGATACATATGTTTATATAGGTACAATATCTTATGTATTTTATTGGCATACATACTGTACAATGTACATACACTTGTTACGATAGATAAGAGGTAGGTATAAATTTCATTTCTGCTGAATTCTATATGTTCTAATTAATCAATATCTAGATTGCTGACCAACACAAAAAACTATGTGAATTATATATGTTGTCAGAATGTTTCTCATTGATTAGTGAAAACTTTCCTCTTTATTTTATTCGTCAAAATCAATGTCATGATAGCGACGCTTCTGTAACGAAGCGTCTCTTGTAAAACGCCGGCAAAATGTGGAGATTTTTGCCACAAGACCTGTACAACTGATCATCAACTCTGTGTTACTCACGAAAACGTAAACTCATCTCGCTGAGATCAGTCATCATCGTCATCAAGATTGGACGTAACCTTGGAATAAACCAACTATACCAACAACCTGAGTATCATTTAGCTCACCCTATCGACCCGCAACAAAACGCAGCTACGGGGATATCACTCCAAGGTTTATATTATAGAGCTGTTAGCAAGGCTGTTATTGCTCTAGGGTTGTTACTGCAGGATTATTACAGCAGAGTTGTTATCACTGGGATGTAGTACTACAAGGCTGAAACTGCTGGATAGAAGAGTGATACGAGCCTGAATGGTTTCATATTGTTGATGTATTCATCTCCATGCTGCACCCTTGAGTTCTTTAAAGATGCATTCTGTTCATCAACCTTGAACTGCGTGGGACTTCACATTTCTGTTTATTCACCAAGTATAGTATAACGTAGTATAAGTATGTTTTGGTACCCTATCACGTAGTTTTAACTCAATCATAGCACTCAACCCTCACATAACGGTATTCTCCAAAGAGTATAGAAATTGGCCTAACCTGAGAGTTTTACCCGTAAATATTGTAGAAACCATAATTTCAATATAAATGTACTGAGTGCTACATACTAGATAATTTATATCTGAGCTATTGACTGATTTATTTTATTTCATAAAACACAAGTTCAGAGTCCTCCTCAAGAAGGAAGGTGTTAGGTATGCAAACGCATATGTGAGGAGGGCCAGTGAATAAATATTTGTCATCAATACTGAATACCACCTGATTCCACCAACCAACCTTACTCACCCCACTGCCAACTGAGTTAGCCAGTGTCTGGTTTCTTCGGAATGAACCGGCCACTCTAAATACTTTTTTTATTACAAGCCTCATTATACTTAAACTCCCCAACAGGGTTAAAGGGATATTAGCATCCCATGTGAAGGATTTTTTATATCCACAATTTCCTACCCTTAAAAATCTAGTAACATGCTGAATTTCAGTGGATATTGGTAAAATTGAAACTAGTGTGTGAAGAAACACTGTGACAGCAACAAGAAAAATATGAACATTTGTGATATAGAAAATGTTGCCACATATCGAGGCCAAACGATAAGAAGCCCATTAAGAAACTAGAAATAATCCAACACTCAAAATAATATCGTATAAGTATAAGGAAACAGCTTCTCTGATCCATGGGAATATAGAATCCTTACCACTTGTATCCTACCCCAATAAACTTAGCAGAACCACTTCAATATTTCGGATTTGCAATTGTACTATAATTTGTTACTAATTTAGTACTAATTTATTATCATATTCGCAAATTTATTACTCTTTATTAAACAGAAAAAACCAACGGCTCTGCTAGCTTTATGTCAACCTAGCAGAACCATAGCAGAAAATTTAATATTTGAGAATTTTGAATATACCATAATTTATAACTATTTTATTACTAACTTATAACTATAATCACGAATTTTTTGCTCATCATTTCAAGGAAAATACGCCTATTGGTCTACCTCGATCTCAACCTAGCAGAACCAAAACAGGAATCACATTTTTTTTTTAATTCTATTGAATTATCAATAAGTTACTAATTTATTACTAATTAATTACGACATTCGCAAAATTCTAATAATCAATTCAACAGGCAAAATCGACGGTTCTGCTAGCTTTATGTCAACCCAGCAGAACCATAGCTAAAAACTTATTATTTTGGAAACTTCAAATATACCATACTTTATTATTAGTATGTTACCAATTTATTACCATAATCACGATTTTTTTACTCATCATTTCAAAGAAAAAATGCCTATTTGTCTATCTCGATCTCAAACCTAGCAGAACCAAAAGTCAAATGACATGTTTTTTGAAATTCTATATTGAATTATCAATACTAGTTTATTGCCACATTCTTAAATTCCTAACAATTCATCAAACAGAAAAAAAACATCGGCTCTGCTCCCGATTCGTCTATTTCTATCTCCACCTGCGGCAGAACCAATACTCGAATGACATATTTTTGAAACTTTCCGGAAATTCTATTCAGTTCATGATTCATCACTGACGGAGAAAAAACTTGATTGAATCAGCAACATATTTTGTCCTATATCCACGACAAAATATTTTGTTACTATAACAACATTTTTAGTTGTATTAGCAAACATTTTGTTACTTGAACAAATTATTTGTTTGTTTGCATTTTCAATGATCAGAATTTTGTAAAATCGACAAAACTTTTGCTATATTAACAAAATATGTTGTCGTGGATGTATGACAAAATATTTTGTGAATTCAACTGATTTTTTTCTCTTTGTATTTTATTACTAATGTATTACCACATTCACAGATCAAGAAGCTTGGTTTTCCTTGTTGAATGAAGTGTTAGGAATTTGCGAATGTGGTAATAAATTAGTAATCAATTAGTAACTTATCGATGATACTACAGAATTCCAAAAAACATGTGATTTGAGTTTTGGTTCTGCTTGGTTGAGATCGAGATAGTCAAATCGTCGTCTTTTTTTCCTTGAAATGATCAGTAAAAAATTCGTGATTATAGTTATCAGTTAGTAATAAAATAGTTATAAATTATGGTACATTTAAAATTTTCGAAATATTGAATTTTCAGCTATGGTTCTGCTAGGTTGACATAAAGCTAGCAGAGCCGTTGGTTTTTTCTGTTTAATGAAGAGTAATAAATTTGCAAATACGATAATGAATTAGTACTAAATTATTAACAAATTATAGTATTATTGCAAATCCGAAATATTGAAGTGGTTCTGCTGAGTTTATTGGGGTTTGTAACCTCACGATATAATACAAGACAGAGCGGTCAAATAATATTAATATTCCCCTGCACCACTATGATTGAAGATTCTATTATTTTCTCTGGAATAAAAATATACAATCATCTGCCAAATCAAATAAATAGAATCAAATGTTACAAAAAATTTCGTACTAAAGTGAACAAACACCATGTATGTACAACCTGACTGAGTATTTTTTACAAAGCTTCAACTAAAGTCTTTCAAATTGTTTTGTATTTTGCAACTTATTTTGTCTGTTAGGTCAATTTATTTTTATTTATTCATATACATTTCAAGTGTTGTCAACAAGTATGTGATTTTGAAACTGGTGTTGTTAATTTATTTATCTTTTATGCATTATGTGTAACAAGCTAAGTCAACAAGTGAGAACTCAAGACAATAAATATATTTTTATTTGAGTTGAATTGAAGTGTTACATATTTTTGAAAAGAGCAAAGCATCATTGTATCAGATATGAAAAAATATACAAAGTGTTCCTTTTGAAAAAACATGACTTACACCTCTGGATTTTACATAAAAAAAAATTTTGAGACAGTTTTTACTATTCCTATAAGTTGACAGATAGCTGAGATACAGGGGTGGTCCCAAAATGCAACACTTTCAATTTTGACCCGTATCTCAAAAACGATGCAGGCTATGAAAATTTTGTTTGCGGTATTGTGAGTTCTACAAAAAAGTGTCCAAAAATAAAGACATCGAAAATGGGACATTAACATTGTTCCTCATTAAATTAAATTGAGTCTAGTCCTCGGTCTCTACACACCAAAATCGTGTTATTAATTGAATTATTTAGAAGGTGATCGTGAGATATTCTCTAAGGACATCGAAAATGGGACATTTCATTTTTCCTCATTAAATTAAATTGAGTTTAGTCCTCGGTCTCTACACACCAAAATCGTGTTATTAATTGAATTATTTACAAGGTGATCAATAAATTATTACAAACAGTAGGCATTTCATGATTTTATACCAAGGTAAAGGAGACATTTTTCCTAGCCAAGCTATTGTTAATGTTGATTTACAAGAGACTTCTCTCTGTAAGGGGATGAAAGAACACAAGTACAATATCAAGAAAAGACATATGGATAAATAATAATAATAATAACGTTGGTCCCAAGAAACATACAATGTTTATAGGGGGAAACAAAAAAATTGACTAAAATAAAATCAAATATGCAATGCAATGAAAGATAAACAGTTCAATCAGAATTAATTGATACAAGGAGAGAGAAATTGATAAAATATATTTCTTCAGTTCACACTTAAATTTTGTGTCGAATCTAGTAGATTTTATTCTGGTGAGTAGACTATTATAAATATTTATTCCACAAAAATACAATGAATGTTTCCCCAATTTGGGTTTTTATTGTGACAGTTCTCAAATGTTCAGTTTGTGATGCTCATGGATATCAGAATTGATATTGAAAGTACGATTCCAGTGTTTTTTCTTATTTTTAAAGCTAACTGAACATATCCTTACTGAAAATGGACAACATATGGCAGAGTGAAATAATATTAACATCACAGGAAAGGAAGATAACAACCAAAAGAGAAAAATCAAGGAATCCGCTTGCATTCTTCTGAACGGAGACAATAGCATTGCTTCCTGTTCAGTTGATATAGATAGAACATGGTATTTAATACTGAAAATTGAACATGTAAATGGTACATTCAAGATCAATTAATGGAAACATCCTGTGAATCATTTGTATTCTTACATTGTCAACTAGAACAAAATTTTCGAAGAAACGTCCAAAGATAAGTAAAAATTCGATATTTTTTCAATATATCTGTATTTTTTCTCTTATTGGCATCTTCTTTTAGGCTTCCTGATAAAAAAATTTGTCGCAGTGACATTTTGGGGCAAATCATTAGATTTGTCCTACTACACATATATTGAAATGATACTCATATTTTCATTTTGTAGAAACGGGGAGAAAATCCCAAATAATCAAGTAAAATCAATACACCTCCTTGATTAAACTACAGACAGTATTCAACATTCGGAATGATTCATGTAGAAGAAATAACGTCATCAATATTTTCTCTGTTGAAATAATTATTGTTTTTCAATAAACCATGTTCAATCAAAATGTAGTTCGAACTTGTGATTTTTTGATAATAATTATCGATCATTCGATTTTTCGATCAAATCATCTTTGATCAAATGATATAGATCAGGATTTTGGTTAATAATGATTCGGACTTCTACCATAAAAACTATTTATGCACTAGCGGACCGTAAAGTGCACTTTACCGCCCGGTTTTGCGGGCGTTAAGTCGCACTTTACCGCCCGCGCGCTCATTATGGCCCACGGGCCGTAAAGTGCACTTTACCGCCCGCTGTTTTCAGTTACCTTATATCCACATATCAATTCATGGAAAACCTATGATCATTTTCCTAGATTCTAATATATCCAGCGGTATATCATAAACTTCTTCTTTATCCGATTCCATATCTATCGCTATTATTATTATCACTAATTTCTACTTTTCAGTCAGAGAATGACAATTCAGCTCGTTTATTGGATGATTGGATGTATTGATATAGACAACAACCATCAGCTTGATTGACAACGTCAAAATTAGTTAGGTATATATACTGGGTATGCATATTGTGGAATTCTGAAGAATGAATCTCTTCTAGAGATCAAAGAGTTTTACTATTACGATAATTGCAATATTCGTACGATAATTTTCATATGTAAATCATCCATGAACATTACGCTTCTCTTGATTACTGAATTCATACGCAACAAATCAAATTCGGGGGAATATTAGTTTATCGAAATCTATAGTCATTACTTTTGTGTCAGAAAATAAACCACTAGTGCATAAAATTTTGTATGTATCACGTGCGTGAAATGCGTTTATGGCCTTGAGCGTGTAATGGCCCTCGGCTAGCGCCATCGGGCCATTATTCACGCCACAGGCCATAAACGCCTACTTTACGCCCTTGATACATAAATAACTATTAATGAATTACTTTCGTCATCATCTGATTTAATTCAACTTCTTAGCACCATGGGTTTGGAAACTTTAGAAAAACGTAGGTTCAACACAGACTTGTTCTTTTTATATAAATTGTTGAATGGTATCATTGACTGCCCCGAACTTGTATTGGAAATTCAGCTAAGTACAAACAGTAGGACTAGAAACAAAGCACTATTTTAAATTAATCCACAAATTGTGGCATACATAGCCACCTCTCCAGGATACCAAGAGAATTCAATAATAATTGTATACATGTTGACATTTTCAGTAATTCATTTCAGTCTTTCAAGAAGTCATTAATTACCATTAATAGTACCCCTTTATAAGTAGCTGTGTTTGATTACTGTGGTATAGATTCATAATGATCTAGGATATATAGCAAATGTGGGTGATTACTGTGATAGATTCAGATTCATACTGATATTCTCTTGATATATGTTCATTTGTATATTTGTTGTATTTAATATTTACATGGGTATATATTTTTATTCGTTTTTCCATCTTGTAATGATATGTGTGATTATAATGTGTGCAATGGATAACCGCAAATTAAGTTCTTTTTTATTCTATTCTATATTAGAACTTCAAGTATACTTTACTTTTATTGCCAGAAGAGATATGCAAGCCCCCTGGTCTCGGAATGCAAAGTAAACTCCTTTCTTGGTGACAGGTATACTTTTGACTTCAGCATTGATGTTCACTTCACTGTTGGAATTAAACCTTCCTTCTCCAGCTGCTATTCGACCTGCAATTGAATAAATACAATTTGATTCAAGAACATAAGGTAAAAATACTGAATTAGCTAAATTGGTATTCAAGATATTAACAAATCAACAGTCACTCATGTTGCTTTGGAGAATTTTAAGATACTAAAATTCAGCTGATATTTATTATTTTTAGGACTACTAAAGATCTTCAACAAATGAAATTAGGCATATCTTACTATTCAATTCAATGACAGTCTTAATTCACCTCAAATAGTAATTACTATTTGTATTTTATTAATCTCTTGGAGCACTCGAAAGGGAATCTCTATTATGTTTCAAGAACATCGTGCGTGCCTAGGGAGGATATAGAGAGAAAGTAGGTTCTTGAATTTTTTTCGAATTTTTTGAGATTACAAATTTTTGGGACTACTTCCTTTGGCAGAGAATCACAAAGTTCCGCTGTTCTATGAATAAACTAGTTTTGGTAAATAGTTGATGACGACGAGAGGATGTGCTTGTCGAGTACGTCTGACTTGTGTTACTAGTGACGGAATAATAGCAGAGATTTCGGAAGTACATTTCCCGTGTAAGTATCTATAGAAAAGTGAACTATCGCTGACTTTTCTCTACTGTGTTCCAATGATGTCAAAGAATGAGTGAGTGTGGCATCACCCACCAGGCGAATGACTCGTCCCTGGATGGAATCTAGAAGCATCATCATATGTCTGGGTGCTGAGACCCATATGTGAGAACAGTATTCTTTGACGTGCCGTATCTGTGCTTTGTAGAAAATACCGAGCATATACATAGTGGACTTCGTGCGGATGGTGGTATCTACCTAATTCAGCTATAGCCAGGGAGCGTGAGAAATACCGAATCTACGCCTGTTAATAGTTTTTTAATGATAAAATGATTTTGGGTGTATGACAACTTAATATTAATCATATAGCAAGGAAAGTAGTTGTTTTCTGTTGAATATACCGAGAAAGACTCAATATTTCCATCACATAGAGAATGCAAATTCTCAATGTATTTTTTCATATGTATATATCCATTTTTTCATGTGCATAATATATCTGTGCATAATATATCTAAGAATATTCCTTTTCGATAAGAAAATATCCACTGTATTAATTAATGATTTATGTTAACATTCAAACACGTGTTTACTGGGAACAAAGAATGACCTGAATTGGCGATTTCATATAAACATGAGATGGTCAACGGGATTTATTGAGACATCGGGTAATAGATCAGTTCAACATGTTTATAGAAATATTAACTCTGAATCAGTGCGAAGTGAGATGGTGATCTTTCAACCCCCATTAAGTTGGATTCGAATCCAAAGCGTTTTGAATTTCAGCATGATTTTTTTTTTCAAGGTAAATGACTTTGAACGGTCTTGAAGTAATAGTGTCGAAAGTTTTAGGATTTTGATTAGAATATAGGATGTTTTTGGCAATATTTGATAAGAATGTGTTTCTTCATTGCATGTAGTATTGTAGAAAGTTGTATGAGTTTACAGTTTTGTTTATACCGTAACTATGTTTTATATAAGGGATGAAAGATATTCGATTTGATATTTGATAGTCGTCTCATTTTAACAGGAATAAATGTTCAGATCTAAAAAAACAACCAAAAATGACCAATTCAAACCAAAAACAAAATTCATTATTACGTTATGATGACAGTGACGACGTTAAGACGTGGATGGCTGCGTACAGTGATTACTGCAACTCTCTATCTCAGAAACTACAACGTTAATCAAGAAAATACTTTTCATAATGTCGATGCGCCCATGTTTCAAGATGCAACTGGTTCTTTCGATTTGAAAATCGAAGCAATAATAAAGGAGATATTGGGAAAATCATAATTCAATGCAGGTACTACGGCGGAATGCGTTTCGCCGCTTTCAACCCCAATTCTAACCGCAATACCCGCGGCTGTCCTAGTGAGGTCAACATAAATAATATAATTTTGAGTGATACAGAATACAGCAACCTGTATTTTCTTCATTTATTGTTATAGAATCTTGAAATTCACAGGAAAATTTAAATCGATCGCTTCTTTCCAATCCTACAGACATTTCATACAACTTGCTGTTAAATTGCAATGGCAGCCAATATGATTTGGTGGCATTTTGTTCTTCAATTCATTTGAATAATATGCAATAATGTATACATATATCGGTTTTGATATATCCGAGATTTTACTCTTCAGCTGGTTATTTTTTTAAATCGAATGGATGAATCAACCGTAATAAAGCAGGTCTTTCTATGAGTCAATACCCATACGTTCATAACATAATAGTTTCACCATCTCTTTATCAATAAAAAGAGAACTATCGAAACATTTTTTCCCAGCATACTATTTGTTATTCGACAAACAACTTATATTAATTGATAGATAAAAAACACAAACTCTATGTATATTTCTAGATTTAGTCTAAGTGTTAGTCATGAACTGCTTTAAAACAAATGGAAGATATTGGAATTTGTGGAGTAGGTTACAAATTGATACAAAATATATGACAGAAAGAATCCAGCATGTAAAAATTAACAAAATTTATAGTGTTCCAGAATATTTTGAATATGGTGTTCCTCGAGGAAGTGTCTTAGCACCACTTTTTTTCAATATTTATATAAATGATATATTTCAAGTGAATTCAGTTGGTAATATACATTATTTCGCAGATCATACTGTTCTATTATACTCTGCAAAGGATTGGGAAGAATTGAAAAGGAATGTAGTAAGGGATTTTCCAACTTTCAAAAAGTGGTTTGATAATAATTTATTGACAATTAATTTTGAAAAAAAAAATTAAGTCTTCTACTTCCGATCAAAACTCGCAGCCAAATTTAGGTACAATCAAAATTAGCAATAAAAATAACATTCATGAAACTCATTGTTCAAAATACCTTGGCATAATGAATGATAATAATCTGAAGTGGGATAATCAAATAGATTATGTTTTGAAAAAATATATGTCTCATTCCTAAATTCAAACGTTTGAAATGTGTACTTAGAATTCTTAGTTTGGAAATGATATATTTTGTGCTTTAGTTCAGTATCAACTAGTTTATTGGATTTTAGGATGAGGAGTATATGAGTATGTATGGTGAGTATGCCTCTACTCCTGATAAAGATAATTCTGATAGAGGCAACATTATGTTTTGAGAAATATTGCTCTAAAATTCAAGATTATTTAGAACAAGGATATATTAGGAAATTGAGCAGTGCTGAAGCACCTATTGAGAGCCCAAGAACTTGGTATTTGACTCACTTTGAGGTAATAAATCCTAACAAACCCAAGAATATGCTTCTTACAATACTTGTTACATAATATACTATTGATTTCATATCATTTCTGTGTTTGAACATGTAAATTTATAAGGTATAAAAAATCAAGCTGATTTATATAAATGTCTTGGATATTTTTTATAAAATTTCATTTGGAACTACATATTCTTTTTCATAAATAATTGTCAAAATCCAATTCCGAATAACTTCCAATTTTTTTCAATATGTTTGCTTTACTCCTCCCCATCCTAAAATCCAGCGGCGGATTTACAGGTACGCTTAGTATGCTTAAGCTTATGGCCCCAACCCTTGCTGGGGCCCAGAGGAGCCCTAGCATTGCATCACTATTTTCCCTTATCATTCGTTTGTATAAATGGAATAATGATTAAAATTAATTTCTCCTTTGAGCAATAGGTACTTATAATATAGAAGCAGCGGCAACATTGCAAAAATGATGAAAATCATAAACAGGGTGCCGCCGATTTCATAGGGACAGTAGGTAGGTTAATAGAAAGAAAATTGCTCATATCGGACAAAAGTTTAATAACTTCCTCAATAAGGCAAACTGAAAAAAAAAAGTTCAGTTTCGACTTCCTCAAACTGATCAAGTATTTTCAGTTTTTTTTTTCAAATTTCAAGAACAGCAGCTTTTTCAATTTGCAAAACGTATACAGTTTAGGAAATGTCAATAGTATTCCTATGAAATCGGCGGGACCATGGTGAAGGAATGATGGAAAAGTTTTCTAATGCAAAAATACTGATTTGAACTTGTTTTTAATACTACCATCAGTGACCAGTTGCAAAGGAGAGCGTTCATTTTCAAAATAATCAATAATCAAATCAAATACAGTGCAGACTCGATAATCCGAACGTTCAATAATCCGAATTCTTCAGTAGTCCGAACAAGCATTTTTAATACATTGAGTACTCTATAATCCGAATTTCATAGTACTCGATAATCCGAACCTATACCTTTAGGCCTATTTATTTCCTATAGAAATTGTGAGTGAAATGTTCAGGGATTCCCCTAATTGTTCTTTTGTTAGTATCTGGGATTCACATTACGCAAGGAAGAAAATAATAATCCGTTAAATGATATTCTTGTACTTCAAAGATTAAAAGAAATGGCCTTTATAAATAATCAAAGATGTGTCAAGCAAACAAAAATTACAAATTACTTTAGAAACTAGTATTATATTCTTACTTTTATGCATATTTTAGTGTTACTTTTTCGTATTTATGTTTTTTTGCATTTCGTAATAAAAAATTAAAAAAAAAAACTGCTTTGGTAATCCGAATTTTTTGGTAATCCGAATCGCCTTGGTTTTTATTAGTTCGGATTATCGAGTCTGCACTGTATTTAGAACTGTGTACCTAATGCCGAAGGGAAGATTACAAACTTTTGGGAATGTATTCCATTGAAAGTGATTTGATAAGCAGTTTGATTTGTTGGTCAGATATGTAAATCAGAAAATTCCTTCATTTTGTATGTATCTGATTAGTTACATTTATTTTATGTGGTTTTGATTTTTTTTCATTTTTTTTATATCCACTATATTTCCATCAATGAATGTACTTTTTTTTTGTTTCTTATATCCTATATATTTTCATTATGAATAAAAACGAATAAAAATGTTTATTTACAACCATATATGTAATGCTGTCATTACTAACGTCATTGAATATTGAAAAGTGTCATAATATTACACACCTCTACTTCTCGCCCTCACTTCCCACCCTCACTACTTCTCGCCCTCACATTTGTAATGTTTCAGGTATGTTCAGAACAAAACAGAGATTTATTCATTTTGATCGGATACTGATGGTTGTAAATAAGATAGTAAAGTCGTGGAAATACACCAAGTCACAAAACAAAAGCCTATAGAATTTCTGGTTAGCATTCGCATGTGTATTCTTAAGTATTCCAGATTTTGACAATCATGATAATCATGGTAACGAATATGGCAGTTCATCGAAGTCCACGAGAACGGATATAGGAGTGTATGTGCGTACCACTACAAGTTCCCATGTTTTTTTTTCTCAAAGATTCATAATATATATTTACCTAAAAAAACGAATAACTATAGTTGAACACTGAACAGTATTGTCGCGGAAAATCAGTTCGGGAAACCTGACGAGATGTTTTCAATACCTACCTGATATAAATGTTGAAAATACGAAATTCGTATATGAGATCTCTTGCACCATGAACAAAGGATAACTCTTGATATTTCAATACCTACCTTCTCTCCCTTTCCACCCCAGGGATGGACGATGTTCTACGAACATAAAATAGTGATTCTCTCTCGTTCGTCTTAAGGGATAATAAAAATTAAAAATATTAGCTGCAATCCAAAATATGACTTCAACCTTATCGGATTTTGGAATGAATGAACTATAAGATTTCTCAAGCTGTTCAACATCATCTGTTTTTCGCAAATATATTTACAAGCGATTGATGCTTTGGCAAAAAAATATCGAAAAAATTTATTAGTTTTCTCCCCTCATTTCTAAAAAAATTATAGAGACATAAAGGTATCTGTGGATGACTGGGCGTGGAGATTTTTATTTGCCCCGAAGTGTTTAAAAATTTATCTTCAGACCTGGAAGTCAGTGAGACTTCGTGAAATAAGATGTTGAAAGGTATTTTAGGAAAAAATTATAAAGAAACTATGTGAAGATGTATTACTCTCCATATCAACTAGAGTTTACGGAAAACACTCTGTATCCATTATCAACATGAAATTCTTTGGAACAAATGTTTTGTCTTTGTCTTTCTGCAAGAAAGTTAGTAAGTGAGTAGTATAACTCACATGAATTATATTTCGAATAATAATTCCTCGTCAACATCAACTTAATTTAATATGAATAATTCAGGAAGTAACATTTTTTAAAAACAAATATTTTCATTTGAACGCATTGACCCTTCCTCCGATGACGTATCGCTCTCATCTGAATTGAAAGTTATCATGACAGGTTCAATATTGGAAGCACCTATGTATTTCTCCGTCTCCCATGCCCAAAATATCACTTTTTCTGTATGTCCTACATAATTTCTCCAATGCTCCACACCCACAGCTTCTAACGCCTTTGACCAGACCATTATCACATCTCCCGGGGATGATTTAGTTTTGATGATTTCGGCGTCATAAATCCTTTTAGCCTCTGACCACACCATTTCTATGGCATTATATTGGCAATGGTGAGGTGGTAATCTCAAAATATTGTGACCATGTTCTGATGCGTAAATATCTAGATGATATTTTTTCTTTGGAATGATGTACGCTTGCCTGCAATTGATGGGTGTTCTACAAGAAACTGCTTATTGTTGCTCCTCTTGAATTTGAATCCAATTTTGCGAATCCAGGTATTCACGGATCTTAGTGAACAAGGAAAATCAGGCCATTCTTCAGTGAAACGGTTATGGAGCGATTTTATTGTCACATGTACTCTAAGAGCCTGTAAAATTGTGGGATTTACCTTTTTTTTATTTCTTCGGCCTTTTTCGAAACTATTTCTGCATAAACAGCATCAGAGTTTGTTTGCGAATTCTTGATCGGATAAATACTCCTTTCTGAAATATTCAGAGCTTCCGCTGCTGACAACATTCTTTCTTTAAACTTGGCAGAAATCATCGTGTTTTACAAAATACGCGATCACAGTCAGAATCAATGTTTTAGATTGATAATTGAATCGTTTCACCATTATGATATAAGGAATTCGAAATATTATTGATGTATAACCAGTACTCTAATTGTTTGACATTAAGTCACAGTGACAATTCAATGATCAAAATATATGAATCAAGTTCCGACGTTCCTTTTTCTAGTGATTTTCTGTCTCATTCAGCTTGCGATGAATAAAAAGAAACAGATTTTGCCTTGGTGTACTTCCACGACTATATACAAACCTCGGTAGGAAGTTTCATTCCTGTCCGAAGATCATAGCTAACCTCGACACTTTGCGTCTCGGTTAACTAACTAATCTCACCACAGGAATGAATCTCTTTCCACCTAGGCGTGTAATATACTATTTCTGAATCCAAATTGCCTACTTGACAAAAGTAATTTTCTATTCTGAATTTCGAAATTTCCCCAAATACTTTTGCTAAAGTGGAAATTGCTATTATTGGTCTTCAATTATTGTTAACTTCATCTTTATTTCCAGTTTTCTAGGTTGGTTTGAATATACCAGTATATTTGATAACATTTCAAATATTCCTGATGTTATTCCATCTTTTCCAAGACATTTTTTCAATATTAAAGTAGCGATTGTATTCATATGTTTCTTTCAATCGTTTGATCCCTCATTCTTTTCAATTTTATTTTAATAACATTGTACTTTTGCCTATCTATTATTATAGTCAATGAATTTTTGTAGGTAATGTATCGAGAGACAATTTCGAATAAGCATATTCATAATGTACTTACTTATTAGTTTATATCTTTCTGCATCCCATGGCGGTGGCTCTCTAGTGACGGCATCGAATTCGTAGTATAGCAAGCTGAAGGTTTCTTTACAAGATAGTGCGTTCCCTGAACAAAAAAGTTTTCATTCTAAAGTTTTTCATGTATATAAATTCTTACTACCTGTTTTGATATTTGATTCGTAGTTATGAAGATTTGAGTTTTACTAATTATTGGTCATCTATTATTTGAGGGATAAATGAAGGAGATTATAGCTGGTTATAAAAGAACAAGATGATGATTTATAACTGTCAGCAACTTTGAAATTATTCAATATTATTTCAATCTGTGATCAAGTACTTTGCTGTGATCATAATCATAAGTTATCATAAGTTAATGCTTTACCTGGAAATAGGCTGCAATCTCTGATAGTGAATTTTATTTCTATGTACATCCTATTGGAAACATTCCTTTCGATGAATGGCGTCCAAAGCCAATTGTTGACGTTGTTATAGGCGACATCACATACTACGTATGATCTCCAATTAATTCCTTTCTGGAAATTGGTGAATGACTCTTCCACCCACTGAAAAAACATTGAACATCATTATCTAATTATAAATAGATATGAAATTACATTATTATCAAAAGTTTTTTTTTTCATATGAACTTGATGAATTATTCATGACAGTGTTAAAAAATAGTATAATGTTTAACGAACACAGAATGATAGTGATTTCCTATGAGAATTAAGCAATCATTCGAGTAGGAAATTATCATTCCGTGCAAGTTATACACTATGATTTTTCTATGGCTATAATAGATTACAGTGGCATGTTCGATTTCTTCGTCTTGTAGCCATCTGATTTCCTATCAAGTAATGCTCATCTATTAGACAGAGCTCATTGCTCGAAATTTGAGATTCCATGGGCGATGAGTTTTTTTTTAAATAATAACACAAAGGAGTCATTGTGATAACAGATTCGGATATAACTCCTTTTCAAGGTGTAAAGTGTGTTTTTTCTACCAAGGTAGTTTTCGTCATTTCATGAACAACCAGTCAATAAAGAATTCACTGTTCTAATGCGATATTCCTCAGAATGGCACTAGAATCTAGTAGGTATTTATCAATAACGACTTATTCTAATGCTGTCATGGTCATGACTACTAGATTTGAATCAGAATCGAAAAGAAGTGTTTTCATCGTGACATATTTCAATTCCACAGAATTATAATTATTGAAATATATTGCTAGTGGTGAAAAAAATGCAATATACACCTTGGGAGTAAAGGTCAGCATACGAATTTTGTATGATGGACGAAAACCGAAGTCAAATACAGGGTTGTCCGTCGAAGAAATCTACCCAAACTGACATCCAACAAAAATAGGCGACTTTTGAACAAAATCCAAATACACGATGCTTCAATTTTAGAAGCCTCATCTCATGATATTCATATGAGAGTTGTTATGTCACCGGTGTTCGAGTAATGACATAATAAACGATTTTTTAAAATACAAATATGCGACATGACACCTCATTCAAAAGGTTCTAATTGTCTATCCAACAGTATGATTATTCGAATATTTATTCGTACAGGGCAAACTGAAACTATTTATTTATTAAAATACAATAAAGTCATAAGAAATGTTCATATTGATGACCTATCATAGTATTGATGAAAAAGTTGGGCAGTAGATTCTTCTCTAACGTTTTCGAGAATGTTAGGGGTTATTTGTGCATTTTCCGTTCTGATGCATTCTTTTATTAGATACTATTTCATCTCCACGGCCAATAATAATTGAAATTTGAATTGAATAGTTCGGTTTTTGTTAGCCGCATTGCTAGATTATTGGTTATTTGAATATTTTTATGAAAATAATATCAAGAAATTCAGAGACTAATTTCAAATTAGAGTTCAGAATTAAATAGAAGACACTACGATGTTCAATTCTCAGAAGCAGGCTTCTGCAAATTTCAGTTCAACAAATGAGCATTCATTGTTATTTCAATCTAATAATACAAAATTTTGATTGACCCTGTAAATACATATTGGAATGACTATACTGATGAATAGACGATCAGTAGACCTTTGAAATAAGGTGTCGTCAGGTTAGGTTAGGTCATCCATTACGTCATTACTCCAACACTGGTGACGTAACATAGCTCATATTCAGAGATTGAAACTTGTTTTTGGATTTTTTCCAAGTCACCTATTTTTGAAATAATTAATTTATTCCATAGCATTTGCATCATACTCATAATCAAATTTCGGGTAATTATCATATGGATTATCATATTAATAATAATGTTTATTGTTGACATAAAAAATCACATAAAATATACATAAACATTTGACAAAATTGGAATGTAAAAACAAATATAGTAAATTTATGCATACAATTACATCACATGAAAAGAATAAAACTTTTATTTCAATAAATATTATAAAAATCACTGAAGCACATGAAGTGCTTGTGCGTGATAATTTTGTTGCTAGTAGTTTCTTAAAATCAATGAGAATAAAAATATAATATAACAGTTACATTTATGGATTACGAGATTAGTGTTCAAACATAAACATTGGAAAATCAAAAATCACTGAAGTACATGAAGTGCTCGAGTTATGTAATGTCAAAGCCCTAGAATTGCTGAATCCGATCGACCTCGAGTTAGACGACCCCAGTATTTCCAAGATCCTGCTAACCCGAGATCGCTGACTAAACATTAAGCACTTTGTCGAACATAATTTCTCATGTAATTCAGATTAGATTGAATGTAGACTTGGAAGTAAACGTTTGCCTCTGTATTTCCGAATAAAAATTGTTTTTTAAAAACTCTTTCGTGGTTTGCCAACACTTAACTCTCGGGCGTGATTATTTGATGATCCTGGTTTTCAAAGTAAAGAGGCTTGAAATAGACAAGGTTACATTATAGGTTACATTCAGGTTAATATGTTATAATCATAAGGTAAGTAGGTCACAGTTAGGTACAATTAAGTCATAATCAGGTGTAAGTCATAATCAGGTGTAAGTCGTAATCAGGTAATATGGCCATTTCAAGTAATATGTTGAATCTTCAGTAATTATATTAATATCTGGAAGTCACTAACAGTTTAATTTTTAGAATGTCAATCAATTCAATTATTATTATCATTTTATATACTTCAAATCGATGAGGTCATTGATAATTTGCCTATCTGTTTCATGAACCCATTTTTTTATTTGCATTTTATAAGAGTGGAGAGTTCTTATTTTCCGAATAGATTGTGGTAGTAAATTAAATATTCGTGGTGCCAGAAACATGCAACATCTCTGACCGATAGTTTTCATGCACCCGGTAAGAGAAAATTTGCTTTCGCTTGCTCTCGTCTCATAACTATGCTCGATAGGTTTCAACTGGATGTTTTTTTTTTAAGATTTTGATTAAAATTTTCAAACAGAATTGTTGCCTTAAATCAAAAGAATTACTTTTTTTGAACAAAGCCTCACTTGAAAAGTTGGCTTGAATATTATCATTTAATATGTCATTCAATATTTTCTTTATTTACGGCCTGATATTTGGTACACATCAAATATCAGGCCGTTCAGGTTTCATTTTGATTTGACAAGCGCATGAGCGGTTTTGGGAGAACTTCGAGAGAGGTCATTTTTCAATTCACTCGAATTGTAAAGGCAGAAGTGACAAGTTGTGTCATGTCAAAGCCCTAGAATTGCTGAATCAGAACGACCTCCAGTTAGACGACCCCAGAATTTCCAAGATTCTGCTGACCCGGAATCGCTGACTGGACATTAAATACCTTGTCGAACATAATTTCTCATGTAATTCAGATTAGATTGAATGTAGAAAATAAAATTGCCGAACATTTAGGTTGGATGGGAGCGCAACCACCCCCGCGTACTGTACCAGGCACACCCTGTATGTGCGGGTAAACCTTCTGGATCGGTGACGTTACTCAGCTTTGTATCGTATGAGGAGATGGTGGGGAGACGGAAGACGAAGGCAGTTGAGCAGAGAAGAGAGTCGAGAGAGTACCGGTGACCTAGAGGAAGGTTATCCAGGAACGTCGAGTAAAATGTGGGGAACGATCGCGAACACAAAATGCACAGTGTAGAAGTGTGGCTATAATAATAATAATATATTTATTTTACTATCGAAACCAAAAAAAAAAGAATAAAATTATTTCATATAACGATACATAAATATAGAATCCCCACAGGAGGAAAAACCTGTGCACAGGTTGTGTCATATATAAATATAATATAATGACCAGAAGGTTCATAAATAGATATATCAAAAATCAAATATAGATAATAAATAAAGGAACATACAGTTTCAAAATAAACAAATCGCAATAGAATAATATTGAATAACATTGTAAAAATAGAGTTTCTTTCAGTGTGAGCAAAAAGGCATGAACATAATTTTAAGTAAAGATATCACATCAAGAGTCACTTATGAAAAATATGAAAAATGAAAAAGAGCATTTTTTTTTCATATAAATTGTAATAGGTATTTGCATCAGACATCAATCAAACATCAATAAAATAAACAATGGAGAAATTGAACTCCAACTGTAAGTTGTACAAATCTAGCTAACATGTAAGTCCATCTACATCTATTTAATATATGTATACTTATACACTGTAGTGATATGTATTTTTCATATCGACATATTGGTGTATCTGTACTCTGGGCAAATTCAGGATTCATACTTTGAGCTTATTTTTGAATGAATTGTTTCAAACGATAGCTTTCGTGTCTGCTGGAATGGGATTATACAGCAGAGGAGCTAGGTAAGTGTAACATGAGGTGTAACACTTTTGTAGAGTGTTTTTCTGTGATTTTGGCACATAGGTTGAATTTATTTTATGAGGAGTTGCATAATGGTGTTTCAATTTTTTTTAGTTTATGTTTATTTTTGTGTTGCCTTATAACAGTTTTGAAAAAGTAAAGTTGTCTTATGTCTAAAATCGATGTTTGTTTATATAGCGCATCTGTAGGGTGAGTTCTTATTTTATTAGTGATTATTTTCAAAAATTTTTGTATTTGTTATACATTTTTATATGAGAGGCATTTGCTGCTCCCCATAAGAGAGATGGGTTTCAAAAAAACTATGGTAGAGTATGCGCAACTGAGATATATCTTGATATGGTGTCATGTACTTCAGTCTCTATGTTACGCTGCGTAATTTTCTCACCAAATAATCAATATGTGCGTCCCATTTCATGTGAGCGTCTATATATATACCAAGATACTTTATTTTATATATACTGGTGAGATAGTGAGATTTACGCTATCATATTTCATGATAGGTGATTTAAAATTTGATAAATTGTTAGCATATGATGTAAAGGTAATATCGAGGGGTAAACCGCTGAGGAAGTATGGTGTACAGCATGAGGAAGTACAAGGGAAGTACAGGAAGTATGAGGAATTATTAGGAAGTACAAGGAAGTATGAGGAAGTACGAGGAAGTACGAGGAAGTAGAAGGAAGTAGAAGGAAGTACAAGGAAGTAAAAGGAAGTACAAGGAAGTACAGGAAGTACGAGGAAGTTTATGATACTTGAAATGCTCACGTTAATGTTCCTATTGCGAGTCCTGCGCGTTAGTGACGATTGATGTGTTATGTTTCAACACCGTCTAGAGACATGACGCATCAAATATTGCGAGCGAGCCGTGCGGAAGCAAATATTCAAAAAATTTCCGGCTGATCCTGATAAAGAAACATCACTGAAATAGCTGAAATTACTATCGGCGTCATAAACAGATTTTCTTCAGTTAATCAGAGGACTTGAACCCACGATCTTTCAATCCATACACACACACATGGGTCGCCGTGTCTATGCGCTGAACTTCGCTAGATAGCCGTTTACGATGCGGAGGTACTGTCGGTTCGAATCCGGCTATCAGGCTGAGCCTTTTTCTTTGAAATGTGTGATTCATGATTGTAGTCCTGGAAGCACCTGCCCTAGGAGTGCCCTAGAAGTGGTTCGGATTCCACTATTGAGCTGTAGGTCCCGCTCTTCCTAACCCCGCACAAGTATCGACTTCTGGGGAGTTGGTTCCCAACTTTGAAGTAGCGATATACAAATTTTACAAATTTTTTACACGATGCTCTCTTGGCTATCGTGGTTCGTATTGATACGCTCATCGCTAGAGAGTCGCGCGTTACCACCGATACAACAAGGCCAGCAGACTCTTACGTAAACAGCTGGTGACGTCACCAAGAGAGGCCAGTGTTTTATTTTATCGCTTGTCGACTAACGCGTCAGTTCGTGTTAATTCATCGGTGATTCACGTATGTTTTTGAAACGGCCCCGAATTCTTTTGTTGTTTATTCATCAAAATAATTGGCGGAAAAATTACTGTTTTGTGAAATATTTTGTGTTGTGATCGGCGAAATAATAATGCCTTTCAAGTGTTGTGTTCCCTTTTGTCGGGGGAATTATGTGGGTGGTTCAAAAGTTCATGCTTTTAGTTTCCCGTTGGACGAGGAGCTATCGAAAATGTGGGTATTTATGCAATTCACCGCGAGGATTTTACTCCATCTAAGTTCAGTAGTGAACAGAGCTTAATTTATAATGATGAATTAATAATAGAAGATAATTACTCTCTCATAAAAAAGTATAAGTAGAGGGAAAATAGAAAAGCTTTGATTGTGCAGTTAGTTTTGTATTCGTATATTATAGTCAACAAAATCATCTCTGAATTCGAGGAAATTTTCATGAATGTTCATAATAAACGGGCATTTTTAATTCTCATTCTCAAATTTCTTTCTGAAAACGGTCATTTGCCTCGTGGCAATGAATGCAGAATTCATTCCAATGATCAAATTGCAACTATCATATCAACATGAACTACAAACACTCTACTTGAAAAGGTAAAACTGCATTTATCATGATATTTATCATGAAGATATTTGACTAAAAAGTTATGCTGCTTGTTCACTAAATATGAAAAACTCGCCATAAGAATCATATTTCCTGTTGAATTTTCTATATAAAAATGTGCCATCGAAGTACATCATGAGTATATAAAGTGTACAATGACAAAATGAGAGCAAGTAGCTTCAAATGCCCCCAACACAAGGGGAGAAAGAAGGCGAAATTTCGAACTTTTTCTTGAAATATCTCAATAAATAGTGGTTTATTCACATTTTCATTATAAAATTCGGTTTATCAGACAAAAATACGTGAGTACCGAAAAAAATTTTCAAGAAAAAAAAAAACATCGCATGATAAATGCAGTTTTACCCTTAAAAATTACGGTTTCAAGTGTAACGATCCACTTGGGTGAAAAATCCAACAACAGAAAATTGAAAACACTCACTGGTTATTTTTTCAGGTAATAGGAATTCTCCAAGATAAATATACGAGTGAATATAGGTAATTGTAACAAAAGGCATGTCAATCAAAATAAAATAAATTTTCCACAATTTTCTTTCGATCAATCTCACGATAAGTTAATGTTCTGCGGGCCCTGTATAAGTAGGTGTGAAGTTTACCTTCACCATAATTTTTGCCAATATATTTAATTCGAATGGGTTGCTGTAGGTGGCTATTTGTGTTTTATCCTGGTTTTTGCTTTGAAACTTCGTTTTTCCATAATAAAATCGAATGGGGTGCGAAGAAGGGCTCAGTCGAGGGCTCAGTTGACGACTGGCATTTTTTTTTAACCGGAAGCCCTTCAAAAAACAGCAAAATCGGCTCAATGATGATCTAAAACTAAAATCGAAATACGCGGTCGCCTTATAGCGCTATAAGCGCTTGTCGTTTCGAGCCGCTGGTTAGGCCTCACTAAGTGACGTCACCCACGGAGCATGCAGGCCTTGTTGTATCGGTGGTAACGAGTCGCGCCGCAATATTTGGAGCATCCTGTCTAGGTGCTTCTTTATTTATTTTTATTAGTTGGTTGAGTAACGGCTTGCGAGCTTTAGCTGCAGCGTATTTGTCTTGGTATTTATTTGTGAACGATTAAGCTAGTTCAAGTTGAGTTCTGTCTGGGAATAAGGAAAGGTATGTTTCATACGAGGGGTGAACCTCGGTCAAGATTGTGTAGACCAAACTTCAATTTCACAAGGAATTTCGAGGAATTCCAGTTGTTTTTACACCAGAACTATACCGCACTTCACACAAGAAATTTCAAGAAACTCCAAGGAATTCCAGGAAATTCCAAGAAAATCCAAAGAATGGTTTGAATGGCATACACTTAGGATTTCTGGAATTATATTAGGAATTGAAAGAAAGTATAGGAAGTATCAAGGATGTACGGGAAGTATCAAGGAAGTACGGGAAGTATCAAGGAAGTACGGTAAGTATCAAGGAAGTACGGGAAGTATCAAGGAAGTACGGGAAGTATCAAGGAAGTACGGGAAGTATCAAGGAAGTAGAGGAAGTATGAGGAAGTATACGATTTTGAGGAAGTAGTGTACACCATTTAGGTCAGCGGTTTACCCCTCGGGTAATATAAAATGTTTTGCCCATATTGATAGTCAGAAGTTTACTTTCAAACCATTGAATTATAGTTTTGACATTTTTTTCAACTTTTTCTTTTAGAGGGTTCCAGCTTCCCGATTTGTAAATAACTACTGTGTCATCTGCAAAGCTGATTATGTCCCCTCCCACTTCTAGTGGGAGCGGCTAGTTCAATGTCATCTGTTGAATATAAATCCAGCCAACTATCTTCCCATATATTGTAATGATATTCCCCTTGGAGGGGCTTTAGCAACATCAGCAGGAAGGCAGGAGTACAACGATCATCCTGTATCACGCATCCCAGATTGTTCTTCTACCTCCCAATGATTGCTACATGCACTAGCATATTTCCGAACACTCAATATATGCCGCAGTGACAGATAACGTCACAGAAGATTCTGGAATGTTCTGGAAACAATCGATGGAACAATTAGAGAGAGAGGTTTGTTCTAAGAAGCTTCTAGAACAAAAAGAAGGAGACGGAAGATCATTCGAGAAGGTTCTCGAACCAAGCCTGCCAAGTAATCTCATATATAAACAGCCGAATAACTGCCGTCAGTCAGTCAAACAGCAAGTGTCAGAGAGACAGTTATATACCGCGTGTTATAAATCGTTTTACATAAATAGTAGTTATAAGTTCGATATAAATTAGTGTTTCTTTAGGTTAAATAAATCAGTTCGAAAATAAATAGTGTCGTGTTCGCTTCTGCACCCGAATAACGTAACAATATTTTGTTTTAGTGTTTTATTATCAATGAATTTTATATATTTTGTTATTTCTGATGATTTTTTCTTTGTTTCTGGTGAAATGATTAGTAGTGCATTAGAGAAATGATCAGTTATATGTTTCTACGACGAATGAATTATATTTGAAGTTATTAGAGGTATCATTCACAAAACATTGATCTATACCAGTACCAGAGTTGATCCTCGTTACAGAGTTTATATGAGATATAAATCCATGAGAACTGAACGTATTCAAATAATTATTTTTAATGTCATCATTTTGCATTATGTTGATATTGATATATCCTATCAGAATATAATTGCTAATATTGTTGTCTTCGCAAGATTCTAAAAATTCTGATAATCTTTCAATGAAATCATTAGTAGGTGTAGATGGTTATCTGTTAATAGATGTTAAATGAATATTGCAATTGTGAAATTTGACTTTCAGCTGTATAATTTGATTTCATTTGACAGATCTATTATATTATGAGTAAAATATAAATTATTTTTTATATAAATTATTCACACTCCTTTTATTATTATGAAGTATTTTTATATATACTTTAGGGTATTGTCCAGTTTCATTAGTTGTAAATAATCTTCAATTATTTTCGTTTCAACTGTTTCTATATGAATACTATAGTAGATCACAGAAAGCTGAAATATTTATAAAATATTATGACTAAAAATATAGTGTTTTTGTTCTGCTGATATTGTAACTCACTTCCGAGTTTTTCTGGGTAGACCTCGTGTGAATTTGCGAGAGACTGTTATAGATATTTTTGTTAGCTGCGTTTTTACTTTTAGCCTCCTTTGCTTATTGTTCTATCTTCTTTGTAGCTTTTTCTGATTCGCTCTCCTCTATTTCCGTTCTCTCTGTGGATAGTCTTGATGGATTTTTCGGTACGCTAACGGCTATCGAGTGGTGTGACGATTCACTTTTTTCTTCAATTTCCAATATATCTTCCGCTGTGTATCCTATATTTTTTCTCTAAAGCTTTTCTCCATTTATGTAGCTGCCTTCTTCACCAATTTCACGTATTTTCTTTAGGTTTTTTCTCAATATCTAATTTGTTTGCTGTTCTTTTTTGCCAAATCGGCTGATAAAGATATATTTGAAGCTTTTAGTTTTTTGCAGTTGAATTCGAATATGAATTTTTGTGAATGTTGACAAAAGCTCAATTTTGATTGGGCAATCTCTCGACTTACCTAGTCGATAGATGTTGCTTGTATGAGTTTTTGTCAATTCTACATCAAGTTTGGAATTTAGTTGGTTGCATATATTTTCTACCGAAGGTTCCTCTTTGCTTTTTATCAATTCAAACACAACTACATTATTTTTCCTGTTGTTTCTGTCCAATATTTTTATCCGTTGTTTCAATTCTGTGTTTTCTTTTTCCAGTTCTAGTTTCCATTTGATTGATATAACGATTAAGGCGGGCCTTTCGCGACAGCTTTCCGACCGAATATAGCCTATATATATATATACTAGTTCAACAACTATTTCTAGGTGTCAGTGTGATGTCGAAATCGGAATAAAATAATTAAATTACAGCTTTCACAGCTATTGTAGAGTTCTTCGATTTCGTCTGTTACAGCAGGTCACCAATAGGTGGCACACAATTGAATGCAATCGTAGGTAATTGTATTATGTACGTGCAGTGTTGCCAGAGCTACTGCTCCACGGGCCTGCTCAACATGATTCCACTTTTCACTCCATTCAAGTCAAGCAAATACCTATATCTCGCTACAATGAAAATTTATGTCATGAGTCATTTTTGAAACTGTCTTCACAAGTAGTCTTTCGAATATTTCTTTTCCTTTTTAATTTCATTTCCTACTAATATAACTTATCATTATTGGCGTCGCTAGAAAAACTTCCAAGGATGGGGATCGAAATTATTGTTCAGGGCAAAATACTCAAAATAGTCTGTGTAATTCAGAAATAATGTGTGCAAGATTTTTTATCAAGTTCAGATGGCTATAAATAGAAATTTCGTGTTTTCTGTATAGGGTATATACGTAGACGATTGCCTAGTTTCAAATATCTTCATTCTTACGAATTCACACTGCTATTACTGATATAAGGGTTATATTGATATATACAGTGTGTAGAATGAAAGAAATCCTTGATTCAAATTTCATGTTCTCTAATTCAGACCTGCTTGCTGAAATACAAATTTCGATCATAATTGCACTTGTTAGAGAAAAAGGGGTAGTCTCTTAATAACACACTCTGTATGCCCCCTTTTACTCAGGCTATTGTCAGGAATGACCACTACGATGAATAATTCACTGAACAACTTTATTACACACTTAACTAGACAACACAATACTTCTTGAACAATAATTATTACTAAAACAGTTTAGTCGTATCAGAGCAACTATCACACTCGGATGATGGTTTCGATCTGATGCTTCTGGCTTAGGTTTGGAATCTTGTATATTATGATTCATATCTGATTATCGAACATTTCATACTTCTCAGATGATTCAGCAAAGTCCGAGGCAGCTGTTACAACGCATTTCTCGGCTCTCTGCATCAATGGTACTCATATACGGAGTGATCATTTGTACAGGACACAATAATTACGTGATAATGTCTTTCATTTCATGGCAAAGCCAACACGGCCATACTGACAGCGGCTCGCTCCTCGAGACGATTCTAGAACAAACATAATATATTTTACTGGGTTCCAAATTCCCCTAGTCAAATGAACTCTTTTTTTTCTCAGGTCAGGGGATTGGTTATACTGGGTTTAGGTGAAGTTGTGACTAGGTTAGGAAAGGTGTTTCTGTTATAGTCCAGGGACCAACAAATGGTTTAACTAAACGTCGTAGGAAATGCTCTAGCTCAGAGGCCTGATCCTGTACTTGTCCAGACAACTCATGTTGCCCTGGCTCAGAGGTGTGATCACTAGCTTGTCTAGGCAACGTGGGGAAAGGGACATTACGCTAGCTCAGAGGCTTAATCATGTGGCTTGTCTAGATAATTCACTATTTATCTCAGCTCAGAGGCTCGACGATTACAAGCTTGTCTAGGTATTCACAAAATCTCAGAAACCAGTACGTCGGCTCTCTCAATAGATATCAATTCAATTTTCATATTTGCAAACTTTCTGAATTGAAAGTTGCCAAAAATTATTTCAGTAGCAATACATTATCAACATAGCCAACACGGCCAAAATACACATGTATATATATATATACTTACAAAATCAATAAATTCTGTTTTCAGGATGTCCTTGGACATCGCTATCTCCATCAATTTCTATATCATCTGCAGTAGCATCCAAATCGAACTGGGCATCATAATTTGCTGGATAAGGACGAAGTTGATCTCTTGCTGCAGAAAGTGTTGCCTTATTTCCATATTTCTGTATCGTGTATCTTCCAAAGTCGTGCACCCCTTTCACAACATAAGGTCCTTCATATCTTGGGTCGATTTTTGCCAGCCTTCTATGTTCTTTACTGAATGCAACGTAATCTCCAATTTTGAAACTAACCCCTTCACAACGGGTTTTATCAAAACGCTGTTTTTGTTTTACTGCTGTGTCCCTAGTGTTTGCATCTGCTAATTCTCTATCAACAACTACATTATGTCTAGTAATATTTGTCATGATATCAGTCACCAATGTATTAATTTTCACAGGATTTTTATCTAGACCACTTAGTAAACGAATAGGTGAAAAACCTGTTGATTTTTGTACAGTCGTATTCAAAGTAAGTTGAATATTCCATAGTTCACTCGACCATTCTGACTTATTTCTAATAGTACCTAGCATATCTAAAATGGTTCGCATATAACGTTCTACTTGGCCGTTCGATCTTGGACTACCAACAGTGGTTAAATGATGTTCTATGTTGTATTCTTTTAATTTTTCCTTGAATAAAGTGCTAGTGAAGTTCGAACCTTTATCGGATATAATTCTAGTAGGGGATCCAAATAAACTTATGATGTTTTGAACTGTTTTCAGTGTCTCTTCGGCAGTAATACTACGCATAGAATAAAGTATACAAAATTTCGTGAAAGCATCTAAGCATACTAGAATATATTTATCGTGATTTTCAGATTCCTTGAATGGTCCTGTTACATCTAAATGAATAGTATGAAATGGTGTAGGAGTTTTTTCTATCGGATGTAATTCTCCAGCATATTTTCCAGAGTGTCTTTTTGCAATAATACAAGTGATACAATGCGATACATATTTTCGGACGACCTGTGTCATTCGAGGAAACCAAAAATTTTCTTTAAGTTTTGATACTACTTTCTCCCATCCAATATGGTAAGATTCATCATGATGAATTTTTAATAAGCTTAATCGACTTTGCTTAGGCACATACCAAAGGAGTATTTGTGAGCCGTCTGGTTTCGTTACCTTTTTATTTAATAAGTTATCTTTCAGTACGTAGTCTGAATCATTTATAGGATTCTCTTTCAGAGACGAAATTATTTCTTGTACTTCTTGGTCTCTACTTTGTTCGATTTGTATCCAGCTGCCTTTTTTGATAATATTAATTTTTACCGGATTCCTACTCAAAAAGTCAACATGAGGAACTGAACTACCTTTGCGATATTGAATCTCAAATTCAAAGTCTTGCAAATACGCCCACCAACGAGCTATTCGAGGTAATAAATCTTTTTTATTAGCAGAAGCTTTGATAGCATTACAATCGGTTACCAGAATGAATTTTATTCCCAGCAGATAAACACGAAAATGTTTAAGAGCATTTACAACTGCCAGAGTTTCCAACTCATATGAATGGTACCGTGATTCTTCTGGAGTCGTCTTTTTACTAAAATAAGCTATAACTTTGGATACCGTTCCATGTTTTTGAATAATCATGGCACCGTATCCAATACTGCTAGCATCAGTGTGAAGTTCCGTGGGTAATTTTGGATCAAAAATAGTCAATAATGGTGTTGAACTAAGGATATCAATGACATATTTTCTTGCAATTTCCTGGGCTTCGCCCCATTCCCATTTTACATTTTGTTTCGTCAAATTTGTTATACAAGCTGTTTTGGAAGCAAAGGATGGTATGAATTTGCGAAAGTAACTCGCGAGTCCCATGAACTGACGTACTTGTTTGACAGTGGCTGGTGAAGGAGAATTTGTCAAAGCTTCTATTTTTCGTTTACTTGGACTTACACCATCAGCCGAAATATCCCTACCTAGATAAGTGATTTTCTGTTGGAGAAATTTACATTTTTTTATGTTCAGCGAAAAACCGGCCTTTGACAAAACATCTAGCACTTTGTCCAAAGACTCTAGTCCCTCTTCGATGGTGCTAGAAGGTACAAGTACATCGTCTAAGTAGACTAAAGCAATATTATCTTTGAGTGGACCTAAAGCTTTATTTATTGCCCTTTGGAAAACGGCTGGTGCATTAGTGAGACCAAAAGGTACACGTAAATATTCATAATGCCCGTCTGGTGTGACGAAGGCTGTTTTACTTATAGAATCCTCGGCGATTGGAATTTGATGAAATCCTGACGCCATATCGAGAGAAGTGAAATATCTACTTTTCCCTAATCTGTCTATTTGATCTTCAATCAGTGGCAAAGGAAACCTATCTTTCACGGTTATCTTATTCAGAGCACGAAAGTCTACACAAAGTCTATCTGAACCGTCTTGTTTTTTCACAAGTAGAATTGGACTTGCAAATTCACTATTGCTTTCTCTAACAATGTCATTCTTTATTAAATCATCGATAATTTGCTTAACCTTCTCTCTTTCAGAATGAGATATTCTATAGGGGTGGTAATTGATAATTTTGTTTTCTTTTAAATTAATTCTCATTTGACCCGTATTGACCTTCGTTACTGCATTCCCCGCACTAATGTTCAATTTATATTTCTCAAGCAAAGACAAAAGTTTTTCATACCACACACCAGATAATTCAGTAATTATATCAGTTCCAGGTGTATAAGCAGAAATTGAATTTATTAATCTTCTATCGACTTCATTTCGAAAGACTCTCGTGAACAAGTTATTTGATTCTATAGATATTCCGTCCGTTAAAATATTCCGGCCTATGATTGCATCATATTGCATGTATTTAACTGGTACTACATAATATTCAACTTCAAGAGTAACATCTGGAAATTTTGTCTTTAATGTAAGTTTTGCAGAACTGAAAATACTTTGTCCGCTAAATCCTTTCAGTTGTATGAAACAGCTCATTGTTTGAACATTTATAGTTTTGATCACGCTTTCCGAAATTAAGGAACAGTCTGCGCCAGTGTCGATAAGAATTTCAAATATTTTTCCATTTATTTCAACTTTGTTTGTATGTTCACTTGTAGAATTTATACAATTAACGTTGTTCGATTTTAGATTCTTTCGTTCTTGTGATTGCCTGATCCAACAATCTTCAAACATATGTCCAGGTTTTTTACAAAAATTACAGGTCTTACTACTTTTGTTCGTATCAGAATGATCGAATTTAGGTTTTTTATTGAAACAGTCTCTAGAAATATGACCCACTTTTCCGCAAGAAAAACAACTCCTAGAATTACCACTATCCTGTATAGTTTGAGAGTTTATTTTTGCAGTTCTTACATCATCAAGCCGGCGCTTTGGACGCCTTTCTGAATCTATCTGGATAGTGTTCTGTTTAGGTTTTGGGTAACCAGCTAACAAAGAAAATAAGTCACCAATTGTAGTTATTTTGGAACTGAATAAATTTTGTCTGACTGAAACATCACAAATACTACCAATCACCAAGTCTATCAAAATATTAGCTGGCCAATCGATGGGGAATTTTTCTAGTTTAGAAATTTTCTCTCTAGCATACTCACAGTAGGATTCAGCAGAATTTGAATTGAAATTTGCAGCTGATATTAATCTTTCAGATAAGTTGCATTTAGCAGGAAAACGATCTGATATTACTTGCTTAAATGTGGCCCAATTTCTTGTATCTGGTTTCCAAAATTCATACCAATTTTTGGCAGCACCTCTCAAACAACGAGACGATTTCACTAACTTATCATTATCTGACCAACCTTCAGTTAAATTTTCTATATCCTCAATCCAATATGAAGCTCCCTCATCACAGGCAGTTGGGTCAAATATAGGCAAAGTGACTTCTTCCCTTCGCTGTTGGGTCGACTGAAGCATGTCGGCCAACCTACGAAGTGCATCTTCCAATCCTTCACTTGTCATTTTGGACGAAAAGGCCGTAACCCGCTTCTGATGTTAGAGAAAAAGGGGTAGTCTCTTAATAACACACTCTGTATGCCCCCTTTTACTCAGGCTATTGTCAGGAATGACCACTACGATGAATAATTCACTGAACAACTTTATTACACACTTAACTAGACAACACAATACTTCTTGAACAATAATTATTACTAAAACAGTTTAGTCGTATCAGAGCAACTATCACACTCGGATGATGGTTTCGATCTGATGCTTCTGGCTTAGGTTTGGAATCTTGTATATTATGATTCATATCTGATTATCGAACACTTCATACTTCTCAGATGATTCAGCAAAGTCCGAGGCAGCTGTTACAACGCATTTCTCGGCTCTCTGCATCAATGGTATTCATATACGGAGTGATCATTTGTACAGGACACAATAATTACGTGATAATGTCTTTCATTTCATGGCAAAGCCAACACACTCATGAAAAAAACAATTTTTTCGAAGTGAGAACTTCTAGGCGCGTTGAGCACTTTTTTGGGTGGAGAAAAACATTGGATTTCGCGTCATCGTCACGACCCGTTCCGTGTCTCGTTATCGCGAGGTCAATGAATAGCAATAAATTGGAAGGGTGCAGTATCGCATCTCATCTTATATTATGTAGTATTTTGTAATTATGATTAGATTCTATTCTAAATTGGTATATGGAGGTTTTCGGGGTCGGAGATTATGATTCTTTCGTGAAAATTAGGATATTGAAGATGGCTGACGAGTTTTATTTATAATAATTATGATCCCATTCTATTCAAAATTGGTGTCTGGGGGGGTTCTCGGCATCGGAGATTATGATTCTTTCATCATGGCTCCACCAATATGGCGCACGAGTTTCGTAATTATGATTCTATGCCATTTGAAATTTGTATCTGGGGTTTTTTGGGGTCGGAGATTATGAATCCCGAAATGAAAAAATTCAAGATGACGGATTCAATATGGCGAACGAGTTATGTGATGATGATTCTATCCTATTCAAAATTTATATATAAGGGTGTTTGGGGTCGGAGATTATGATTCTATCGTCAAAATTGGGAAATTCAGGATTGCAGATCCATTTCAAAGCGGACAAGTTTTCTAATTTTATTATCCGATTCTATTCAAAATTTTTACTGGTGTTTCAGGGGTCGGAGATTTTGAATCATTTGTCAAAATTAGGAGATTCAAGCGAACACCATCTCAAAAGTTTTTGTTAGTCTATCTTAGACAGCGAATGTTTTTAGGAAATAAAGTTTGTCGAGTTGATAAAAATTCTGTTTGATAGTGATAAAACAGTGTGTAGTGTGAGTGTGATTATATCGTACCAAAGTTTCCAGGATTCCCTGGTTTCGGTCTTCAACATAACGGTGAGAAATTGATTTGCCATCATATGCTTTCTATATCTCACAATCCATTTTGTTTTAATGGTCAACTTTTTTTAAATCATTTAAAAATCGAATTATAATGAAAAAAATATAAGAAAATTATGTTCATGCTGATTTAAAACTCACAAAGTTATTGTATGAGGAATTTTAAAATGAAATATTTTTCTTGAACAACCTGTTTCTCCAAAACTAACAACATTTTCTATGAGAGATGTGAGGCTGCATCTTGATATTCTGATGTTTACTATTTCTAGCTCACACATTGACCATTTTCATGCTGATTTAAAACTTACAAAGTTATTGTATGAGGAATTTCAAAATAAAATATTTTCCTTGTACACCCTGTTTCTCCAAAACTAACAGCATTTTCTATGTGAGATGTGAAATGTGAGGCTGAATATTGATATTCTGATGTTTACTATTTCTAGCTCACACATTGACCATTTTGAATGAATAACCCTGTATATATTTCAAAAAAACTTTTAATATCAGGGAATTCATTGAATTTCAAAAATCTTCCCCAAAGAAGATGTAAGTGGAATATGAAGTATCTACCTACGATAATTCTCTAAAACATGAACTGGATGTTCGATAACGTCTCCAAATGTCTCGAAAAAAAAGCGGCTGCTATATTTTCAAATATTTCGTATGTGGCTGACTTTCCTGTTGCCTCGCTTTTCTGCCCATTCTTATGAATTTTTGCGACATATCATTTGCAGCAGCTTGCAACACTGGCTTTTCAATTATTGATTATATGCCGGTTAGTTTGAAGTTCATCTGAAGTTCACGCAATTCAAAGTGGCACGTGGCGGACTGCGGAAAGACGGGGAATCACCGCGCGACCAATGAATATCCCCCCGGTTCGCCGCGGGAGGGAGAGAGACATATAACGATTTCTCGCTCAGTTTTGTTTTGTTGCCGTGGCGGTATTATTCTTTGTGAATATCGCCATATCAATGGATCCAAAATCTGAGAACTGTACATCTGTGACTGTACTCTGAGAGTTCTGAGACGAATGATTTTGCATGAGTTTTAGACTGAAATAACCTGAACTTTTGACACAGATTAACAAAGCTTTTTGAAGTTTGTTCCACAACTGTGCCATTCCTATTATTTCCATCTATATGCTGACATAATTATCGATCTCATGAATAGAATTGAAGAAATTCTGCTGAATTTGTATGTTTAAATTTTCAGGCCTACTTATATAATTATAATTCAGTGACAAATTCTAGGCCGTTTCAAACTACTCTATTTATTTTCTAGTTCTTTTTAGTTCGGTTCTCTATACCTCTTCATTTTTTCAAACTACTCTTTATTTTCTACTCACTTCTTTTTAGTATGGCTATCTATAAAAAGGTGTTTCATTAGTCTTTCAAACTAATATTTATTACAATAGCTGATACCCGGCGAACGTTGTTCTGCTATATACAATTATTTCCAGAAAATATTTTTTTAGTTAAATATTTATCAACATACTTATATTCATTTGTTTTCTAATTCTTCTCCGACCCCGAAAACACCCAGATACAAATTTTGAATAGAATCGGATCATAACTACAAAACTCAGTTGCCATTCTCCATCTTCAATTTCCTTATTTTGATGAACAATCATAATCTCCCATCCCAAAATCCCCCATATACAAATTTGGAATGGAATCGGATTAAGTTACAACACTCGTCAGCAATATTGAATCTGCCATCTTGGATTTCCAAATTTTGATAAAAGGATCATTATTTTCGACTCCGAAAACCCCCCGATACCAATTTTACATAGAATCTGATCATAATAATTAAGAAACTCTTCCACCATATTGGATCCACCATTTTGAATTTCCCCATTTTGACAAATGATTCATAATTATCTACGACCTCTAAAACCTCCAGATACCAATTTTGAATAGAATCTGACCATAATTACAAAACTCGTCCGCCATATTGGATCCACCATTTCGAATTTCCTAATTTTGATAAAAAATCATAATCCCTGACCTCGAAAACCACCAGATACCAATTTTGAATGATATCTGACCAATCTGTTCTGTTCAGCACCAAAACATACGCTGATGCTCTTAGATTCCATCCAGAAAAAAGCCATTCGCCTGGTGGGTGACGCCACACTCACTCACTCTTTGACATCATTGGAACACCGTAGAAAGGTCGGCGACCTTTCACTTTTCTATGGGTACTTCCACGGGAAATGGCTATCATCCCTCCACTAGCAATACCAGACGAAGTAGACAAGCCCAGTCAGCACATCCTTTCGTTGTCAACCTCGAAAGATGTCGAACAGCACTTTATCAAAACTCCTTCATCCATAGAACGGCTGGAATTCAGTGCCCGAGGAAGTATTCCCAACAACATATAATCTCCAGAAGTTCAAAAAAAAACTCCAATACCTACCTCCTGTCCCTATCCTCCCTAGGAACGCACGATGTTCTTTGAACATTATAGGGATTTCCTTTCGTGCGCTCCAAGCGATAAAAAAAATAATTACAAAACTCGTCCGCCATATTGGATCCACCATTTTGAATTTCCTTATTTCGATGAAGAAATCATAATCTCCGACCTCGAAAACCCCCAGATACCAATTTTGGATGGAATCTGACCATAATTACAAAGCTCGTCCGCCATATTGGATCCGCCATCTTGAATTTCCAAAATTTGACGAAATATTCATAATCTCCGACCCCGAAAACCCCTGAGTACCAATTTTGAATGAAATCGGATAACTATACTCGGTCGCCATATTGGATCCGCCATTTTGTATTTTCTATTTAAAAAATAGATTACGACCGATTCTCATACCTACCGAATACGCACAAAAAATTTCATACGAATCGGTCGAGCCGTTTCGGAGGAGTTCGAACAGTATGACCGTGACCGTGACAGGAGAATTTTATATATTAGATTTGTTCGTCTTACAAACACTCGGAGAACCTCCCCTTGAAATATGCCCAGATAATTGAATAATACCCTCTGTATTATCACGTCGCCTAGATTTCATAATATGTCCGAGTAATATGTATAACATTGGCAACGGTGTAAACGGGTTTGAATTCATCATCTCTCCTAAGCGCCATCTGCTTGCAATACAATGCACCATTCCTCTCTGCCGCAGTCTGTCATTTCGAACACTGCCATCTATCAGGTAGTGCCTGAACTACCACATCCTAGTTTCCTGCATTATATTCTTTCAAGAAATGGAGTTTACCGAGATCAGCTGGGATGAATGGATATTTTGTTGACAGAATAATCGTTTTTGTTGCTTCCTGTCCGAATGGAAACATTTCAAGAGCTGATATTTCAGTGACACCTTGCCGAATTTCCAACAATTGTACTGAGATCGAAAATATTTCAGATTGAGACAAAAAAAATTCAATGTTTACGTTTTTCAAAAATCTGTATCTTCTATAAATAAATGAGTTTCGACTCCGTATGATAACCAGGCCCTAGTCCCAACCTTCTTCTTTACGATGATTTAATCAGTTTTTCAATTGAATCATTCATAAGCCCATATAGCAACATCTAGTGAAGGCCTGCATGTCGATTTGGTTGAAACTCTCCTCTTAAACGGTAGATCGGTGGATTGAGTAGCCGAGAAATCCCTACCATATGATCATCATTCTAGTGGGTTGTGATTTCCACCCAGTTAGCCGGTAGTAGACGTGTCCACCGACGAGGGAACTAACCAGGTGAATTATTTTCTCACATATTCGTTACCCATCCTTTGTGAGAATATATTGTTGTAGGAATATAGTTTTTTCAAGCATGAATGGTCTTCATTTCTAGATATCCTCGTTCAAAAAAATTATCACTCAGGAACCCCCTCCTACTAAAAATCGACCGAGTCTGTAGTGGCTGGTTTGGTACAGTACTTTGAAGGTGTAGAGTATGCGTGTATCATGCATTAATGTTCGGCATTGATTTTATACTTTTTTAATAAAATGGAAGTATGAACAGTTCACCAGTAAACGAGCCGGACGACAGACACTTTTCAAGCTGTCAGTTAGCGGTAAAGAGTTTCAGTTAAAAAAAGTGTATCAAATGACCGATAAGGAAGGAAGTGCAAGGAAGAAATAGAAAAAAGAGACCGAATGAATGAAATCCATAACATCATTATAGGAGAAGCCTCAACACAAGGTCCAAGCAGTCTACCTAAAGATCCAACAATAAAGAAAACGAAAGAACCGACCCCAACAAAATCGAAAGTACCAACAAAAAAGAAGATAACATGAACAGTCATACAAGTACAGGTAGCCAAGAATACCCACAAAAAATGTCAGCCACAGAAACGCTAATTATTATTCACCAAAAATGCGGGACATGGTAAATTAGACGTGCAATAATTTTTTCTACATACATGTAAATGAATCACCTATCCGACATCGGCATAGAATATCGATACTGCCGTAGAATCATTTCTAAGTTAGCGAACAAACCCTCATCTTACATAAGAGTAATCACTTCCTCACTGACAGCATAGGGGAAAATGCTGAACGAGGGTATATTTGATAAAAGTAGGCACTATGCTGAATATACAAGCAACTCTACATCTATACCAATCCCCTGCAAGAAGTGTCTACAAATCACGCATACCACTGACAACTGTAGTGAAGGAATAAAATGTATAAATAACGGCCAACAACATGTAACTTTAAATGTCCAAAACTCCCTACAAATCCCAAAGATGGTATTCCCAATGCAATGATTAGCCCGCTGAATAAGTAGTACGAGAAATCGATGATACAATTGGAGCTAACACTAAAATACATTCCCCAACAACACTGCACGACCAAATTATCAACACATACATGAGAAAACCGAATAAACTAAAAAATCAGAATAGAGCTGAAACCATCCAAAAGCTCAAGTTGAGATTCATCAGAGAATATAATGTGGACACTTGCATTGTCTTTCCAGGGCAAAATAGGTCTTATATACAGTGTGTCCCACTTAACATGCTCACCATGGGTATCTTTTTAACGGTGAGAGATACGAGGTCGGTTAAATGACACCAAATGTGGAGTTTGTCAGGGCCAACTATAATGTGAAAAAATATTTTGATGAAATCTATTCGTTTTTGTTTTATACGCAAAAAACAGATTTTGATCATTTTCATGTCTCCTCCGTAACGTCTTTATTCATGAAAATATCCAAATAGGAATTTCACATTGTCATGGCAGTTTTTCAAAGTGATTTCGAAAAAAATATGAAATTCATACCAACTCTTCTAGAATTGGAGATTTCAGCACCAACTTTAGTTTTTCAAATGTAGGTCATAGCTCACTATGACTTAGTTACAAATAACTTTTTTTTCTCTTTCAGATGATATGTCGCAGTAATAGTTTTGTGTTGATAACAACGGAGTTATCGTCATTTATACAAAAACAAAAAAGTATTCGGAAGCCGGCAACTTGAATTTATGAATTTTAACAAAAAAATCATGATCTCCGACCTCAAAAACCCCCACTTACCAATTTTGAATGGAATCGGACCAAATCTTGTCCGCCATCTTGAAGCAGCCATTTTTTTAAATTTCAACAAAAATGCCATACTGTATTGTCACCAAAATTATGAACACCTGCCAAATTTCAAGTTAATCGGAGTTATGGAATTTTTGTTGAAATTAAAAAAAAATGGCTGCTCCAAGATGGCGGACAAGATTTGGTCCGATTCCATTCAAAATTGGTAAGTGGGGGTTTTTGAGGTCGGAGATCATGATTTTTTTGTTAAAATTCATGAATTCAAGATGGCGGCTTCCGAATAATTTTTTGTTTTTGTATAAATGACGTTAACTCCGTTGTTAACAACACAAAACTATTTCTGCGACATATCATCTGTGAGAGAAAAAAATGTTATTTGTAACTAAGTCATAGTGAGCTATGACCTACATTTGAAAAACTAAAGTTGGTGCTAATATCTCAAATTCTAGAAGAGTTGGTATAAATTTCATATTTTTTTCGAAATCACTTTGGAAAACTGCCATGGGAATGTGAAATTCCTATTTGAATATTTTTATAAATAAAGAGGTTACGGAGGAGACATGAAAATGATCAAAATCTGTTTTTTGCGTATAAAACAAAAACGAATAGATCTTATCAAAATATTTTTTCACATTATAGTTGGCCTTGACAAACTCCATATTTGGTGTCATTTAACCGACTTCGTATCTCTCACCGTTAAAAAGATACCCATGGTGAGCATGGTAAGTGGGACACACTGTATTTATCTTTGTTCTGGAACACCAAAATTCCACCTCACCGACAGAAAGTACCCAAGGAGATGTTCTTCCTGCTAACATTCAAGATTCTTAAGCTAACCTAACCCAACATCAATACTCACAGTCCTAAAAAACACCTAATATGGAAAAAATGATATCAATTGTGGCTTATTTGTAGAAACAAAAATCTCAACTAAAAAAAAATTGTTCTAAAATTGTTCCATCCGTCATTCGGTTGCCCCCTTACGAGCAACCCTCAGAAGTCTTCGAAAGTCTTGTGCGAGCAAGGAATGACGGGGGCCTTATCTTTTAACGTGTGATCCCAAACACTTTCTTGGGCCATCAGAAAAATGTCTGCAGTCGATAGGAATCGAACCCACGACCGGCAAGCGAATGCGAATTAGAATATAGACACTCTGTCCGCACGGCTACCTGGCCCCGCGGCTGATAGAAGAATTGAATATCACATCTGGAATGTCATACATAAATCTGGAGATATGGTGCACCAAAACGTGAGGGGGGGGGCAGTATGGTGTTGGCCAACCCACATTTGAAAATAAATAAATTGAAAGTAAAAAAAAATGTTTAATAAAAAGTTTTCATCGAGGGGTAAATCACGGCGAAAAAAATTGTACACCAAACTTCCCATGGGTCAAAACTTCCCAAACTTCCTCGAACTTCCTCGAACTTCCTCAAACTTCCTCAAACTTCCTCGAACTTCCTCAAACTTCCTCGAACTTCCTGAAACTTCCCCGAACTTCCTCAAACTTCCCCGAACTTCCTCAAACTTCCCAAACTTCCTCGAACTTCCCAAACTTCCTCGAACTTCCTAAAACTTCCCCGAACTTCCCAAACTTCCTCGAACTTCCCAAACTACCTCCAACTCCCTAAACTTCCCGAAACGTTTCATGAAACGTCACAAACCAAGTACTTATAAGCAATTTACTATTGATAGATTCAAAATTTGTTACTTTTCTTATGGTAGGTACGAGGGTAGGTAGATATATAGGGTGGTCCGGTTTGTTATACAAAAATTCAACAGTGTGGTGTTCTCGTTGAAATAATGAAATACTTTTATTCCATTCATCATACATAATCTTCATTTTATCTTATAGAGCTTAAAAATTTTAGTATCTTGGGTAATTTTGTGGATTTATCTCAAACCGTTTCGAACTTTTCATCAAAAAACAATATTCAGACTCGTATTTTAAACACCCCATATCTCGAAAACGAAGCGTTTGAAAGTATATGTTTATATGATTTTTCTTATAATTTCAACCGAGTACAACACACTGTTGAATATTTCGTATTACAAACCAGATCACATTGTATAGGTAGGTATTACCTACGTATATGTATAGGTGGGTACCTAAACTTGAAAGTACTTTACTGGAAGGAATTTGAAACTGAATGTCATGAATATCTGCACTATATTTCAATACAAAATGGAATTCCACTTTATTACAATTTTGATTAATCCACCGGCAGAAATCAACTATCAAACTTTACTAATCACATAATATGCGCAATGCAGGTTTTCTGTACCACGAATTTTTAGGTAGGTAGGTACTATTGACTTATCCGAGGACTTATCTGACAGCATCTGTTGAAAGTTCCGAAATAATAATGAACTCTTTGAAATTATGTGAAATATTATTTCTATACAGGGTGTTTCAGAGTTGTGTCGACAAAAGCCTTGACAGAAGCCTCTAGCAATAATAAAAAACCCATAATTCTTTTAACTTGGACACCCTGTATCTCGGAAACGAAGCATTTTCGGACCCATTTTCATAGGAACTTGATATAATTTGTTGAGAGGAATCTCCCCTAAGCTTTTGTCACACAGCTCTGTACAGGGTGGCCAACTAAGACTCCAGAGTTCGATTTCTCTGTTGTCTTGAGAGATACAAAAAAAAATTAATGAATCAAAATTGAAGTAATAACCGAGCTTCACATTTCAAAATTTCTTTGAAATACACAGGGTGTTCCGTAAGGTCACAGCATTGAAATTGATACAAAATCTAAATTTATAATTTGTTTCAATTGAATGTCGATTGAACACCAATTGATAGTGAGTGAAAAGTTGAGATAGGGACATGTAAACCGTTTTGACGAATAATGAACAGTTTCGACAGAAAAAAATCCTGAACTTGGAAAATCTCGATTTTGCTCACCCTATATGTCAGTAACTTTCACTGCTAGACCCTAAGAATGATACATCGTTGAAATCAGATCTTCAGGGAGAATTCAAAAATGAAATAAAATATAGGGTGTTCCAATGAAAAAAACATAGCTTTGATGTGCTGTGACCTTACTGAACACCCTGTGTATTTCAAAAAAATTTTGAAATATGAAGCTCGGTTATCACGTTGATTTGAATGCAAAACTTTTTTTGTATCTCTCAAGACAACAGAGGTATCGAACTCTGGATTCTTAGTTGGCCACCCTGTATATCCTGAGATATTAAGTTTCTTGGATTATCTAGCCAAAGATTTTTACCGACCGGCTCCGCCCAAACGTTCACAGACATCCTACAGCTTGCTTGGTCTTTCGGAAACTTCCCAAACATCCTCGAACCTCCAAAACTACCTGAACTTCACGAAATGTTTCAGACTCCGCCGAACTTCCCAAACTTCCTCGAACTTCCCCAAACTTCCTCGAATTTCCCAAAACTTCCTCGAACTTCCCAAACTTCCTCGAACTTCCCAAACTTCCTCGAACTTCCCCAAACTTCCTCGAACTTCCCCAAACTTCCTTGAACTTCCCAAAACTACCTCGCACTTCCCAAACTTCCTCGAACTTCCCCAAACTTCCCAAAACTTCCTCGAACTTCCCAAACTTCCTCGAACTACCCAAACTTCCTCGAACTTCCCAAACTTCCTCGAACTTCCTAAACTTCCCGAAACTCTTCAAACTTCACAAACCAGGTAAGCAATCAGTATTGATTGATTCAACTTTTTTTCCTTTCCCTATGGTAGGTAGGTATAGGTAGGTTCAGTTAGATGCAAAAAAAATATCGCGGTTGGATGGTGTTAGCGCTCTTATTGCAGAGGTGACTAGATAGGTGCCATCACCGCCCTAGTGCGACATGTTCATTGCATCTGACTGTACGTATATGTATAGGCAGGCATAGGTGAGTATACCTTAACTTAAAAGTACCTTACTAGAAGGGATTTGAAACTGAATGTCATGAATATCTGCATTGTAATTCAATTCAAAATGAAATTAGACTTACAACTTTGAATAATCCACCATCAGAAATCAACCTTCTAACTAATTACCGATCTAATTACCTATGCAATGCAATTTTTCAGTACCACGAATTTTCAGGTAGGTAGGTATTATTGAGTTATCTAACAGCATCTCTATTATTTGCTGAAATGAAAAAATCGAGAAATGAATATCCGACTAATCATTGCTTTCTGTTCTCAAAACTACCTAAACATCACGAAATGTTTCAAACTCTACCGAACTTCCCAAACTACCTCGAATATCCCAAACTTCCTCGAAATTCCCCAAACTTCTCCGAACATCCCAAACTTCCTCGAACTTCCCAAACTTCCTCGAACTTCCCAAACTTCCTCGAACTTCCCCAAACTTCCTCGAACTTCCCAAACTTCCTCGAACTTCCTCGAACTTCCCCAAACTTCCTCGAACTTCCCCAAACTTCCTCGAACTTCCCCAAACTTCCTCGAACTTCCTTGTGTCTGTACACTAAACTTCCCACGTGATTTACCCCTCGGTTTTCATTCAAACGCTCTAAAAAGAATAAAATAAAATGTTCCTTTAAAATTTTAACTACCAACTTATAACCTTATATTCACAATTCATATGAACATAAAAGCTTGTCGCGCGATTTACTTATGTGGATAAACTAGTACTAATTCAATTTTGTAAAATCTGCTGAGTTTACATTTTCAAAATTTCAATTTGATTAAATATTGATCATCGCGACAAGCTTTTATGATCATATAAATTGTGTATAATGAGGTTATAAGTGAATAGTTAAAATTATAAAGGAACATTTCATTTTATTCTTTCTAGAGCGTTTAAATAAAACTTTAATTAATTTTTTTTTCTTTCAATTTATTTTTCAATTATTAGTTATCGCTGGCTAGTTTCTCAGTCTGTTCATTTCATTCAACGCATCACTGCTGCAAGGTCGTTTGCCGGTTAATTTCGAACAGTCCAGCTCTTCAATAAGGAGCAGCAAAGAGCTTCGAGTCTAAGTCAATAACGGCGTAGTCGACAGTACTAACTTGCATTTTGTGTACTGTACAAGCCCAACATAATACAATTGATGAATGAATACTGTGGGGCCACTTTGAGAATGAATGATTTTCATAGTTTGTAATACAATTGGCAGCATTCTTCGTTCCGCGGTTACATGACTATATTTTGCTGGAAATTGCACAGACTTGGTGTGCCATATTGGATTTCAAGTGATGTTACATTGTTTTTAATTATTCTCGGCAAGCCCTTTCATTTGATACCCATACTGTAGAAATGCATTGAAAATAAATTATTCCGCCATCTTGGATGGTTCGCCATATTGGACTTAGAATTACTTCACACACCTTATCTTGCATTGTCATCCAAACTAAAAGTGTATATAAAATTTCAGCTCAATCGGTTGAAGATATCTACTTCAAAATTAAGTTCAAAGATACCATCCAAACTAACATACATCCATACATTGCAAGTTAAATAAAAGCTTTTAAATTAATTGAAAATCCAACTCACCATAGATCAACAACCCTTTTAATGAAATTACACATTTTACCATATCTTTCCTAGAAGACTTTCATATATTTCTGGTGTACTTTCACCCAACCACAGTAATACAAAACATGTTTACGAAATCTGCCACCTACAAGTATGCAATTATTATAGGAGATTTCAATGTTAATAAAGGAAAGAATAAACAAATAAAAGACTTCCTGGACAGCTCCACTTTCGAAAAAGCTGACACCCCCCAATCTTCATCATGCCTAACAACCCAGACTCTACTCCAGATTCAATTTTTTACACTGGCAGCATAATACAACAATATAAAAAATGTATCTATTCACCCAGACCTAGGATCCGACCACTTGGCTTTATAAATTTCAATAGACCTGCAGACATCAATAGCCGTCGAAGAAATCCCCAAACCCAACATAAAAAAATATGATATTGAAAAAGTTAATTTCTCCTTGAGTAACTTCGTCAATCTCAATCCACCAATCAATAAAGAAACAATAAAAAACTTCAACCGAGAACTTAGCAGCTCAATCATAGAAAACTCTCCCATCTCCAGATCTAAACCTTATTTACATGAACCTCCATCATTCAGATTGGCACTTATTGAGGAAAAGAGGAAGATGTACGGAGAATACAGACAAAACCCTAACCAAAACTTCAAAGCACATTTAAACAGGTATAACAAGAACATCCAAAATCTAATATACCATAGAGAAAACAAACGGATCGAGACATGTGATCAATCAAATGCAAGGGAAAAATTGCTGGCACCAAATCAAAAAAATCAGCAAGTATAAACCAAAAACTACATTTCACCATCTTGAACAAAATGGTGAAACATACAGAACTGAGGAAGAGAAAGCAAAAATATTTGCATTTCACAAGCGCCTTTGAAGAAAATAGAGACCCCCAGTTTGGCGAAAATGTTTATCAAACAGTCGAAGAATGATATACTCAATACTTTCGAGACCAAGGCAAAAACAGCGCGCCTGGAATCGATAATATCACAAAACATATAATTAGAAAACTAGACTATGATATTCACCTTTTCAATATCAAATGTATGAATATTGTATACACTATACTTCCCGCCAGAATGGAAAAAATGAGTAAGAATAACAATTCAAAACCAAACATGGATTACAGTCAACCCAGAAACTAGAGACCGATTACTCTCCTGGCAGTGTAGGGCAAAAACCTTGAGAGACTGATGAAAAAAATTATGGAACAAAAAGTAGGACATGCAATCCCGGCCCACCAATATAATTTGCGCCAAAAATGTGTGTATCACAAGAGCCAAACATTTTCTGAACTCAACAGTCATATGCCGCCCCATACTCGAATATGCTCACCCAATAGATATCAACCAGAAAGCCATCCATGAAGAATCTAGAAGTAGCAGGAAGATTTAGTCTCAGAGTAATCACGAAAATAAGACATCTCCAAAACTCTACCAACTCACTAAGGTACAACAGATTAGTGAGAGGCTGGAAAAACTAGTACAGAAGTTATTCAACAATGAAAGAAACTTGCAGATCATTCAAACCCAGTGCATCCTCCAAAGACACCCAACTGAGTCCCCCAGATACAAGTTTCCAGTAAACACCTTGGTGGAATGCATCACCCACATAGCTGAAATGCCAAGAAATTAAGAAATTAATCAAGCTTGTACAATTTCCTTTTTTTCCCTCACATCAAACAAATTCACAATATTTATTGAATTAATTTATTATACAATCAAAGAAATGAAATACTATAGATATCAATTTAATACAGGCTGAAGGACTCCGGTTGGTGGAAAATTGGATAACCAATAGCACTTAAATTATTATTATTATTTGGAACAGTATACATCATGATAGCCATACATGACCGTTTGCTATCAGTGAGGTGGTTAAAATCACCGGAAAATAAGATATTGGGCAAAATCGGCAGGATGTATGCATGAAACGTACTCTCAGACACACCCTGTATGTATGCCTTTGAAGTTTTCCATTCTTGAATACCTTGTGACGTCATCAGCCACCTGCTAAAAAATGAGGTTTCAAGATTGAACATCTGACAGAGAAAACAAAGGAGGTATTGTTGGATGACTCATCGGCCACCTGCGTTGGAACAATGTTCTTACACAAATAAGGATGATGTAATCGGACGAGGACAAAGGAGGCATTGTTCTAGTCGCAAATTTTATCGTCGGATAACGTGCATATCGAGTGACCTTGAAACAAAGTGACATCAATTGTAGTAATACCAACCTGAATCTAGTGAGTAACAAAAAGTCACTAGTTGTGTGATTGTGACGTCATCCACCACCTTCCAAAAAGAATAAGAAGAATGGATATGTCCTAGAAGGCCCCAGAAGGTTAGAGTCTAGAGTCCAGAATCCAGAGTCGAGAGTCTAGTCCCACGTGTCGGCTATCATCTCTGTTATAAGTAACTTGTCACTTGTCCGTGATCCATGTCACCTGTCACTTTTCATCTGTCGCGTGTCATCTGTCACTACTTGTGTTCCATGCTCAATTTCATCTGTCACGTGTCATCTACCACTTCTTGTGTTCCATGCTCCATGTCATCTGTCACTTCTTGTGTTCCGTGCTCTATGTCATCTGTCACGTGTCATCTGTTACATGTCTTCTGTCACCTTTCATTTCCGGTGGCGGCCATCTTGGGCTGGCGCGAACGTAGGTACACTACTATAATGCTGTATTATCATATTTGAATACTTACTATCCATTTTCGTTAGTCTCACACTACATTCTTCTTACACTAAGACTCACAGTAGTTAATGTTCAGGTTATTTCCAGTTATTTTTAGGTTATTGTCAAGTTAGTGATTCAACATCAAGTTGATGTTGTTTTAATGTTGAGTTAATGTTAAGTTGAAGTTAGGTCAATGTCAAGTTGATGTAAATTTATTGTCAATTTGATGTTGAGTTGATGTCAAGTTATTCAATTCAATGTTAAGTTGATGTTAATTTAATACCACTTCAATGGTGAGTTAAGGTTGAGTTAATGTTAAGTTAATTTTAAGTTAATGTTGAACTCATGTTTTAGTGTCAAGTTAATGATAAGTTAATGATATTTCGTTAATATTGAAGTGGAATCAAATAATAATAATGATCATGATTACACCTTTATGTGATCGAATATGATTAGAAACATGATACCTACTCAGGACTCATGAGCACTCATGGTGCATATAATTTAAATATTTGTGCTCCTAGGAAAAAAAGTGTACAAAACTCGTTGGAAAGTGCATTACTTGCACTCGTTTCCTTTCCGCACTCGCGAAATATATATATATACTTTCCACGCTAGTTATGTAATATACTATATACTCTTGGTCACATTTTTTCAATAAGTAATAATCAATTTATCATAGCCACAAATAACAAATCTTATCTTGAATTTAACAAGCAGTAAATGAAGAACTTCTCTTGGGACACATGCAATTTTCTGAGACATTTTTAGTAGGATGGCTCTTAGCTGGGCTTTTATTTGATTGGTGAGGAAGGAATATTATCCAAACTTACCCCTGGTGTGCTGGCTTGTGGTCCATAAGGATACCTAGTCCAATCCAAACTGGCTTCTCCCGTGGTATCCAGAACAACAACTGAAAAAACAAAGATAATTCAGTGATTTTTCAAATAGTTTTAATGACTATTATTACTCCAGAAATTAATGATAATTTTTCTATAAACATATTATGCTCTAAAGAGGTTTCTTATTCAGATATAGGATTCGATTCCTGGAATATTGGTCATTGTATGTACTTGGCTTCTTCAACTTAACTCTTTCATTCTAAGGATCAGTATTGTATAAGCTTCTGCACAATGTGTAATAAGCAAACTTCTATTTTGTGTTGAATATTTCGAAAAACGTTTATTTTAGCTCAAATCAAGGTGATGCATTTTTTTAATAAATTTGAGATTTCATCAGTAGCATGGAAAATATGGAAAGAAAAATTACCACTACCCCCTGATAAACGACATATTCAAAGATGAAACCATATACCGAATTTGAAGGCACAATAGTCAACCATTCTTATTGTGGAAAAAAAATTATTATTCTTCAACTTCAACACCCTGTATCTCGAGAACTAACTTGAAAGTTCTACTATAGTAATTATAAAATTACCAGGGCTATAACCCGTCAAGCGTTGTCGATCGAATTTCGAAACACCATGTATATTTCAGAAAGCACAATGGGTGAAGTTTATTTCTTCAAAATTGAGTTAACGGGTGAGTAAGATATTTTAATTAATTCTGAAATTATTTTAAGTGCGACTGAAAACATAACAACTCTCATTTTCGAACGCTCAAAGAGTATGAACTTCTTAATCTTGTTTTGGAATTTTTAAGTAGGTAGTCTTTTCAAATCCGGCATATCATTGAATGTTCTGAGAAATTGAAAATGAATTATTCAAATGATAGAAGTTGGGTTAATAACAAATGAGTAAGTTCCAGAAACTATAGGCAAAGGTTTAAAATTGAGTGGATGTTTTGAATAAATAATATGTATTCAACGCATTCAAGTATCCACGAGACACATCGCTAAAACATGCACCTTCATATTAGATCAGAAAGCCAGAGCAAGTACAACAACCAAACGGCCGAACCCAGGACTGTTCACCCTGATTCTTTGGCCCCTGAGTGCTAGCTAGTCCATAGTGAAAGAGTTGAAATAGGGATTGTAGTATGATGAACTACTGAAGAAGTTTGTTTGTTGATTTACCGGTATAGTCTAAGAGCCCGTAAACCTCTAATATAACGGTTTTTCTGTAAGGCTAGAAGTTTGTATAGTGATGGATCAAAGGCTGTTAAGTACAAAAACCATGACTTGGCAGGCCTCACCCTTGCACGTCACCATCCCCCTTATGTTTCAAAGTGTAAGAATAATTTAAAAAATAAACTTTGCCCTGTAAACTTGGTATTTTATTATGATCCTATTCAGGTATTGCAGAATATAGAAAAAAATTGACAGGCGATTCTGATGATCAGAAGTAGGTGCCAGGCGAGTCCAAAAGTGCGCAAAAGAGGACTGAAAATAAACTTCGCTCTGTAAGATTGAAATTCACACACATGTTTAACTAACCTCCATTAGGCTATAGGCTAGGCAATAGGCTAGGATTGGAGCCTAAAATTAGCCTTAAATTATGGCATAATTAGTTTTGTGATTGAACTTTTATTTACGAAGTGGTTCTACCTCCATTAAGCTAGCAGAACCACTTTGAATTTTTCAATTTTTTCTTCGGCCATAATTTTAGGCTAATTTAAGGCTAATTTATTACCCTATTGCCGACTTTATTGCTCTTCAATTTATGTAAAAAACCGTGGGTTCTGCTAGCATAACGTTAAGCTAACAGAACCACTTCGTAAATAAAAGTTCAATCACAAAACTAATTATGCCATAATTTAAGGCTAATTGTAGGCTCCAATCCTAGCCTATTTCTAATTTTAGGCTCTTCGTTGAACCTATTATCGATTTTTTTGAAAAGCATTTTCCGCAAATAAATTTCCAAATCCAACATGAACATGACAAACCAGTAGCAAACCAAAAGAAAACTTCAATCACAAACCTGATTATGCCATAATTTCAGACTAATTCAAGGCTCTGATCCTAGCCTATTGCCAATTTTTTCGCACACTGATTTAAAAAAAATCATGGGTTTCGCTAGCTTAACCATTAAGCTAACATGTGAACATGACAAACCAATAGCAAACCAAACAAAGTTCAATCACACAACTAATCATGCCATAATTTAGGGCTAATTTTAGGCTCTGATCCTAGCCTATTGCCAATTTTTTCGCACATTGTTTTTTTAAAAAAATCATGGGTTTTGATAGCTTAACCGTTAAGCTAGCAGAACCAAATCTCAAATAGCAGGAATAAAAAAATATTGAGTGCACCATAATTTAAGGCTAATTTTAGGCTCTTCGTTGAACCTATTATCGATTTTTTGAAAAATTATTTTCTGCAAAAAATTCCCAAATCCAACATGAACATGACAAACCAATAGCAAACCAAAAAAACTTCAATCACAAACCTAATTATGCCATAATTTCAGGCTAATTCAAGGCTCTGATCCTAGCTTATTGCGAATTTTTTCGCACACTGTTTTTTTAAAAAAATCATGGGTTTTGCTAGCTTAACCGTTAAGCTAGCAGAACCAAATCTCAAATAGAAGGAATATAAGAATATTGAGTGCACCATAATTTAAGGCTAATTTTAGGCTCTTCGTTGAACCTATTATCGATTTTTTGGGATATCATTTTCTTCAAAAAATTTACCAAATCCAACATGAACATGACAAGCCAATAGCAAACCAAAAAAACTTCAATCACAAACCTAAGTAATTATGCCATAATTTCAGGCTAATTTAAGGCTCTGATCCTAGCCTAGTGCGAATTTTTTCGCACACTGTTTTTTTAAAAAATTCATGGGTTTTGCTAGCTTAACCGTTAAGCTAGCAGAACCAAATCTCAAATAGAAGGAATATAAGAATATTGAGTGCACCATGATTTAAGGCTAATTTTAGGCTCTTCGTTGAACCTATTATCGATTTTTTGGAAAATCATTTTCTGCAAAAAATTTACCAAATCCAACATGAACATGACAAACCAATAGCAAACCAAAAAAAAATTCAATCACAAAACTAATTATGCCATAATTTAAGGCTCTGATCCTAGCCTATTGCGAATTTTTTCGCACACTGTTTTTTTTTAAATCATGGGTTTTGCTAGCTTAACCGTTAAGCTAGCAGAACCAAATCTCAAATAGAAGGAATATGAGAATATTGAGTGCACCATAATTTAAGGCTAATTTTAGGCTCTGATCCTAGCCTAGTGCGAATTTTTTCGCAAAAAATTTACCAAATCCAACATGAACATGACAAACCAATAGCAAACCAAAAAAAAATTCAATCACAAAACTAATTATGCCATAATTTCAGGCTAATTTAAGGCTCTGATCCTAGCCTAGTGCGAATTTTTTCGCAAAAAATTTACCAAATCCAACATGAACATGACAAACCAATAGCAAACCAAAAAAAAATTCAATCACAAAACTAATTATGCCATAATTTAAGGCTCTGATCCTAGCCTATTGCGAATTTTTTCGCACACTGTTTTTTTTTAAATCATGGGTTTTGCTAGCTTAACCGTTAAGCTAGCAGAACCAAATCTCAAATAGAAGGAATATGAGAATATTGAGTGCACCATAATTTAAGGCTAATTTTAGGCTCTTCGTTGAACCTATTATCGATTTTTTTGAAAATCATTTTCTGCAAAAAATTTCTCGAATCCAACATGAACATGACAAACCAATAGCAAACCAAAAAAAAAATGCAATCACAAAACTAATTATGCCATAATTTAAGGCTAATTTAAGGCTCTGATCCTAGTCTATTGCGAATTTTTCCGCACACTGTTTTTTTTAATCATGGGTTTTGCTAGCTTAACCGTTAAGCTAGCAGAACCAAATCTCAAATAGAAGGAATATAAGAATATTGAGTGCACCATAATTTAAGGCTAATTTCAGGCTCTTCGTTGAACCTATTATCGATTTTTTTGAAAATCATTTTCTGTGAAAAATTTGTCAAATCCAACATGAACATGACAAGCCAATAGCAAACCAAAAAAAAATCAATCACAAAACTAATTATGCCATAATTTCAGGCTAATTTAAGGCTCTGATCCTAGCCTAGTGCGAATTTTTTCGCAAAAAATTTACCAAATCCAACATGAACATGACAAACCAATAGCAAACCAAAAAAAAAAATTCAATCACAGAACTGATTATGCCATAATTTAAGGCTCTGATCCTAGCCTTTTGCGAATTTTTTCGCACACTGTTTTTTTTTAAATCATGGGTTTTGCTAGCTTAACCGTTAAGCTAGCAGAACCACATCTAAAATAGAAGGAATATAAGAATATTAAGTACACCATAATTTAAGGCTAATTCTAGGCTCTTCATTGAACCTTTTATCGATTTTTTTCAAATGATTTTCTGCAAAAAATTCCCGAGATCCAACATGAACATGACAAACCAATAGCAAACCAAAAAAAGTTTAATCACAAAACTAATTCAGCAATGATTTGAGGCTAATTCAAGGCTCTCATCCTAGCCTATTGCCGATTTCTTTGCACATTGTTTCTTCAAAAAGTCATGGGTTTTGCTAATAACTTAACCATTGCTAGCAGAACCAAATCTCAAAGAGAAGGAATACAAGAATATTGAGTACACCATAATTCAAGGCTAATGTTAGGCTCTTCATTGAACCTATTATCGATTTTTTTGAAAATCATTTTCTGCAAAAAAATTCCCAAATCCAACATGAACATGACAATACATTAGCAAATCAAAAAAAGTTCGATCACGAAACACATTATAGGTACCGAAATTTAGGTACATACATTTTCATTACAATTATATTCTATTCAATGGAAGTTACTAATCACAATTACAAATTTCAGTGCTCTTATGTAAAGGAATGTAAAATGTTGGTAAAAAATCTCGTAAAAAATACAAGTTTAGGAATACGAATACATCATATATTTTTGCCTTTAACTGTTCACCAAAATAAGAGACCACTAGTGTGAATACTCAATGATAAAATTGATAAAATATAATGCGGAACTGTGTTCGGCTTCAACGTCTCGGAAAGACGGGGAATCACGGAAAGACGGGGAATCACCGCAGCATAATTCGCTGTTGCCGGTGAAAGCGCCAGCGTGGCCATATTTTTATACTGATCGAGGTTTTATACTGATCAATAAAATTTAAGAAAAAAAAATGTCGATACATTATATATATCAGGATAAATATCGTCACATAAATATCATGATATTTATCAAGATCTATATCCGGATATTTATCACTGATACCTATATATCCTACTAACCTTGGTTTTTTCATCTAAAGAAATTGCATCAAGACTAAGAGTATCAAGACGTTCTTAAACAAAACACTCATTCTTAGAGCTTATCCGCAGTCATTTGCAAAAAACAAGCTTTTTTAAACAGGGTAACAATAATGGAAAAGTCTACGAATATTTTCAACATAATATCTTGCATACCTAATATATTGAATCATGAGCGTATTTCTCACAGAATTGACTGAGCCATCATTATATCCGAGATTATATCATCATAAAAAAATCAACTACATTCTTTTCACTAAACAATTTCATAGATGCGCGTAAAGTAGGAAGACGATGATGGAAACCTACTTCCAGTTTTTTGCATTTTTTCCATATATAGCCACTACGATGTATTATGCAATGTGATGCATATTATTATGTAAGATGCAGAAATATTTCATCACCTGGCGATTCGGAAATATTCAGAAAATATTTGTCATGTTCATCTGGCAATTGAAAATTTTTCTGCAGGAAATAATTTACAAAAAAATCGATAATATAATATAATATAATAATAATTTATTTCACTAATAAATACAATACAAATTTACAAGTTAAAAATAGTTCGTAAATCAATTAGTTAATTAACTATCACATCTCGAAGTAGATGCTATGGACAAAATTGCTTAAGTTTGACACTTGTCTGCAAATTTTGCCGTAGCCTCATTTTTGTTGAGTGTATATATGGTCGATGTGATGACTATACAATAGTTATATTAATAGTAATCGAGCAGTATATTTTCTAATTGAAATTCATATGGAATATATGTAGTGAGATAGACAAACATGAATACAAAAATATAAAATAGTGATATTAAATGCATGAATAGAGTACACTCATAAATGTATGTTTGTTAAAATATGGACAACAGTGATTCAGATATTAACTTTCATGGAAACATCAGGGGTAAGTATACAAAATAAGTTTTTTTTTTTACTTCATTCAGAAATTTTTCAAGTCAATGTATTTATGAACCGCACTTCTAGGTGAGTTGAGTATCCATTTTTTTGTATATTTCTTGAACATATTCAATGAGTTTAATTGTTTTATTTCTGTTGGTAGCATATTGAATGTCCTAGGGGCAAGGTATGTATAACATCTTTGTGCCAGAGTGGTAGCTACTTTTGGGATGACTAGGGACCCATCTCCTTGTCTCGTATTGTGGTTATGATTGGCGGTTCTCTTGTTTTTGGATTTTTTTTGTTCTGTGAGGATCGTGAGGCAGAAGAGTTGACGAATATCAAGGACTTTTGAGGTCGAGTATAACAATTCTGATGGGTATGTTCTATCTTTCTTGAACATCAGTTTCAATATCCATTTCTGCACAGTATCCAGATATTTGACCTGATTGTTGTACGCTCCCCCCCATGCTATAATTCCATATCTTAGCTGTGATTCTATAAGAGCATTGTATACGATCAACAATTGATTTGTATTCAGAAATTGTCTCAGATATTTGAATTTTGATAGCATACTCCTTATTTTTTGTGTCAGTTTCTTGATATGTATATGCCATTTGAGATTAGAATCAATCATCAGTCCGAGGTATTTGATCTCTTGCACTGGTTTAATTGAATTGTTTTTTCCTGTTATAAGATTCGGCAATTCTCCCAATTGTTTCTGAGAAAAAGCGATATATTTTGTTTTTTCTATATTCACAGTTAAAAGGCGAGAATCGAACCAATTTTTCAAATTCTTGAAATCGGCTTGAGCTTTTTCGAAAAGAGATTCCCACGTAGAATCTGTATACAGGAATGCGGTATCATCTGCAAAGCTGATGATCAAACCTGAACTATTTTGGTGGAACAAATTATTCAGATATATCGTGAATAATATTGGGCCCAACACAGTGCCTTGTGGTACACCAAACTCTATATTCTTCATCTCGCTTTGATTTTCTTCAATTGAGACGTATTGTTTTCGTTCACTTATGTAACTCTTCAGTAACTCCAGTGACATGCCTCTGATACCAACTTGTTCCAGTGATTCAATTAGATGAAGGTGACTCACTGTGTCAAAAGCCTTTGCGAGATCTACGAAGATGCAAAGCGTTGGTTTATTTTGATCTAGATATTTGTAAATGTTTGACGTCAATAAGGCTATTGCATCTTGCGTAGACCTCGCTTCTCTAAATCCGAATTGCGATTCACTAATGATTTTTTGATTTTCCAGAAAGTTAGTTAGTTTTTCCTTTATTATTGATTCTATAATTTTGGATATGTTCGATATAATAGATATAGGTCGATAATTTGAACAGTGTGTTATTTCCCCTCCCTTATACAGTGGTTTAATTATAGCTATTTTTAATGATTTTGGAAAGATTCCTGTAGCTATAATCAAATTGAAAATGTAGCAAAGGGGTTTCGTTATATAATCGACTATTTCTTTCAATGTCTCTGACTGGATTCCATCGATTCCGGGGGATTTCCTAGGTTTCAGGTTCAGTATGTGTTTTTTCACATCAGCTTCTGTTATTTCGGAGAAATAAAGGGAATTTCTTATCCGCCTTACATGTTCTGTGTAGTTATTTGGTTCTTTTATTTTATTAGCCAAGGACTTGCCCACATTCGAAAAAAAATTCACAAACTCATTTGCAATTTCCTGTTTGTCTCTCGTGATTATTCCGTTTTGTTTTTCCACTTTTTCTATTTTCTGTTTTGTTTTTACAGTGGGACATAATTCTTTGACAATATTCCACATTTGGGTCGAATCTTTTTCCCTTCCCATGATTTTATTCGTAAAGTGTTGTGATTTAGCTTTTTTTATCAGATTGTTATGTATGTTTCTATATCTTTTGTATTTCTGTGACAGTGCTATGTTATTTTTATCTCTTTTCCATTTTCTGTAAAGATCATCGCGTGTTTTCATCGATTTTAGAATACCTTCTGTTATCCAGTGTTTCTTTTTTTGTTTTGTTCTGATCACCTTCGTACAATTTTTTATATTTTCTTGTAGTACTCTTATGAATTCATTCATGCATTCATCTGATGTACTATTTTTGTATAAACTATCCCATTTTTGTGTTTGTAATTCCCGTTTGAGCTTAGGATAATCAATACTTTTTTTAATGAAATTTTTTTCGTCTACGGATGTTTGTGTATCGAATTGAAACAATAAAGAGAAATGATCGGTAACATGACTTTCAACAACGATTGCGAGTGGATCGTCAGAAATATTTTTTGTAAAAACATGATCAATACATGAACTTGATTCACCCTGTATTCTCGTACTGACGTTTATACATGAAACAAATGATTCTTCATTCAATATGTTCAGGTATTCTTGACTAATATCATTCTCTGTCTGAATATTTATATTGATATCGCCTAATATTATATGTTTATTGCCATAGTTATTTAATTGTGTTTTTATATATTGTTCTAGGTCACTGATGAATTCCAATGGACAAGAAGATGGGGACCTATAAATACATGTAACTGTCAAAGTGTTGTTTTTTCCTAAGTCAATGTTAATTTTTATTGCTTTAGATTGGGCTATTTCATGTATTTCAAAGTTATAATTATACTTATTCTTCAAGAATGCAACGACACCATCATTTTGATTGTTATTTCCAAAGTTATAGATTGTATCATATTCATCCAAAGAAAATAAACTGACATCATGAATCTTCCATGTTTCAGTCAACACTATTAAATCCAAATCTAAATCTAGCTGACACAATAATGTTTGAAAATCATCAAAATTCTTTGAAATGCTTCTTATGTTATTATGAAGTAGAGAAAAATTTGTTTTTCCCTGTTTCAAAATTTTCTTGCAATGTTCCACAGTATCACATTGAAAAGTTTCCATCAAGTTCGTTCTAAAATCTCTGATGAAAGGGTCCATTGATGTTTATTGATATTAAGAAGTATAAAAATATACGAAAAAAAATATATACAAGGTGTTTCTAAAATAGGTGGTCAAACTTTGGGAGCATATAGAGTGGGTGAAATAGTTACGAAAACCTCCGTAACATTTTTTTTTGAAGTGACCCCCAAGAAAGATACAGCCCCTCAAAGGGGGGCCTCAGAGAATGATTTTGAATTAGTATCTCCAACACCTTGTGTAATGAAAATCTGAAATTTTGTCCATCCACTAACTATTCAGTGCCGGTTCGAATGGAGTTAAAATCACCTCAAAATTAAATACAGGGGTGTGTCAAAATAAGGAGGTAGGGGGTAAAAATAACCCCAACTTTTTTGTTCATCACAATTTCAGTTTTTTTACATTAAATTATGAAATCTCAGGGCTATTAACATAGAAAAGGAGCTCTTGTTGAATCTCGATAAAATGAACCATTAGCGAATAAAATTTATTTTTCCAAGATTTCATTTAAATTGCAATTTTGGTGTGCGCTCAAGTTTAATTATCTAGTTCAAATCTCGCAACTGAATTTTTACCTATTTCTGATCGTCTGATCAACTCAGAATCTGGCAGATGACAGTTGACAATGCGTTATGGCGGCTCCAATGTGGCTGACCAGATTTGTGATTATGGTTCGATTCGATTCAAAATTGGTATGTGAGGGTTTTTGGGGTTGGAAATTTAGAATTCGTTGTCGGAATTCGTGAAATCAAAATATCCGACGAGTTTTGTTATTATGGACTGATCCTATTAAAAATAGAATAAAAAATATTGTACCATGAGTTTTTATCCACCCAACTGTTTGACCTTTTGGAAGAAATTCCTCTAGCGAGATGGCATGTTCTTTGGTACATGCACGATGGGGCCCCACCCCATTTCAGTCGACAGTGTCGATTATGGCTCTCCGAGAATTTCACGAATCGATGGATAGGTCGAGGTCATGATGCTCCTGTGAATTGGCCCCCGAGGTCACCAGATCTCAATCCTATGGACTTCACTGTTTGGAGACAAAATAAATGAAAGAAAAAGTATATTCCCGGTCGATTGATTCTATCGAAGAACTGCAGCAGAGAATTGAAAACCCTTTCACTGAAATAATTCATGAGGGAAGGCTTAACCGCATATTATTTTCTCTTGAAAAAAGACTGCGTCAGTGCATAGAAGTAAATGGAGGACACTTTGAGGAGTGAAATGATAATTAAGCATCAAGTCATTAGAGAATTCTTATTACGCTGAAGAAATGTTGCGGATCTCTCACTATTTCATCGTGATACAACTTGCCTCTCTCCAGAATCTTACTAATCGAAAACTTCATCATCCCTCTCTTACATTCCTGCTATGCTCTCTAACTCAGTGTTAAATTCTACGTTCCATTTCGTTGGAGTTATGTTGTATGAAAATGTAATAAAATAAGGTAGAAAAAAAATCAGTGATAATAATGCTTCCATTCAAATGCTCCAGGAAGTGGAAGAAGATATCTAGAAGCATTTTTTTCTCATTTTTAGAGCATTCACCTTATTTCATCTTCGATTTTGTATTTCAATAGTTGAATTAATAAAAGCTTGTTTTTTACAATATTTTTTATTTTATTTTCAATAGGATCATCCATAATCACGAAAATCGTCGTCTATTTTTAATTCATGAATTCCGACAACGAATTCAAAATTTCCAACCCCAAAAACCCTTACAAACCAATTTTGAATCGGATCGGACCTGTAGAAGAGATTCACAATGTGTTTACCAGTGCGTCTCATATTGTTGTAATCGCTTAGATACGAGGTGTTTGATAGTAATTGTTTTTTATGCTGAATTTGTTAATTGTGAATAAATAAATTTGTCACGAGCTTGTCATAATTTCAAATTACAAAAAACCTATAAAAACTACTTTCTGCAACGAACAAGCTTTGCTTTAAATTATATTTAACATTGGTCCTTCGAGATTCCCAAAGAACACGCTATGGAGCATAACCAGCCATGTGAAAGTGACCGTCAAAATAGTCTACGTAGAAGTACCAGATGTAATTTAGGAGTTCCTCCAAGAAGATTCACAGAAACCTTTGGTCCAGAACTCAGGTTGAATGTTCCTTCCTCGAGTACATGTGCAAGTACTATGATGCAGCAAGGTAACAGAGTTCTGGCAGAAAAATCTGCTTCTGTGATTGATTACATGAGGAAATCTGACTCTACTGAAACTACAGAGGAAGACAAGAGGAAAACTAGATCTGAGTTGATATTAGTTGACTCCAATGCAGAAAGAGCAACTGAAAAGAAGTCAGTCAGGTCACACAAGTCTTCAAAATCAAAGCGGTCCGATATTTCGCAATTGAATTTGGAACTTATGGTGCTCAAACAGAAGCAAAAGCTTGATGATGAAGAAGCGGCAGAGAAACTAAAAGCAATTGAAATTAAACGAGCTAATCTTATGAAGGAAATGGAGATTCAAAAGAAGATGATGGAATCTGCAGAGAACGGAAGTGATAGTGAATCCAGTAGGTCTATTCACTCTAAAATCTCCTATTCCAATTCGAAAATGGTAAATAAATGGATTAAAGATTCTGAGAAATGTTTTCGCCCATCAGAATGTGATTACAATTTGGAATCCTACCGTGCAAATGATGAAGATGAATTTGATGATCGTCTACATTCCTTCGCCAGTGCAGCATGTGCTGATTCTTCAAGTTTCGTGGAAGGTGGAGGAAAGGATAAGGCAATCATCGATATAGCCAGACAATGTATTGACAATTCAATTCAGACAAGAAATTTGTTGACACGTCAAAAACTGAAAGATTTGACACATTTCAGTGGAGAACCAATGACGGCTAAATGGACTGTCTGACGGGTTATACATGACTGTTCATTCAGCGAAAATCGCCAAATCGCCCTGTAATGAAATTTTGAAGGGACGGCAAGTGGCGTCATCTATTTCCTGTGTCAAATGAGCTATTCAACATAACCTGCATTAATTTTCTTACTGTCAGCCTGACACTCATTGTCACTCGAGATTGGAGAGCTTTGTTCGAGATACCAAGTAAAACTGTGAAAAGGCCAACAAAATGAAGTGGTTAGGAGTGTTCATGCCAAATAACGCTATTATATGCATAAATAATAATCCCATTCGAGTGGAAATCATCTTCGTCAATTCGTGAATAGGTAAGGACATGTTCAATTATTTCATTGATTGAATTTTTAACTGCCTAATAAGAGCCATGGTAGCCCTAATAACCAGATACTGCTGTATTCTCAAAGTGAAATGTACTGCAACATTTAATATTGTTTCACAAAATCTGTGATCTCAAGTGATATTTCTTAATTTGTATTTTCAGGAAGATACTGAATTTTCTCAACACAATGTTGAAGCAGCTCTTCATGAGGTTTGATTGAATGATGACTGGAGACATTCAATTCTGATGATGCTATCTATGCATAACCAGAATAATTACTATATAAGGTGAGCTTTGTGAACAGTTGTTTAATTAGGTGAGGGTGCAGAAAAATAATCAGGCATTTTAACATCAGGTATCTCCATGAATAGCAAATTAAATATCAATTTATCATTTCATACTTATATATTTCATATCAGATATACAGATAAATTGTATTGCAAAATTGATAGAACTATGTCATCTTCAAAATCATTAAATGCAACATTTCTTTATAGGTTCTGGGGATGGCAACACAATGAATATAAAACGGCTTGGATATGGGATCTTGACTTTGGAGGATGAAGCTAGGTTACCTGGAGATCCTTTGGACACTGGAAATAAAAGAGGAAGATGATATATTATTGTGTATATCCCACAATTTCTATTATCTGTTGACAAATCAGCAGTGAAGAAGCATGTTTCAAGTTCAAATATAAGCTCATCATCAGCTAATTTGATGGAAAAGGAAATTGTTTATTATGGTGACTGTCTATGGAATAAAATTATTTTAATACTTGAATAAATGCTTTCTATACATATCATCTATCTATATATCAATCCATATTTTCAACCATTTTCAAAACTTTGTGGAAATAGAAATAGTTATATGCATTCAAAAGTTGAGTTTGCACTCTTTTCATCTTCTTAGATCTACTTGGGGAAACTATAGTCAGTGGGCTAGTATCAGTGACAACATTTTACCTTATTTCACATACCATCTCATACTTCTATCAAGAAAACAAGAAAGCTATATAGGATCTCATTGATAGATGGGCATACATAATATATAAACTTAGGCCAAATAATTAATTTATCATCATATCATCATCACAGCAGTGAAAAACATTTTTGAAAATCTCTGATAGTATCATTATTCTGTGATATTTGCCAGGAAGCAGGAACACAAAATACCTCAAATTGTAGTTATGGCACTCGAAAAAAACTCCAGATGTTGGCCTAGACTGATGATTCTCTGGGATTCAAAGAGCATACCTTAAATTCCATTCCTCTCCCATTCTTGGTGTTGCTTTTTGGGATGCCCATCCTGTAGGTATATGGTAATCTAAGTTTGAACACATGAAACAGTTTTCAACAATACTACACCTACCCTACCTAGGTAAGCAACAACAATGCAGACTAAAACATACCTTGAAAATAATTATGGTAAGCGATCCTTTCTGAATGTATGTCCCCATCCTGATAAGTCGCCATATGTAGTGCTATTGATCATCACTCTATAGTGTTTTCCAAAATCATTGACACAAACTTCAACACCAGAATTAACACTAGTGTTCTAATGGTAGAATCGAGGCTGAAATTGAAAATCATCAGAAAAGTGTACATGAAAAACCATATTCTTACTCTTACCAATGATTTCCAAAATAAAATTCAACCATTCTTGCTGTGGAGTTTATCACTGGGTATGAGATTCGAAAAAGCAAACCCGATATTTGATACGATTATTCATACATTTCATTTCATACGCCACAAGGCTGTTGTACATACATGATGAAGACACAACTAGAAAACCTGAATAAATAAACTACCAGAACTAAACACAAAGAAGAATGCTTGATTGAATGAAAATCCGAAAAATAAAGGAATTTATCGATATTCAACAGAGCACATCAGGGACCTGACAGTGACAAAGTTTTGACACTTGATAATAATAATAATAATCCAATATAACCTAAGTTATTGGAAAACAACCGAATGAGAGCTAAACAAATGACTTCTCCGCAAAGGACGGCAAGTAAACCCCTCTGGTGGAGAATACACTGAACTGAGTGATTGGACAGTCATGTAGTACTCGTCAGACAGTCCATTTAGCCGTCATTGGGAGAACTTACTGAGTGGCCGATTTTTATAAGTGAGTTCAACAGAACAACTCAGATGCATGGATTAACCGATGATGAAAATCTAATTCGCCTTGACAGATCATTGCGGGGAAAAGCGAGAGACACTGTTCGAGCTCTATTAACTTCTCCTTCAAATGTCTCCAAAATCATCAAGATGTTAGAGATGAATTTTGGTAGAAGCGAATGGATTGTTCTGTCTTTGATAGAAAAGGTTAAAAAACTTGCATACATCAGAGAAGATAAAGTTGAATCGTTTATAACTTTCTCAAATGCCATTAGTAACATGGTAACAACAATGAAGAATGTAAATTCACATCTCTATCTGTATAATCCAGAGCTGCTGTCTATTCTTGTTGAGAAGCTGACCTCAATCCAAAAGTACAGCTGGGGAAAACTGAAACAGCAACTAGAAGTTCAGGGACAGTATGTTTCCTTAGAACACTTTGCTGATTGGTTCGAGGAAGAAACCAATTTGATGACAGGCATAGCTAACCCGTTCCAGAGATCCACCCTCAGACATTTCCCGAAGAAAGAAAATGTGCTGATTTCAAGAGGAAAAACACATGCAAAGTCATCAGAATCTACAGGGTGTGCTTTCTGCCAGAATTCCGACCATGTCATCAAAGAATGTGGAGAATTTTCTGAAAAACCTGTTGAAGAGAGAAGAGAATCTGCTGCAAACCTCAAACTCTGTTTTCTTTGTCTAAGAAAAGGACATATAGCAGGTAGATGTTTCGTAAAGAACAGATGTGGTGAAAATGATTGCAGAGGAAGACACCATAAATTACTCCATAAAGACCAACCCCAGCAAGAAGAGAAGAAAGAGTTCTGTGCTAACTTGACTTCTATTGTTGAAAATAAGGTGCTGTTGAGAATTGCTCCAGTCATAGTACGTGGACCTACAGGAGACATGAAGACTTTTGCGATGTTTGATGAGGGTTCCACCTGTTCCATGATTGATGAAGTTTTTGCCAAACAACTTGAATTATCTGGCCTCGTGGTTCCATTGTGTTTTCAATGGACGAACGGAATCACCCATTATGAAGACAATTCCGAATTAGTTTCTTTCGATATATCTTCCGCAAAGTCTTCTAGATTCTATAAAATCAACCAAGTAAGAACCGTAAGGAACTTGAGTCTACCATGTCAAAAACTCGATGTTGATGAACTAAGCAGCCGGTACCCTTACTTGGATAGAGATATTTTGGAATCTATCAAATCTGCTGTCCCTCAAATATTGATAGGTCAAGATAACGCTGGACTCATCATTCCCAGGCAGGTAATACAACCAAAACTAAATCAACCGATCATGGCCAATTCAAGATTGGGTTGGACAATCAATGGACCCATCAATAATGCTGATAGCGAGCACTCATTGCACGTTAGTCTTTGTTGTCGTCAGATCGGTGATGAAGAACTTCACAAGCTTGTGAAAGATAGTTTCCGACTGGATTCGTCTGGAATGAAGAATAGTGATAATGTTGTCAAGTCAACAGAGGACAAGAAGGCAGTAGAAATAATGGAGAATACAATAAAAAGAATTGGTAAACGTTTTGAGATTGGACATCTATGGAAGAACGAGAATGCCACCTTGCCTGATAGCCTACCCAATGCTATGAAACGTTTATTCTGTATGGAGCGTAGAATGGATAGAGATGAACATTTTGCTGACCAGTACTGTGCAAAAATCGAAGAATATCTTTCAAAGAACTATGCAAGTAAATTAGATACATCGGAAGCGATCGAGTCCACGAAAACCTGGTACCTACCGCATTTTGCGGTATGGAATATCAACAAACCAGGAAAGTTACGTTTCGTCTTTGATGCAGCTGCGAAATCACATGGTTCGAGTTTGAATGATTTTCTGCTACAAGGTCCAGATTATGTTCCTCCACTGGTATCAGTTCTATGGCGCTTCAGGCAAGGCAGTATTGCTTTCAATGGCGACATCAAAGAAATGTTCCACCAGGTTACCATCAGAGAACAAGACAGAAGTGCTCAGAGATTCTTATGGCGTGGGAAGGATAGGCAGCGAAAACCTGATGTCTACCAGATGAACGTAATGATCTTCGGAGCAGTATCTTCACCTGCAGTGGCCCAATTCGTTAAGAATAAGAATGCTGTCGAGTTCGAGTCGAAATTCCCAGGTATCACCAGGTCTATACAGAAACAGCATTATGTGGATGACTACCTCGATTCGTGTTATACTGAAGAAGAAGCAATAAAGAAAGTAGCTGATGTGATCTACGTTCATGCACAGGCAGGGTTTGAAATGGTCAAGTGGATCACCAATTCTCCCAGAGTTCTTCAGTCCATTCCTGAAAATTATCGTTCCGAGTCGCAAAATCAAGTGAAGATTGGTTCAGATGGAATTGAAAGAGTCTTGGGCTTATTCTGGAACCCTAATTCCGATGAATTCATCTTTACTTTGAGTTTCAAGAAGATTCCTCCTGAAATTAGCGATGGAGTGAAGAAGCCAACGAAAAGGGAAGTTCTGCGTTTAGTCATGTCCATTTTCGATCCTCTTGGGTTTCTTGCTCCGTTGGTAGTAATTGGAAGATTATTGATGCAAGATATTTGGAAAACCAACATTGACTGGGATGCAGAGATACCAGATGATATTTTCCTCGGATGGGTAAAGTGGCTGATGGACCTCAAAACTCTAACTCCAATTTCAATACCAAGATGCTACTTTCCGAATGTGAAACTCGTACAGAGTGTCCAATTGCATATGTTTTGTGATGCCAGTGACAAAGCCTATGCCACTGTGGCTTATATCAGATGCCAAGTTGACGAGGATATATACACAGCGTTTGTATCTTCAAAATATAAAGTTGCGCCGCTAAAGCAACAGACGATTCCCAAGCTTGAGTTACAGGGTGCTGTGTTAGCTTGTCGGGTAGCTAAGTCAATCTTCAGTGAGCTAGAACAGAAGATTGAAGATATTTACTACTGGACAGATTCAATGGTGGTTCTCAAGCAGATAAGATCACAGTCGAGAAGATTTCCTATGTTCGTTTCTTGTCGTGTTGGAGAAATTCAAGAAGATTCGGATATTTCGAAATGGCGCTGGATTCCATCAGAGCTAAATGTCGCCGACCAAGCCACAAAGGAAACAAGATGTAAAAATTTCGGGGCTGATAGTCTATGGTTAAATGGTCCAGATTTCTTGAAACTACCTGAGAGTTCCTGGCCAGCAGAATCAATATTCAATGAGCAAGTGGAAAACATACTTGTCGTCGCAGACAATCTGAACAAGAAAATGCTATTGCCTGATGCAACAAGATTTTCTAGTTGGAAGCGACTCATTCGATCCACTGCTTGGATTGTGTATTTCAAGAAAGTCTGTCGTCTTCCCAAGAATGATAGACCACCGAGCCCAGTTTTGAATGTAGAGTACTTAGAAGAAGCTTCGAGGTGGTGGATAAAGAAGAGTCAAGGTGAATCATTTGATGAAGTCAGTCTTCTTCAAAACGGCGATGCTCTTCCTAGATCCAGTCGCCTTCATAAGTTATCTGCATTTCTAGATGACGAAGGCATAGTGCGATTGAGAGGAAGATTCCCAGATTCTGATAGACTTCAAATGAATTATGATACTCGATTTCCGATAGTGCTTGATCCCAAACAGAGGTATACAATTTTACTAATTGACCATTACCATCAGGAAGCAGGCCATATTGGAGTTGAAACAGTAATCAGTCAATTGAGGAATAAATTTTGGATTTTACATATCCGTGCTGCTGTCAAGAAATGTTTCAACTCATGCCTCAAATGTAAAATCCGCAAATGTACACCAACAGTACCTGAAATGGGATTATTACCTCCCTCGAGATTAGAATCTCATGTATTCCCGTTTAGCTACGTCGGCATCGATTTTTTTGGACCCATGACTGTATCCATTGGCCGCAGAATAGAAAAGAGATACGGAGTTCTTTTTACGTGTTTCTCCATCAGGGCTGTGCATATAGAGTTAGCTGCCTCTTTGGATACTAGCTCTACGATCATGGCAATAAGGCGTTTCATCTGCAGAAGAGGACAGCCAAGAGAAATATGGACAGACAACGGAACAAACTTCGTTGGAGCGGAGCGAGAGTTGAGAGAATGTTTCCAGTCTTTGGACCACAATAAGATTGCCGATGACCTATGTTTGGGTGGCTGCAAATGGAAATTCAATTGTCCTGGTGCTCCGAATATGGCTGGAGTCTGGGAGAGAATGGTAAAATCCATCAAAACTGCCCTCAAAATCTCTCTGAAGAACATGAATCCACGAGAAGAGGTTCTTCTCACCCTCCTGTATGAAGCAGAATACATGGTGAATTCGAGGCCCCTGACTCATATTTCTGTAGATCCAGGAGACATGCAAGCAATCACACCAAATCATTTTTTGCTTCTACGTCCAGGTGGTGTTCCTTCCTGTGGGGAAAATTCGATCTGTAGCAAGAAACAATGGAGAATCGCTCAAGCCCTGGCAGATCATTTTTGGCGACGATGGGTACAAGATTACAGACCAACCTTGATACACCGACAAAAATCGTATGACCAAACGAAGCCCATACAGATAGGTGATGTTGTCATCGTAGTTGATGAGAAGGCGCCTAGAAATGAATGGCTGAGAGGCAGAATAGAAGAAACTTTTTCTGGGAAAGATGGAATTATTAGAGTCGCCAAAGTCAAAACAATCAAAGGAAGTTACACCAGGCCAGTTTCAAAATTATGTACCTTGCTTACTTCTACCAGTACGTGAAGACTTGAGCTGTTCACGGGGTGGAGAATGTAGAAGAGATTCACAATGTGTTTACCAGTGCGTCTCATATTGTTGTAATCGCTTAGATACGAGGTGTCTGATAGTAATTGTTTTTTATGCTGAATTTGTTAATTGTGAATAAATAAATTTGTCACGAACCTGTCATAATTTCAAATTGCACAAACCGATAAACTTTCTGCAAGGAACAAGCTTTGTTTTGAATTATATTTTACAGGACCATAATCACTAATCTGGTCAGCCACATTGGAGCCGCCATATTTTTTTCTATCAAAAAGTCCATAACGCGTTATCAACTGTCATCTGCCAGATTCCAAGTTGATCAGACGATTAGAAGTAGGTAAAAATTCAGTTGCAAGATTTGAACTAGATAATTAAACGTGAGTGCACACCAAAATTGCAATTTAAATGAAATCTTGGAAAAATAAATTTTATTCGCTAATGGTTCATTTTATCGAGATTCAACAAGAGCTCCTTTTCTATGTTAATAGCCCTGAGATTTCATAATTTCATGTAAAAAAACTGAAATTGTGATGAACAAAAAAGTTGGGGTTATTTTTACCCCCTACCTCCCTATTTTGACACACCCCTGTATTTAATTTTGAGGTGATTTTAACTCCATTCGAACCGGCACTGAATAGTTAATATATAAACAAAATTTTGGATTTTCATCATACAAGGTGTTGGAGATAATAATACAAAATCATTCTCCGAGGCCCCCCTTTGAGGGGCTGTATCTTTCTTGGGGGGCACTTCAGAAAAAAATGTTACCAAGGTTTTCGTAATTATTTCACTCACTCTATATGCTCCCAAAGTTTGACCACCTATTTTAGAAACACCTTGTATATATATAAAAAAACAAAAAAATTTGAGTAATATAAATCTATTATTTTCTATATAATAGGTTCGATGAAGAGCCTTAAATTAGCCTTAAATTATGGTGCACTCAATATTCTTATATTCCTTCTATTTGAGATTTGGTTCTGCTAGCTTAACGGTTAAGCTAGCAAAACCCATGATTTTTTTAAAAAAACAGTGTGCGAAAAAATTCGCAATAGGCTAGGATCAGAGCCTTGAATTAGCCTGAAATTATGGCATAATTAGGTTTGTGATTGAAGTTTTTTTGGTTTGCTATTGGTTTGTCATGTTCATGTTGGATTTGGGAATTTTTTGCAGAAAATGATTTTTCAAAGAATCGATAATAGGTTCAACGAAGAGCCTAAAATTAGCCTTGAATTATGGTGCACTCAATATTCTCATATTCCTTCTATTTGAGATTTGGTTCTGCTAGCTTAACGGTTAAGCTAGCAAAACCCATGATTGTTTTAAAAAACAATGTGCGAAAAAATTGGCAATAGGGTAGGATCAGAGCCTAAAATTAGCCCTAAATTATGGCATGATTAGTTTTGTGATTGAACTTTGTTTGGTTTGCTATTGGTTTGTCATGTTCACATGTTAACTTAAAGGTTAAGCTAGCAAAACCCATGATTTTTTCTTAACAAACAGTGTGCGAAAAAATTGGCAATAGGCTAGGATCAGAGCCTTAAATTAGTCTGAAATTATGGCATAATCACGTTTGTGATTGAAGTTTTTTTTGGTTTGCTACTGGTTTGTCATGTTCATGTTGGATTTGGGAAATTTTTTGCAGAAAATGATTTTAAAAACGATAATTGGTTCAACGAAGAGCCTAAAATTAGCCTTAAATTATGGTGCAGTCAATATTCTTATATTCCTTCTATTTGAGATTTGGTTCTGCTAGCTAAACGGTTAAGCTAGCGAAACCCATGATTTTTTTAAAAAAACTGTGTGCGAAAAAATTTGCAATAGGCTAGGATCAGAGCATCAAATTAGCCTGAAATTATGGCATAATTAGGTTTGTGATTGAAGTTTTTTTGGTTTGCTATTGGTTTGTCATGTTCATGTTGGATTTGGGAATTTTTTGCAGAAAATGATTTTTCAAAAAATCGATAATAGGTTCAACGAAGAGCCTAAAATTAGCCTTAAATTATGGTGCACTCAATATTCTCATATTCCTCCTATTTGAGATTTGGTTCTGCTAGCTTAACGGTTAAGCTAGCGAAACCCATGATTTTTTTCAAATCAGTGTGCGAAAAAATTGGCAATAGGCTAAGATCAGAGCCTTAAATTAGTCTGAAATTATGGCATAATCAGGTTTGTGATTGAAGTTTTTTTTGGTCGCTACTGGTTTGTCATGTTCATGTTGGATTTGGGAAATTTTTTGCAGAAAATGCTTTTCAAAAAAATCGATAATAGGTTCAACGAAGAGCCTAAAATTAGCCTTAAATTATGGTGCACTCAATATTTTCATATTCCTTCTATTTGAGATTTGGTTCTGCTAGCTTAACGGTTAAGCTAGCAAAACCCATGATTTTTTCAAAAAAACAATGTGCGAAAAAATTGGAAATAGGCTAGGATTGGAGCCTAAAATTAGCCTTAAATTATGGCATAATTAGTTTTGTGATTGAACTTTTATTTACGAAGTGGTTCTGCTAGCCTAACGTTAAGCTAGCAGAACCCACGTTTTTTTACATAAATCGAAGAGCAATAAATTCGGCAATAGGGTAATAAATTAGCCTTAAATTAGCCTAAAATTATGGCCGAAAAAAAAATTGAAAAATTCGAAGTGGTTCTGCTAGCTTAATGGAGGTAGTGGTTCTGCTAGCTTAACGTTAAGCTAGCAGAACCCACGTTTTTTTACATAAATCGAAGAGCAATAAATTCGGCAATAGGGTAATAAATTAGCCTTAAATTAGCCTGAAATTATGGCCGAAGAAAAAATTGAAAAATTCGAAGTGGTTCTGCTAGCTTAATGGATGTGTTTAACTAAGGTATTCTGGCCAGCAAAAATACCTGACAGGAGAGAAAGAAGATGCTACAATTTTAAGTCGGTTGCGATCTTCGTATGTTGCCATTAGCGGGCTGTGGTCAGTAAATTCTGATCTGTCAGTTATGTATGCGAATATGTCATCTCAGTACATTTATCCAGTTCATTGGTGAAGTTAATAACATAGTTGTGAAAATGGAATCAGAATACGGTTTTTGTGTGATTTGTGAAAAAAAAACTACTGAAAAAATTGTGACATTCACCACAATCACTTTGAATAAAAGCGAAACAATAAAAAAATCATAATTTGAAATTTATTCATATCGTTTTACCAGAGGAAGCAAGTGGAAATTTTGGTTACCATGTAAGATGGTATAGCAACTTTCTTGCTGTGATGAACAAATACTGCGTAAGTGGAAGATCAATTTCCCCAGATTTGTCAACCATACCTCCAGGTAAGTATATTTTCATCATCATGAATGATAGTGATAGAATTGGAAATAGACCTAGAATCGAAATAATTTTATAATAGTTCTCTAAAACACGTTGCTTGACAATAGAGTGACACTGATCAACGTGCTTGAGAGAACTATTTTGTACTGAGCAATTGCTTGTGAACTTGAGAGAACTATCATAGAATAATTGAGCAATTGTGGATGATCCAGGGGTAATTCATAGTGAATATTTTCATTGTCAGAACTAAATGATCAATGGGGACATCGCTCCAAGTAACAAATAATTTGGTAATATTATCAATGCATATTTGAGATTAACAGATAGGTATATGTTTCATTTTCAGATGAAGACTACAGTGAAGAGTCGGATGATGAAGATTATTGAATTTCAGAAATTGTCATAGATAAATAAGTTACATTAGTGGATGGAACATGTTTTTTCCAAAATTTTCATTTTTTTCTTATCTCTCCCGTTGAAACATATACTTGTATAGCACTTTCTTCCTCGCCTGTCCGGTACTTCTGCTGGCAAAAATCGCCTGTCATTGTACATGTATGCTCTAAATACCTTAGTTGAACATGTGTGTGAATTTCAATCTTACAGAGCAAAGTTTATTTTCAGTCCTCTTTTGTGCACTTTTGGACTCGCCTGGCACCTACTTCTGCTCATCAGAATCGCCTGTAATTTTTTTTCTATATTCTGCAAAACCTAAATAGGATCATAATAAAATTAGAAGTTTACAGCGCCAAGTTTATTTTTTAAATTATTTTTACACATTGAAACATATGGGGGATGGTGACGTGCAAGGGTGAGGCCTGCCAGGTCATGGTTTTCGTACTTAGCAGCCTTTGATCCATCACTGTACAAATTTCTAGCCTTATAACAAACCATTATATGAAAGATTCACGAGCTCTCCAGCTAGTACAGGTAACAAGGTTGCAGTTACTTCATGGTAAATTGATATTGAAAGATTCTGATGAGCAATACTACCTACAGAGCAACAAATCAATGACATCATTGTTTTTTTTTTCTCTTTAGGCACACGAAAGGAAATTCCTATAACGTTCCTGGAATATCGCATGTTCCTAGGCAGGGCAGGGAGAAAAGGTAGATTGAAGAACATTGAGATGGATGGACCAAGATCATTTTTGCAACCACTATGCACCACTCTCGGTAAGTTCACAAATATTCTTAGCATGGCCCGATAGAGGAGAATCAGTCTAAAAATATTCCATCTCAATGCATAAGCGAGAACAGTCCCGCTCAAACCAGGACGATTGATAGATACCATGTCACCGGCCAGGCCAAGTCTTAAATCCCTACACCTTACTGCCATAACTACGAAATAGCCACAAGACTCAAAGTGGAATGAAGGGTTAAATAAATACAAAAAAGCTCAAAGTCATTTCCACAAATGTTCACAAAATGAACAATGGTAGTTGACGAGAGAAAAAAAAACTACTTTTTCTACGCCCATGACTGTAAACGTCAGAAATCGCACTGTAAACATTTCTTGTAAATGACATTTAACAATAACGCCACCAAAACTCAAGCCTGCGTTTTCTCTAGAAAGGCGGAACTCAGTATGCCCGATATTGTAATGTCTGGCTCCACCATCCCCACCAAGCCCACCATATCTATGCTCGGTATTTCCATCAGCAACACTCTTTCATGGGATAATCATGTCAGATCCATGGCAAAAGCTGCTTCACAAAAACTCGGATTCTTGCTCGGATTCTTGTTCCGTGCGAAAAGCTACTTTACACCTCAACAGCTTCTCATGATCTACAAAGCGCAGATACGGCCTGTTCTAGAATACTGTTCCCACATATGGGGTTCAGCACCAAAACATACGCTGATGCTCTTAGATTCCATCCAGAGAAGAGTCATTCGCCTGGTGGGTGACGCCACACTCACTCACTCTTTGACATAATTCGAACACTGTAGAAAGGTGGGCGACCTTCCACTTTTCTATCGATACTTCCACGGGAAATGTTCTTCGGAAATCTCTGCTATCATCCCTTCACTAGCAATACCAATCAGACGAACTAGACAAGCCCAGTCAGCACATCCTTTCGTTGTCAACCTCGAAAGATGTCGAACAGCACTTTATCAAGACTCCTTCATCCATGGAACGGCTAGGCTCTGGAATTCATAGCCTGTGGAGTATTCCCAACAACATATAATCACCAAAAGTTCAAAAAAAATTCCTACCTCCTGTCCCTATCCTCCCTAGGAACGCACGATATTCTTTGAACATTATAGGGATTCCCTTTCGTGCGCTCCAAGCGATAAAAAAAATCTCATAAAATACTTAAACTTCTTGGTTTAATTGAATTGCAATCAAATTTTTATTTATGTGACTTTATTTGGTATATTTACACAAATTTAGTCAACTTTTAGCGATAGGGAGATATATTTAGGATTGAAAGAGTGATGCCCCTAAATGTAGACAGCACGTTATGCAATGCCTTGTAGCATGCTATGAAAATAAATGTCATGTCATTTATATTCAATTTCTTGAACAAAATATAATTGTATCCAAACATTTTCTCAACTTAATCTATGAATATGTCTGATAGTAGTGAAAGTGATGAAATTATGAGCATTCCACGGGAGATTTTAGAAAAAGCTCAAGCTGCCACACATAATTTGTTACTGCTAAAATCCAAAGAAAGGTACGAAATTACTTATCAAAAATTTATGGATTGGCCACACAAGCATAATGTTAAATCCTTTTCGGAGAATGTTTTACTTGCATATTTTGAAGAAATATCAAAAACTATGAAGCCATCTTCTCTATGGGCTATTTATTCGAAGCTAAGAACTTCAGTAAACATTAAGGTAAAACTGCATTTAGCATGCGATGGGTTTTTTTCCGAAAATTGTTTTTGGTACTTACGTATTTTTGTCTGAAAAACACGAATTTGATAATGAAAATGTGAACAAACCATTATTTATCAAGATATTTCACTATAAAGTTTCAAATTTCACCTTCTTTTCCGCCTGTCTTCTGGATTGAATTTTAAACAATTCACCCTTCTTTTTTCATCATTGGACAATTTATATATATCACAATGCAAGACACATTTTTTTCTATTATTGAGTCAACTAGAATTATGATTTTCTTGTGATTTATCCATATTTATTGAAAAGAAGGAAGAATATCATTTGAAATAATGGCGTGTGTAATGTCATTCCAAAGCAATCTATTGACATTTGACATCTCGTATTTGGATTGCCTATGGATAAAATGGCCGTCATCTGGTATGCTTGCTCACTAAATAGGAAAAACTCACCATAAAAATCATATTTCCTGTTGAATTTTCTGTATAAAAATGTGTCATTGAAGTACATCATGAGTATATAAAGTGTCCAATGACAAAATAAGAAGAGCAAGTACCTGAAAATGCATCCAACGCAAGGGGAAAAAGGAGTCGAAATTTCGAACTTTTTTTTGAAATATCTCGATAAATAGTGGTTTGTTCACATTTTCATTATCAAATTCGTGTTTTTCAGACAAAAATACGTAAGTACCAAAAAAAATTTTCGAAAAAAAACCCATCGCATGCTAAATGCAGTTTTACCAACATTAATAATAACATTAACATAGCAAATTATCCAAAACTAATCGCCCTTCTGAAGCGGAAATAGGATGGTTTTAGGAGAAAAAAATCGAAAACCCTTTCTACTGAACAAATTAATAAGTTTCTGAATGACGCCCCAGACGATAAACATTTGTTGTCAGAGGTAAAATGTTGTATAATTATCATCACATTGGAATGAGTTTTTTGTTTTCAGGTTATACTCATTATTGAATTAAGCGGGGCTTGCCGTAAACAAGAACTTAGATATATAAAAATGGAACACATTCAGAACACAAGAACATCCTTGATAATTGATATTCCATGTCAAAAATACATGAATTTGCATCCTGCTGAAATGGAAATTACTTAATTTCTTAATAACAGAAATGTAAAATGCATAAAACAGGTTGTGGGGATAAACACAATCTGTAATACACCACGTAAAATTGCTGAATATCTTGAGCTGCCGGAACCAAAGCAATATACTGGCTATTGTTTCAGAAGATCATCAGCCACTATATTAGTTGATGCAGGAGATGATATGATATCATTGAAATGACTTGGTGGCTGGCAATTTTCTACAGTAGCGGAAGGCTATGTGAATCAATCTCTTGAAAATAAAAATGACAAGGCATTATGAATATCGGAGGCAATAACCAATTATCAATCTTTGTCATCTGATGTACCAAGCAGTACTACAATTATAGATAACCGGTCATCACCATCAAATAATAAGTCAAAATCGATTTACAATGATTGTTCAATTATTGTTATTAACAACTATTATGATAAAGTTTAAATGATTATGATGTTTTTTATTCAATGAAAGAACATGAATGGGCGTAGAATAAGTATAGTATGTTACACGAGTTGTAAGCCCATTAGGCACTCATGAATCATGAAATTTATGTACTAGCTGCTGCGCGGCTTCTTGCATAAACTTTTTCATTTTGTGGGTAATGGGTTCCCTAATGCTGATTAATTTCGATTTGATTTTGGGAGGATGTAATTCAATGTTCTGCGTGGAATTAGCCAGGAAAGTACTTGTTTTTCTTTTTCGTCATCTACCATTGTTGTTCATTTTATGAACATTTGTGGAAATGAATTTAACCTATTTTGTATTTAACAGGGTGAGTCATTAGTGTGGCAAAGTGAGATAACTGCTTTAGATGAATGAAAATTTCAGAGATGATCTAGGATCATGAGCAGCACATATCAAAATTATTTCTCTTTTACAGGGTTACTCAGAAATGCGTGGCGTATTGAAGTTATACTTTTTCTTATGGGACACCCTGTATTTCATTGTATTTTCGCATTCTCCTGTGTGAGCTGATTTCATCATTGCATCACACTTGGGGTCTAGCGAGAAAGATTACAGAGATATAGGGTGTTCAAAATCCAGATTTTTCAACTTTGGGATTTTTTTGCGTCGAAACTATTCATTATTGGTCAAAACGGCTTTTATGTCCCTATCCCAACTTTTGATTTACTATCTACTGATATTTAATTGGAACAGATACAAGAGTGATCAGAATGCTGAATCTTGAACCACCCTGTATTTGTTCCAATTAAATGTCAGTAGATAGTAAATCAAAAGTTGGGATAGGGACATGAAAGCCGTTTTGACCAATAATGAATAGTTTCGACGCAAAAAAAATCCTAAAGTTGAAAAATCTCGATTTTGAACACCCTATATCTCTGTAATCATTCTCCCTAGACCCCAAGTGTGATGCATTGATGAAATCAGCTCACAAAGGAGAATGCGAAAATGCAATGAAATACAGGGTGTCCCATAAGAAAAAGTATAACTTTGATACGCCACGCATTTCTGAGTCACCCTGTATGAAGCGAAATAATTTGGAAATGTGCTGCTCATGATCCTAGATCATCTCTGGAACTTTTGTCTATCTATCTCAAACTGTAAAGCCGTTATCTCACTTTGCCACACTAATGACTCACCCTGTATAACAGTTCATTCCACTTTGAGCATTGTGGCTAATTACGCCAGTCGGGCAATCAGCCACTCCTATTTTTGGGTATTACAGTTTTATGGAGTGTTTGTTTCCTTCTTTGTGGTCTCAATGGCGTTAGAGATACCTCTGAGACCATAAATATTGCCGATTGGAATTCGTTGGGCCAGGTTACGCTTAGAAGGCGGTCTTCGGACCGCTAGCTGGAGATAACCCTACACTGATGAGAGTCAAGGAGCTCGAAACCGGTCTGTAGGTGTCGTTTGTTAACCTGGCTGAATTGAAATCAATGGGATTTAGGGAAAGAAACACTTGCATCAGTATTCGATCACAATTATCGAAGTTCAACATTAAGAACATAAAAAATGGGATAAGGTAGGATTTCACATCATTCAAATACTTATTGCTACATAATTGCCATATTGTACATAATTTTTCCAGTGATTTATATCAGAATGAAGAATGGATTCATGCAGTTTTCGAGAGAATGTTCTTATTACTGAACTCACCTTGTTCAGCTTTGAATTGAAAATTCGTAAGGACGACTGCCATAAAAGGTAAGAAGCGCCACATCACTCCCATGACAGTTTTGGTGAAGAGGAGGTCCGGCCCTGATCGGCGGACTTCAATTGTGGCTACTTCATTCTGAAACAAACAAACAATAATGCATTGAAAACTATATGCCTATATAATTTTCGGAAATCAACAGGAAACTTTGATAATTTTCAATTTTCAAGTGATGTCACTGGTGAATTAGGGAAAATATCACCCTTAGTTGATATTTCACTTACTAACACAGTTAGAAAGATACAAGATATTATTCACAGAAACTGAACTACATTGTGCAATTGACCTTTTGATGCAAAATATAAATGAGCTTTGTATACACTGTGTCCATAAAGTCACCCCCCCCCCTGGTTAACTATTGAACGGATGGGATTTTTTTTTTCAATTTTTTTTTGCTTCAATGGTAGTTTCAGTGCTATATATTGTTCCAAAAAAAAAATATGTATCCTCCAAAATGGCGCCTGGGCGCCATTTTGGAAGATTTTTTTAAATGGAATGGAGGGTCGAAAGATACCTCGATTGAAAGGTCTTTCGATTCTCTATAAGTAGATATATATTGAGAGAATCATTACCGGCATCACGGCATCAGGCAACCAATCACAGCGCTCGATATATATTGAGAGAATCATTACCGGCATCACGGCATCAGGCAGCCAATCACAGCATCTCATTCAATTAATCATTAAGTACGTGAAAATACGAGAATGAGTTATATAATTCATTTAAGACTAATCACTCTTCAATATTCCGCGGGATATCTGTGCTATATCATTTCATCACTATCACTATCACAAACCCAGTCAGCGCATCCTTTCATTCAAATATGTCGAACAACACTCTACTCTAGGCAATAATTTGCCAAGAACTTCCAAAAGCTAAAAAATCACAATACCTACCTCCTTTCCCTAGCACGATGTTCTTCGAATATTATAGGGATTACTTTTGTACGCCCCAAGAAAAAAATCTTCAATATTGCATCTACCTATTCAACTTTTCATAAGAAAGAAAAATATTTATTCTTTCCACAAATAACTAACGCGAAGGCTTTTCATGAGACGTTCATGACGTTCATTGAAATAATTATTTTTCAACAGATGGCTTAAAGTGGGTTAATATTTTCAAATAGGATTTAATTCGCAAATTATTCAGCAAGTGATGGTGATTCTTATTAGCGAGAGTATAACGAATAGGTAAATTGAAACGAGTTTCGCAAATATGAGACAATTGTGCCATGTGGAATAATCATCTTTAATATACCAGCAGATGGTTAATTAGTCCAATTCAGTTTCAGTTAGGATAGGTCATGTCTTAACTGATGTTCAACATATGTAGGCGAAAAAAATTAATCGCGCTGATATCAAAATGGGGTGAAATAAATTTGCAAGATGCGAGTTTGGTGAATTGGTAGTAATGAATGTTTTATTCATGGTTAATTAGACCCATTTAGTTTCAGTTAAGATAGGTCATGTATTCCTTTTTATCTCATTACAGTTGATTTAATTTTTGAAGCGAAAAATTAATCGTACTGATAGGAAAATTGAAACAATGAATATGTAATTGTACCCATATGGTGCAGTAAATTTGCAAGATGCGAGTTGTTTGGTAAATGTTTTGATCTTGATGGGGGATTAGCCCTGAACAAATAAATAGTACTCGCACAAGCAGTCAAAGTCATTCTAGTACCGTTCAGAGATCGCATACCAAGAAAACTAAAGTTTCAACAAATTTAAAAAAAACTCAGATACTGAAAAAATGAAGACAAAAGTTTTGACCGTACCAATTCAGAGGAAAAAAATTGATATTTTACAGTATCTCAAACGTGACAAAAACTCAGATACGTTTCGAAATATTTCACCACAATTAAACCAGAGTGTCGAATTCGTAAGCGGCTCATTTAGTGATCACAAAGCAATGCCGTTTCGGCCATTAGCAGAATCAACCCCTCGACGTGGAAAAGTGTTAGTGCAGCCAGAATTTGAAGACATCTCAGATGTTTCGTCGGATGACGAAGAAGTTCAAGATGACGGAGGAGATGAAGAAACGGATGCAAATTTCATTAAAAAGGAAGGTGATGACCGTGAAACGAAAAAAGCAGAAAGTGGAAATTCAATAATTGAAGAACGAGATGAAGAAAAGTCTGAAGCGGAAAATGAAACAGATAACGAAGATTCAGAATATACTATACAAGATGGGGATCTCAATACTACCGCGGATTTCCTTGCTGATATACGAAAAGAAAATCAGAGGGATATGGAAGAATTAGTGAAAAGAAAACTAGAAATAAGGAAAAAGCTTGAGAAGAAGAAGAAGAAATATCAAAAAAAACTTAGAAAGATTTGTGAAGTTATAAAAGATTTAGATGAAGTTGTAATTGTTTCTACAAAACTCAGAAAAGTAATGTAATTAGTTTGTTGATATTATAAGGGAAATTTTAACTAAAACATGTAATTTGTATTTTTCAAATGTTTTATGATTGATACTTTCTGAATTTGTTGAAACTTTAGTTTTCTTGGTATGCGATCTCTGAACGGTACTAGAATGACTCGTATTTTCACCAAATAAAATTATAATACAAATGACTTTGCATTACTGGAATTATTTTGAATCAAAGTGTTTGAGATTGAAAATCATTACTTAACTAGTAGAATTTGGTAAATGAACGTTTCGAAGAAATAAACTGTGTGATGTATGAACATATTCAAATACTCACTTTTCTATCACTTTCGATAGGTACATCCTTTCAAATCCATCTTGATACAAAGAACTATTACACTTTTTTTCATTCACATAAGAAATACAAAACATCACTTTTCTCTCACATTTCGATATACTGAAATAATTCTTTCATGGAAACAATACGAAAAAAACATGATTTCATGTTACGATCGCCGACCGGAAAACTGACTGAATTAACTGACCCAGAGATGCATGGCCAGATGTCTCCAATTAATAGTTAATTATTCATGATCTCTGTAACAAAGTTGGGAGCGGCTTTTTGTTTGGTTCAATTCGAGTGTTTCTATAACAGAGGGAGTGAGTTGTACAATTTTGTAGGCTTGGTTATTTTCAAAAGAGGTGACACCAGCTACTATACAGGGTGTTCCTAAATAACACCGGAAAAATTCAAGGGGTGATTCCTCGTGATATTTCAGGAAATAAAGTTCATATAAACATGTGTCTTAAGTGGCTTCGTTTTCTAGATACAGGGTATTGATATTTTCATGAAAAATCTTTTTTCTATTCATTTCTCAATTGTCTTATCATCAATTTCAATAAAAAGTTGTGGTTTTGTTAATAGTAATATGGAGCTTCTTCTAATGCAATTGGATTCGAAATAATTTTGCCAGTGGCGTGACACAGGTTAAATTTATCGATATTCATGGTGAATGTCATTGTACGCCACCGGTTTTTGTGAGTTTCATATTTTTATCAGATTGAACTATCGAAATAACAACTTTTTCATTCTCTGTGTGATTTTTGTATCTAGCTTGGTTTTTGAGGAAACAATAAGAATTCGTTGTCACTCCAAATTTAAATGTAGGTGTTTTCGAGACTTCCATTGAGATTACTCAATAATCCCATTTAGAATCATTTTGAAATTTTGGGACTTTTTCTGTCCCCATCTATACTGAATTTTGGCACCATGAAAGCTTATACAGGGGGGTTATAAATAAAAACAATTAATACTTCCAACTTCAACATCCTATATCTCAAAAACGTAGAAAGTTGGGACACATGTTTATATAAACTTTATTTGCTAGAATGTCACAAGGAAACCTATCTCGAATTTTTCCGGTGTTATTTAGGTACACCCTGTATATTGATTATTCAGTAAGACAAACGATAATTGTGATATTTACACCATACAAAATATACTGTATGTTGGAGACTATAATGAATGGAAAAATATGGCTGAGAATAAATTTTATTGGAATTTCGAGTATTAAAAATAACAATTCAATTGTATTATTCTCTCTTAGACACAGATGGAACATAAAAATGGTATCAAATGAAAATATATCTTATTGGAAATCAATCTTTCAGCTATTGCACAATAGACAAAATCTAGTTAAACAATATATATATATCGGAACACTACAAATGTAGCAAGTATCCCTATATGCTACCAGGTGTACTGGAAAATTTGTTATATGTAAAGACTCTTGTTTACTGTCAATATTGGTTTCTGGGTATTCTGCCACTGTGTCGAAGTAACAGCTCGTACAAAATTTTTCTTCTTCCAACATGGTTATTCGATAATAATGTTGAATAAGGCAGACATAGTCTTGTGACCACCCGTTGAGAAACTGCAAACTGTCGACACTATATTGGATTCGGATCACTTGTTCTCCATCCAACTCGATCTCATCTGATTCCGAGAATTCATCGTCAACATTCAATGCATCGTCCACATTCATTTCGAACACATATATGGAATATAAACTGAGAATGAATTTATATATATAGGGAATACCCCCACGGGAATATGATTATAATTGTATCCATTGAAACAAAAGTGGACATACGAATTGTAGATTAACAAAACAATGCATCAATTAATTCATCATTTGGTCAATCAACATGGGAAAGTGTAGAATAATCAATAAATCAACTCATTCATCAAAACAATCAAGTACATTGGTCCATAATGATTCATCAGATCAATTGATATTAATCAACGAACTCATTGATTTTGATGACTGAGCAATTATGAACATGTGGAACATGATTCATCAGACTAATTTATATTAATCAACGAACTCATTAATTTCGATGATTGAGCAATTGGGAACATGTGTGCAACATGATTCATAATGATCAATGTGATGATTCGTTAATCATACCCCCACTTCTCAAATTCAAAGGTATATAACTTATCACAATGAGATCCTTCACTCAGTTTTCGAATTCTAGTTGTGAAACACATATTATTCTGAAATGGACTTGTCGAAATCAACTGTGAATTCAAGTGGGCAGGGCTACTATACATCAAGTGTTCCTACCAGTGACTCGGGAGTTAGATATAATCTGAAAGAACATCATGAGAATAAACATAAATCAATATTGTTGGGAGAGAAGAGATTGCCTTTGAATAAATCAAGAAGCAAGTACGTTTCCATAGGATTATGCTATGAATTTGGCTTTAGGCCTTGCATCCAGATATCAGGACTCAAGAATGATGCAATCACTTTCAATGATCGTGAGTGGATGGATTTTCTCAAATATCAAGAAATCATTACAAATTATTTCTATCCTAGTGACCATCCAAAATCGTTAGATGGTGAATCCTTCCAGATATACTTCATGAAAATTTCGGAAACGAGTGTTGTTAAGATTCAGAAAAATAACTTTTATATTTTCTTGGGTTATGAATCCCTTTGCAAGTTGTGGACTCTATTGCCGCTCATCAAATATCAAATGGAAATGATGGGGAGACTGCAGTTTACGAATTACCTCACAGTTTTGCAGAGAGCTCTTCAAAATCAAGATGGAGATGTAGTGAACAATGCACTTAATCTTGTCAGGCCACAGGAGAACCCAAGTAGTGAAAATATCAGTTTAGTATTAGAATTCATCCACATATACCCTGACGTTTTTTCTGAAGACCTGAATAATGTACAATAGAAATTATCATACGAATAGTTGTACCCACTAGGAATTACGTAATAAAAAAATTAAAATCATCTGAATAATTGTTTTATTCCAAAAAATATAAATGTATTTCACAAAAGTTCCTTTTTATCAATCCATGAATCATGAGAATCATCTAAGCCTAGCCACTTGACACGAATTTTGTTTCCACGTCGCTGTAAAACTTTTTCAACCAAGTAGATGTTGGGATATTTCACTTTCTGAAGCTCTTCGCTGTAGAAACCTCCCCGAATTTCTTCTTGATTCTGATCTTCTAGCAAGTAAGTAGTTGGGTTTGACAATTTGACTTGTCGAATTCTGAAGACTTCATTTGACCAAGAAGGTTGATACGATTTTGAAAATGCTTCTCTGAACTTGCTTATTCTCACAAAGTCACCTACTTTGAATTTATTCTTTCTAGGATCAATTGTTTTCAAATGACTATATACAGTTTTCAGTAATGTATTTTCATTCCCAGAATTCACATCTTTAGGTTTCATTCCAATTGTGCTGTGTTTTGTGTTATTATATACATCTTCTATTTCCTTCAGGATATTCAACCACTTATAAGTACCCTGCAAACTGAATTTCTTCCACATTGAATTCTTCAAAGTGCGATTCACCCGCTCAACCACACTAGCTTTCAAATTTGAAAATGTACTATAGTGATTTATGTTGAGAGATTCCATCAACGATCTGAAATCTTTGTTGTAGAATTCTTTCCCCATATCTGTTTGAATATTTTTAGGTTTAATTTCAACATTATCAAGGATATCTCTCATTGCTTCTGTGACATCTTTTGCGTTTTTACGTTTTACCGGTCTTAACCATACCAATTTACTAAAAACATTGATTACAACCAATATGTAGCGGTATCCTTTATTAATTTTTGCGTAGGGTATCATTTCAACTAGATCAGACTGATACAAGTCATTCAAACCTTTCACTATCACTCGACGTCTTCTGAATGTTTTCCTAGCAGGCTTATGTAATTCGTTTACGACTGATTCTTTGACACTACTCATTTTTAGTTAATGGGCACTGGAGCACTATTTGAGCATACAATAAACCCAATCGATCTCTTTTGATAGAGGCAAATGAGATCGTGTCACCTTTATTTATCTCTTTTTCTATCAATTCTTTCACCTGTATGTCATTATCCCCCAACATAATTGTTGTATCCTTTGGTAAAACATCAATTTTCTCAATCTTTCCAGATACCGGAAAGACATATGATCCTCTGTTGTTTTCTTGTAAGAAGACCCAGTTTTTTTTCACCATTCCTGGAACTTGTTGACCTGAACCCGATCCACGAATAGTAATTATACATTTACTATGGTAAGATATTGGTTGACAGATATAGAAAGGTGATTGTAACTGTATAGGCTGCGTTGATGCCAATAATGGTTCTTCTGGAGATGTGCTAGGATTTCGGTTTTTGTTGAAAAGATGTCTTCCAATCAGAATGACTCAAAATAATAACTTTCAATCTATTTTATGATCTTGCCTTCCCTCAGCTCTTCAATAATAGAAATAATCTCATTATTGTGACCAGTATCACCAGCCGATTCAGAAGCAATTAGAAGCCTTAGTCTATCTACTAATTCATTAAAGTCGTTAAAATATTTATATTCCGCAGGTTTTTTGTTCAGTTGCATCAAGGTCAATTTTCCTCCCTGTTTTGTTCGGCTTCTTGTCGTTATGATTGAAGGAGTGGAACCACTTCTTGGTCTCGTTGGTTGCCCTCGAACAACTGAAGGTATTGATGTGGGCTTAGGGGTCTTGTTTTTTACAGTTTTCTCCAAATTCATGGAATGTAGCGTAGTGATTCTTGGTTTGATAATGTCAATGAATTTTTGCGAATTTGATGTAGATAGCCCTTTCACAGGATTATAGCCTAAATAATGTGTGTTAGTTCTTCGAACTATATCAATATACTGATCTATATCACTGTTTTTCATACCAGTAGGATATTTTTTAAACATGAGCTCATATAATCCAGGAGTACCCTTATATTTCAAAGTACCATTTATAATGAAATCAGGACCGTCAAAATCTATTGTAGAATCACCAATAGCATATTTCTTTGTGAACGGATCAAAATAAACACCAAAAGTATCATCAAAAGCATTTTCAGTATCCAGTATTTTATCGTCAATATATGCCCTAGGTAGTGGAGAATTGAATTGTTCTAAATATCTCTCATGTTGCGCCATTGAATCCAATCCAGGTGGTATTGTTTCCTCAAAGAAACTTTCCCCATATTCTGGTCTTACTAATGAGGGGTCGTGTAGAAATGTTTCTTCATCTTCCAAACCCATAGTTGGTGTCGTATGGTAATACTCTTCTTTAAATTCACGTTTCGGCTCATGTTTTACAAACCTTCCTTGATCAGATTTGCCAATGGTTGCGAGTAATTCTTTGAGAGGTTGCGTAATAGGCTGATAGGTTTTCTCTAAATCAGATTGAGATTTCACAATATCGCCTTTCAAGGTTCTATATTTTTTTTTCAAAGCCTTCCGTGTTTTCAATAGCTCCGCTACCGTGCGGTTATTCATCATGAATAAACATGATTTGAAAATGATTCCATTTATATATGAATGAACTCATCGAACCCTTTGCGGTATCTACCTGAGCTCAATGGAGAATCTTTATCGATAACAAGAAATCCGAATTTTTCGCCCCAGCAGAGTGCGCAAAGCTCTTTAAATTGTTGAAAGGACATATCAATATTCACATGGTCATCATAAATGTGTTTCAAATTGGTCATGTCTTGTTGAAAGACAATAATCAAGTTCGAATTATCTCGGATAAATTGTTTGCAAACGGCAGAATAAGTTTGACACAAATAGAAACAATCTGTGTTTCTATGTCGTCCAAAGCAAAAGTAACTTTTCATCAAATCTTGGTCACAGCTAGGAACATCGTCAAATATTATAATGGAATTATCTCGAATATTCTCTGGTGCAATTATATCATCTTTGTCACTATATTCCATGTAGCCTATTTCTTTCAACGGTGTCAATAATGTCCTCAGATATGAATATTTTGGCTGATGGAGTGATTTAGAATACAAATAAATATTTTCGAAACGGAGACCATTTGGATGTTCAATTAAGGATATCATTACATTCGTTTTCCCCGATCCGCTAGATCCTACTAGTAAACCTCTTTTTGACTGGCCACCGAACAAAATTCCGTGTTTCCTAAATTTACTCTCGTGAGCGATTTCATCATGATTTGTGATTGGTAGAGAGAATGTCTGCTTTTGAATCTTCATTATACAGGCACATCCATGGAACTGACACTACCGAACATGTTTTAGTTCTATATATAAAGGAATTCATATAGCAAATCAGTTATTATTCAACCGACAGTGTTCTGAACATTATAAAATGAAACGAAGGAATAACTCAGTCAGTCGTTGTCGAAGCGTAAAACGGAAAGGTCGAGGACTCCTCAATACTCTAATTAATAAGCTTCCAATAGAACTTCATGTGCCAGGATATAATTATTGTGGACCTGGGACTAAACTTGAAAAAAGACTACTAAGAGGCGATAAAGGTGTTAACGAACTAGATGAGGCTTGCAAACAACACGATATAGCTTATTCGAATTTCAAAGACATACAAACTAGAAATATTGCTGATAGGCGTCTGGCCGAAGTAGCTGCACAGCGTTTCAAGACATCTGATGCTGGTGTGGGTGAGAAAATCGCAGCATTAGGGGTTACGGGAGCTATGAAATTAAAGAGCAAGATGGGTATGGGGCTGAAACGGAAAAAGAAGGTATCACGGAAGAAAAAAGGTGGTGCTTTGAATCTATTGGCCAAGCGACCTACGAAGAAAACTAAAAAACAAAGAATCATTCCAGCGCCTAAAATTGGAGGATTTCTACCATTTTTACTCCCACTTCTAGGAGCACTTGGAGCAGTAGGTGGAGGTGCCGCGGGTATCGCCAAAGCGGTTAATGATGCGAAAGCTGATCGGGAACGACTAGCTGAAGAACAGCGACATAATCGAGAAATGGAGAAGGCAGCTACTGGAAAAGGGCTATATTTGAGACCATATAAGGGCTATGGCATGTATTTGAAGCCATACGCAAAAAACTCCCGATAAAGCTACCTCGCCGACCACTGACTAATATTGACTTGCGCAAATATGTGAAAATTCTCAAAATACCATACTTTAGGGGAATTTTCATGAGAGATACCCTTCCTGAAAAAATAAGAAAGAACGAGTCTGGAATCTTGAATCTAGATTCGAATGTAGGTGAAGGAACACATTGGACTGCTTATATCAAGCGCGATAATGAAATAGTTTATTTCAATAGTTATGGAGATTTATCTCCACCTTTAGAACTGATTCAATATTTTTCAAGCGACGGTGGCAACAATTATATTATGTATAATTATGATTCAGTACAATCATTCAATTCATATCAATGTGGGCAACATTGTTTACTTTTTTTATATAACCAGAATTTGTAAAATGGAGCGTCATTTGAAATTAAACTTTCAGTGAAACAATATGTCTTTGACTTTTACTTTAAGTGGCTGTTCATCGATTCTTACTTACGATTTCAATCCTCCAATATATTTGAATGATGAAAACGAATATGAAATTGGGTTAGCTAATTTTGACAGTTTCAACTCAATACCAAATATTGATAATACCAATAATATCTTCGTTTGGGGTGAGAACGATAGATATAGATTTGAAATTCCTACTGGATCATATGAAATTGATGATCTAGCAAACGTTATTCAAAATGCTATGAATGATAAAGATAACCAAGCAGTTCTTCGAATTACACCTGATTTGAATACTTCCAAGGTGACTATAAAAACTAATCGTCGAATCAATTTTGGAGTGGACAACACAATTGGATCACTACTAGGATTCAGAAAACGAATGTTGAATGCGGATGAAAAAAGTGTTTCGGACCACCAGGTCAAGATTCTTAACGTCAATACCATCTGTGTAGATTGTAACTTGGCCATCGGAAGCTATTTAAATGGTGAACCAGTTCATTTAATTCATCAGTTCAATGCCAAAGTCCCCACCGGATACAAGATCATCGAATCACCTGTTACGATCCTGTATTATCCAGTTTCCGTGAAGACTATCAACAATATAACTGTGAAAATTATTGATCAATCAGGAAATATTATAGATTTCCGTGAAGAAGAAATCACCGTTCGACTTCACCTTCGAAAGAAGGATCTTTGATCATGGTGTGGAGATTCATCCATCCAACACCGTTTTACTCCCCTGAACAATACTATAAAAGACATGACAATGAAAAGAAACGTGATAGTATGAAGAAGACCTCCGGAATATTAACATCAGAAAATCGTCAGTTTTTGATATCTCTTGGATTTGAAGTTTTGAAATAATGGAATTATTGAATATCACTGGTCAACCTTTCAGCGACACTACAATTGAAGACTATCAGTTTCATACATATCAGCCTTACATCGCTGGAAACCTCAATTATAACGACGAGATAAGAGTGCCAATTGCTGACCTTGAATCATTCACTTTGCCTTGTAACAGTTATTTATACATAGAAGGTACTCTCCTAGATGAAAAAAATGCCGTTCCAACCAAACTGAAATTCATTAATAATGCAATAGCATTCCTTTTCCGAGAACTTCGATATGAATTGAACGGTATTGTGATTGATTCAGTGAGAAATTTGGGATTGACATCAACATTGAAAAATTATTTATCGTTAAATGAAAACGAAAGCGTCTCTATGCAAAATGCTGGGTGGTTCCCAAAAATATCGAACCAAGAAAAAATTCTAATTGGTACTAACGGTCAATTCAACGTGTGTGTTCCTTTAAAAATGTTTGCTGGGTTTTTTGAAGACTTTAGGAGAATAATAGTTAATATGAGGCAAGAATTAGTCTTAATAAGATCTAGTAATGATTTAGATGCAGTAACTAGCATAGATGATTCAGAAAAACCCAAAGTGGAGCTTACAAAAGTATTTTGGAGAGTTCCTCACATAACCCCAAGCATTCAAGAACAACTTCGAATCACGAAAATTACTAATAAAAGTATAGAACTTCCAATTAGGTTCAGGAGCTGGGAGTTGATTGAGTATCCATCTTTGAGTGAATCAAATAGACATACGTGGCCAGTGAAGGCCACTACCAAGGTCGAAACGCCTAGACATGTAATTATAGCATTTCAGACTAGTAGAAAAGGGAAAATAACGAGTGATATGAGTAAGTTTGATCATATCGACCTCACCAATATCAGAGTGTTCCTTAATTCTGAAAGATATCCATACAATGATTTACATCTAGATTTCAAAAACAACAAGTATGCTACACTGTATGAGATGTACTCAAACTTTCAAGAAAACTACTATCATCTGAAAAATAACGAGCCAATATTGACCCCGAAAGAGTTCAAAGATAAAGCACCAATTGTTCACATTGATTGTTCACGACAGAAAGAAGTCATCCAAACAGGATCAATAGTTATGCGGATTGAATTCGAAACTGGTAGTAATACTCAAAAAGAAACCACTGCTTTTTGTCTCATTCTACATGAAAAAGAATATTCCTATAACCCTCTAACGAAAATCGTAAAGCAGCTTTGATGCGCATGATCAGAATTTGTCATATATTGGGGTACCCATTATTTTTTATTCAGTAGATATAATGTTATCCAGCTATAAATTACGCCTGAGAAAACATCAAGAAAACATTAAGATCCTAAAAAGGGTGATAGAATTGTACTCTACCAAGCAATCAGTTTTCAAAAATTTCTCAAATATCACAATATGAGTATAATCATGGATATGCAAGGATTCAAGATAGAAAACAACAAATTTATTGTCAAAGAGTTTGCAGCCTTCGATGGGGTGAAAATTTGCCATTATATTTTCAAACCACCATTTCCACTCAATTTTCTACCTCCGAATCTACAAAAGCAGGCTAATTGGCTGGTTCGTAATTTTCACTGCCTGGAATGGAAGGATGGATTTACACCATTGCATCAGTTCGGAAATATCTTGAAAAGTCTGAGTGATGGAGTCGATCTAATACATATCAAAGGAAAGGAGAAAGCTGAATATATTCGACGGTTCACTTCTGTTCCAGTAGTGGAATTCGATGAGCAACCTATTTTACAACAGTCTGAACCAAAATGTTTTTATCATATGAATTCAAATTGTATGTGTGCATTAACAAATGTTTTTTATTTGTATGAAAAATTTTTTATGCAATAAAGTATAATATCAAAATGAATTTGTTTTGTTACATTAATTGTATAATAAATTGTCTGAACATCTGGTCTTCAATGCAGCCGTGACGCATTTGCAAATGCGGGTACCAGATGTTTGTTTTCGCAAACATCTGGGTGGCAGATGTTCAATTACTATAAATGCAGGCATGATGCAATCGCGACAGATGTTTGTTTTTAATGAACGAGGTAATTGCGCAAAAGAATGTGAGCATCCCACCAAACATTATTTATAAATTGAGAGCAATACAATTGACTCTGTTATTTCTGTTTTCACCACGCTTCAACACACATTGTGATAATGAAGTGCGGGTATTGTGGCAATGAATTTTCTTCAACGAGCTCTTTATTTCGGCATGTACGCAAGAATTGCAGGAATAATAGAGATGTGAATGGACCACCGGTCAAAAAGATGAAGTATAATAGTGCGGAGAATCAGCAAGCATCTACTTCGACCAACACATTGTTCGACTATTTTCCTATACATGAGCATAATACTCAGGGTGCTGAAAAACGAAAGAGAGTAGATCGACCTGTTGAAAATAATTTGGGGAATGGGATAGTGAAACTCCGTTGTGCTCTCATGAACAGGATAGCCACCTATCGATTTTCCAGTGATAAAACCCACACCGATCTTCTCGAATTCTTGCAAGAAGTGGAACCAAAAGTTCTGGCAGTCCTGACTGAATATTTGGGGACTCATCACAGCTTGAAGATGAATCTCGAACTTTTTGGGTTGTATGTCATACCAGAAAAAGAACTATCTGATATAAAGTCATTCAACACCAGAAATAAAACTTTAACAAAATCATCGAACATTGACCACGATTATGATGACTTCAAGGAAGAAATGATTGTGAAGGCGTCAGAATTTCAAGAACGTGATTCTGGGTGGATATTAAAACATGCAATGTTTTTGGATGTGAACATTAATAAATTCTCATCGATTTCGGCCTCCTCATACATCAAGATGTGATTTATGCTGACTTTGAAAGTTTACTCAAACCAATTCAACACAATGAACCCTGTGACGATAAATCATTTTCAGTTAAAGTATGTGAACATGAACCATATTCGTTCGCGTTTTATGTAAAATGTAGTTTTGATGACCGTTACTCAAGGTATGTACTTTATCGCGGTGCAGATGCTGCTGACGTTTTTGTGAGAAAGTTGGATGAAACCGTTCAAGATTTATACATGAATCACATGAAGGATGTTCGTGAAATGCATCCACTTACTGAGATAGAGAAGCAAGGTTTCCAAAATAGTACTACGTGCCATATTTGTGGAAAGCCATTCAAGCCAACAGATATCAAAGTTCGTGATCACTGCCACCACACTGGGAAATTTCGTGCAGCTGCCCATAGTGTTTGTAATTTGAACTACAAGACCTCAAAGACTATTCCAGTATTCTTCCACAACCTCACAAATTATGATTCTCATCTTTTCATCAAGAAATTAGCAACGAAAGGAGAAAGAATATCAGTGATAGCCCAAACTAAAGAAAAGTATATTTCGTTCTCCAAGTCAGTATTGGTTAATAAATCTGAAGTGTCAAGAGTATTTGATGAATATATTCAGTTGAGATTTGTAGACTCCTTTCGATTTTTACCAAAATCTCTCGACAAACTCAGCAAAAATTTAGAGGTGCAGCAGTGTAACGAGGTTCGGAAATACTTCCAAGATAACAAACAATTTGATCTAATAAGACAAAAAGGAGTTTTTCCTTACAACTATGTGGACTGCTTGGAAAAATTGAAAGAAACTCAACTACCGCCGAAAGAAAAGTTCTATAATGAATTAACCGGCGAATCACTTTCAGACATGGATTATAATAGAGCTATAGATGTGTGGAATACCTTCGAATGTAAAACATTGGGAGATTACGCCGATGTTTATTTGAAATCCGATTGTCTGCTGCTAGCGGACGTTTTTGAGAATTTCAGAAAATGCTGCATGCAACAATACAAGCTAGATCCTGCCCACTATCTGACAGCACCTGCACTGAGCTGGGATGCTATGTTACGTTATACACAAATTGAACTTCAGCTCTTGACTGATATAGATATGATACATTTTTTCAAGAAGGGTATTCGAGGAGGGGTGGCACAATGTAGCAAAAGAAGAGCTGTGGCAAATAACAAATTCCTACCAAACTTTGATTCTCAGAAACCAACATCATACATCATGTATTTGGATGCAACAAATTTATATGGAGCAAGTATGGCAAGTCATCTTCCAACAGGTGATTTTAAGTGGGTCGAGTCTGAGGATATCGAAAACTTTGACTGTCACGCGATCGAGGACGACTCATCAAAAGGATACGTTTTAGAAGTGGACTTGGAATATCCAGCCAACCTACACCATGATCACAACGATTTACCATTTTGCCCAGAACAAATGATCCCGCCAAAGAGTAAGAGTGCCAAACTGATCCCCAATTTACGAAACAAATGCAAATACATTATACATTACCGAAATTTGAAGCAGTGTTTGATATATGGTTTGAAACTAGAGAAAATCCATAGAATCTTAGAATTCTCCCAATCGGCGTGGTTGAGGCCATATATTGACCTGAACACGCACCTCCGGAATTCCGCAGTAAACGAATTTGAACGAGAACTCTTCAAATTATTGATAAATTCAATATTTGGAAAAACCATGGAAAATGTCGACAAAAGAATTGACTTGCAACTTTGCTCACGCTGGGAAAATAAGACAAATTCTCTGGGGGCAAGGGCTTTGATAGCCAAACCACATTTCAAATGCAGTACAGAATTCAGTGAGAACTTGGTTGCAATTCAGTTGGAAAAGACTAGTGTATGTTATGATAAACCGATGTATGTTGGATTTTCGGTATTGGATATTTCGAAAACTGTCATTTACGATTTTTTCTATGGATATATCAAAGCAAAATATGGTGATAAAGCAACATTATGCTACACCGATACGGATTCATTAATTCTAGAAATATTCACAGAAAATTTCTATAATGATATGAAAGAAAATATCCAATTTTTCGATACGTCAAATTATCCCATAGACAATATACACCAAATCCCCAAATCGAAATCTGTTATAGGACGCATGAAAGATGAATATGCCGCAAGACCTATTGAATCTTTCTATGGTACTGGTGCGAAAGCATACTGTGTAAAAGCAGGTGATGTGATGAAAAAAGCCAAAGGTGTCTCAAAAAACGTGGTCAAAAACCAAATTCAGTTTTCAGACTATGTGAATATTGTAGAAAATGGTGGAACAATATTACGTAAGATGTATATGTTCACTTCTTCTCTCCACACCATTCATACGGAATTAAGAAATAAAGTCGCTTTGTCATCTGCTGATGATAAGCGTTATAAAATTCCTTCTGATGTGAAAACTTTGGCTTGGGGTCATTTCCTTATAACACCAGGAGCTATCACTGGAACTTTAGATGAGTTTTTGGAAATAGCTCAAGATTTGATTGACGAGGAAGACTCTGACCAATAGTTTTGATGTGATTTTCATTTGTATATTGTAATTATGGATTATAATATGTAGTATTTGTGACATATGAAATAAAAATCATTATCGAGTGAATTTGTTTTATTACATTTATTCAATACAAAATATTAATATTATCCACATCGCTCGAGGCCCCATCTACAAACATGACAGCTTGATTGTGCTTGAGGAAGGCCGTCTACATGATCTCTCCATTCAGGGCGATTGAAGTGGACAAAGCATGGTAGCTGGATACGAAGTTCAAAATTCTCTGTATATTTTGATGGCAGTTTGTCCCATGCATAGAGAAGTTCCATCGGACCTACATTTTTAATAAGATAATGTAGTGGAAAATTCTGGAGCTCTTCTTCGGTAAAATCGTACAATTTTTTATTTCGGTTTCGGTGTTTATTCACGAGTTCGGTCAATAAACAGTTAGGGCAATCTTTAGACATGTTGTAACAATGAGGTTGAACAGCAACAATGATGCACACACTGCTGTGTAGTACGTAACCCAATCGACTATTCTGAATTCCGCATCATCCTTCATTATATTTGTATCATGGTGTAGTGGGGGGGAGGGATTTAGTTCACACCAGTCAGAATCAATGGTGGAGCCACTGCCCTTTCGCAATCGCAACTTGTACATAGTGCTATTGCTGGGTATGAGTGATTTGAGAGTTGAAACATTATTTATTGTAGTTGATTCCATTCTTGCCCATTTAGAAGGCCAACTTTCATTTCGTGTACCATCACTATCGAAACATATGAATACTTCTTTTATATTATAAGGTTTTGCGATATAGAGAAAGCCTTGAAGAATCACTTGTAAAACTAAACATTGTGGTGTGATCATGGTCACAACTTCTGATAAACTGAAATCATCATCTACTTTCAAGTCATATTTATTGAAACTGGTAAGATACAGGATATTCATTTCATTTATCAAAGTCTCATTTTCCCGTTACATTAGAAAATCTATGCTGATTCTGAAATACTTTTTCATCCCAGACTTGCTGTTCTTCTAGGGTCAGCATATTTTCAATTTGACTATGCCGTATTCTCTCATCCATTCGGAATTTCCGTTTTTCCCTTCTGCTCTTGCCAGGTGGTGGACATCTGATAATGTCTTTGTCCTCGACATTCGGTACATAAGTGGAATAATCATCATTATCCCAGTTCTCTTCAATTTTCTCCGTTTTTTCAGAAATGTTCATGGTTGGGGGACAGCAGTACTAATGAAGGATCCTTCGCGTAAGATCTGACGACTTTTATTGGCCTCGTTTGCTTGCAAAGACGTTTGCACAATTCAATTGTCAATTTTGGTCTGCTCAACCAACAACCACTTGATAGATATGTTCGATTGATAATTTTTTTGCAAACACAACACTGTTTTGTTTCGACCACACGATAATCACCACTTTGTATAAATATATCCAATAAGTCTCTATCTTGCATGTTCACTAATGAAATCAAGACTACACCAGAGTATTTATAGCCAAACTAGAAGGGAGTGTTCAATTTGAAAATTATCACACAATTGAAGATAATTAGTCTGATGAATCCATTGATTAATTCATCTGATGGAGCATTTCGTTAATCAATATAAATTAGTCTGATGACCTTTGCCCGGTCATCAATTAACATTAATAAATATCAATTGAAGCTGTAATGATTCTCTCAATATATATCGAGCGCTGTGATTGGTTGCCTGATGCCGTGATGCCGGTAATGATTCTCTCAATATATATCTACTTCTATACAACCTCAGAATCTCAGACGAAAATATTCATCCAAAACAAAATGGCGGATGATAACGTTTGAAATCTCACACCAGAATTCTTTCGGCTAGATGGCTATTGAAGTGCTCGCATGTGATCTTCAAATCTCTATTGGCGTAAAGAAGAGTTCTCTATCCATGAAGATATCAATAGGAAGCCATTTTGAAGAGAATAACATGGTAGTCAATTATACCTTTGCTCGATTATCTTTCCAAATTCTGCAAAATTTTAGAAATATTTATTCAAAATAAAGAACAATGTTCATTCCAGGTGACTATCATGTTATTCTCTTCAAAATGGCTTTCTATTGATATCTTCATAGATAGAGAACTCTTCTATACGCCAATTAAGATTTGAAGATCACATGCGAGCACTTTAATAGCCATCCAGTCGAAAGAATTCTGGTGTGAGATTTCAAACGTTATCATCCGCCATTTTGTTTTGGATGAATATTTTTGTCTGAGATTCTGAGGTTGTATAGAGAATCGAAAGACCTTTCAATCGAGGTATCTTTCGACCCCCCACTCCATTTAAAAAAATCTTCCAAAATGGCGCCCAGGCGCCATTTTGAAGGATACATATTTTTTTTTTGGAAAAAGATATAGCACTGAAACTACCATTGAAGCAAAAAAAAATTGAAAAAAAAAATCCCATCCGTTCAATAGTTAACCAGGGGGGGGGTGACTTTATGGACACAGTGTATATTTTATTACAATCAGTTACAAAGTATTTGTCAGATGTTCCTGCCAAACACAATCATTCAAATTCCACTCGGTTTACTTGGAGGTTTACTCTTTCAATCATCATATCACTCAAGCAAGGTGTCTTAATCATACAGAAGTAGAGATAGCAGACGAGAATGTGAAAATAGTTATTTATTATACAGGGAAAAAAGTATTAGATTTTGGCTGGAGATTGTATTGTATCCCGGCGTGAAGCGGGGGGGGGGGAGACAAGAACTAGAAATCTAAAATGTAATAACTATTTTTTCTTTGTATAATCAACTAATATTTCATGTGATGAGAAAGACGGCGATTTGATATTGAGAAAATATTACAGCGGCCACCTTGAAATAACTTTATATTCTGAACAGGGATTGGTTAACATGCTACAATGGAAGGAGGGATGAGCAGCATTTTCGATTCTCTAGGCTACATGTGTTCTCATAGTTGGATTCAAATCATTCGTAATTTTTTTTACTATTATACAGGGTGTACCTTCATGAATTAACGCAACCAAAGATTCTAGGAACAAAAATAGTAAAAAAAGTTTATATAAACATGACCCTAGAAATAGCCCCATGGGCCCAAGATGATGTTTTTTTGTAAATATTTCCGAATACCGTTGTACTGAGGTAACTGAATTTTGTACATGTATATTACTTTTCATGCCCGATTTGGAAATATTGAGAATTTTCCGAAATTTTGATCAGGGGCGTGGGAAATAGGTGGTGCTGGGGGCAAATCTTCCCCAAATTTTTTTTCATTGAAATTTTCGGCAGGTTAACCAGGAAATATGAAAATATTGTTACATTGGCCTTAGGGGCTACTTTTGAAAACAGAATACTGTATTTTTATTCGAGTTGTCAATTGGATGGTATTATTACAACTGACTCCTCTACATCATGTTTTACAAGGTGTAACTTTGCATGGTGTCCCTCCGACCCCGCACACTTGCTGAGCAAGCCCAAAAGACGTCGCCGTTGGATACACGTTGAAGTATCGGGAACAGTGGCGTATCGCGACAATATCATCATTTTTGCCTGAAAATGATACTCTTGTTCAGTTTCGATAGCACTCACCATTTAAGAGATGAATCGATTTAAAAAGTCTGCTGTGTAATGAAAATGGTACATTTTCTTAATGAACCCTATTAAGAAAATGTCCCTGATCAAAATTCCGGAAAATTCTGAACATTTCCAAATCGGGCATGAAAAGTAATATACATGTACAAAATTGTGTTATCTCAACACAGTGGGCTCTTTCAGATGGCTATAACTCCCCAGGGGGGTATTTCTGGGCTCATGTTCATATGAACTTTTTTTACTATTTCTGTTCCTAGGATCCCTGGTTGAAATCTCTCAATGAAATTTCGGGAAACCCTGTATATATGGAGAATTTGAAGTAGCACGATTCTGAAAATTGGTAGAGATGGTGAAGAAAACATGGAAAAACCAACTAAAATATTTTCGTAATTGTGAAACTTCTGGTTTTTCCGGAAGTGGAGTCATCTTTGTTATTTTAAACGAGACACCCTGTATTTCACAACATTTTTTAATTCCTCTCATGATTCTGATTCAAATGAAACGTTTTCGTGATATTTGAGTTTTTATAGGAATAGTGACTTATGTCATTTTTATGTGAATTTCAATTTTGATTGATATGCAGTGATTGAATCATGATTATTGAAGGTTGGACGAATCACTGACCATAATAATTTACAGGGTGCGCAGAAAAGTGGGTCCAAAAAGTCAATGTGAAACATTGAAAATCTCAATATTTTTAAATATCATTTACTTCCCTATACCCAAAACCTATAAATTCGGAAATATTTCTAAGTAACTCAGTAAATTAGTCAATCCAGATGATATGGACGTACAGAATATTGTAATCAATTATCATATCTATCCACCAAAAACATTGTTGAGTTCAATAAATAGGGTTCTCATCAGTAAATATGTTTTGTTTATCTTGTCCTCATTTGAACAAAATTGTGCATCCTTATACAATTCATCCTTATGAGGCATTTGCAATTTTTTTTTTCGTACATCATTTCTTTGAAGTTGGGAACCAACTCCCCTGTAGTCGAAACTTTTGCGGGGTTAGGAAGAGCGGGACCCTCAGCTTATAGTGGGATCCGAATCACTTTTAGGGCGCCGAGGTGCTGCCAGGATTACAACCAAGAATCACACATTTTCAAGAAAAATGCTCAGCAAAGCTGGATTCATACCAACAACACCTTAACATCATGAATGTCTATCTTGCGAATTTGAAAACGAGTTTGAAAACTCCTTCGAAAAGAAAGAGTATTGTCACATTTTTTCTAACACTGTTGCTCTCTTAATACTCAAAATCATTATTTTTAAGGTATAGTTCACGCGAAGTCAGTTGAAGAACTTCCGTTTTTAAGGACGATACGAGGATTTGTCGATTTGCTCAACATTGGAATAGGAATGAATGAGATATTGTCTATTTCTACTGAGGGCTCCCGGTATGCAGCCTGTGCAGTCAACGTGGACTGGACGAGCGCTGTCATGCTAGAAACCGCGTCTCATTGGTTACTCCTGAATGTTGATTGGTCACAGTTGCATGGGCGGTCTTCTGTGTGATAAAAATCTTCTAGCCTGCGCTGGGCAGTGCGGTACGAGCTAGGTTGCCTTCATTGGTCCAACTCGAATTTCAGAAAATTATTATTTCAATCGTTGTGGTTTTGTGTTCTGGAGGCCTTTTCATGAACTCAACGAAGTGAGTGATAATGATTCGGAGGAAGAGCAAGCGGAGTTAGCCAATAAAGACTTACACGTTCAAACGCAAAGGGTAATTTCGAATGTCTATTCGCGTCTCAAGGAAGAGAATAATGATTCTTCAGAAAACCAACTTGTGAAGAGAATACAGGAATTAACTGAAATAATTTATACTCACCATATACAGTTATTAGAACCGGAGGTGTTGTATATAGATCATGAAGTTAAACGAAAAAGAGTGGGACAAAAACTAAAGAAGCTTGGTGATGATTGGAAAGAAGTAATTCGTCGAATTGAAAATAGATTGAGAATAAGGTGCCAACATTGCCAGATATCAGTGATAAGTTGAATGAATAGGCGGATTATAATAATTACAAATCTTTAAGTACGTTGCGAAATGTTTTACTAGATTGCGGGTTCAGTCATAAGAAATTAGACAAAAGGATGGTGATTATGGAATCAAGACCCATCGTAGACCATCGGCAAGAATATCTATGTAAAATAAAGGGATACCGTGAAGCAAATAGACCTATAATCTAGATGAAACGTGGTTCGACACTCATGACGTTGTTCAATATGGTTGGGTAGATGATAGCAAAAACTGTAATGTGAGTAGCCTGAGATCGAGAGGCAAAAGAATTATAATCCTTCACGCCGGCAATGAAAATGGATTTGTTGACAATGTATTGTTGTTGTCTGTAGAAAATATCAAGCAATCCTCTGCCGATTATCACGAGGATATGACGGCAGAATTATTTGAGAAATGGGCAGAGCAGCAGCTTATACCAAATATTCCAGAGAATCCAGTCATCGATATGGATAATGCGTCATACCATTCACGTCAACAAACAAAAATACCGAGCACCAACACGAAAAAGGCTGACATTATTCAATTTATGGAGAAAAAAGGCATGGAAATATCTCCTGAAAAACTGAAGAACGAATTACTGGAGGAGGTCAGGAAACAAAATTTCCCGGAGGAATATGTAGTTGATGAACTCTTTGGAGCACACGGCCATACTGTTTTTAACCCCATTGAGATGGTCTGGGCTGCTATTAAGAGCAAAGTACGTGAAAATAACCAATCACCGCAATTTAGCAAGTCAGTTTCAACCACCATCGGGACAATATCCAGTGATCATTAGGGTAAATGAAGATTCAAGTCCGATATATATCATATATATATATATATATATACATCCTACTATCTTTGTTGCGTCTTTTCATAATCCATACTTATTGCGTCCACCAGAAAGAATAAGGTTGGATAGAAACTAGTCGAAGTATATTTCTCCTCACATAATTTCCAGCATTTACCTCTATTCAGAATTGCTCTATCTTTATTTTTAAGATATACGATTTATTTTCATTCAGCGTACCTCATTGCGTCATTCAATTTCACGAATGTTATTGCATCCAGCCATATATTTGGGGTTCATTCAACGATCTTTATTGCGTCCTGTATATACATTAGTGCGTCCAGCGATGTTGCCAGACTGAGGGTATATTTTTATTACATAAATAGTACATTATTGCGTCTGACTATTCATAATGATGAAAGTCTTCAATACTAATGTAATATGGTTCGGTATTGATATGTATTTGTCAAGTTGCGCGACATTTTGACAATAGAAGAAGAACAATCTGCAAATTTCTACCGTCATCGGATAACGATATGACATGTCACAAACGCATGTATTGTATCAAACGGCACCTCTGACAGCCTATATTCTAGGATAAATGAATGGAAAATGGCACTTTCCTGTGCGAAATCGAAATTATGCTATTCCCTCAATCTGGGTCAAATCTTTGGCGCAGATTTTTGTGCTGCTGTCATTTCGCAATGACTTTCGTCACGTGATAATGAGTTTTAAGAAAATGATCCCCTCTTCGCGAATAGGGGCAGATAATATTTAGCTCATATTTGAAGATATCTGATGAACCATCGGTTCGATAAACTTGTTCATCTTCAGACAGGGGCAAAATGTTCTCGGAAATATTGGCGCTCCACCATAAACTTATATCTGGTTAAATCGCGCCAAGTTAGAATGTTCGCGAAGGGGCATTATCCCCGTGTGTTTGCATTCAGTTTCAACTCCTTAACACGTCATGGAAGTAAAAGAAATCGTTGTGCTGAGAATTTGAGCCAACTTAAGGGGTAACACAGGTAGGGTTGCAGGTGGAATTTCCCAATCATGCTCAGTTAAGTAAAACTATCCGATGGATGTCCATTGAATAGACATACATGGACATGGATATACCGGGTGGCTACGGAAGTATTGCCTACGGAATATCTCAGTTATTGTATGAAGTAGGTTTGTGAAATTTGGAGCCTCGATATAATGACATAAGAGCTAGAATTTGAGGCGAAAAGAAAAAAAAAAAATAGGGTTTCCATTTAAAATGAGAAAGTTGATGTTACTTCCGGTCAGACCGGAAGTTAACTTCGACATGTCAGCTCTCATGTCATTATATCGAAGCTTCAAATTTCACAAAGCTACTTCATACAATAACTGAGATATTCCGTAGGCAATACTTCCGTAGCCACCCGGTATATTGGATGGTTCAAAATGTCCAGATTCTATCTAATTGACATTCATTGTAAATCCATAGGCCGCAAGTTTGGATGTCCATTGGATGTCCATCCTGTATATCTACTGTGAAACTACTGTGATGAATTGTATACATATAAGACAAAAATTCTGAAACTACTAGATATGAATTGGACGACTACAGTTCACCAATTGTACAACAATGTGAATGAATTGACCTCTTCATGTATACGTTTTGAACAATATGAATCGAACTCTCCCCCTATGTGTTTGAATATATTTTCTCATAATTTGGTCCAAATAATTCTTTGCTCGTTGAACACGAAACATCTAACAATCAGACATGAAACTCTATACGTCACTTTCTTGGATATTTACTATCACAATCCGTCTTTTGGGACCAATAGGTCTCAGATTATTCAGATGATGAAATGAAATTATCAAATATATACACCTGACATCAGGTGGGCACTTCGAAGGCGCAAATTCATTACTGTATGGGAGATACCCTTCAGATTTTCAGCTGTCTACGACTTGACAACCAATGACATTCCGGAAACAACAGTCATTTGGTCTAGGCGATGTCATATGCATTCTTTCAGTCTACTAGATACATTATGGATATCGATAGAAAAGGTGTCACTAATTATACATTGGATGAGCATTCATGTTTATCTGATGGATGTACAATTCATGCCGATGGATATCCAAAACTTTTTTATTGGTATCCATTGTAATAGTGTCAGTGGTATTCCATTGGATAGGCATTTTGGTTCTTCCGATGGATGTTTATTTCTTGTCCATGGACATCCGAATCTTTCTTAGGTATGAAATAGGCATTCATTGGATGGCCTGAATTATAGAGGAGGTGCCGTTTGATGAAATATATTTTTCTCACATGCCTCTAGGAGATTTGTCATTTCGTTATCGGATGACGGTCGTAATTTGCTGCCAGATATTACAAGTTAAGTAAAAATTATAATTTTGAAATCTCATCGACTCAAAAGAAAATTATTCCACCTGATGTTCCATATTATCAATTCGGTCATATCAATCTAATGAGTTTTTAGTAGATAAATGGCCCACGAAAGATATGAAAATGATCACTGCGGCATTCATTCTAGGAACTTCATTGCCAAAGATTACAGTGAAACGGTTTCGCAGTTATTTCGTACTCATATATTAGCACTGTGATATATTTGTTGATGAAGAAAGCTGTCCAATGATGGTATCTCTAAAGATGATAATGAACCAACAAGCACATTGGCCATGTCCATATATCTCCTTATGGTGACATCTTCTCTTCAATGAATGGCTGTCGTCCTATATAAATTTTGGATGCAGATTTTTCGACTATTTCAATTACATATTTGTCCTGATATAGCATATTATGCCATTGGGACCACTTCGACGACAGGTAGTAAATTGCTAGAATACTCGATAATGATAATAAATATTGCGGTTTCATCATTAGGAAGAGTGCCGATGAAATGCGGTCCTACATGGTTGCAATTACCTCCTTTCCCCAAGATCAATACAACAAATCAGTTTTTTGATGATTGACTGATTGAAATCAGAATTATATATCAAAGGAAGGAAGGAAAGCTCAAAATCATCTCCACACCATTTGAGCACGTTTTTAACTCGGTTTTTTGATGATCAGGGACACGTTTCGGTATTAGAGATCATCTTCAGCTCCATTTGAAGTACGATACAAAAAATATGGGTATTAAGGAATTGAAATTTTTTGTAAAAAAATTTTTGGAGTTGAAATAGTTTAATAGATTTATCAAGTTGAATTAGATATACCTGCCGATGCCCATAGTCACGAGCCCATGTATTAGGATATAATAACGGGTTCTGAAAAATCGTTCTGAATTTTTCTATCCGTCATTAGGTTGGCCCCTTACGAGCAATCCCTAGAATTCTTCGAGAGACTTGTGCGAGCAAGGGATGACCAAACACTTTCTTAGGTCATCAGACACATCTCTGCAGCGGAGAATTGAACTCACGTACACCAGCAAGCAAACGCGAATTAGAGTAGTGACGCCGAGGCTACCTGGGTTCTCATTGATGGAGGGCCTCGTACCATGAGAGCGCGTACAATTATATATTCGATTCAATATCATACAGCAATTTTGGAAAGAACAACCGTTTTTGAAAATGGTCCCTGTTTCATACTGAAAGCACAAATTATTGAGGCAAATATCGAATTATTGATGAGACAATCAGCCAACACGTATTTCAAATCAAACTGAAAAATTAGAAAAACAGAAAAGTCAATGACATGAGTCAAAGTCAAAGCATAGATGGGACATGAGATTATGGCATTATGAGCAAAGGCATATTGGTTAGGTTAGGTTTAGGTTAAACTTGAGTGGGCCCATGTCAGGCCCTTCATATGGCCAATTATAACATATAACTCAGATATTGTATACAAATAATTGACGAATGTTGAGAGGAGAGAAGAGATAAGTGGGGAAAATGAGCAAAACAGTAAAAAAATAATTAAGTTCTGGAATTGAAACCCATCTTCCAAGAACTCCTTCACAAACTATCCTCATACACCAAACCACTTCAGCTATGCCATCTTTCATCGAGTTTCCTTTCAGGCAGATCGCTCCATGTGGTGGTGGATAAAGTATCGTCTGATAACATTGTCATCAATTCCGGCTTTCCACAAGGATCAACTTGCCCTATCCAAGCTTTGCAGACGATGAAACTCTCCATAATCTGCATTCTCTTCTATAATTCTAATTTCTCTTCAGAAAACTGATGGGAACTTACGACGAAGGCAAGTCAATGCTGTCAATGACGATCAATTCCGGCTCTCCAATAGGATCCACTTGCCCTATCCAAGCTTTGCAGACGATAAAACTTTCCATAATCTGCATTCTCATCTAGAATTCCCATTTCTTTCCAGGAAACTCAGAACTTACGACGAAGGCAAGTCAACCCTGCCAATGACGATCTTGCTGAAGAACAGCCTGGGCATTGTCGTTCCAGATGACAACCTAGTAAGGTAGTTAGTAGGCAGTAGCATACCTCCTCGCACTAGGTCGCCTACTAGGTTTTCATTTAGATCGACAATGGCCTGGGGAATCAAAAACCCAGATGAATTCATCGCCATAAAAACTCAAGTTTGTATTTCCTCTAGAAAAGCAAAACTCAGTATGCCTAATATAACTAACAATGTCTGGTACTACCATTTCCACCGGGACCACTATATCGTTGCTCGGTATTGCCATCAACAATTCCGTGCGGAGATCTATAGATATATATTGTACACCTCAACCGCTTTTCACGATCTACAAAGCACATACACAGGCAGTTTCAGATGACGGTTCTCACATTATGGGGTTCAGCACCCAAGTATACGCTGATCCTCTTAGATTCTATCCAGAGAAGAGCCATCCGCCCGGTGGGTAATGCCACACTCACTTATACGTTGACTCCTCTAAAACACCGTAGGGAAATGGGCGACCTTTCGTTTTTTCATATATACTTCCACGGCAAATGTTCCTCAGAAATCGCTGCTATCATTCCATCACTAGAAATACCACTCAGACAAACTCGACAGGCCCAGTCAGCACATCCTCACGTTGTGAACCTTGAAATAAGTCGAACAACACTCACACAAAACTCATTCGTCTATAGAACGGCAAAGCTTTGGAATTCTATGACAGTGCAAGTATTCCCAAGAACTCATAACCTACGAATGTACAAAAAAATTCAAACACCTCCCTCCTCCCCCTATCCTTTTTAGGAACGCATGATGCTCTTGGAACTTCCATTTTTCACTATAAATGAAATGAAATGAATCATGCAATGTTGCCAAACATAAGGACGCAATAAGATACTCCAGATAGAAATACTGGAATTTCGTATATTTTTCGTATATTCCGCTCTGGCGGAAGTCTTCTGAACTACAATGTATATTTTCTGTTCATTTACGCATAATATTGCGTCCGATGTGCTACAAGACTTTTCCGCATATCTCGAGTATTTGGACAGATAGACCAGTCAATCTCAGATCTATCGATAGGTGGAGGCATGGGCTTTCAGAACACATTTTTTTACATTATTTCAAGCAGTTCTATCCAAAGTTTAACGTTGATGACATTATCGCGTCCATATATGGACGCAATAAATAGAAGGACGCAGTAATACATGTAAAAGGGCAATGATTGGACGCAATAATGATAGCAGGATGTATATATATATATATATATATCATATATATATATATATATATATATCTATTTCTATAAATTTGAAAGTTGGTGAAATAATCTGGATTTGTATTATCCGATAGCTTGTAAAGTTAGGGACTTCTGTTCTTGTCTTTAATTATTAAGTAACACTATAGTCTCGGTAACTCATCTTACCGTCAGTACCGAACTCTGCCTTTTGTCTTCAAAGTCCATATCTGAACTGTAAAATGTCAGATATAACATGTGTAGTTTGAGACAATAAGATCCTATTATTATTATTATTATTATCATTATTATTATTATTATTATAGTGACTAGTGATATATCATCTAGTATTTGTGTACAACAGTTACGAAAACTAATAAGTGGTGTGTTGTGAATCATATTGAGATTATCATAACCAAAGTGTGAAGTTTAGGAAAGTGAGGTGACATATGTAGTGAAATTGTGTAAGTGTAGGAAAGTGATGTGACATTAAATTTGAAACTGTGGAACTTTACCTATTTCTAATTTCACCAACACAAAACCTTTCAGAGTATACCATTTATTCACTGAGAATTTTCATTAGGTTCAATGTTATTCATATTTTATTTTGTTGATTATTTTCTTTGTATGATTTTGAACCAATCAGAACAATGTTCAATTTAGTAAGTTACCTTGTATAATCTCAAATATACGTGTATATACATAAAGTAACTCTACCAATCAGAAATTCAGAATAATTGGCATTTTCAAAGTACTTATTTTATTCATATTGTTACATACATATCTTGAAGTTCTTTATACTACTGATAATTTTTATCCAGTTCAATGTTTTATTTTTATGTGATATTGGCGAAAACCCACTAAAAACAAGTAACCAGCCATGGGTGCCTCATGGGTGGTCTGGAAATTTACCAATATTCGATACTCTCATGTTCCAAAATGGATATATAGGTAATTTTTTAACAATAAAAAACTCATTTAAAAACAGCTTTAGTTTGTGGTAACTAAAAAAATATTTTACCCGCCGCTGTGAGTTGCGGCTTGTCAAAGGATTTGTCGACATGCAGCCGGTTAAAATTTTTTTTTGCTTTTTCAACTGACTTCATATGAACTTTATTCTCTATGCATCAGCAAGGACTGATATGACGATAATTGGATGTCTTTGAAAATCTGAGATCCACAGGGATATGGTATAGCTAGATGCTTGCATTGAAATCAATGTGAACAACTGAAAGGGAGACTGCCGTTTTCTTGAATAGCACAGAGTATGTCAGGGACAGCTGCAACAAAGATAGATTGTGTTATGGTAACCTGTCTCTTTCACACTCATGTTGTTTAATGGCGGATTGGTGTATAAATTTCCTTTTTTCCAATGAATAGAGGACATATGTTTTTATCTGAACAGGTAAAAAAGTTAAGACATAACTTCATTGTTTTTCAATTATTTGAAATATCACTTCATTTGGCGTGTTTTGTTTTATCAAAAGGACCGAATTTGTTGGTTTGAATTCATTGTTATTGAGAAGGTTTGTGATTTCAATTTAATAAACAATGGTTATTAATTGTGTTGCCTTTGGATGCAAGAACAAGCGGAAATTGTCTTTCATGGGTAGTTTGAAAAGTGATTGAAAATTGTTCAAATTTTTATAAAAACTAGTAATTTATTCTCAGGATGTGTCTGTGAATTTTCATAACTTGGATTCTGAGAATGATGTTTTCCACAACTTTCAGCTCCTAAGTTTCAAAGTTTATTGATAATAAAAACTAAACTGTTTCAGTTGAGATAAACCTAAGGGTACTTATTCTTTATTCTAATGCAAAAACTGAAAACACCTCGGAAAACACTGAAACAAAAGGTAAAAAGCAGATTGACAATCTTGATGAGGTGCACCTAAAATAACATTTTGAAGTACATCATATTTTCTTTTCAGGTTTACATCTCCTTCTCCAGAAAGAAAAAGATGAAGGTGTACATTCTGGGCAAATATTTATCTTTAATTAAACAATTCGTCCATACATTGTACATTTATTCACCTTCTAATAATGAAATGTTATGGAAAAATAGGAAGGTAGGTACCTATAAAAGTTAGGTTCAAAATGGACCTTACCTACTCAATACCAGTCAAGAACCTCTTTTCAAATTGTTTCTATTGTTTTTCTGTTTCTTATGATAGAGCTGAGACAATGAGTTTTGCTCACCGTGTACAATATATTGTGATATTTGAATGAGAATATATAATTTTGATTTTGTATTCATTTGACTTCATAACCCTGTGAGAAGAAAAATGAAATTTCATTTTTGAGTCAATTAAAAAATCAATAATAATGTTTTATTATGATATTGTTTGTTTTATTGTCCATTTTCCTAAATGAATATTTATATTTATTAGCATATATTTATAAATGATGCAAAAATGAAAAGAGATAGGTATTTGTAACCAGTGCTGCCTGAACAATAGTAATAGTTTTGTCTCACTGGTTGTTCACAGAGGATCCCTTCCAGGATGAGTTCATTGGATGCTTGTGGAGTGTTCAAGCAGTTCAAGTGAATGCCATCAGATGGGGCTATGTGATATTTTCTATATTATATTTCCTACAGGAAATTACCTTGGGAAATACAAAAATTAATCATCATTTGAATCACTTGGTGAATCTATTTCATGTTTTCCTCATTTTTCAAAATCAGAAAAAAAGGTGCTGAATGGCCATGTTGAGGGTTTCATTTAGAAAATCAAGAAGCTTGTATTATTAAGGGGTTTTGCCCTATTGAAGAATTCAACCTGTGAGGATTTTCACAAATGTCTCTTTAATGTGATTATATTTTGTTGTTGTCAAAAATTCAATCATTATAAATTGTAATCAGTTATGGAAAGCAATAGTATAAACCCAAATGAGAAATTTCCTAAGAGAATATTGAAATACAGTTAATTTGTAATACCTCTGGTAATACAAAGTGTCAGTTCACAAACAAGGTTTTGTATTACATACCAACAGATTCAACCGAGGATTCAACTCACTATTATTGATTGTAAGTGTAAGACTATGAGTAGGTACTATCAAGGATATGCCTACTCATGTGCAGATATATGTTTCATAGGTATTTATTTTGTATATTCTGCTAGTATTTTCAGCTATTACCCCTTAGCACTCCTGTGGTGCAGTGTGAAATCAGAAAACTAACCACAGAAAATGTTTATAATGGAAAAAAAGGTAAAACTAAATTGCTGAATTAATGGATCAAGAGGATACCTACCTGAATACCTCAGTCAATACATAGGTACTCAACTTGCCTTGATACTCTGCTAGATACATACTGTTTGAAACAGAATATAACAGTGCACCACCCTATTAATAAGACATGACTCAGGTGGTTATGTTACATCATGAATAAGAAGACAGTTGGAGAAAATAAATTATTAACCATTCATCTTTTGTAGAGCACACATTGTAAATTGGCAAACTTTGCATAGTGTTTCAGTAACCATAGTCTAATAATACCTATTCAAGTACTCAACAAAGTAAGTACCAAAATATGAAAACAAAAGATTTCAATAGGAGAAACTGGTAAAGGGCTTGAATTTGAATAAAACAGCTTGATTGGGTATTCTCTGCATAGTAAACTGATTGCACTTCATACACATTGATAGTAGTACACAAATAAGTAAGCATCATATTATTATGTACCTGTCTCAAATGTAAAAGGATGAGGATGATGAACCAAATTTTTCCTACATTATTATTGTAATGACCTATGTTCATAAGACGCCCTCCTAAAAAACTAGTTTAAGAAAGTTAAAAAAATCTTGTTTTCCTTTGACTCAATCATGGACTGTGTGATATAGTTTTACTTTTCAGATTGAAATCAGAGAGTATACCCAATTTATCATTTCATAGAAGGTTTCACTCGAGGTTTCACTTGATAGTTTCATATTTTCATTCACCTCAACTATATACTGTTGTAGTATAGCTATTATCTCAGGTTGTTGCTGTAGCTTAACACCATATTACCTGCTTCCTGCTTCTAAAATCAAACTGCCTACCTGTTATTTGGACCAAAAACATCACACTGTTATGTTGATGGTTGTCTTGTTCATGTCTTTTCATAGGTGATTAATAGAATAGATTAGAAAAGCACTTCGCGAGAATTGTTCACTCAACTATACTCTTCACTTCAGTAAACACTAAACTAAACAATACTTTTTTAGTTTTTTGAGGCAATATTTGTCACTTTTAGTCACAGACATGTCAGTCAATTTGGGAGTTATCTGAGATTGTCATATTGTCAACTTCATTTCAGAATTTTTGCACTCCCCTTCCTTCGTAAATATTCCACTCGATGTTCGAGTTCATTAGTTCCAAGTTCCATAAATTATCAACACATTGCCCACCCAATACTCGATACAAGCACAAACGAACAAGCCCTTTAGTTTATCAGTTTAATGTTCGATAGTTCATTGGATATGACTGACGTCTAGAGACAGGGCGCATCTAATATTGCCGCGACTGTACTTACAGTCGTATTCAATAAAAAAGCGTACAAGTATTAAAAAGAGAGGATTTCGGGATCCTAGTTCTAGTTGTGTAAAACTGGCTCAGCCAATGCTTTGTGTTTTCGATAACCTATAACAACTATTGTCAACATTTGGTGAACAATCATTCCCGATGGCCCGTTTTATGCAGAATAGGATGACGTTAATTCCTCTCTGTAATATTCTTGTACGCTTTTTTTCAATGCGACTGTAACACAGAATAAAGAAGGGAAAATAAATATCGTTTCTGCCTGAAAAAGGAGACTTCTTCACCTTTTCGCGGTCTGAGTGAACCTTTCTCCAAAAATAGTTATTTGTTTAACTAGGCAGCAAAGTAGTAGATCGACTGCCGAGGCTGAATTCATAGCCGAGCGTAGCGAGGCTAGGAATCTAGCTAAGTCAATCTAATTTGCTGCCGAGTTGAACATATAATTTTTTCTCCGATTTCCATAATGATATATATCTCTTTATTTTTCCTGTAGTGTTCAATTAAAATGAAATTTGATTGAAATCGCAGTTGTTTGAATGGTTGGTTGCTATGGAAATGTCCATAATAATTATAGTTTGATAATTCATGAAATTTCTGACAGTTGTGCGAAAAAATATCGGTATATTCAAATTATTATATAATGGACAGTGTTAGCGACCTGGAAGTACTTAAACCTCCAGAAATAAGGGAGGTGACAAAAATATAGAGTTGAATTTGTTGCCGAAGAAGTCTCGGATGAAATATGAAGGAAATTATAAACGAAGTATAAATTATTAATTTTGCTGATACATATCAATCAGCAAAGTAACCAATTTGCTCCCTAGGGAGCAAAGTACCCACTTTGCTGCCTAGGCAGGAGAAGTAATACTTTGCTGATTGATATGTGTCAGCAAAATTAATATTTGCTGCCAATCGGAGAAAAAGTATATTTCCTGAAAAATTACCTGTTATTTTTTAAAGAAACTACTTTTTCTGAACCATCTAACCTACCTCGGCCAGAATCAATCTTCATCCTAAAAATAAATATATTTTTTGGATAATTACTAGAGAAGAAAGGAGAATACTTTTTCCAAACAATCTAACCTGACACGACATGAATGAACCTTCTTCACTTACTGACAGCAAATTGAAATTTGAAGTTGATCTCCCTGAGGACGGACTCGGAACCTCAGGCATAGCAGACGGATGCTCAGGTTGCTAAGCCGATTGACATCGATTTATTCACATATCAAGAACATTCACAAACAAACACTGGCGATAAAAAAAGTACATAAATAAAATCCTAATTGAGGAGCAGCTGAACAAAACGGTTTAAATCCATAATATATGATTTCGAGTAAAAGATGAAAAACTGGTTGAATCAGATATAATCTAAAACAGATTTTCATTCGGTTACAAATCGAAATGAATAACATTCTCGGAAAGGTTGTGTTGTGTCCTGAGATGATAGACTAATTATTATGTAGTGCTCTTTTTATATAGATTGATTCAGTTGGTTAGCAACAGCTAGAAATAATTTCTATAGTTACAAGTTCTTTGTTTTGGTAACTGGGAAATATAATAAACAGTCCGATTTGAAAAATCTGAAACGAAGTTGTATTTGAATTTGTCGCTCATTCTCAATACAACATTTTGCCGACGAGGATGGGATAGTAAACCCCGCATCAACGGAAACCCAGATAGGACAGAAGACAGAACAATCTTCTCGGAAATATAAAAATTCCATATCAGAACAGCCTCCAGTGACCCAAACACCGTACCAGGTAACGGATATGGCATCGCTGGGTAGTATCGAACCTTTCAACATCGACAATCCATCAGGATGGGAAAGTTATGAGGAGAGAGTGGATTTTTTCATGGCTGCAAATGGCATCACAGACGGTGATAAGAAGAAAGCTGTGTTCCTCAGCCTCTGTGGTTCAGCTACTCATGAGGTACTACGTTCCCTCATTGCCCCAACGCCAACAAAAGACAAGACGTATGACCAGATCATAACCACTCTCAGGGATCATTACGCACCGCGAACTTCAGAAATATTATGCCGATTCAGATTCCACCGCCGTGATCAGTTAGCGGGAGAAACGATTGCCGATTTTCTGAAAGAACTGCGACATTTAACGGAGCATTGCGGTTTTGGCGGAAATTTGGAAGACATGATTCGCGATCGCCTTGTATGTGGAGTACGCGACGAAGCACTTCAGCGCCATCTATTGGCAGAAAAGAATTTGACATTCAGCATGGCACAGGAAACCGCGCTAGCTTTTGAGGCCGCTGCAAGAAGTATGATCCTGTTGAAGGGATCCTCATCGTTATCAACCGAAGCGGATGTGGGGGTGCACCAATTGCGAAACAATGTTGGTTTCCAGCTCTTGGACTGATGATTGCAGGAGTAAACAAACTCTTCAGCGTTCCGGACTATGTTGCAGAATATCCTCAGGCTTTTGACGGAAATCTGGGTTCATTCAAAGGTCCACCTGTTAGTTTCAACTTGAGTCCAAACACCATACCTATGGCTCTTAAAGCAAGAAAAGTACCATTTGCCCTTAAAGGATAAAGTAGACCAGGAAATCGACAGATTAGTGGAACAACGAGTGCTTGAACCAGTGGCACACCCCAGATGGGCAACTCCTATTGTGGTGGTAATCAAGAGCAGTAATGAAGTGCGAATATGCGGTGATTATCGCAGTACACTCAATCAAGTTTTGCATGCTGACACTTATCCCGTTCCATCAGTACATAGTATCCTTGCTACCCTGGCTGGTGGTAAAGTCTTCGCCAAGTTGGATATGCAGCAGGCCTATCTTCAGCTGAGTGTGGACCAACAGGCTGCAGATGCCCAGACCATCATCACACATCGAGGTGCTTTCAAATGTAACCGGCTGCAATTTGGTGTTTCTATTGCACCGCAAATATTTCAACGTTTTATTGACATGCGATTAGCAGGGATATCTGGGGCTATTCCAAATTATGATGATGTGCTGGTAGTCGGCAGCTCGGATGAAGATTTGGAGAACAAGCTGAGAGAAATTTTCAGACGTTTAGTGGAGGATGGTCTCCATCTGAGGAAAGACAAATGCATTTTCCACTCAAGAGAAGTAGCTTTCCTTGGATTTAAAATAAGTGCATTAGGAATCCAACCATCCCAAGACAAGGTGGATGCCATCAATAATGCACCTGAACCAACCAACAAGGCTGAATTACAGGCTTTTCTCGGTTTGGTAAATTTCTATGATGTTTTCCTCAAGCACAAAGCCACAATCGCCGAACCACTACATAGATTGCTACATAAAGAGGTGAAGTGGTCATGGGGACCTGAGCAACAGTCTGCTGTTAATGAAATCAAAGCCATTTTGACCAGCCAACCACTTCTAGTACACTATGATGAGAAAAAAACACTGTGGCTAACATGCGATGCCAGTCCATTTGGAGTAGGTTGTGTACTAAGCCAGTTGAATGAACAAGGGCAGGAGGCGGCAGTCGCTTATCATAGTCGTACACTCTCAGGCCCAGAAAGAAATTTCGCCCAAATTGGTAGAGAGGCACTTGCTATGTTGGTTGGAGTTAAGAAGTTCCATGACTATATTTATGGTCGTCATGTAACCATACGAACAGATCACAAACCTTTGTTAGGTATTTTCAACCCAAAAAAGGCAACCCCAGAAGTAATGTCTCCTCGCATGCTACGTTGGTCCATCACGATGACTGCTTACCATTACGATCTACAGTATATGTTCCTGGTACAAAAATTGGAAATGCAGATGCCCTCAGCAGACTACCACTCAAAACTGTTGTCACAGACCCTCCACCTTCTGAAGAAATTTTGATGCTAGAAAATGTTCCAGAGAAAATTCTATCAGCTCAGGAGATAGCTATAGCTACCAAGAAAGATCCCATACTCTCTAGAGTGTTGCAATGGGTCTGGAGAGGTTGGCCTATAGATATTAAAGGAAATCAATCAGATTTCAGACCGTATCTACAGCGTAAAAATGAGATAACTTCTTATCAGGACTGTTTGTTGTGGGGAACACGCATTATAATTCCACCTGGGGGAAAGGAGAGAGTTCTGGAGAGTTTACACACTTGCCACCCTGGAATCGTGAAGATGAAATCGCTGGCTAGATCTTATGTTTGGTGGCCAGATTTGGACAGGGATATCGAAATGGTAGTGAATACTTGCTCAGAGTGCCAACAGAATAGAAGCATGCCAAGAAGGGCACCCACTCACCCATGGGAATGGTCAAGGGCTCCCTGGTCACGTTTGCATATCGATTTTGCTGGACCAGTCAATGGTCAGTTATTTTTGATTGTCATTGATTCATTTTCCAAGTGGTTAGAGGTGCGGTTAGTCAAAAACATCTCCACAACTACAACCATCCGGGTGCTCCGGGAGTTATTTGCTACCCATGGACTGCCTGACGTCCTAGTCTCAGATAACGGAACAGCTTTCACTTCAAGAGACTTTCAAGAATTTCTTGGCAACAACGGGATCCGGCAAGCACTAGTAGCACCGTATCATCCCAGTAGTAATGGCCAGGCGGAACGTATGGTCCAGAACGTTAAGGGGGCCTTGAAGAAAATGAGCGGTAACGATACTGAAGTCAAACTCGCACGATTTTTATCGACACAGCACATAACGCCACATACAATGACAGGGAAATCACCAGCTGAAATCCTCATGGGGCGAAGGTTGACATCGATGTTGGATAGGCTTCATCTAGATTTCGCGAAAGAAATGACCAGGAAGCAAGAGCTACAAAATCCCAAGAATTCAATTCCAAAGTTGTATAATGAAAATGATCCGGTTTTTGCTAGGTCTTATGCACCCGGCAAGAAATGGATACCATCCACGGTGGTGGAAGTCTCAGGGCCACTGAGCTATAAGGTTGGAACCTTTGAAGGTCATACGATGAGAAGACATGTAGACCAGATGCGTCCCCGTGTGGAAAAGCCACACCCAGTCCCTGAAACGGTGCCCCATGAAATAGATGTGGCGGCCAGGAATAGTATGCAGAGTCCTAGACCTGGATCTTCCCAAGTGGATATGGCCAGAGCCAAAATGCAGAGTCCTAGTCCTGGATCGAGTATGCATATTCCTAGACCTGGATCTCCTCAATTTTCTGAAACCAATGTATAATCACCTCCGTTTGCGGTGCCAAGAGTGAGCAGGCCTGTACGCAGCAGAGGTCCTCCAAAATACCTTCAGGATTACCAAACTGAGATTACTGAGTGATCAAATCTAGGGGAAGGAGTGTTGTGTCCTGAGATGATAGACTAATTATTATGTAGTGCTCTTTTTATATAGATTGATTCAGTTGGTTAGCAACAGCTAGAAATAATTTCTATAGTTACAAGTTCTTTGTTTTGGTATCTGAGAAATATAATAAACAGTCCGATTTGAAAAATCTGAAGCGAAGTTGTATTTGAATTTGTCGCTCATTCTCAATACAACAGGTTGGATGGTGATATTCTCCAAACTCAACAGTATATTTTATTTTATTTTATTTTATTTGTATGTAATCTTACAGAAATAAATCCAATAATCGATTACAATTATTTCCTTAAGACTAATCAGATTTCAGTGAGCAGAGAAACATTATCTATAGTGGTAAATAAGAAAAGAAAAGTATATATTAAGTAATTCAGTTGTGAAAATGTGAAACGAATTTTACCTAACCCAAATACATAATGCTACAATACAGGCCTAGAATGTTTTAAGTTGTATGATGATATGCAGTAGATTATTAATTTGATTGACTCATATTATAATATGAAAATATTCTTTGCTTAACAACATTGAACGTTTTTCGAAAGATGTCCAACTTTAATTCATTTACCAGTTAACAAATCCTATATACAGGAGCATTCAAACCAAGATTCGTTTTCGGTCTTGGCAGAAAAAATATGGGGATATCTCTATTAACATAGTGTGCTTGAGGACGAACTAACTTTCTTGAAATTACCGGGCAAATGGCTTGTCCATTAACTAATTTATGCAAGAATAGTACCGATGCTATTTCTCTTCTATGTTCTAATTTAATTAATTTAAACTCATTCAATAAAATTCCATATGGTATATCAAAATAAAACACTTTGTGTTTTTTATAATATAGGTACCTCAAAAATTTCTTTCGGACCTTCTCCAATCCGTTTTTATAACTCTCGTAAAAAGGAGACCATACTGCCGAAGCATATTCCAATATGCTTCTTACATAAGCATTATACAAGAAACACAATGTTTTTAAGTCATTGAATTTGCAAGAATTTCTTGTTATAAATCCATCAAGTATGTTGTTCGCCCGTTTAGAGATATTATCTATATGTGTATTGAAGTTCAGTTCATTATCCAAATAAACACCCAAATCCATAGCTCCAGTTTTTTTTGTAAGGCTGTGTCAATCAATTTATATGTAAAGTCCACTATATTTTTCTTTCTAGTAAATGTTAGGAAGAAACATTCTCCAACATTGAAGTATAGGTTGTTATTTTCAGACCAAGACATTATTCTGTTAATATCCTTTTGTAAGTTTGCACAATCTGATTCATTGACGATTTTCGCATAAACCTTCAAATCGTCAGCGAATAATTGGCATTCAGAAGTTTCAAGAATATCCGGTAGGTCATTTATCATGCACAAGAAAAATATAGGCCCTAAGTTTGACCCTTGTGGTACTCCTGAATTTGTGAAATATTCACAAGATGTACCTCCTTTATATACTACATACTGTTGACGATCTTCGAGATAGGATGCACAGAGTTTCAACAATTTATTAGAAAATCCCAATTCAGACAACTTACTGAGAATTATATCATGGTCAACTTTATCGAACGCCTTTGCGAAATATGCATTTACTCACCTCTTTTTGTTGGATTTATGCCAGTTTGCTCAATCAATGTGTGTATTTATTTATAGCATTTTGCTCAAATATCGATGGATTTATTCCGTTTTGCGCGATCAGTTCTTGGATTTATTGCATTCTGCTCAGAAAACATTTTTTTTCAATATTTCTTCAAGCAAGATGGCCATCTCTAGATAATTTACTCAGCTGAATGAAAACATTTACAGATGACTTCCTTGAGAACAAAATCATTCAGTGAAAACTTTTCTGTGAATTCATTTCAGTGACAACCTGCCAATGGATTTAACGCATTTTGCTCGAATCTCCATTTTCGATATGGCATATTCAAATGGATCCGAAGCGTTTTGCTCGAAGTGAACATCATGGATCGTGTATTGACCAAAATGTATCACTTCAGTGATATTCACTCGAAAAATGTTAAAATTGGAATTAATGCATTTTGCTCAGTTGCTCCTCTCAATTATGACATGTATCAATAGATGAACGTACAAGACATTACAAATAAAAAATACATTTCAGGCCTTTACGTAGGCGCCCAGAGGTTGGCCACAAGTGGCGCAGGGAAGGTGGACTTTATTTAACAAGTTTCTGCCGTCGAAGTTGATGTTCAGAGCTATCATCTCACCTAGGATGAATCGGGCGAATTGCTCAGGACGAGCGAAAATTCAAATACGGATTGTTCCTTATGAGTTATCTCCATAATTTAACGTTTTGATGTTTGTGGAAAATAAAGACAAAAACAACAATTTCGGTAATTCAAGAGCATATTGCTTGGTTGAAGGGGTGGGGGGGGGAGTGGTGGTTAAGATGGGTATCGGAGGATAAATAGGGATTAGGACTGAATTTTGTGCACTATCGAGTTTGCGTCACTGAGTACGCATATACGTCTGCCTGGAGGCCAATCCAATACTGGATCATACTGATAGGCCCGCCTTGGACCGATACATTCGAAAGTTGTTCAGTCGGTTTGGGTAGACCAGACAGACTAACCAGACCACCATCGAGTCGGGAATTTAACCCGTTTAGTGGCTGAAAATATCGCGAACTTCGTATATTAACCCATGCTTTCTGTATAGGCATGATATCTGCCCTAATAGAAGTCATATTGTCAGTGACATGGCTATCGCGTATTTGATATATATATAATATTGTTTGATATTTTCAGGATATGATCCCTGATAAGGGGCAGATCATGACACTTTGGCGTGCATATCCGTCACTCGAGAGTATCTATTAACGTTAGTATTATACGGAGTACCTTATTCTGCAGTATTTGTAACCTACCAATATGAGTAGGTGAAATACTACAGAACACCGGTCGCGAAGCCAAACGCTCACTTGAAAATCTCACTTTCCAGAGATAACTGCATCTCGCCAACAGCGGCAGCTAAAACGCCAGCAACAGCAGACGTGACGACACCTGTGGGATCTCATTTGTGTCCTAGTCAGGCTGTCAGTCTTGCATGCAGACTGTAATAGTACTGTGATGCAGACTAGTATCTTGAGCTCAACCCGCTGGACTGTTCGAGCTCATCAAATAATCCCGTTGAGTCCGTGACGGCTGAATATCCAGACTGTCCTCACAGGTTTCACCGTGAGCACAGTCTAGATATTTGGTCGTCATTGGTTCGGTGGCCTGGGTCCGTTTCGTTCAGCAGACAGTTCCCATACACTACGTCTAATATTCTGTCTCCCAACATATTCCTGAAAAATATATTCTTCTCAAGAAATTACTTGAGAGAACAATGAGACTATTTCTTCTGAATAATCTTATCATTCAAACCTAACTCTGACTATGAATTCCTTCAAATTAACATAACTCGGCCTGAATGAACGATCTTCCTAGATAATTAATACTGAAAAGTACTCGATTGAACTTCGAGCCGCCCCAGGTAGCACAGGTTAGTGGAATGACGTCATAATGACGTCTTTTTTAGGTCATTATTGGTCAATGACGTCCTCGACTTCAGAGGGACCTAAAAATGACGTCATATTTCATGACGTCTTATTGACGTTCAATATAGGACGTCTTAATGACGTCCCTACAAAGTCGTATATCCAACCAAATGAAGAAAAATCAGTCGCTTTCTTACTTTTTCATCGTTTGTTAATTGTACGTACTAAATTTGTGTTTGTATATAGAGTGTTTTCGTGAGCACTGATGAACAAATTTATTTTCAGCCAAATTATGGATGATATCCACGTTTGAGTTATGACCATAACGACAATTTTTTTGAATAGAGCACCTTATATATATATAACTCAATCTTTGGAATAACCATGGGAAGCAGAATTCGAAAATGTTTAACACAATCATGTGGATTGTATAGGTAAGTGCGTCCAATAAATTAGATGCTCTCGTGAAGTAGTGGATAAATTCATTATTATCCAATATCTATCTATCTTATATATATTTCTGAGAAAACAGGAGAGGCTTTTATTTCTAATTCGTCATTTATACGGAGGAATCATCAAATATACAGGATGATACACGTTTGTATTATGACGTACACGACACATTTTTCAAACGGATATATATTATTGAATTTTCGTAATCAAATGTACATCGCACAAAGGGTTTGTATACAGGCGTTCGTTAAATTCAGTTCTCTCGTAAAATTGGATCGCCATTAAAATATATAGATGACGTAATTTCTCCTACACGAATCATTCTGTATATATTGATTTAATATGAGATAAAGCTTGAATGAAAATAAAATTCTACGGCTTCGAGCATTATTCTCTGAAAAAAAAAATGTTTTTTTAATTTTCAACAAATTTATTCGCAACTTCGCAAAAGAAATTAATTCAACGAACGCACTGTATACAGACTCATATATTTTTGAATCCAGCTTTAAATAGAGACTCCAAAAATCGAATAATTTATAGGGTGTTCCTTTGAAAAAATATGGTCGTGGACGTTGTAACTCAAACTTGAATCACCCTGTATATTCAATTTCTTCTCAATATTGTTGGTAATTTAAGATGAAAATCGACCTATTTTGGAAGATTCCTCAGCAAGGAATGTATGGTTATAATAGTACATTGATTGCATGGCTACTTTATTTTCTTCACGCGAGATGACTCAATTTAACGGACACACTGTATACAAACCCTATGTGTAATATATTTTTAAATTCAGATTTCCATGAATATTTCAAAAATTGAATGTATCTTATATGGGTTATTATTATTGTTTCCAATTGAAAAAATTGCCGCAGACGTCAAAACTTAAACGTGGATCACCCTGTATATATATGATTCTTACTTTCAAATGTGACAAATCGGAAATAAAATCGACCTGCTGCAGAGGATTTTTCAGAAATGGATAGTTTAGCTAAAAATAAGTTTATTAGCTTACATCTCACCGACGCTCGCTACATAATTTTAGGTACAAATACGAGTAGCTAACAATATTCTCATATAGAGATTCATAGGTAGTAGCGATAGCGCTAGGATTCAACAGGACTGCCCGGGAGGACCATCAACCAAGTTACCACAACGTATAGTTACAAAATGAATGTCATCAAAGGTTTGTGGTGTATTATCATGTACCAATAATACCGTATATATATAAACCTCCTAATTTTTTTTATTTCGTCCTTTATTGGTCATTCTGCGACGTCATTATGACGTCTAAGTATGACGTCATATGGCTGTGACATTTTGACGTCATTATAGGGTCTCTCAGACGTCATTTTAGGACGTCCACTTCGTCATTTTATGACCAAAAAATGACGTCAATTGGACGTCACTCTGCTACCTGGGAGGTGTCACATGCTAACGATTGGCTCACTGTACCACGATCTCACTCGTTAATTTACGTTCGAGGAATGGATTTTGAACACGCATCGTGTACACAGTCGTGCGTTGAAAGCCAAAATATTAGATGTAGTGCACGGAAGCTGCCTGTAGTCATTCGTTCAAGAGAGCCACGTGGAACATCCGATATTTCTTCTTTCTCCATAGTTAGAACAGAGATGTATTTTTTTACATCTCTGTTAGAACCTTCGAGTAGCTCGATAACTCAGTGGTCTGTGTATCCGACTTCCACGGCGGTGGCTCGCATTCAAATCCCTGTGAGGTGTAATTCTTCTCTTTTTCCTTGATTTGTAGAACCCTAATCAAAAGTTCAGTTAAACTGGTCACTATTTCATTGATTTCAGGTCTCAAAATACAAATAAAAAAATATCAAACATTATTCAAGTTCTCTTGATCTCCCTTTCATTGTCCTCATTTCTCCCCCACGTGCTCTCTCCTATTCCTCTTCTTCTTCTGTTTCTTTTTTTTTTTAGGTACGGACACCTACAAATTACGATATTTTTCTTCCTCATAATTATATCCTTCTGTTTTCACCAAACTAATTCTTAGAAAAATATACTTTTCAGGAAAAAGATTCATACAGGCCAAGTTAGGTCAAAAGTAGTCCCTTATCATGCCGAAACAATATTTTTTGCCTCATAATACATAACCTTGATAACCATAAGATTTGGAAATGAGTAGATGGTGTACTCAACTGATGTGCTTTTGTTTCAGGAATTCTTCTCGACCTCTCGAGTCTCAAGAATAATGGTTTCGGCGATCTTCTGATAAACGGCGATATTGCACAACTATGACATCTGTCAATTTCCAAAGTACCGCCAATTTTTTGAATCTCGAGTGAAATGAACCCACTTTTGCATGTGTTTCGCGTACCTGAAATGCTATTTGCCATTATATTTTCACTCGTCCTTCTCACAGCAGCAATTGAGCAGCAATAGCAGCATCACCATCTTGCGGAAAACAGTGGATTCAACGTCTCTTCCAATGTGACGTAGAGAAATCATAGTAAGCGGTCGAGTGATTTTTCAATACGTTAAAGTAGGGAGTTGAAGCAATGCAGAATGCGTAAGCGTAAACGTAGAATTTGACATCTGAGCATGCGCAGTATGCGAATTTCCTACGCCAGGACGTAGGAGATACGTCTGACGTATGTTTACGTCTTGCTACGCTGGCACTGACCTATCTAAGCGAATAAAAAACGATAACTATTCGGTTTTAACTTCGACCTCACTTTTATCACATGAAATCACATTTATTTTTTATTGCGCTTTGTTCTTGTGTTGTACTTCGAGGAAATCATGGATAATTCAAATAAAGAATTCTCTTTTCCTTGGAAGATGATTCGCATCTAGCAAGGAAAGTTGTAGGCCATAATCCCAACGAAGCCACGGGCCGTTGGAACCTCATCCAAATGAATATAATGTTTATTACTGGAAAACTTAGCTTCCTGGTATTCCTAGGGTTCTAGCTAATCTTGGAATGTAATTTTTCGCAAATCGAAATAGATTTTCACATTCTATTTCAAATAAATTGTTCAAATTGATATATCTCTATATCTTCGATTACCTAAATTGTCGTTCTCATTCAGTACATGAAGGATGAACATATCATCTAGGTCATCGTTACTCTTAGCATCGCTGGAACAATAGGTCGCGTGCACGATGACCGACCCTGGAGGCAAAATATTGAAACACAACCTCATTCTTCTGTGAATTATTGAAACACAACCTCACTTTTTCATTTGGTTACAGAGAAATCAAAGGATTGAAATAGTTTTTCACAATATTTTGGCATACGAATCGTGTTTTTTGCACTATTCATCAACTCAAGCATGCCTTCGCATTGTGCTGTTGTACCGGGTGATTCATTAATAAGGGTAGCGAGGTACCATATCTCAGGAACTAGAAGTCGTACGAGGTTGAGAAAAAAATTCTATCGAGGAAATCGACCAAGGGAAATTGCTGGAAATAGTTTTTCAGTTCGTATATCTACCGCTGGAGGGCGTAATTGCTATGGTCGTATAAAAAATTGATTTTTTCAGCGAATTTTTCAACATGAGCTGAGGAACAGAAGCTATCACGCTTATGCTGTTAAAATAGTGCATCTTTTTGTTCCTACACTTCTATTCGTACGATGTGAAATAAGGGCGGTAGACGAGGTTGAACGTTTCCTGACTAAAATACCTATACCTTTGATTTGACTGAACTGAATTCAGCAAACGTCTCGTTCGAGAGAGTGATGTTTGTTGATTGAATTGAAGGAACACCAGTGTCATGCTGGTTCCAGCTGCACTCACTAGGGGGCCTAATTAAAACATTTCTGAATTTTTTGATTTTACCCCAAAATTTTGAATGAAATGATATAATTATTTCATCAGTTTCGGAAAGTGAATGAAATTTGCGAGAAATTAATTCAAACCGCATGTTGATATCTTCATTCGTTTCAAAGTTATCGTCTGAAGAATATTTATCAATGAATTTATTGAAGAAATAATTAATTTTTTTATCAGCATCCAAAGTTCCGTGGTCAAGCATGCCATGCCATGAACAAATAAAGGAAGACAGTTGCAAACTTCAATCTCATAATAACCTCGTCTACCGCTCTTATTTCACATCGTACCAAAAGAAGCAACAGCATTAGCGTGATAGCTTCTGTTCCTCAGCTCATGTTGAAAAATTCGCTGGAAAAATCAATTTTTTATACAATCATAGCAATTACGCCCTCCAGCGGTAGATATAGAAACTAAAAAACTATTTCCAGCAATTTCCCTTGGTCGATTTCCTCGATAGAATTTTTTTCTCAACCTCGTACGACTTCTAGTTCCTGAGATATAGTACCTCGCTACCCTTAATGAATCACCCGGTACAATGCACAAAATATGCAGCAAGAGACTAAGGAATATGATTTTTCAGGTAAATAGCAATCTCACATAGTTATCATTATGAAATGTTGTCATTCCTTATTAAAATTCCTTCTGCCTTCTGCCACTCCTGCAATACAAGCTAATACTACTAATAGATTGAAAATATCTACAACACACACGATCGTCAGCATGAATCCAATATTCTTGCATTATTTTTAAAATTTCAGGTGTATTTCTATTAGCTCCTATAGCAGAAGGAATTCCGATGAGAAATCAGAGAAATTACCAAATTTCAAAAATGAAAACTATAGGTGAGTGACTATTAGTAGGTACTTACTTTTAAATCATAATGTACCATCCGGATTCCTTCATCTTCCGCTGCAGTTTTTGTGCATTTTACAACAGCACAATAATGTGATTGCATGAGCGAATTGATGAATAGCGGAAAAATACGATTCGTATGCCAAAATAATTGTGAAAAACTATTTCCATCACTTGTAAACAAATAAGAAAAGTGACGTTGTGTTTCAATGTTTTGCCTCCAGCGTCGGTCATCTGACAGTTCTTGCACGCAACCCATATCTGAGCAAGCGAAGACAAGGGACCCTAGCGAAGACTAACTAACTAACAAATCAAAATAACCGAATGGAAAAGAGAAATAGGGTAAAATCAGCCTTGGTCTTGTATCTTGTATGTACGTAAAACATCTACGGTAGCTTTAACGCTACTTTTCATTGAATACGTACGTATTTCTATTCACGTTTACGTCCATACGTAATTGCAAGTTTTTGTATTGGCTTCAACTTATTGCCATCATCAGATCTTGAATGACTGGCAAGAGGCGTTTATCAAATCATGCATCGGTTGTAGGTGAACCATAAACAGTGGCGGCGTGCAAATTCGTGGTGAAATGTAAATGTACACCAGTGGCATTGTAGCATGTAAATTTTCATTACTGTATTATTTTGTCTGATTCTATAATATTCTGTAATGCTGAGCACATCTGACAGGATATTTTGTCACAATAACATGGTTAACATTTTTCAATAACATAAATTGAACTCAATCTGCTTCATATTATTCAATTATTCTCGATCAAACCTGATATGTGGATACACACCTGAGATTTCACACTGTACATATAATAAAAATACAATTTCTATAAATACATTGATGTCTTTTGCTATATCTGCTTTGTTGTGATCCAAGTAGAAGGATGATTCGGATGGTTTTTACAGAAACTCATCTGAAAGAGATAAATGATATAAAGTAATATGAAATACCATTTCAGAGACATTCTCATACTCACTTTTCACACTGCTATTTCCACTTGAAACTTCATCACAGTAGGACGATAGGTATTGGATTTTCCAGGAATACTGATGCGGATGGTTTCACTAGGAATCGACCATGGTGAATCAATTAACTTCGTTTGGCATTATTTTCTTGATTGACGCATTTGATAAATTCAGGTTGATGTTTTGGGATGTTTTGATCTTGTTGATCTGTTATTTCGCTTTACGTCAATTAGCTATGTCCTTAGATCATCATCGTCGAACCAACAAGACGAGTATATGTGAAGAAAGGTGTGACGTCATTTTAGTCATCAATTCTGATTGGTTCAGATAGTCATCTGGGAAGAATCAAGTCTCTGGAGGGAGTAGCGATAACGTCTTTTATTTTGGATATTCAAATTTTCCGCCAATTTGAAAAGCGGAAACTGTTAAGTTGTTCTCGAAGTTTCTGGAAATTTGGAGAAGGGATTTCCTTTCTGGTCGTGAGACAAGAGCTCACTTCAGAAAATTCTTCGTGGTGGTCAAGTGCCATTTTTGTGGTGTGAACCGGCTTCTGAAGTCCTGTACCGCCTGGCGTTCTGGATCACATCAGGATATCCTGGATTTGCTGCTGATCTACAAGGACTGCTGGACTCTACAGATTTTTCTGGTTTTGGTTTAAGAGGCAGGATCTTCATGGTTCATCACCCAGGCAGCCACGTGCCTACCTGCATCGTCATTACGGCCATTTCAATCCCCAACCCTTCATAGAAGGTGAGTCTCGCTTTATTTCCACGATTTTTCTCTCTGCAGTCCAGAAATTCAGTACCTCATTTTCATGAAATATTTAAGGGTTTTTTACCGGGAGTTTTTTCACCGGGAGTTTTCTACCGGGAGCTTTACTGGAAGTTCTATAACGGGAGTTATCCTACCAGGAGCACTATTCTTCCCAGGAGTATAATTGCTCGACCAGGATCTGTCAATTCTACAAGGCCTTTGGTGGCTGTATGGTAGTCTGGAATCTGGATATCGTCCCCTACTTGTTCCTGATGATGGATTTTCAAGGTGGAAATACGACAGCTCTGTCAATGTCATCTGACATCCATGGATGTGAAGTCAGCACCCCGCTCTCCGCAGCAGCTTCATCTGGTGGCACTATGGCACTAAAGCCATTTATCAAGGATAACTGGTGTAGGACACACCATACAGGTTTTTGACATGAAAATATATTTTTATTTTTCATTTTTATTCACTCATATTGCCCATTGCTAGTGTGTATAATGGACCATTTTTAAATCATAGCCAGGTCATAAATTGATAAAATCACACATGAAAGGTACATACTTCCCCTCCACATAGTATACTATGCGCTGGTAGAATTATTCACATTTAATATTTGTTTTAAAATCTGCTATGAATATAAAACGTCCTTACAGGAGCTTTTGAATTTTCAAGTACAGTATAAGGTTGATTTATATATATTTTCATCCACATAATAGCAGGCAACAACAGTGTAGTGAGTAATATTTTTTGATTATATATGCATATTTGTCAAAACCTGTGATGTGATATATGAGTCCAATCATCATAATTAAATGTTTTGGGTATTGTATATGACTGTTTTATTTGTTTATTGACATGACACTCCAACTCACAACATCTCTAAGGTAAATTTAGGTCTTTTAGTCTGGGAGAACAATTAATATTATTCATTATCTGGTTGCTCAACTTTCCAGGTAACTTTTCATTTGAATTAAAAGTTGCAGTGGCGCCCCATCTTTTTTTGTTTAACCTTATGATTGCTAGATAACTGAATTTTTGCTATTTTAACTCATTTTGATAACTCGAACCCATAGTGCCTACTGACGAAGAGCTGCCGTTCGCAAATGCACCTATTTTTCATAAAAGTAGGGCTGCAGCATATCGAGAAGGCAAGATGCAAGTATCAAAAATTCAGATGACTGTATAATGAATATCCAATGGGAAATTAGGAAGATATAAGTGAATGGATATCCTGCTCATTTTTTTGCATTCTACATGTCTGATCATAGTTTTTAAGAAATAAGTTCACTGCACAAATATGGAATTAATTCAAAACGAGGTAATTTCTCATATTATTATTTTTGCACATTCCAATTGAATTATCATAGTTCATGGTTTGAATAAGTATCTCAATCGCATCCACTGTATCAAATAGCTTACGTAATATATCAATCAACGCCGTAACACAAGCTATCTTTGTTGCAGCTGCTCCTGACACACTCTGTGCTATTCGAGAACGAGAAACCAGCAGTCTCCCTTCCAGGTGTTCATATTGAATTCATTGGCTCATGAGTGAGAAGCTCCGCTATATACGGGGCTCTGTCGTGAAAATATAATCTGAATATAATACATAATTTTTTTAAAATGATGAATATAAGCATAGAAGGTCCGTTCACGAGATGCATAATATATAGATATTATATTTCCATTATTCACAACTTATGAAGAAGAACAAGAACAATATATGATCTAAATAACGAACTAATTGCCGCTATTATTATACGAAAGGTGCCTGTCTCGATATTTCTCAGAAGAGCGACTCAAAGAGAACGTTGTTGTTTATTTTGGCTTTATCATTAACATTCATGATGTTTCATTTTATTTCAATACAGCGTAGCCTCGTGGTCAACGCCAATGTTCTATCCACGTTAGATTGTCGGTAGGTGGGTTGATGGCCTAAGAAAGTGTTTGGGATCACACAAGTCTCTTGAAGACTTCTGAGGTTTGCTCGTGAGGGGGCAACCGAATGATGGATAAGAACAATTTTAGAACAATTTAGATTTTGACAATAAGTCAATGTAGTGGAAGTGGAACATACTATTAATATTCAATGGGGGACTTCGTTCCAAGTTGCCAACTTCAAGAATGTACCAATGATGTCTACCACTGAGGAATGTGAATTTCCGAATGATTCTGGTAGCAAAAGGTTCGTTATGTTATGAAATGTTGTAAAAAATCTTCCGGGCTCATACGATTCCTTAGAGTTTACAAAAATTCACATTTTGGAAACGTGGCTTCTGATTGGTTGGTAATTATGTTGGTATTGCTGTCAAATGTCAAAATTGTCAAATTGAACAAAGACAAAACAGACAACGCAACGCCACACGCCACGCCATCTTCTATTACTTTGTTGTGCTTTGTTTGATTATTTGTTGTTGATTTTTTAATATGTGCTTTTGAACCTTTTTGAACGTGTTTTTGTATTAATTTCAAGCTTGTTTTGATTTTGACGTATTCGTTTCATTTTCAATTGTTTACATATATTCCTTATTTGTTTGGAGCATATTGAAGTGAGTAGAAAATTCTTTGGTAGAACTACACAACTTTCATTCACAACTATTAACTATTTATACAAATGGCATTGCTTATGAAAGGTACTTATTTGTTTCTTTTATAGTTATATCCAATGACTTCCTTACGCCCTGAAGACGTTCCAGGTGCAATCTTGAGGCATCCGGAATCACTAGAAAACCACTCTGTCCTGGAATTACAGCGTTGGCTGGAATGTAGAGGACTGAAGAAAGTTGGATCCAAAGTAGAACTGATTGCAAGGTAGATTACTATCATACTATTATTGGACTTCTCATCTTATCAATTTCTTCATTTTTAACCTATCTGCTTGTCTTATGATTTGATTCGTGGTCTCATTTTTATTTGGAAAGCATATAATATTATTATTGGTTATTTGAAGATATTCATTTTTCAATTTTCAGAATACAAAATTGTATCAAGGCTGGGAATGGAGACAGAATTTTTCTTGGTGTAGATCAAGGTAAATGGTATGATGCTAAGGCTAGAATTCTACAACAAGCATCAACTTCTAGTAGCAGCTCATTGTGCAATCCCCTTCTGGATTCAATTGTGTGGGGACATTTTCCTAGCCATGACTTGCCTAAGTATTTCAACAAAGGGCATATATATACTTACATTGTTGGAAATAATGTTGAGAATGAAGATCCAGAAATGCAAGATATTTCAGAAAATAATACTGTTACAACTGTGAAACCCTTCAGAAAAGGTCATCAGTTTGTTGATAGTGACCACATAAGTTGTGTTGAAGATGGTCTACAAGACAATTTTTATGTGTGCAGATGCAAGTGTCTCTCATCATTTCAAAAAACCTTACAGTATAAAGTGAAAGTGATTTTGAATAATACATCTGGGGCTGTAATAAATGGATTCTGTGAATGTAAACAATCAGCATTAGGTAAATGCAGCCATGTGACAGCTTTCTTGCTTTTCATCTGGCAATATGTTGAGAAGTTTGGACATGTGCAAAAATCTTCAACAAGTCAGCCACGTCAGTGGGGCTTAGGAACTATGAAACGGAATCCAGCCACAGTAAAATCCACTAAATATAACATAAAGAGATTCAAACCCCTGGATAGGGCCCAGTATGATCCAAGACCCACTGGTTATACCAAAGAATTTGATATCAATAGCTTTGTAACTGATTTGCAGCGAGTTGGGAATAATTCAATGTTCCAATCAATATTCCATCTAGAATATATGGATTTTGAATATTCAGAAAGTGAACTGAATGTGCTTAAAATTCAAACCCAACAATTCCTGCACAATTTCACAAAGTACATGAAGACTTTTGGCATAGCTCATGGTACCAATAAATTATTTGAAGTTCCTAATACTTCTCCTCAAGGAAATGATGAGTGGTTGAAATGGAGATCCTACTTTATAACCTCTTCCAATGCAAAAGTTGTTGCTACTCAATTAAAAAGTCAGTCAGCAAAGAAAAACTTTTTTTTGAAAAATTTATGGATGGTAAATAAACCTATTACCACTGCAGCAATGCTATATGGAAAAAAAAACGAAGCTGTGGCAAGACAAAAATATATGAATATATTTTTAGAAGAAAGTCAAAAGTTGATTGAAACTGGTCTGATGTACAATGTGGAATATCCTTATTTTGCAACAAGTCCAGATGGGGTGGTTATGGATGGTGATCAAATTGATCATATTATAGAAATAAAATGTCCAAAAGTATTGGAAAACTGTAAGAGTGTACTCAACTTTGACACTCATTTAACAAAAAGTCAAATGAACAACTTTTTTCTAGAGAAGATAGGTGACAAAATATTCATAAAAAAAAATCATCCCTACCTGTTCCAGATTATTATGTCTCTCATAGTTTTTGATATTGAGGTATGCATTTTAGTTGTTTGGTGTCCAGCAAATATGTTAGCAATTCCAATAAATAAAAGTGATCATCTAGAAATTGTCAATGTGATAAAAACAGAAGCAAACAAATTTTATTGTAATTATTATGTACCTGAGATGTTTGCCATGAAAACTGTCAGAGATTTACCTCCTATCAATCTTGGCTTTCGTATGTAGTTTTTAAGGAACATATTTCAAAAAATAGCATATCATTATTGTGCAACTCATGAATTTTTCTATTGAACTAAATGTTATTACCTTAGGCATTTATGTATTACTATTTATATAATATTGAAGTAAAACTTTGAATGGATTGATTATAACTTTGAGTTTATTTTATTATTGAACATGTAAAAATAATATCCACTAAAATTAAGAAACCAAACAGTTTTCAAAGTTTACCAGGAATGTGACAACACTAAAAATATTGGATATAATAGGAATTAGGAGAATAGGGCATTTTTTGGAAAGGATCCTATAACATTTAATTCGACAGATGGCTCTTTCCACATGAACTCTGGCTTTGGCAATCTTTTTTGTTAGTAGTTCTTCTTCCTTTGTCAATCTTGGTCTTCGCATGAGTAGTGGAGGTGTGTAGAGTTTAATTTTTAATTCATTACAAATATCTTGTATTAAAAATCCTCTATCAGCCATGAGAACGTCATCATTCTCTAGGAAGTTTCTAATGTCAGATTTTTCAAAAAGATCTTTATCTGAAATAGATCCTTCATACCCTTCACTGGTGTATATTATTGCTCCAGATGGACAAATTCCTACTAGAAACTTTATTGTGTTGGAGTGTTTGTAGCTTGAAAAAGTATTACCCTGTTGCTGATAATTGGATGGCATTTGTAGCATAATTTCTGTTGCATCAATAATTATAGAGATTGAATTCCCTTCAAAATTTCTGAAACAATAGGGAATATTTCTGATACCTCTTCCACCTCTGAATAAATCCATTTTGATGCTATTTGTTTGGTAAAACATGAATTGTACCCAAGTATAAAAAATCATAGAAATGTGACTAGCACTTATATTTGTCAGATGAGACATTTCATCAAGAGTGAACCCTCTTCGTAGTCTGATTAAAGTTAGACACAGTCTATCTTTATCTGTTAATTTACATTTATTCCTATTATATCTGAATTTCTTTTTCGAATATCTTTGAGGATATTGTAGTTTTTCCATTACTGAAGGATCCAAAAAATTGTATAGAGCTTCAAACTGTAATAAATTGAGTCCAGTCAAATATTTGAACTTCTTGTCATTCTGACTTAATATTTTAAAGGAAAAGATATTTGAGTTGTTCTTATCAACTTTTTGGGTTTGGGTAGAAGCATCTGCTTTGGTATTTCCTAATATATTTCCTACATAATCATGTTCATGAAATGGAATATCTTGTTCCATATCAGGATCACTAAGAGCACCATCAGCTTGGTATTCCAGCTGTGTTACAATATCTTCTTCCACAGTGGTATCAAAATTTGGTGTGGGTGAAAATGGAATAGGATCTGAGCTATTAGTTACTCTTCCACAAAAATGCTTGCTACAGATATAAGTATTCTTATCTATTTTGTCTGGACTTAACTTTTCATTTCCACAAAGTTCTATCCACTTTAAACAACGCAACCAGTTGGTTTTTCTCTTTGGAAATGGGTGGAACTTGACAGTTTTATTTTTTCTTGAATCACTTTTACAATGTTTGTAAGAGCATCGAGTCATTTTGATTTTGTATAAAGATATCAATAGATATATATATATATATATATAGAATGATATACATATAATGAATTATTTCGAAGTTGAGTTGGGCTCAACCAGGATAAAACCAAATTTCCCGCGTCTTCCCTGTTTTGTGAGCATTTGACATATTTGACATTCATTTTTATGAAGAAAATGTGTGACCAACATAATTATAAGCCAATCAGAAGCAACATATTGAAAATATCAATTTGTGTGAATACCATTGAGTTGTATGAGCTGGGAAGAATTTTCACATCGTTTTATGTCAAGAGCAATGTTTTGGTACGAAAATCATCCTGAAATTCCTTTTCCTCAGTGGTAGACATAATTATGTCATTTTTCGAAGTTGGCAACTTGGAACGAAGTCCCCCATTAAGGAAAAGCCAAAATGCTCATTATTATTATTTAATTTCACGTGTTTTGTTTCAATAGAATATTAAATGATTTTGGCCCTTTCCTGAAAGCAATAACAGCACCTACTAACAAAATAAATAGATGATCTTCAAGAAAAAGTAACATGACAGATTTTTCAACAAAAAAAACGAGTTTGACCCTTTCGTAATAACAAAGACAAAATGGTACGTTTATAAACCAAATATATTCCTAATATCATTCAGATTTTGAATAAAATAAGACTTCCAATGAATTTTTTTACAAATTCTGCAATATATATTCAATTTTAGATTTGGCTTATCAACTTTTTCATTCTTAATATCACATATATCGGTATACGCGAGAGAGCTGAACAGTGCTGAGACCGGTGACGGGGCAGGAAGGGAAATTTTCGGGTGGAGCTTAGAGTGGTCCGTCTAGTCTCTGTTTATGTTCGGTGACGGCAGTCTCTGAAATTATCCTAACTCATGCGGAAAGTGTATTTCCCGCACTCGACTGCTTGCCCGAACTCCGCTATTCGCACGCTGGAGAGTATCACTTTCCGCAAGTGTTAGGAAAATTACTATACCACATCAAATAGTTATGAGTGCTTACTTGAATTTCCCCAAAGGTTCTCTCAAAATTGTAAAATTTTTCATCGTTTTTCCCCAATCATGAATATTTCAGAAAAATGACAGAGTTATCGATCTCCAAAAAGGAAGGGGCCTGTTAACCTAAACTTTTTTCTATGATGTCAAGTACCCATCAGGTTCCAGAATTAGTTTTTTCCTCAATATGTCAAGTTGACCCACCCCCCCTTCACCGCTCTACCACGTCATGGTAACCTCGATTCTCATGATGGAAAATTATCCTCACATTGAATTTCTTCAGCTGAACAAATCTTGGCTTGTGGACTCTCTTCGATTGTCCAAACCCGTTCAAGAGTAGGGAAAACTGGGGCAGGTTGAAACAAGGGGCACGTTGAAACTTTTCAAATTTTGTGAACACATCTTGTGCCGTAAATGCCAGTCAGACGTTTGGTTGTTGGGCCGTGCACATTTTAGTATTTTTAGGTAAAAAACTAAATATTTGGCATGATAATCATATGAGATATTCATATAACCATATAATCGGTGCATGATATTTTGAGATACCAACTGATTCATATCATTAATAATATGTATCATATGTTATATTCATTCCTCCGGTTTTGATTTAAATTTGTGATAAAATTCCATAATAATGATATAAAAATGGGTAGAAAACGTGGATGGACGTTTCAACCTGCCCCGTACTTATGTTTCAAGGAACCCCATACTACTGATTCCAAAGTTTCAGAATTGATTGCATCTCAGGGTACTATACTACTGGAATATTCACCTGATAGTTTTACTTCTTATATATTAATCATCATGCGTAACAGGAAAAAGAAACCGGAACCATTTTCCGAACAATCAATGAAAACGGCGGTACGTGCGGTAATAAGAGAAGGCATGAACATAAGACCTGCTGCCGCACACGTTATGGAGTGAACTATGTCACATTGAGTCAGTAAGCTAGCGCTCATGAATTGATAATAATTCCATGAACAAAATTCGAGTAAAATGGATTTAATTAAATTTTCAGATATATCAAGAAACAACGAAGTCTTGGTGAGGATATACTGAGATCGTGTGCAAACCACATTGCCAAATTCGCCATGTATTCAACGTTGAGCAGAAAACAATTCTCGCAGAAAACTCAAGAACTTGTGCAAAAATGTGCTATGGTAAAACCACTCGTAATACTCGTGAGCTATGAAATGGCAATGTTGAATGATATTGCTGTTCCTCCAATATGGCATGAAAAAAAAAGCAGCTGGAGTCGATTGGATACAGTTTTCTCAAACGAAACGGGACGTTGAGCATTAGGCAATCTGAAAATTGGTCACTATCGAGAATGATATCTTTCACACGGCCGAACGTGGATACTTTCTTCTTCAATAATCTCAAAAGTGTATTGAATCGTTTCTCCAGTGGGATTGATGGTTCAAGAATATTCAATCTGGATAAAACATCCACCAGCACAGTTCCTAGCAAATCTGTGAAGATTATAGCACAAAAAGGTATCAATACGGTCTCCAATGAGGCTTCTGCAGAAAGAGGAATTTTAGTAACAACAATACTTGTATTGTTAGCGCGTCTGGCAACACAATCCCTCCCGCAATGATATTTCCCCAGGTAAAATTTCGTGAACATATATATGTTAATCAATGCTATAGCTGGTACATTAGGTCTAGCTTCGCCAAGAGGCTGGATGAGGGCCGAACTTTTTCAAAAGAAAACCCAACTATTCTCATAATGGATAATAATGCTAGCCATATAAGTATTGAAGCAATCGGTATGGCCAAGGATAATGGAGTTACTATTGTAACGTTGCCACCACCGCAACAACCTTGAAGAGTGCAGATGGCACTTGGACAACATCCTCCGAAGATTCGCTCATACATCTACTAGATGTACACTTCCCGGGAGGAGTCGGTGTTGACCGGCCGGCTCCGCAAGTACAGCTGGTCCCCCAGGAGGACTGGCAGCTGGCGGAGAGGGTCGGCACTGATGGCGACATAGCCTGGACAGTGAATGAGTTCAAACCATTTAAAGCAGCAGGGCCTGACGGAATTTTTCAGGCAATGCTTCAGAGGGGCCTGGGACTAATCACCCCGGTATTGGGAGGGATTTTCCGGGCTAGTCTGGCGCTGAGATATGTTCCGACAGCCTGGAAATCAGCAAGAGTAGTCTTTATTCCAAAAAGAGAAAAAAATGACTACACAGTAGCAAAGTCTTTCAGACCCATTAGTCTAACATCCTTCCTGCTCAAAGCACGACTGGAGAGGGTGGTGGACAGGTTTCTGCTAGAGGGGCCCCTGATGGCGAGCCCCTTCCACAGGAACCAACATGCATACAGAGAGGGGAGGTCGACTGAAACGGCCCTCCATGCTGTAGTGCGAAGGATCGAAAGGACAAGAAGAATTCAAAGAGGTAACGCTGGGGGTGTTCTTCGACATAGAGGGAGCCTTCGACAAGGCAAGGACAGACACTATACAGGCAGCACTACAGGCCAGAGCAACTCCTCTAGAAATGGTCAGCTGGGTAGTCTCGCCACTGACTAGTAGAAAGGTAGAAGTAGTTCCGGGAGACCATAGACTGAGTACGGTGGTTGGTGGGGGCTGTCCCCAGGGAAGTTGCCTTTCTCCCCACCTATGGTGCTTGGTCATGGATGAACTCTTGTGGAGGCTTACTCAAGGAGGTTTTGAGGCGCAGGCATCCGCAGACGATGGATTGGTCCTGGTGAGCGGCCGATTCCTAGGGATTGTCTGTGAGCGTATGCAGGTAGCCTGCAGGATAATCGGAAGATGGTGTGATGGAGCGGGGCTCTCTGTCAATCCGACAAAAACATAGATGATCCTATTCTCCAACCGAAGGGAAAAGGACGGGTTTCAACCATACCTATTATGTTTGGCCAAGAGTTGGAGTTAGTCCAACAGGTCAAATACCTAGGTGTCGTCTTGGACCCAAGACTCTCATGGAGGCTACACGTAAATAGGATCGTGCAAAAGTCGGTGGCAATTCTTTGGCAACTAAGGAGGGTCGTTGGGAGAACTTGGGGTATTAACTCCGAGATTATGCGCTGGCTATACACAGCGGTCGTAAGACCAAAGATTCAGTATGGATCAGCTGTATGGTGGCCAGGTGCAGAAACAAGCACAATTAGTCGAAAGCTTATAGTAGTAGATTACAGGAGCAATGAGGACGACGCCAACTGCAACGCTGGAGGTACTGCTGGGGCTGCCGCCGCTTCCGGATGCGGGTAGAAGATGGAAAGTCATGCAATTCGTTCGATTTTTGACATTTCATTTTTCTTGTCTTTTGAGAGTTTGGCATGAACAGATAATAATTTTGTCGATTTTCTCTGAATACTAATTAACATGTTACCTATTTAAAGTTCCCTAACAAAGGGGTTCCGCAATAATTGCGGTCCCCATTTAACTTTTTCATAATTTTTTTAAAACATTTTCAATAATATGAATAATATGTAAACATAACTTTTTTCCTCCAGAACAGGTGAGTTTTTTAGACCTATCGTTGTTGAGGGGTTTGTCTGACATTGTTCTTTTTTCTCTCACTTTAGTACACCTATGTAACAATAATGCTGATGATGAAGCTTTAAAGCTTCGAAACATGTCACTGTAAGATTGCTTACAATAAAGTATAGCTTTGGTGGAGTCGACTGTAAGAATTTTGTCCTGTCCTATTGCCTTCACTCCACTGTAAGATGGATCGCCTCAGATGTTTTATCCTGTCATTGATGATCTCGGACCTTCCCCGTCCAAGAGATCGCTACATTCTTAACTGTTGATCATCAATTGAAGAAAAATCAGTTATAATAAAATAAAGCTAAACTATATGTTCAAAATTGTGTATTTTTTAGCTTACCATTCTTTCTTTCCAGGCATTTCTATTTCTGTGTACCTAATTCTGAAAATTATTTACTCATTTTCATGAAATGATTCGAAAAAACCCTCAATTGAGATCACTATGTATACTGTATAGCGAGCTGTTTAGTGTTGAACCGAAATTCGCATTCGCTTTAAACGGGAATGACGAACTTTTTTGTTTCAAATGGCACTTATTTTTCAACTTCTGTATAGTATGTATAAACCATCGTTCAAATAGTTAATTGTTTTACTAGGCATTAAATCTACTTCTCTGCAAGGCCTTTTCGAAAACCTACTCGGGTTGATATTAGTTGACTCGATCCTCAACCTGCACGTTCGTTAACCTAACCCGAGTTGCTTACCCGTGTTCGTAAACCTCAGTGTTGGCTATACTCCATCATCAACTCGGGTTTGTCTACAGTAACCCTACTGGAAACCTTATTTGATTAAACCATTAACATTAAACTGGGATTTTATTTGTGTATTGTTCGAGCTGATAAAAAATAATATCATGAATAAAAGGAAAAGTGCAATCTTCCAAACACTAACAGCATTAACCTTCGACAATTGTTTTGATGGTGATGATGATGAGATGGAGAAGGAAATATATCACATTTGATGTTGTCTTCCTGGTGTAATAAATGAATACCCTCCTAAAGGAAGATGTGTTATAGTATTGAGAATTATAAAGATGTGATTTTACACTAGGTACTCCACTACAGGTAAAATGAACAGTTTACATAATTGTGTCACAAATTCATCATAAAAAAATGATTTTATAGATTTCCAGTGTCATTTTCGCTTAGAGAGAAGCACTATTCGAGACATTCTTGAGAATCCACATATTCCGCATCTACCTGCATTTCTTTCGTTTTCAAATTTCAAGTGGTGTTCTCAGTACTGTGTTTTTCTTCAAAAGATTTAGGTTATGTCTAAGTTATGTTATGTCCTTGCAACTCTTCAAGCAAACTCCAAATAATTCATCATTTTGTGGAACGTTGCATAGCAACTGTCTAGGCAGTACTTCCTCTTTCACAACATTGAGCATAAATCTACTACTTTTTTCCCTTGTATAATAAATGACTATTATTCTGATGCCAAACTTGAAAATCGTCTCAAAATTAGGGAACGATAGTGGATTATATTTCCTGTGATATGACCATTTTGCGACTCATGCATTTTTTCTCTGCAAAATAACCACAATTGTTCATAATTTACCAACATGTTTAACAATGTTTTGTTTCTTATCATCAGTTAAATTATTTCTGAGGATGGAAAAATTTTTATTTAGTTTTTTCTATATTTGACATTGTTCCCAAATTCTTAGGTGGTGGCAAATTCCATATGTTTTCTAGGCAACTAGGTACTTATTCCTACATTTGCGACCAACTTGAAAAACTTTTGCATTATTTCCTAAACCAATTCAAGTTGCGAACACAATAATTTGTTATTGTAAAGTGAAATAAAAAATATGTTGCCGTCATCGGCGGAGGTGGAAAATTTTCAGAGAAATTCGTGAAATAGATAGAAGCATCTCTTCAAGTTTGCCACTCTTTTAGATTTTTTTCGGACGAGTTATTAACAAAAGTATGAATAAATAATTTATCTACTGTGATGCCACACTTGCAAAAGGTCGCATGATTAGGGAACGAAAGAATATTATATTTCCTTTTTTTTGACCATTTTGCTACTCTTTTGCATTTTTTCTCTGCGAAATAACCAAAATTGTTTATATTTACATTTTTAACAATGTTGCCGGCCTTGTACGAGGGGGCAAATTTTTATAGTTTCATTTAACACCAAAATAAAACTTCTGTTGAAGTTTGAAATGTTTGGCTATTTTTTCTCCATTTTTGCTGAAGTGATTGGCCATGTTCCCAAAATAAAATATAACTTTCATTCAGCGGTATTTCGATTACATAGTCATAACATAATAGAGTCATTGTCTGCATAATTTTTTCAGATTTTTTCACATGAAAATTTGGTCTAGGAACACCTATATACTTTTTGTTTCAACCTGCCCCAGTTTCTTCTAGTGTCTTAATTACTGAAGGTTATCAGAGATATAAATGGGGTGAGTTTTTTGGGATCAACGACATTTTTCCCATGAGTATCCATCCAAATATAGTTATTGAAAATGATGGAATCTTCTTCACGGCCAACCACACTTGTCTATACCTCAAAACCAAGGAAAAAATTTCAGCTCCTAGGAGCATATCAATGGGGCCAGATACATTGAAACTGTTATCAGCGAGTTTGAGATTGGCTATATATGACCATTTTGCAATAGAAAAAGTATATGCTGGCATATCAGCACATATTCGGGGAAGCACTGCTGCTTCTCAGTAATGAAGCTGGCTTGACTTGCAGAGTCCAATAGAACTCTTTTAGTTTGAAAATTGTTACGAATATCTAGCACTCGGAGTTAAACAGTGGAGAGGAGTACCGTTGAGGAGTTGGGCAGAACATTTGTCATGGACGTAAGTTGGCTTTCTGGGTTTATAGCAGAACATTCCGAGGAGGTTCCCGCATTGCCAGACTGGGCAATGTGATGAGGAGGTTGCTGAGTTATGTAGAGAATGTAGTTATGTGTGGTGAAAGGAACTATTACAGATCCTACAATGGGATGCAGAATTTCAATTTCTCGAAGTATATTATTGGGAATCCAGACAGTGAGTACACCAATTATTTTGTTCAACTATGTCGTACCTCTCTTTTGGAGATTTAGCAGAGAATAAAGTATAGGGCATTGGTAAATTGTATGTGACGCATTACATAATAAGGCACATATATTTACAGTCGACTTAGTCTCTACCAAGCGAGAGGACGAAGAAAATGGATGAGCAAATTCATTTAATGTTACAGGTTTCTTATTTTGTATATTTTGAATTGTATTTCGTTCTACTTTTGACCAATCCCATTGAATCGAACGCTTTAGATTGCCTGATCAAAAACTCAAAGACTTCCATAAGTTGGCACGTCTGAAGAGAAATTGTCCAACTCGAAACGTTTCAGAGATTCTGAATCAATCTTTTTACTCAACAAATGAAACAAAACAAAGTCCCAGCTCTCAACTGGGAATTGTAAATTTTTCAGAGCTTGTAAATTTTTCAGAGCTCGTAAATTATCACTCAAAATGTCTAACAAATGTATGAGATTACATGCAGATTCTGAGGTTATCTTTTGATCATTAACTATTTCCTCCCAATAAAAGTTGGCTAATAATCTTTCATTTTTGAATCGAGATGTCAGTGTATAGGTCGCGTGCAAGAACTGTCAGATGACTGACCCTGGAGGCAAAACATATTTGTTTACAAGTGATCGAAATAGTTTTCCACAATTATTTTGGCATATGAATCGTATTTTTCCGCTATTCATCAATTCGCTAATGCCATCACATTGTGCTGTTGTAAAATGCACAAAAACTGCAGCGGAAGATGAAGAAATCCGGATGGTAAATCATGATTCAAAAGTAAGTAGGTACCTACTATAGTCACTCACATAGTTTTCATTTTTGAAATTTGGTTATTTCTCTGATTTCTCATCGGAATTCCTTCTGCAATAGGATCAGCTAATTGAAATATACCTGAAATTTCTAGAATAATGCAAGAAGATTGGATTCATACAATCAATCGGTAGGACTGGTCTGACATGCTGACGATCGTGTGTGTTGTAGACATTTTCAATCTATTAGCAGCAATCAGCATTAGCTTGTATTGCAGAAGTGGCAGAAGGCAGAAGGAATTTTAATAAGGAATGACAACATTTCATAATGCTATAACTATGTGAGATTACTATTTACCTGAAAAATCATATTCCCTAGTCTCTTGCTGCATTTTTTGTGCATTGTACAACAGCACAATGCGAAGGCATGCTTGAATTAATGAATAACGCAAGAAACACGATTCGTATGCCAAAATATTGTGAAAAACTATTTCAACCTTCTGATTCCTCTGTAACCAAATTACAAAAGTGAGGTTGTGTTTCAATAAATTCACAGAAGAATGAGGTTGTGTTTCAATATTTTGCCTCCAGGGTCCAGGTCAACAGATCGAGAAGTGACTGATCATCTAAAAAAGCAGCGACAGCAGATTCAATAAAAGTCGTGAATTCGATTGCGATGAATTTATCTAGCGGCGCGGTACTGCTTGAGTTGTTTTGCCGCCATAACAATGAAAATATTCACTTTATCGGCTTCAGCTACACAGCTATCAACAGAACGAGAGAAAGACACCAGAAAGATATATGGATGAAAATAATCCTACGATATTTCAACACGGTTCATCAGTGAACCACGTATTACTTTTTCGATAAAGGTGTAAAACAATTTCTCTGCATAAAAGTAAAATATTTCGAACGAGTAGGCAGAAACATAAATTGCCAAAATACCTCCGAGAGCGGCTAGAAAAACATTTGTTGCAACTGTTCAAAAACAGAGAACCCACGCGGAACAAAAACTGGTATATCGACTACGTCTATACCTGAAATGATTTTAGTGAATGCGATTTTTCAAAGCAAATTTGACTGAAAAATTGAAATATTTTCATTGAGAATATCCCTAGTTCACTCGATCCGGCTAAGGATAAAAAATGTTATGTAATGAGGACTGAGTTGAAGTTGCAGTTCGGAAGTGAAGAAAACGGCTGAACTTGGCCTACCTGGTATTCCTTTGTGGTTCTCCAACTTATAGCAGGTCTTCTGGGGTTGCAACCACCGTCCTCCAAAGGAGGTGAGTGGACTGTCTGTTGATTTGAGATAGCAAACTAGGGGTTACATGCCCACGAGAGAGAAAAAGTGAGATCACGAGTCCCCAAAAAATGAGTTTGTCACGTCAAACAATGTATATTTAAAAATACATGCCCGTATACCGAAGAGTCCATTGGTACTGCCGGATATCTATTCGAAATCTTCGCGATAAGCCGGTCTGAATCGCCGAGTCTTGACTTCCACAAAAAAGGTTCAAGTACAGCATAAACAAATAATAATTTTATCAACTAGAAATAAACTAAAGGGACTCCCAATGAATGGAAGAAATTCAACTTAGTCATCTTATAAATACACTATAACTATATACATTGTTTCCAATTAGTGCGTAATTCTTCAAAATCTCGAAGAAATAGAGAAAAACTGTGAAGTAAAAACTTTTTCAGTAACTGAAGCTGCTTATTTCAAAAATATTGTCAACATTTTACTGAGTGTTTTATAACGGGACGACTCGGAGAGTTTTTTTTTAATGGAACACCCAGTACTGTTAATTCGGAATTTATTCCGCCGGCATTACCTTCACATCGCTGTAAAAAAATTGAATCGGTTGCGGTGTTGCCAAGTTATAATTGATAAATCTATTTTCACCAATGTTGAAGAGTCATGTTGAGATGGGCATGGTATATTCATTTATTCAAATTTTGAAAATATTTTTGGCATACGGTAGTAGCAAGGTCTCACGTATACCAATCCAGTGATTTTGCGACATGTTCTTCAACAGGGTGCTCAATTTTGCATTCAGAATTTTGCAAGATTCAGATGACATTCATAAGAATTTTTCAAATGGAACACCCTGTATTCTCATCCACGAATTTATTCCGACATCTTTCGCCTTTTTATCACTGAAAAAATCAGAATCGGATGCGGCGTTTTCAAGTTGTGAATAATTTCCTTATTTTTACTTCCATCTCGGGGTAATTTGTACGTCATAGTTCTCTCATTTTTTTGTAGTGTGGAAATATTGCGTTGCTACCGTATAATCAAATTTCCTCATTGGCCATTCACATATTTTTACGATGGGAACATTTACAGGCTCTCCAAGTTTGAATTTAAAACAGAGTGGGTTTTGACAAATTGATCCAAAATGCTACTTTCACAGATTTTTTGCAGACTATGAATTAATATCTCGAAATACACTTCCATCATTTGTGTAATGACCTGTCAAACATCGCCACAATCGAATATATCTTGGATTTTTTCAAAATGTTGTTTGCCTCTTTCCAGTTAAATGGAGATTTGGATCATGGGAATAACGACAATAAGTGGTCTAAATTTAAAAAAAAATCCTTCTTCTCGCACTCAAAATCTCCATTGTTTGTATTCAAATAAAGAAACCATGCCTTATAATAAGCATCGTACCAGTATCAGACGAAGCTACTGTGTTAGCGAAACGTCGTGTGGTTGAGAATTCTGTGGAAATCTTATCGTTTGTGAAGTTTTCACATTCACTCATAAATAAGTAGTCCTGAGATAGTGATAAACATAAGGAAATTACTCATAACTTGAAAACGCCGCAACCAATTTTGATTTTTTTTTCAGCGATGAAAAGGCGAATGATGTCGAAATAAATCTGTGATGAAAAATACAGTGTGTTCCTTTTGAAAAATTCTAATGAACGTCGTCTGAATCTTACAATATTCAAAATGTAAAATTTAGCACCCTGTGAAGGATCATCTCGCAAAATTACTCGATTGGTGTACGTGAGATCTTGCTACTACTGTAAGCCAATGATATTTTCAAAATTTGAATAAATGAATATACCATACCCAAATTGAATATGAGCCATCAATAGTGGTAAAAATGGGTTTATCATTTATAACTTGGCAACGCCGCAACCGAATACAATTTCTTTACAGCGATGTAGAATAAAAAATACTGGGTGTTCTAGGTATTCAAATAAACTCGTCTCCGAGTCATCCCGCTTTTATAAAACACCCGGTATTGTTGAAAATATTTTTGAAATGGGAACCTTCAATAACGGAAGAAATTTGTTCCCAAAAGTTTTTCTCTAGTGATAATGGATTTCGAGATATCGAATAATTACGCACAAAATGGACACACTGTATATAATTTATGCGCGGCGTGAACAGCCTATGAGTTATCTATTAGCATGAAGGCAGCAGAGAAAACTGCAGGATTGGTGGAAGCAGTGTCCTCCATAAATAAAATGCAGCTGGAGGATACTCAAAGAAGTGCTCAACAATAATTGTTATTTCAAGAATACACAGTGCCATTTGTGCGAACGCACAAGGCGTACGTTAGTAGTATTTGTCAAAAAGCAGTACTGAAAGACAGAAAATTAGATGAAATAAATATGTAGAAGTAGGTTCAGATTCAGAGTCCAAACAGAGCGATGTCGATACTCAGTTTGAGAGTTTTAGAAATTTGAGAGAAATACATCTTAAAACACTTAAATTAGATGTGATAGTTGATGGTATTCCCCTTGAAATGGAAATCGACACAGGCCCCCCAGTTTTCGCATTTCCTAGAATGTATGATTATCAATTCAAAAATTCTCAAATTTGTGCTGAAAATTTGAACTTCAAGTCTTATCAATCTGTCACATACCCTAAATAAGTAATTTAATTCTTTGCTCGACACTTGAGTCCATTTCTACTTCAATTAATTCTAAGCAATATAAGTAATACAAAACATTCACCAACTAATTCAACAATATTATACTACTTAACTGTTAGCTACTGAACGTCAATAAGAATAATGAGATTTCACTAAAATCTATAGTAGGCTACTTTTTGCAATTGATTGAAATAATTTATTTTCCAAGTGCATATCTTCCAAATCCTGTCTGCTATAGACCCCATGTATCATACCGTTTTGGAATCAGATAATTTTTATTGATCTAAAAATGTTAAATGGAATATTGTCGATGGCGTCATCACTTTAATATGATGTATCTGTGTAATGAAATTACGTTGTGATATGTAGAATAGAATCAAAAATCGACGTGTCAACGATTTTTTTGAGGAGGCTTTCAGTGTATACATAGGAAATATCGAATTTATTTCATACTTTACAGACACACAGCATGTATACTGTTCTCACAGATAATACAATTCATTGTCTCAGAAAACTTGAAACGCGAACTATGAAAAAATCACGGTTGCCAAACTATACAAAATAGGAGAAAACTAATTAATTCAAAAACTTTCATCATATATACAAATTTCCAAAAATAAAAAAGTTTACCGATTGGTGCCAATAGTAATACATTTGATTTGAATTATAAGCTTCCTTGATTTTTAGAAAATCAAAATGGCACATTTCAATTTTGCACAATCCAATCGCACTGTTGAAAGCGCTACTTTGTTGCCTTTGATACCTTTGATCTACAAAAAAAGCACTTCGATAACTTCATGAATCCTAAAGGTATGATGGTGTTTTTTCTAGTTCAAAAAGTCCCAGACCACTAAAATATGTCGTGAAATACGATTTTATATTCCTTATGTCACTCTTAACAAAACCTACAATGTCTGACCTGGTTCTACGCAATAATATCAAAATATGATATGGTCTCGAAATTAATCCACAATAACGCTGTCTGGAGGTATGATTCCACCACTCAAGGTGTCTAGCAATTTTTGTTGAAAACCAACTATAATCGGCTACCACCCCACGAAAATTCAGAGCTTTATTAATAGTAGCCCAATCACCTTAGTATCAAATTTGACAAATAGCGGGAATCGAACCCAAAGTTTTGAAAATTGGTGTACATGTTCCCTTTGGCATGACTTTCAACCAAAAAAAAGTCACCACCTGTACCTGTAGAGCTAACTCCGCCATCTTGAAAAATGTGTGCACTTTTTCAGTTATTCGGTTATATCTCAGTATCTGTTAACTTTATCGATATCAATATGCTGAGGTAAAATGAAGGAAATTAAATTTAGAAAAAAAAAGTTTTCTACATAAATACTCGTTTAGTGCATGGTTTATCAGTAAATCGTAAAACAATATGCGATATTTGAGAAACTTACTTATAATTATTCTGATATACATATATTCCAACTACAAGTAACTGTCAGAGAGTCGGCGCCATATTCAAGGATCCTCGCAACAGCGATCGGCCATTACAGAATACCAGTGTTGCCACATATCAATGTTTTTTTTCTTTTATATCGTATGATTTGGCAGTAAAATCAAACGTTCTTGTCAATCTGCTTCAGTTACATTGCCTACGTCAGGAAACACTACGGCTCTGATTCGGTGATTGTTTTCGACGGGTACTCTGATGATGCTGATAGAACTAAAAAGGCTGAACAGCATAGACGTGCTCTTAAAAATACATGTGCAGACATATGTTTTGTTTGATGAAAACATGCCGGTCACTGTCGCACAAGAAAAATTACTAGCTAACCCGAAGAACAAGAAGCGATTGATTGCTATATTATCAGAAAAAATGAAGGGTTCATCACAAAGCAAGCAGAGTGGACGATGCGGATTCGCTAACAATACAGACAGCTATTGAAATGTCTTCCTCTACCCAAGTCACCGTTGTTGGAGAAGATGTAGATCTACTTATTCTACTCATAGCTTTGGCTCCAGCAGAACGCAACATTTATTTTGTGAAACCAAAAAAAGGCAATGTATAAAGGCAAAAAGGTACTGTTCCCGCGAACTACAAACCAATATTAAATAACAGAGCAATATCCTTTTCTTACATACCTTTGGGGGTTGTGATACCACATCAAGTTTCTTTAAAAAAGGAAAGTTGAAATGCTTCAAACTCATGAAGGACCGACCATCATTACGAGAAGTTGCGAAGGCTTTCAACAACCCGGAAGCTAAGAGTGAAGAAGTATCTGCTACATGTGAAAGATTCTTTCTAGCTCTGTATGGTGCCCATAAAACGGAAACATCATTGAACAAGCTACGGTACAATCTGTTCGCCAAATCTGCTACAAAAAAAAGTAGATCTGGCTTCTCTGCCACCGACGGAAGCAGCTTTGAGGCAGCACTCCTTCAGAGTCAATCATCAGGTACAAGAGTCGTTGGGCAATAAAAAATGTCCTGAGGTTTGGAGGTGGAAGAGGAGTGCTGTTGGTCTGGTACCTGTGCCAACTACCCTACCTGCTGCTCCAGATTCTTTGCTCCAGATAATTTCTAGCGATTGCAAGAAAGGATGCACGGCAGCCTGCGGATGCAGAAAAGCGGGTCTCAAACGCTCGATCAGTTGCGAATATTGCCTTGCAGCATCGTGCCTCAACGCACAATACTGTCAGGACAACGCCGAAACGCTGGAATCCGAGGTGAAGGACGATTTTTCCGTTTCATCTCTTCTAAGTAATGAATACGAAGTTCCGGACGAACCCGACCCGATGGTTGTATTTTCAAATAACGAAAAATACATGCCTTATTCTCCATGTTATACCCTGCGTCTTCGAAATGGGATATACCCGAAGCGTAGAGTTGTCCCAGTTGTCAGCAGACCGAGAGCGGCTTTTGAGCTTTTGAGGCCTGGTGGGTCGAAACAGACTGTCTTGCTCCTGCTGACAATTGGGGCAACTCTGACCATCCTGGAACTCTTGATTATGAGATCTAAGCAGCTTTTCTGCAGGTCACAATGAGCGTATACAACTAAATTATAGTTTGTCCAGTCGGTTTGCAGTAGAATTTTATATTTTGACAAATCGTTGTGGCGACATAAGTCCAAAACCGTGCATATTTCGGAAATAATCAATGAATACTTTTTTACGATGAATTTTGTTAGCTTCCTTTTACCTCTCCATCTTTATTGCGATAAAGTTGACAGTTACCGAGATATACGTGAAAAACTGAAATTTTGCACCTATTTTCCAAGATGGCGGCGCAAGCTCTACAGGTATGGGTGGTGACTTTTTTTTGGTAAGATTTAATGCTAAAAGGAACACGTACACCAATTTTCAAAACTTTGGCTCCGATTCCCGCTATTTTTTCTAAGGTGACTGGGCTATAGTACGATGCATTGATTTTTTTGCATCCCTCTACGGCCATACCACAGCCGCCTGCACCACTGAAAATCTGCCAGACATCCCGATCAGTTTTCAATTATTTTACGGCAGTACAATACGGTAGGAGATATCGATCTATTAATCAGACAATGAAATGTGTTGTCAGCTGTTAGACAATTACAAGAAACTGCTGCCAAAGTTTCGAAGACAATCACCACCTGCAGTCAACCACCAAGACGTTCAGCTAACTCACCAACCCTCTGAAGCTGAATCTTCGAGGGGAGAAATTACATCCCCAACCCCTAAGATTCACAACGGAAAATGCTGTGTCGCCGATGCTGTGTCTTGCAGTTTCTGCTAGACTTTAATATTCATAGGATCAACATCTCAATACCTTATTGTCTTCACCCATATATTCAAATAAATTGTTTTTAAAACGTAACTTTGGAATCTCAAATAGTTATTTCGTTAGTCTCTCTCTAGGTTGAACAACTCAGAATAGATGCCTACCTTTCACGATTTTATGATTTTTATGTACAAATAATATTACAGATTCTATATCAATCAGTATATTTTACCTGAAAATGTGATAGACATTCTGAAAAACAGAATATCGCGTATTTCTCTTATATTACTTTGTGTGATCAATATTAATTTATAGCACCATTTCAAAATCAAAATAGTTGATATTTACATGTCTACACTTTATACACTGTTCCTCAACACATCAATTTATCTTTACCCTCATAACGTTGTTTGTAAACTTTTTTTCTATGATTCAAATTCAGAATCGGGGATAGGATATTTTCTGTTTCGATGATTCGTTTATTGAATCTATCTCTATCTCTCGCATATTGTTCCCATGGCCCTTTTCTTGCTGATTGGTAAGCATATGACCAGTGTATCATTGGATGAAGTTCACAAAGTTTATCTTCTTCCGCAAATCTAACCTGAAAAAGTAAATCACTTGTGATTTATGTTTAGAATGGAAATTGTAAATTTCGTTCGAATTCGAGCAGAATGTGTTGTTCTTGTCCGATTCGAATGTTCCCAGGTAGAGCATCATATTTGCTAGCACTTGGTTTCACCAAAGCCAAATATTCGAATATTGAATATGGAATTACTATAGATTATCCCAATATCAAACCAATTTTTGAGTTCGATATTCAATAATCAATCCAGTGCCAATGTTGTGATAACATTAAAATGTTGTGACCAGCCGATATTTATTTGCCAATATCTATTTGATAATGGCGCAATATTAACGATTACAATATGTCAGTTTTCCTGATGGGCTGATATTGTATTTCAATGATCAGATTTTTCATGGTTAGTATTCGGCTGTTTCTCAAAAAGAGCTCACCCCTATAAATTTTTTGTTTCTATGAAATAACAAATGAAATTCTGTATGTGAGTAAAGCCCATAAATATGCATTAGTTGTTTGACCGGAAATGGCCCATTATTTCTTATTTCAAATGAGACACCTTGTATATTTTTACCTATTTCGATAGAGAATAACATTGTTAGTACAATGCGAGGTATAACGACACCTCATCTGCCACTTGTTGATATTTAACATCCTGATGAAATTTTTATTTTTCAATTTTCAATTTAGAGTGATTATAATACTGGATATTGATTTAAAATTTCGATGTGTGGTATCAACGTGTTCGTAACAAAATACCCTTTTCAGATATGGAAATAAGCCATCCTTGTTCTATTTGAAAAAATTTAGTCGGCGTCATAATTACGATATTGTAAATGTTGAATGAACCTGTGAAAAAAATGAAAAGTAAAGCTTCATCGAAACTATTTTTCCTAGGCAACATAATTCCAGAACCGATGTTTTAACTCATTCTGCCACTAGATTGAACATCGAAAAATGAAAATTTCAGGATGATGAATGTCAAAAAGTGGCAAATGGGATTTCAGTGTACTCACAAGGTTATTCTCTTTCGAAATAAGTGAAAATTTACCGGGTGTCCCATATGCGAAATAAGAAAATATGGGTCATTTCCGGTCAAACCGGAAGTGACAGAAAACAACTGAATACGTCGAATAATGCATATTTATGTACTTCACTTACACACCAAATTTCAATTGTTTATCCGTATAAACAAAAAACTTATAGGGGTGAGCCACTTTTGAGAAACACCCGGTATATAACAGTATATTGTCCAGCAATATTGCACTGATATTGGATCTTCAATATATCCAATATCAATTGGATATAATGAAAATGATATCACATCTATGATTTTTGAATTGATTTCAATACCGAATCAATATCATCAAAATAATATTTCCTCTATATTATGTTTGAGATGATTATTGAATATTGCATGATATGCTGCGAAAATTGTTTCCATATTTGTTTTTTCATTTATTTAGCCAATATTAGTTCATCAATATGAGACCCATTTCAGATTAACTAATGGAATATGTCAGAACCAATATTGCACTGATATTGGAATTGTAATATCAAATCAATATTGGTAATATTGGCTGGCGCCACTAGCACGTCTCCAATGAACGGCTGCCCATAGGCATCAAATACCGCAGCATTCGTTTAACTTGGTATTCTGCTGGGATACAGAAAAAATATATACAGAGTGACCCATTTGAAAGATGGGCAACCGTCATAATTTTCTCATTTATGGAGCGATTTTCACGAATTTTTTTCTGAAATGTGGAGCGGCAAAAGGTGTATTTTGGAGCCAAGCGGCGTCCATTTTTTGAAAAAACCAAGGACTACTAGATCACATTCAGAGGCTGAAAAGTCCAGAATCCCTATTAGCGATTGAGCTTGCTATTCATCTGGTGCTGTAGTGAGAAAAAGGTGAGACTGGATTAATTCTAGTAATTCTGTGGTTTGTGCTGAAAATTGTGAGGTTATATTTTCATTTTGACATGCTTTCAGCTTTGGAGTTTCAGTCCACAGGTTGAATCCTTTGATAAAAATAATTAATTTGTTTCCAAAATTCCTTGATATAGGTGATAAAATCCAATAAACACATATTGTTACAACTTTAAGGCTGAAGCATGCAGTCCAGAGGCTGAAAAGTCCAGAATCCCTATTAGCGATTGAGCTTGCTATTCATCTGGTGCTGTAGTGAGAAAAAGGTGAGACTGGATTAATTCTAGTAATTCTGTGGTTTGTGCTGAAAATTGTGAGGTTATATTTTCATTTTGACATGCTTTCAGCTTTGGAGTTTCAGTCCACAGGTTGAATCCTTTGATAAAAATAATTAATTTGTTTCCAAAATTCCTTGATATAGGTGATAAAATCCAATAAACACATATTGTTACAACTTTAAGGCTGAAGCATGCAGTCCAACAGGCCAGATAATAATTATGATATGATCACTGACGGAAATAATGCTTATATCATTGACGGTAATTCGGTTCTAGTGCAGAATAAAGCAGGTAAAATAATACATATATCAAGTTTGAAATGTTTCATGCAATAAATCTATTGCATGAATTAGGTTTGTTCTCGTTCGAAATATAGACAGTCCGAAACCATCACAAATATGCGCAGTTCCACGGAACATGAAATATGCCAACAGTTCTGTGAAACTGCGCATGCTCCTGATGGTTTCGGACTGTTTATTTTTCGAAAGCGTCATGAAGTTTATTTTTCTTTAAGGACTATCATACCTTTATGCACCACCACTTTTTAATTTTGAACTCTTCTTCTTGGTCAAAACATAGTCCTCAGCGTATATAGCCCGATGAAAATATTTGTGTTATAACATCTAGTGATCACATAATTACAATAAGAATCAATCATTCATATTGTTTTCAAAGTCTAATTTGAACATAAGACTAGAATTTTCAGAATTTTCAACCACATTTTGGCAAAAGAAGAGGAAGGAATTGTTTGTCTGACTTCTGACAGAATCGCGACTGCGCAAGTCACAGTTTTATTTGTATTTGTCGTTAAGAGGAGGATACACCATGCATCAGTGCAATGAAAACATGATTTCACCGCCCCCACTTTTCATTGTTCAATATTGATTTTTTCGGAAAACAAAAAATATGGTGAGATGAAGAATTGAAATATCTAGGTTTCTCTGGAAGCAGAATTTTGAAAAAATTCACCGATTTTCTGCAAAAAAAGCATGAACATTGCATTTTTAGAGTATATTCAGAATTTTTTTTTGAAAAAACTAGGACAAAAACTCAAAATCCGCTCCCAGAGAGACATCCGTTCATCCTTTGTGAAGAGCCCAGTATTTTTTGTTTCAGGAAAAAACAATTTTTAGAGGGGGAAAAGTGGGGGCGCGCGATCCCATGTTTTCCAACATTTCGACACCGATTCCTAGCGTCCTCACCGGAGAATGCTGAAAACTGTGTTTCAATATTGGAATACAGGCTTATTTTGCGATTTTGAGATTTTACCAGTGTGATTCAAAAAGTAGGACATGTTTACGTTTGTACGTCAGCTATCTATATAATTTTTTATCATTTCTATTTCTTCATCCTATTCCTTGGGAACTTTTATACTGTCCACAATATCCATACATTATTTTATATTATCGAATGGGAATTATAAGATAATTTTAGCATTCCAGTAAGGAAGTATAGCACGATGTCCGTGAATCCTCCTCTCCGAAATGATAACTAAAAACATCAGATGATGTCATAGGTGCGAGGTGAAACGTTTGACTGGCGAAAAGCCGCATTTCGGTCGACGATATAGACTTTTTTTGAAGCGGCGAATTTCACATAAGTAGACTTTCAAGGGTAGAGAAGATATTTTGTATTATATAGAAAATATCGGCTATAATGGGATTCGTGAAATAAACATTTCAACTATTTTAACCAATTGCGGTAGCGGTAGACTTCGCGAGTGTTTCGAGTGTTTACTTCGAAGTTCAGGTTTTTGTGATTCATGGGGAGACTCAGTTAGCCAAATGTTGAACAGCAGAACAGGGTGAAGACGAATTGATATATGTACATGAATAATTATATACAGCATGTCTCACTTCAAATGCCCCCCCCCTCTATATTTCAGCTATTATAGCTATCAATCGTGTGATTCTTACCAAATTTGGAATGAATTACCATTGATATGATCAGCTTTTAGGAAAAGAAACATCATTATGGACAGTGCCGTGAGTTTTTATTGAAATTGAAATGGGTTTCATGAATCAGGATTTTTTGTAGGAAAACTAACTTTACAGTATTGTTACTCATGTTTTCGAACCTCCATGTGCAAAAATTCAATAATATTTAAATACTATACAATGGGTCAAATTTCTCTCTTCATTATCAGCCCCGAATAAATATTGACTTCTAATTAACCGCAAATTCTGGAACGTTCAATAGCTCCAGTAGGTAGAAAATTATGATTTACATAAATAGAACAAGGCATAGTTTTTTTTTTTTGAACTCATCTCTTCCGAATAAATAATTTTTCCTACTCCCATTTTATAAGAAGCGAATTAATTATCTCGGATTTCTATCATGATACAGATCTTAACCAATGAAGACACGTTCTTTTCATCATGATAACAAATTTTTGGCCCATAAAAACACGTAGTACTTGGGTATAATCAAGTGGGTCTATGTTTCTATCTCACTTGCTTGAGTTGTTTGACATTTAATTCCAAATGACAATCATAATGACAACTCGAATGCGTCAAAAGTTCATGCAATTCATGTACTTATGATGGTGGAGAATGCTGAAATATAAATAGTGAGAAATTATTTGATTTTTGGAGCGATAATTCCTATAGGCCAGTTAGACACTTTCTGGGATAAGAGTAAACCGGCAGACTCGCGTCATGGAAACACGCGTACCAGTGTAGGTATATCTATTTACGTAAAAACTCCACAAACGATAAGATTTCCACAAAATTCTCAAACACATGACATATTTCGCTAATACAGTAGCTTCGTTAGGTGATATACTGGTACGGAGGAGTCAATTCAAAATATCTATTTATGTTAATATGCGATGGCGGTTATATATGTTCTCGAGTCTTGAATAGCGTAATACATGCATCGAAGTCACCAATAGTCGATCTGATCATATTGTGTTCTCGCTGGGATTACGAAAATCATTCACATCATTTATAATACACAGGGTGAGTAATGAATACTTCTGATGAGATGCAATTCGGAAGTTCTTAGTCGCAAATGTCAAATTTCTCTATCAATATTTTCATATTTATTTAGTTCATCCTTTTCGTGTATACGTGTAAATATTTCATGAAATTGATATAACCTCATTCAGATTTCCCCGTATTGTCTAAAAAATATTGGAAATACTATACCGGCCATCGAAGTTGTCACTTCCGACTTGTGGTCCTACAAAAAATAGTGCATAAAACTATCATGATATTGAACTATCAATACACTCTTATATACATGGTTTCCTCGTGATTGATGCATAGAATACTAATTTACGGTCGCAAAAATGCTGATGCTGATATACCATCCACAGAATTCATGTGAAAATTCTTATAACGATGAAGAACAATATTATGAGGTTCGTTTTCCTGTTGAAAGATGCCTTTTCATGAAAAATCGACCCCGTTTTATTAATTTGATAGAACCCCAGATACATAATACCAGTCCAAATTTGGTAAAAATCGCACGACTAATAACTAAGATGTAGAAAGAGAAAAGCGTTTTTTCGAGTGAGGGACGCTGTATATGAAAAAAATATTCCATCTACGGTGTGAAATTGCCATTTCAGAAAATATGACTCATCGTAATTTGCTGAAATTTTGCAGCTACGTTTCTCTATCGAAACTATTCCAAATGGCACCTTACTTAGTTCACTTTGTGATCACTTTTCGCGAAAATTTTTATCAGAATCCGAAAGATCTGACGAAATACCATAAGGACTGCTCTTCATTTTCAGGGCACGACACTTTAACCGGTTCAATGAAAAAATATGAAACAAAAACGTACTTTCAACTGGATTCATGTAAATAGATTTTTTGTACGTTTTTATTGGGTAAAAATTCACAGAAAAGAGCGAACGAGAAAAAGCTCAGTATACCACTAACACTGATTTTTTTGATGATTTGAAATGTTAGTTCTTGATCGAAATTCTAGATATAGATATTAGTAGTCGTGCCCTATTTTTTATTTCATGATGTGACTTGTGATTCTTGCACTCAAGATGTCACTTTATTTTTCAAATGCTGAACATGGAAAAAGTTCAAATGTTTGCAATGTTCAATACCATAGAAGATTTACAGATCCAAGAATATGTATAGGAGCAAAACCTTTCTACGGCTATAACACACAATTGCTCTCGTTTTACTGTGCTCGATACGTCAATGAGGTACTTTGTATATCATCCATATTATTTCCGTATCTGATATCATAATGACTCCATCGTGTTATTATTTCAAAAAAATCTCATCGCTCATGGAATGTCAAATGTGAAGCAATGACATCGCTGTCTAATAGATGAGCATTACTTGACAGGAAATCAAATGGCTACAGGACGACGAAATCGAAAATGTCGCTGTTATCTATTATGCCGTAGAAAAATTATGGCAGCATTCGCCAATTGCAATTCTCGAAAGAAATCACTATCATTCCGTGCTCGTTAAACAATATACTAATTTCATTTATTACATAATCTGATCAATCACATCACAACGTGTGTAATCGCGAAAACACAAGCGGTCTTTCAATTCTGATTGGTCTATCAGCGTTGGTGTGTCAGTTTGGCATAAAATAATTATATCTGTCGTCAGAATATGAATCGCTCATTTATAAGAAATTCTCTCTCTCTAGCAAAATACAACTCCGTTCTGAATATGTTCTCATGATTCTGTCTTTCATTGTTAACTCAATTGTGTTGAAATACCACTCGTCGTGGTGTTGCCCAGCAGCACACTTTCGTGAACAAGGAAGCGACAGAATTATCTCGAATATTCAGAACATCCTAATGAATCTTCATGCCATAATTTCACCAGTACCCATCTTTTCGGATTATCAACAGATGTCACGTCACGTCTAATGATGAAAAACACCGCCTATGCTATTTCATTATCACTTCATTGATATTTGCAATATTTGTAAAGAGAAACAAGTCCCGATGTCGATCAAAAACGAACATTTCAAATCACCAAAAAAGCAGTTCTGTGTTTTTTTATCAACTACTTATATCTGTCGATTCCTATCATAAATTCACATGAATCCAATTGAAATGAGAGAGTTATCAGCTAGGTTCAAATTGAAAATTCATTCGAACGTTCTTGTTTCATTTTTTTTAAAGAACCGATCAAATTGTGTCGTGCAAATTGAAGAGCAGTTCTTATGGCATTATGTCTGATCTTCCTGAATCTGATGAATTTTTTTTAGAAAACTGATCACAAAATGAGCTTTTTCTGTATAACAAGAGAACATGAATTCTTCGGAACTGATTATTTTATAATATGCCATATTGAATAAAGAAATCTAATTAGGATGAATCATATCTGAAATGTCGGCCATTGAAATTATAATATGGCAATTTCACATAATATCTTCGTTATTGAAGGCCAACAGAATCTTTCATACATGGAATCTCAACTTGTTTTGTTTTCCCCTACTCACCATTTGGCTATGCGAGTCTCTTCATGAATCGCCCTGTATATCAAATTTGTCCTATAGTTTCTAATAGCATCTTCCCCATATCGGTCAATATACAGCAAACTGATGAATATATTCAATAACAATATAATCCTTGTATCCTTGTGAAAATTCCTATTTCTTTCAAAAGTCGAGAAATATGGTGAATTGATCAAGAGAATTTTGATTAAATCATCGTGAGAAAAAAAAACAGCAGTTTCGCATTCATGCTATAACATGACCCTTCCAACTATCATACAGAAGAGCAGCTTTGAAAATTCACGGCAACTTATCTCACAGCATCTAAACACCCTTCACTTTTCCATATTTCGCTCTCGAATAATCTTGATGTGCCTTTCGAACGAGCGAGGCGAAGATATTTAGTGTGAAAGACGGAGTCCGTTCTGGAATTTCAAATATTTACCTCGTCTTCTACCCCTTAATAGAGGAGAAACTGAAGTATCATCGATATCATCCACTTAAGAGATAAAAGTTGGTCATCTTTTAGCAAATAGTTAATGAAAGATTAAATTCAATTCAGGTGCATGAATGAATGAAAGAAAATACCAAGTTTTAACTTATTAGTGAAATAGTTAATGATTGTGAAATTACAGATTAATGAAAAAGCTGTGTGCATAAATCCGCCTTTATGAAGAATCGGATCAGCAGGTATGAAATATAATAGAAGTTTGTTTCGCTTACTGATGATATATTTATTGCAGATTGATTCAACTATGGAGGAAGTAGTCCAGATACATGACAACCATGAAATCGTGGATGGAAGTCTTTACATACCATCAGGGAGACGCAGGTGAACATATGAAGAAACCAAAGCCCTCACAGCCAGTGTAGATTGTTATAAAGAGAATTTAAATCATGCAGTAAAAAGAAAATATGCTTGGCAACATATTGGCTATGATTTGGTGAGTCAGAAAATGAATATGATGGCCCCTGAAGTGTGCAAAAAGAAATGGGTCAACTTGGTCAAAACATACAAAAATGCCAAAGAAAATAAAAACAAAACTGGCAGAGGTCCAACACGATTCATGTTCTACCAAGAAATGGATGAAATACTAGGTACAGCACCCCATATATGCTCTCCTCGTTCAATAGATCATTCCACTTTGGATAGATACTGCCTGTTCTCAATCAACACAAATTGTTGATTATGAAACACAAGTTGAAGATGAATCATAGAAAGATGGAATCTTCAGGTTCAAGAGACTGAACAAAATGTAAAGATTCAAGAGACTGAACAAGATGTTCAGGGTGAAGATAAAGAGTCCAAAAAAACATCTGTGAAGAAGTTGAGAGAGGAAGTAACTGAACTCATCAAAAAAACTAGCGAAAAAAGGGATCTAGAGGAAAGGAAGGTTATAGCATTGGAGAAAATTGCTGAAATAAAACCAAAATAGTTTTTTTTTTCATTATCTTTCTAGGGCATAGGTATTTTGAGTGTACCTGTAGTTCAAAATTGTTCCATGTACTGAATGTACAGTGATAGTTAATAGATATTGTTATGATGACATTCTAGTTTATTTGAAGGCATAGATATTGGAGAAAATTGCTGAAATTAATCCAAAATAGTGTTTTTTTCATTATCTTTTTAGGGCATAGGTATTTCAAGTGTACCTGCATTTCAGTTCATAAATTGTTGTTCGATGTACTAAATGTAGTTATAGTTTATAGATTCTTATGATGACATTTTAGTTTATTTGAAGGCATAGATACATTATGTGAAATGAATAAAACAACTTCTTAATTATTGGAAAATGGTTTAATTAAAGGCCAGCCAAAACTTTTCTTATAAATTCATATTTCTGAAGACTTGTTCTCTTCGTGTAGTTCCTTCTTGTAAATCTGCTATGATCACTTCCTCTTCCAAATCCTGAACTCCCTCATCGTCCACGTTGTATAAATCTATATCATTTAAATTTATACATATGTTATGCAATGTACAGGCAGCAATGACAGACTTCACTGCAAACTCAATATTTTTATTTTCAAAGTATCCTAATCTGCGAAACCGGCTCTGTAACGAATGAGCGCTGAACAAAATAGCGGTGAACAAATCAGCGCGTAACGAAAGAGCGCTGTAATGAAATAACGTGTAACAAAAGAGCGTGTAACAAATGAGCGCTGTAACAAAACGGCGCTTGTAACAAAACGGTGCTGTGACAACAGAGCGCTATTACGAAAGGGCGCTTTACAAAATAGCGAGTAACAAAAGAGAGGTAACGAAACAGCGCTGAACAGAATAACACTGTGACAAAAGAGCGTGCAACAATACAGCGCTACAATAAAACAGCGATTGTAACATAAAGGCGCTGTGATGAAAAAGAACTACATATAAAAAGTGCGGTAACAAAATAGCGCATTGTTAAGAAAATGCGTACTACACTCTCGCCCTCAATTTCAACCAAACAACTATATTTATTTAATAAAAAATACGATATATGGTCAAACAGTGAACATTCAAGTACTGAAAAACAAGCTAACATTTTCAATTCTCTTAAAAATATCATCACAATGACAGATTATTTGCAATAAAACATAGGTAATTTTCAACAGTCGTCAAGGAATATTCTTTGGAAATATTTATAAGCCGCTGATTTATTTGGTAATATCTGCTTTTTGTACAAGTTGGGGATCTGAATCCGGTCCTGAATCTTGTTATGAATATTTCATTGGTGCTTTGTTCCTGCTTCAGTTTATTTAAAAATCTTGCCATTGATGGATGGTGACAGTCTATAGTTTGCTGGAAGGCATTATGCCAAGCTTCCAAGGAATTATTTGTCCTAGGTAGATGGGATTGCAGTCTGTCATACATATTCCAAACAGAAATGGAAAAAACGGGACGAATACCTTCTGTCCTTGTGCCTACGTAAGTGGACTCCCAATAGTTCACGACGGTTTCCATTTCTTTTGGAAAACCTACTTCTTTCAAAATTTCGAACGCAAACGGTACATCTCTCACTGGCACGAACGCGAGAGCCAAGAGAAACTTGCAATGCTTTCTTATCTCTTCCTGCTCCTTATACTTGCCAACAAGACTTGGCGTTTTTTGTATTTGCCTCCATAGATTTTGAGATAAATGAAAAAAACATCCCACCACTTCTGCGTTTGGAAATACCTCTTCGATCGCACGGTGGGCTGCTTGCTCAAAATCCGATAATATGCTAGAGGGTGTGAGAGTAAGATTCTTCCCCAGCTCTTTTATCTTGGTAAACAATCTTATATAAGTATTTTTAGTTTTGTTACACAGCAATGCATATATCATAGGAACTGCCTTACTGTCTACTAAGCAATGAATGGTGTATACTTGGTAAAACAATTTTGGGGCAACTTTGAACGTGCCGTCTACACACCAGTCGCCAAATTCATGTAATAAAGCCAGATTGTTATACGTACCGAATATTATCATTCGGTTTTGATCTTCATTTCCTGAGTCGTACAGTAGGAATGTATCTCCTCTGAATGTTTTTTTGAATTCTCCTGGTATTTCTATTTGTTGAATGTTTGTAGCTGATATTCCATCATTTTGCAAAGTTTTCTTTCTTTCTCTGTGGATCATCATCCTCGCAGCGTCATAGCTCTGTATGAGTACAGCTGCTTCAGGAGTGACGTCTTGCGAGCACTGTTGAATAATACTTCTCGGACGTTCGTCAGTGGTTTTTGCCATGTCTCTTATATTCTGTTTGATTGTTAATGCTTCTGTTTGTTTAACACATGGCCCATGATTATGTTCTCTGGTCACCTTATGAGAACTGTTTTTCGTTGAGGCTCTGCCTCTACAGGTGCCCTTTGCGCATCTCCATGTCTTTGAAGCGATATTTGTTTTATCTTTCCTATCTATATCCTTCAAATATCAACATTTCTCTGCCCTTTTGGGATTTCACATATTCTGCCATTTCGACTGATTTGAAATTAGGTAGTCACTTAAAGCGTCACTGTCATGAATTGTTGATATTCTCTATAGTGGGGGATCGAACTTGAACGATGGAAATTTGCTTCTACAGATACGTAATTGACTATTTCATCAATTCCAGAATTTTCCACATCCCGTGTGGCGAACACGTATCATCATCAAACTTAGAGAACCTAACTGTGTTTCCTTTTCAAAAGAATATTTTTGTATTATTCATTATATTGTATGTTGTGTTGTCCTTATGTAACCGCTAATTAGTACAGCGCTCTTCTGTTATAGCGCTATGTTATCACATCGATATTTTGTTACGCGTTATTTTGTCACAGCGCTCTTTAGTTAAGCGCTGTTTTGTACAGCACTATTTTGTATAGCGCTCATTTATTATAGCGCTGTTATGTTAGAAGCGCTGTTTTGTTACACGCGCTGCTTTATTACAGCGCTGTATTGTTACACGCTCTTTTGTCACAGCGCTATTCTGTTCAGCGCTGTTTCGTTACCGCCGTTTTGTAACTCGCTATTTTGTACAGCGCTCTTTCGTAACAGAGCCTGCGAAACCACCGGTGTGAAAGCAGCAACGCGACATATCATCCAGCAACGAGTGAGATCAGCACGGGCAGGCCGCAGAGAGACGGTATCGATAAAACTCTTTCATATCGAATTATAAACGAATTATTATGGATTTCACGATTTAATCTGCTATGATTGAACACGTCACTTAACAAGATCAGATAGTTGTCTTATTTTGTAGCATCCATTCCACCCCTCTCTCGCCCTCTTATTAATATAATTCAAATTTCAACTTAGTATACGCTCTCAGGGCACGGGCACGGGGCCCTTCATTTATTGAGAACCCGTTTATTCAGAACCTTGGAACTCTCGACTATGGGCATTGATAGTTCAAGGAATAGTAGCATTTAATAAAATAATTTTTTCAACTCCAAGTGAGTCTAGCATAAAATAGGTAATCCTTTGATTTCAATATCATTTGTTTTTGTATTGTAGACCTTTCAATTAGGCTGAAGATGGTCTTTTATAAGACCGAAACATGTCCCTCATGATTCAGTTAAAAATATCATTAAAATTTGTGGGATGACTTCGAGCATTCCTTCCTTCCTGTGAAATATTTCACTCCACTTTCAGCAATATGGACTTCTACCAAAGATTAACTTCTCTCACCTTATCAATATAATTCAAATTCCAACTAAGAGCTTTGGGAAGAATTTTTGAATGATTTCTCTCTTGAAACAGATGTGAAAGAGATTCCTGAAAACGATCAGATAGTTATCTGATTTTTTAGCATCCATTTCACCCCTCTCTCACCCCAGAATCAGTATAATTCAAATTCCAACTTGGAGCTTTGGAAAGAATTTTTGAAAGATTTTTCACTTGAAACAGATGTAAAACAGCTTCCTGAAAACGATCAGACAGTTGTCTGATTTTGTAGCATCCATTCCACCCCTCTCTCACCCCCTTATTAATATAATACCAAAATTCTAACTAAGAGCTTTGGAAAGAATTTTTGAAAGAGTTTTCTCTTGAAACAGATGTAAAAGAGCTTCCTGAAAACGATCAGATAGTTGTCTGATTTTGTAGCATCCATTTCACCCCTCTCTCACCCCCTTATCAATATAATTCAAATTCCAACTTAGAGCCTTGGAAAGAATTTTTGAGAGATTTCCCTCTTGAAACAGATGTGAAAAAGCTTCCTGGAAAAGATCAGATAGTTGTCTGATTTTGTAGCATCCATTCCACCCCTCTCTCACCCCCTTATCAATATAATTCAAATTCCAACTAAGAGCTTTGGAGAGAATTTTTGGAAGAGATTTCTCTTGAAACAGATGTAAAAGAGCTTCCTGAAAACGATCAGATAGTTGTCTGATTTTGTAGCATCCATTTTACCATTCTCTCACCCTCTTATCAATATAATTCAAATTCCAACTTAGAGCTCATGAAAGGATTTTCGAAAGATTTTTCTCTCGAAACAGATGTAAAAAAACTTTCTGTGAATAATCAGATAATTGTCTGATTTTGTAGCATCCATTCCACCCCTCACTCACCCCCTTAATAATATAATTCAAATACCAACTAAGAGCTTTGGAAAGAATTTTTGAAAGATTTTTCTCTTGAAACAGATGTGAAAGAGCTTCCTGAAAACGATCAGAGAGTTGTCTGATTTTGTAGCATCCATTTCACCCCTATCTCACCCCCTTATCAATATAATTCAAATTCCAATTTAGAGCTTTGGAAACAATTTTTGAAAGAATTTTCTCTTGAAACAGATGTAAAAAAACTTTCTGTGAATAATCAGATAATTGTCTGATTTTGTAGCATCCATTCCACCCCTCCTCTCACCCCCTTATCAATATAATTCAGATTCCAACTTAGAGCCTTGGAAAGAATTTTTGAAAGATTTTTCTCTTGAAACAGATGTAAAGAAGCTTCCTGGAGCGATCAGATAGTTGTCTGATTTTGTAGCATCCATTTCACCCTCCTCTCACCCTCTTATCAATATAATTCAAATTCCAACTAAGAGCTTTGGAAAGAATTTTTGAAATAGTTTTCTCTTGAAACAGATGTAAAAGAGCTTCCTGAAAACGATCAGATAGTTGTCTGATTTTGTAGCATCCATTTCACCCCCCTCTCTCATCCCCTTATCAATATAATTTAAATTCCAACATAGAGCTTGGGAAAGAATTTTTGAAAGATTTTTCTCTTGAAACAGATGTTGAAAAGCTTCCTGAGAATGATCAGATAATTGTTCAATTTTGTAGCACCCATTTCACCCCTCTCACCCCCTTATCAATATAATTCAAATTCCAACATAGAGCTTAGGAAATAATTTTTGAAAGATTTTTCTCTTGAAACAGATGTTGAAAAGCTTCCTGAGAATGATCAGATAATTGTCTGATTTTGTAGCATCCATTTCACCCCCCTCTCTCCCTCTTATCAATTTTATTCAAATTCCAACTTAGGGCTTCATAAACAATTTTTTGAAGATTTTTTCCTTGAAACAGATATAAAATAGCTTTGAAAAGGAATATTCTCAGATAAATTATGAACATACAAAAATGGATATATATATTTATATAAAGCAATACATTGAGAATTCGTATTCTCTATGTGATGAGAATATTTACTCTTTTTCAGTTAATTCAATAGAAAACAACTACTTTCCTGGCTATATGCCACGACGAACATTGAATTATATCTATTGAACACACACGATAAGAGTTTGAAAATAAAATATAAAAATTTCTGAAATTGAGAATTTGCATTCTCCTTCAGACAAAAATATGTATATACACACATCATTCTGAATATTCAACAGAAAACAACTACTTTCCTGGCTATTTGCCACGTCGAACATTGAATTATATCTGATGAACATTCAAAAGGGAACATGAAAAATAAAGAATAAAATCCTCCGAAATTGAGAATTGACATTCTTCTTCAAATCGGATGAATAATATGATGAATAATGATCTAGAAATATGACTTACCAATATATTGGTAAGTCATATTTCTAGATCATTATTCATCATATTATTCATCCGATTTGAAGAAGAATGTCAATTCTCAATTTCGGAGGATTTTATTCTTTATTTTTCATGTTCCCTTTTGAATGTTCATCAGATATAATTCAATGTTCGACGTGGCAAATAGCCAGGAAAGTAGTTGTTTTCTGTTGAATATTCAGAATGATGTGTGTATATACATATTTTTGTCTGAAGGAGAATGCAAATTCTCAATTTCAGAAATTTTTATATTTTATTTTCAAACTCTTATCGTGTGTGTTCAATAGATATAATTCAATGTTCGTCGTGGCATATAGCCAGGAAAGTAGTTGTTTTCTATTGAATTAACTGAAAAAGAGTAAATATTCTCATCACATAGAGAATACGAATTCTCAATGTATTGCTTTATATAAATATATATATCCATTTTTGTATGTTCATAATTTATCTGAGAATATTCCTTTTCAACACTTTCATACCCAATCAGGGGGTTCAAACTTGAACGATGGAAACTTGTGATTTTTATAGACCTCTAATCGCAGATTCGTGATAGAGTCTCAATTCAGAATTCATTTCCACGCCCTGTATGATGAATGTCAATTTATCATACACCCAAAAGCAAAAATAAAATAGCTTCCTGAATACGATCAGATAGTTGTCAGATTTTGTAGCATCCATTCCACCCCTTTCTCACCCCCTTATCAATAAAATTCAAATTCCAACTTAGAGCTTTGGAAAGATTTTTGAAAGATTTTTCTATTGGAACAGATGTAAAAAAGCTTCCTGAAAACGATCAGATAGTAAGTAAGTAATCTCTATTGGCCATATAAAAATACAGAGTACAGATGGCAGGTCATAGATGCACAAGCAAATTACATGGTAGTAGTTAGTATAGGTAAATTTATGAAAAATTGTGAGCTTGAACTAGGTACTATAGTAATTATACACATATGTGATAAAATTAAAAATTAAAAAATAAAACTGACAAATTACAACACTAGGATAAAAAACATTTACAAATCTCTGTAAGAGATGTATTCTTCAATGGAATAAAAACCGTTTTTTGTGAGGAAGTATTTTACCTTTGATTTAAATGTTGTAGCTACCAGTTTCTCAGATTCTCTGATAAAGCATTGAAAAGTGTTATGCAGTTGAAAACGGGAGATTTTTTGAAGGTTGAAGTAATATATTTAGCCATAGACATTTCATTGCATCTAGTATTGTATCTATGAAGACTGTTCTGCAGATGAAATTTTTCAGGATGTAGCTTTATGTAAGTAACACATTTTAAGATATAGATGCAAGTGAATGTAAGAATTTTCTTCTCCTGGAATGTCTGCCTTCAGCTTTCACGGAATTCCATACCAAACATAAGACGAATGATTCTTTTTTGAGCAATAAATACTCTGTGCCATCCTGAGGCGGAGCCCCAAGTAATGACGTTATATGCTAGGTGACTATATACAAAGCTGTAGTACAGTTTCATTAGCCCCTCTTGATCTAGATAGGATTTCATTTGAAAAATCGCATAGAATGACTTGTTGAGATTGGAACAGACATGGTTTAAGTGGGTGTCAAAGCTTAGGTTGGCGTCCAAGTAAGTACCTAGTAGTTTGACATGATTATCAAGTCTTAGATGGTGCGTAGTAGAGTAGGGTAAATGCTTCCTCATGTGAAAATTTATACAAAGGGTTTTACTTTTATTAAGAATAAGGTCATTCCTTTGACACCAGCTTTCCATGTCACTTACAGTTTGACCTATCTTCACTTGGAGTTCCTCAGGGGTTTTTCCAGCTAGGGTAATTGTGGTGTCGTCTGCAAATATTGTCACTTTGCCTCTGGTGATGTAGTCTGGTAAGTCATTGATATAAAGCAAAAAAATTAAGGGTCCTAGGACAGAGCCCTGTGGAACTCCAAGAGAAATGGGATGTTTCTGGGAAAGTCCGTTTTCAATTTTGACAATTATTTTCCTGTTATGTAAGTAAGATTCAATCCATCTCAGTGATCTGTCTCTGATTCCCAATGCCTATAGTTTCTCCAAAACTTTACTGAAATTGAGGCTGTAAAAGGCCTTGGAGAGGTCGAACAGGAGAGATACAACATAGCTTCCTGCATCAAGTTCTTGATAAATAAAGTTCAACATCTCATAACTCGCGGTTTCAATAGATTTCTTTTTTCTAAAGCCATGCTGATCGACTGGTTGTATTTTTCAATAAAGCTAACAATCTGATTATAGATGCACCTTTTAGAAAATTCTGACAAAAGTGAAATTTGTCTATAGTTCTCAATATTATCCAGCTTTCTTTTTTTATGTAATGGAAACACCAGAGATAGTTTCATAAGATCGGGAAAGATCCCCTGTTAAATAGAAGAGTTAATCAGGCAAGTGAAGGGCTGGTAATATACTCTGGCACATATGTTTCAATATCTTGGGGTTCCATCTACACTAGCACAGTTTTTATTTTTTAATGTTTTGATGATATCATTTACATCATGTTCCGTTACATAAGTCATGAAAATAGACATTATGTCTGTCCACTAAATATTCCTCTAGTTTGGTTTGACAAATACTTGAAAAGTGGTCCGCAAAGATGTTGCAAAGCTCAGTAGGATTCGTAACAAGTACATCATTGTGAAGGATTTGCAGAGCTTGTTTTTCTTTTTTGTTTCTGCCCAATTTTTCAGAAATTATTTTCCAGGTTTCTTTTATGGTATTTTCTGCTTTCTCAACTCTTTCAGTGAAGTAGATTTGTTTTGCTTGTTTGATTTTGTATTTATAATGTTTCTTCATCTTATTATAATCATTTTTTAGTTCTAGAGATTGAGTGATACTTAGAAGCCAGTGAACTTCATTCATTTCATAGCGTTGGACCACTAAGTCATTAGAAAACCATGATTTATTTTTGAGTTTATTTTTTGGATTAAAAGAAACAGTAGGGCAGCTTGCATCAATGTACCATTTTACATTAGATAAAATTTCAAGGTACTTGTCATTTAAATTTTCAAGTGAGTTGAGAGAGACCAATCTATTTTATTCAAGAGAAAAGAGAGCTCACATAAGTTTTGTTGACTATATTCATGAATTTTTATAGTTGATTGTTCTGAAGAAATTGTGTTTCCTAGATTTAAAAGAGAATCTTTCCATGTTAGAATGTGTGCAAAGTTGTCACCTAAGTTAAGATCAGTTACAGAGGTGCTTATTGATTCATTTGGAATGTTAGTAGCCGTATAGTCTATTGTACTACAGGATGTTGTTCCATTTTTGTTGGTAAAGACCCGTGATGGTTCTTTTGTAACTATGTTGAGTTCAAAACAGTCAAGAATGTCCATAAAAATATTTCTCTCTGTTGATTTTACTTTTTCATAGTGGATGTTGAAATCCCCAGTTAAAACAACATATTTGTATTTTTTGAAACTTAAGCTTAAAGCGGGTGAGAGAGGGTTGAAATAGATGCTACAAAATCAGACAACTATCTGATCGTGTTCGGGAAGTTATTTTACATCTGTTCCAAGAGAAAAATGTTTAAAAAATTCTTTCCATAGCTCTAAGTTGGAATTTGAATTATATTGATAAGAGGGTGAGAGAGGGGTGAAATGGATGCTACAAAATCAGACAACTATCTGATCGTTTTCAGGAACCTTTTTTACATCTGTTTCAAGAGAAAAATCTTTCGAAAATTATTTTCAAAGCTCTAAGTTGGAATTTGAATTATATTGATAAGAGGGTGAGAGAGGGGTGAAATGGATGCTACAAAATAAGACAACTATCTCATCGAGTTCAGGAAGTTATTCTTCATATATTCCAAGAGAAAAATGTTTCAAAAATTCTTTCCAAAGATCTAAGATGGAATTTGAATTATATTGATAAGGGGGTGAGAGAGGGGTGAAATGGATGCTACATAATAAGACAACTATCTGATCGTTTTTCAGGAAGCTTTTTTACATCTGTCTCAAGAGAAAAATGTTTAAAAAATTCTTTCCAAAGCTCTAAGTTGGAATTTGAATTATATTGATAAGGGGATGAGAGAGAGGTGGAATGGAAGCTACAAAATAAGACAACTATCTGATCTTGTTAAGTGACGTGTCCTCTATTTATCATAGCAGATTAAATCGTAAAATTCATAATATATTCGTTTATAATTCGATATGAAAGAATGTTGATCTAATTCTTTGCTGGATGATGTTGCTTTGCTGCTTTCACACCGGTTGCGAAACCTTGCTTTCACAAACCCAAATGCATTCTCAATAACAACTCTTGATGTTGAGTATTTGTCAGTAGTCCACTGTCTTTGAAGGGGGTGACTAGCCAGTGTAGTGTTGTTGGATAGGCAGAATCACCTAATAAAAATCTGTTTTTGAATTGCAAGGTACCATCAGAAGCATTAAGGTACTTCCAGGCTCGCCTACAAAAACGTCAATAAATCTTTTTTATCTACAACTCCCTGCATTATCACACTATGTTTGCCCTTTCTATTACAATATGCATACTGATTTAGTTCCTTCCTATTAATGAGGATCTGGGTTCCATCAATTGCTCCCACAATACCTCTGATTCCCTGCTATTTGGAAAATTCTTCATCAATTCCTGCAGCTTTTTCTTCGTTTGGCCATTTTATAATAGGAGAATTTCTTGTGACCAGATGGTTTATTACTTTATTCACAATCCTCCATGCTGTACTCTCTGTCACATCAAAACGATCACTCAATTGTTGATAAGTCTCTATATTGGCAAGATACCAAACCGCCATCAGTAATGCCTTTCTTGCACATACTTTCTCCCGGCCAAATGTGTGTTCTGATAAAACATTTTTCTAGTTCAACTGATCTGAAATGAATATACCATTACAGAAGTTTCCATAAAAGTATGAATTCAATTACAACCAATACATGAACTTGCAGTGGATCAATCCAAACAAAAATGTCTTCTCCAACATCCACAAAATTTTGTATCCTGACAAGTTTATTCCATGGTTCAAGAAAATCACCAACTTCTATATCACACTCTGGAGATGAACTGCTTGACCAGAAACATGAACTGCTGTCATCACAACCATATTTCTATAAAATTAGTGAGTATTGTCGTTTATTAAATATTGACTATTATTATACCCACTACAATAATATTTCTATGCTCCTCATTAATTTCCTCAGCCATTTTACATTTTGGTTGAATTATGTTGAGTTATGTTTTTCTTACCTTGCCCTTCCTGTCGGATAAAAACGACAACTCAGATCCGTCTCAACTCCTTCTAACTCAATTGATCTCAGTAGTGTAACAGTAAAAACAAGTGAGGTACGTAGTTTTTGAAAGGTATCAGATTAGTATAGAGATCAGATAATTTATACGACGCTATAAAAGCAGATGATATTTTATCATTGCTCATGCAAGATGGAAGTAGAGGCCATGGCACCATATCATGAGCATATTTTTATATTGAAACTATCATTGGGCACCAAAGATGTGTATATGACGCTATGAAAGTTCAGAGAACTGGAGATTTTTTCCACAAACTACGTACTAAGCCCACTCGACTGTTTTGGTTTTTCCACACAAACTACGTACCTAGCCCACTCGACTGCCAATAAGGACTAAAAAAAGAAAACCAGAAGAAAGTTAAAACAATGCCAACATATTTCTTCTTTGTGGAAAATCAAGACAGTCCAGTGAGCTAGGTACGTAGTTTGTGGAGAAAAATCAAGACAGTCGAGTGAGCTAAGTAAGTAGTTTGTGGGAAAAAATCAAGACAGGTGAGTAAGCTAGGTACAGGGTGATTCACCATAAATGTCCCCCCCCTCAAGCTCAGTTATTTTTGAACCGATTTTCAAATTTGAAATATCATCTTGAATGATTTTCGATAAAGTTTTTTTCGGCTAGATCAGAAAATACAGGGTGCTCGGAACAAACGATCTACAGGGTACTATTTGATTTTTTTAAATGAAACACCCTATTTTTCATTGTATTTTCAGATTCTCCCTGAAGAGCTGATTCGATCAATGTATCACACTTGAGGTCTAGCGGGACTGATTACAGAGATAAAGGGTGTTCAAAATCGAGATTTTTAACTTTAGGATTTTTTGTGACGAAACTATTCATTATCGGTCACGCGGTTTGCATGTCCGTATCTCAAGTTTTGATTTACTATCTACTGACATTTAATAATTGGAACAGATACAGGGTGACTAGAATTCTGAATCTTGAACCACCCTGTGAATGTTCCAATTAAATTTCACTAGATAGTAAATCAAAAGTTGAGATGGGAACATAGAAGCCGTTTTGACCAATAATGAATAGTTTCGGCACAAAAAAATCCTAAAGTTGGAAAATCTCGATTTTAAACACCCCATATCTCTGTAATCATTCCCGCTAAACCCCAAGTGTGATACATTGATGAAATCAGCTCTTCAGGAAGAATCTAAAAATACAATAAAATACAGGGTGTTCCATATCAAAAAAATAATTAGTACTCTGTAGATCGTTTGTTCCGAGCACCCTGTATTTTCTGATGCAACGGGAAAATAATTTCTGAAAAATCATTTCAGATTATCTTTCAAATTTTTGAAACGGTTCATAAATAAGTGAGCTAGAGGGGGGGACATTTATGGTGAATCACCCTGTATGTAGTTTATGAGAAAAACATAAAGACAGTCGAGTGTGCTTTTTTTACTTCCTTTTGTTTTTTGTTTTGTTTTCTATTGGCAATTGATTATCTAGGAACTTGAAATTTTTTTAGTTTTTTCATCGTATCTCCCGAACTATTGAATTCAGAGAAAAATGTTATATGGATTTTTTGTAGATTCCATCAAAAGGAGTAATTTTGGTTCCATAACATTTTCAGATATTTTCAGTTGTTTTCGAGATATTTGTAATTATTTGAGAATACAATTTTCAACACTTTTGTTCCATCTTCCAATCAACAAAAGGAAAAAATATTTCATGGTTCAGTGGAAGTCGATGAGCTTCATCTATCGATAATCTTTGTTTTTCAATATATCTTCATGGTACCCTATGGGTCGTTCACATTTTTTTTTTCATAATTTTCACTTTATTTCCTGTACTATTGGGTTTACAGAAAAAATTATGGGTAATAATTTGTAGGAAATTTTCCAGTGGATAACTTTGCACTCTTGATAATTTTCAATTTTTCCATTTGTTTTCGATATATACTGAATTGAAAGGATTTCAAATTTTGATGTTTTGATTTTCATTTGTTTTTCCATTTTCCGATGGATGCACGAATGAATGGTGAAATAATAATTTGTTGCGTCATCAAAGAGGCATACGGTGCATTTTTCAAATTTGGATTTAGTCTATTGGTTCAGGAGATATGTCATTTTAAAGCGAACCGTGTGTTTCGGAAAATCTCCTTGAAAAACCCACTTGGAATTTCCCGACCCTGCTCAATTTCAATAGGCTTCGTCTCTCCCTGATAGAGTTTTTTTTTCACAAAAAATGAAATCGATCGGACTACTTTTGCGATTTGTAGAGTGGTTACAAGAAACTTCCGGTGAAAAATCGAAAAAACCCGGAAAAACCACTTTAGAGTATTCCGATTTCCCTCATATTTTAATTACATAATATTGTTTTGAGTACAATAAGATGGCAAAATTTCAAGTCGATATGTCAAAGGGTTCCGGAGATATATCGATTTATGATTAACACAGAGTACAGACAGACAGACCACACACAAAAACCAAAGTTGCTCAAAATTCGATAGGGATCATTTTCTCCAAAGTAACTATACCTCTATCTCGCTTAGTTTCCGAGATAGCATTTTTGGCAAGGCCGTAGTATACTCCACTATGTATAGCGTCCTATAACAATATATTCAATGATTATTTTCTAAACGCTGCCTCTCGTCTCATAAGTGATAACAATGCCAATAATTACATTAACTTTGTTGTGACATCTGCCAATGATAACCGGGATAACCCCCTCCCTAGGAGATACGACTGGCAGCACTGACGATTCAAAGAATGGTAGATTTGCCAGTGATGCCTAATGATGACCATGACAAGTAGGGTCCTTCATAAATGTTAAATGTTTTGTTTGTGCTCTTGCAATGTAATGTTTCATATCAAAGGACACCAAAACGATTTCAATAAAAGTATATTTCCACTAGGCTTGCATCTCTTTTCGCCTGGTTTTCCAAGTTACTACAGTGGCGACGAGGATTAAATCCAATAAAGTGTGGGCACACCACGACGGAAATCAAAATGGCGAATGAAAAGTTCAATGGATTTAGTGCAAGTGTTGATGATTGGACTATGTACAGGGTAACTGGCGGTTGATGGTATGTTAGATGCTCGGTTAGATGTTTATGGAGAAAGCAATGCAGGATTTTTCTGAATATTTCGCATCTTACATTTCATCACCTGTTCTATGGATCTAAAATATTGTCGAAATTGCGACGTTGCCGTTTCTGTCAAAAAGTCCTAGCAACTTAATTCTTCTAAATGGAACACCCTGTTTATTAAAAAATTTTTATAATTGCCATTTTACTACAATACTCTTTTGTTAATAAATCCCTAGACCTATACCTCTCTCTCTTTCTCTTTCTCTAGGAAATATTTGCACCTCAGTATATTCTACATGGTGTATTTATCAACAAACATTATTTTTTATTCAAGTTTTTTCTCTTTAGTTTGGTTATCAATAAAAACTATTTTTTTATTATCATGGGCCTCTTTGATAGATAACCTGAGATAACCTTATATATAATATACTTGAAAAAAAATCATTCAATTCAATTCCTTGAAACAAATCATTTAGATGATATGAAGGAATGATTCAATTTAATTTGTAAATTTCCATTTTTCTGAGCCTGCAGCTAGAAAACACTTCAGAGATTAGAAACAAGTGAATGGAAAAAATGTTGTGAACTGGCTTGTGAAAAATGTTATCAGCTCTCATTTCATCATTTTGTTATACAACATAACTTTTTCCACATATAAGCAATATACTCAAAAGCATAACCTTCTTACTGCTCCCCTCCTAGACATCAGGACTCTTAGTATGTTCACTTTCTAAACTCCCTGACTAAGTTTCTAAAGAAATCATTCAGCTCCATTCTTACAAACTCTACAACCACATTTGGGCCATTCATTGATTGGACTAAGAGTTATCTATTCACATTGGTTTCACCAGTGAATAGCATAGTTAAGACAGGGAGTAATATTTCTTATAATTAATATGTTCTCATACCTTCTTGGATGGTATTGTGAATAGAGATGAATATTCTTCCGGATCAGATGTGCTATCACATTTAGACTTGTCAGAGAAATGTGAGGAGGAATCAAATTCTGATTCTTCATCACTCCCACCATCAAACACTATAAAGCTGTCTTCAGATTCAGCAATTGAATACTGCCGGTCCCTCCTCAAATATGTAATTTTTGGAGGTGAATATGAAGTAATGGTCAGCAGCTGTTCCTTTGGATTGCATGTTTCTGAAACAGGTGATTCTTCCTCAACACTTATTCTGGCATTCACAATAAAATCTGCTAGGTTCAAGGTCTCTGATGAGTCCAAACTAATGTTACTGTTCAAAATGCTCATTGACACATCAGGGTCACTAGTGATATCCATCATTTCTTGTATATCTTGAATACTTTGCTTCAAATGTTTGTTTTTGGCTTTTCTTTTCAGACATTTTTTGTTCCTCTTCCTACACTTCTCAATATCACATATGCTGGACCTAGTGCTGGACCATTTATTACTATCTTCAGGATATGGATTTAGACTGTGAACCATATTACAATGTTTATCAACCATCACATCCATGATAGGGCTGTTTCTGTGACTAGAATTTTCTGATGAATATTCTGTATTCAAGACAGATACATTAATTGAAGACCCATCAACATTAACATCACTATGACAATTATACTTATATGGAGAAAACCCCCTAGCAGTGGGCTGATGATATTGGAATTGTTTATCATGTTTATCAGAATTTTGATTTCTGAGACATTTTTCTCGTACTGTAGAAAAATCTGAAATGCCTAGGCAGAAATTTCTATGTTGGTTTTGGAATGTAGAGGGCAGAAAACCCCAGCACGGTTTGGGATGGCTTACAGAACTGGAGGAGTTCCACATGATTTGATTTTCTCAAAAAATACAGCAAGCAGCAACTCTTCAAAATCCACAACATCCAAAACACAGCTCTAGGAGCAGGTTGAATTCTTGATTATTTCTTGTATATAGTTTCTGGGTTTCACAAAAAATAATATCGTGGTAGGACTGACCAGAAATCGTATTTCTTATTCTTATATTATGTCTTTCTTGAATAATTGCCATTTTTCTATATTTTGCTTGTCAAACAACACTACTACTATTCAATATTCATTTTCATTTACTACATTTTTCATTAATCATTATTATTTATACAGTGTTGTTCCTGGGTCTGATTTTTTCGTAACAGATTTCCTTGGAAAAAGATAACAGATTTGTATCAAAAGGTAATAGACTCGAAAAATCTGACATTTCAAATCCTAAATGTCATTCTTGTCAAAAACCATCGCCCAAATTAGACAGTTTTGATAGATGATAGATTTTGAATGAGGCATAAGTCACGCAGAACTTATGACATAAATATAGAACATAGCCCCATAGAACAGAACATAATTATCCGCTGAACATAGAAATAGATTTTTCAGTAACGAAACATCATATTTCGGTGCTAACAGCAAATAGTAAAAGATTAATGACCAATCGTGTTATCGTAACAATAACCGTGAAACAGTAATAGATCTATTACAAAGTGATGACAAGAACAACACTGTATTTTAGTACTTGACACCACAGAACTTGACACTCAACTTGACACTGCTGTTTTGACGTTTCTTGTACGAGAAGCGTCAAGCGTATAGAAACAGGACGCATCAAATACTGCGAGAGAGAAGATGAAGCGCCGCCCACGCCACGTTTACTAGCGTTTTCGCTACCGCTGTTGGCGAGGTGCAGGCGAGGTACAGTTTGCACCATAGACAAACCAAACCAATGACTGCTAAATATCTGTACTGTCTGACGAAATGGTTTGCACTGTTTGCAATTCGCTCTTGTCAGCGTTTGACTTATTACTAGTGACCTACGCGTCCGTCTGCCATGCCCTAGGACCCGAGTCCAGTCCTCAAGAAGAACTTTTTTTTTTCATCTCATTGTCTCATTTTTCTGTCATTGCTCTGGTTTGAAAAAAGGAGTCTCTTTGAGAAATATCCGCAATATTTCTCTCAAAACTCGAGTAATTTTCCAAAAAATATACTTTCCAGGAGAAAGGTTAATTTAAGCTAGAGTCACTGGATGGTATTAGTTAGGGTCCCTTGATGGAAATTGACATTAAAGTCATCTTAACAGGGTACGGACAGATCATAGCTGCATTCTTTTTTAATGACCTAGAGACTTTAGTTTTGTCTACTGGCATCCCTGACATTGCTGTCACGTCACATCCATGGGCGCTACAGAAAATCATTCGAAATTTTAATAATAGGTATGTACAGGGTATTTAATTGTTGAGGAAGATCATGTGGCGAACAAGTTTTGTGATGAAGATCCGATTCTATTCGTAATTGATATCTGGCGGTTTTCGGGCTAAGAGATAATGATTGTTCCGTCAAAATTGAAAAATCCAAGATAACGGATCCATTAGTTTATATAATTACGACTTTATCACAAATAGAAAATATGTAGGATGCAAGAGTGAAAATAACGTGCCTATAAGTTATACTGCGTATACCTACTTGTTTGTTAGTTTCATCAATAAATTATTTGAAAATGACTTTTTATTTAAGAAAGACGGAAGAATCATATGTATAACATGGGGGTGAAGTATATTCTATTCTTTATTTTCCTGCACATTTTACGAAGAACTTTTTATCAGCCTACTTTTCGTCCTAGACGAAGTTTAATACATAGTTGATATTAGTCACTCCATAAATTCTTCGAGTTGTATTTCCGAAAATATATTTAGCACTCATTACATGAGTACAGTAGTTTAGATATTCACATCGAGGTTTTCACCATTTCTCAATCAGAAGGCTCTGCTCATTCAGCTCATAGATAAACTACTGCTCAGTTTGAAATCAGAATTCATTCAGTCAATTCAATCAACCCTTGTATACAGCCTAAGAATAGTCTCTTTTGGTGAAATATATTGAGCTTTCAGTGAAATTCATATGTTCCCTTAGCTACCTATCAAAAATTATGCTGGAGTATATAGTAAACTCTAAAGGGCGCCGTACATTATGCTATATTCACCAGCAAGTTCGATGCAATGCAATTTTGAATCGAACAATGCGCATGCGTCTATGATATTTCATGGCAAGTTTCATGCTAGTTTCGTAATAGAACCAGTCCTATTTTTCCTGCGATTTCAAGGCAAGTTATTTAGTAAAATTTTTAGTAATATTCATCGTAGCATCTTGATAAAATACTAATTTTCTCCATAACGTGGCCTGAAATACCAAATAACCTCAAAAAGTACATTGAAGGCTCAAAAAACCTGGAAATAGTGAATATGAACAAGAAAATATGACAGAAATATCTCAATGTACGGCGACTCGCAATAAATTTAGAAAAATTGCGAGAAAAGTCCATTGCCTCAAACTTGCCGAGAAATAGCATAATGTACGGCGCCCTCATAACTAGAGGATTGTTCATCTAAATTTTGGTATAGTTGAATCAGGAATTCCATATGGAAATTACGTATGATACGCCAGTGACCTCAATATAACCTAAAAAACAACAAATGCCAAAAATCTAGTGTTTATCCCCAGAAATGAATAAAGATGGAAGTATATAACTGTTACACAAACACTTTAGAGTGAGAGGAGACGAGGATCTGTCCGTACCCTGTAGAGATGACAAATACGTCAGTTTACATCAAGGGACCCTAGTATTAGTTAGATGAGAGTTTGGATACAGCTGAACTTTTGTCCTTTTCTATTTTCTATAATACAATGGTTTGAGTGAATAAAAGAATAAGACATATATTCTGCTCTTTGTCTTTTCAATTTCCCTAGTAGCGCCTGATCGTCAGATACGATTTTAGAGGTTACTTTTTCTGTCAAATCAATCATAGCCGTAGATGCACAATGGAAATAGGGTATAGACAACCACTTCAATTTATAGTGATACACTTCTAGCAGACCAACTGTTATACAGGGTGTTTGGTAGCTGGGTGCAAACCTTAAAGGGGGTGATACACTAGTCCATGTAGAACATATTCATACAAACATTTTCATTTTCTAGCGCGTTTTTGATTTTTAAGGGAACTTTTACGATTTTTAGTACAAAAACCCAAAATTGGTCAATTAAATGCTAATAACTTCGAATCTTAACAGAAATGTCCAGTTTTTTTCATTTATTTTAGTAGTCTTATGTGTCTCCAATCGTATTAAAGTAGTTTGAAGCACCATTGTGTCAAAAAAAGTTATGTACAGAGCATTTAAACTTTACAAAAAAAGAAAGAAAATAAAAAATCTGACCTTTGATGTCAATTAAAAAAATAAATAAAATACATACAGGTGTTCAGACACTTTTGAAAACATGCGTAGTTATTGCTCTTTCGTTCGAGGTATCATTTATCTAGCTAAGTCCTAAACTTTTTCAGTTAGGGTGCCTGAACCAGTTAAGGGTTGTAAATATAGATATTTGAAAGATTCAAAACAAAAGTAATTTGAATGAATTTTAGCTCGAAAACCTTTAAACAGAAATCCTGAAGCAATATGTGATATTATTTTTAGACTTACATGGAATAATGAGAAACTTAGCCCAACCAGTGGCGGTGGCCTTTTGCAACAAAGAATTTGACCTGAAGTTAGTCATTAATTGGAATGCATTCTTTCGTTATTGCTGGGGTCATAAAGTTGCTTCTGAGTTTATCAATTTTTAGGTACTTGAGTTGAGTAATCATCTTGGACCCCTCGCCGGGTCGATTTGGTTGGCCAAACAAGCTAAATAAATGATTTTTATTATTATTTTGTGTTCAATTACCTGAATCAACTAATTTTATTGCATTTTTGTTTCAAATTCCTTTCCAAAGAAAATTTCCAATAAATGTGTGGGCTGGGGTCATCGGACGCACATTGGTTGGCCCACACATTTCGCCTGACAATTTGAATAAACAAAATTACCTCGAATTCATGATAAACGACTTGCCAATGTTACTCTATGATGCCGAAGTGCCAATATTGGACATGGACAGGCCGATCACATTTCAGCAAGATGGATGCCCAGCACATTGGGCTGTAAGCGTCCGCGAACACCTGAACCACTGTTTTCCTGGCAACTGGATCGGGAGAGACGGACCCATCCCCTGGCCTGCCAGATCGCCCGACCTGACTCCGTTGGATTTTTTTTCATGTGGGGTCGGGTGAAAGAACTCTTATACAAAACAGAAATCACCACGAGAGAAGAATTACCTCAGCGAATAGAGGCAGCGTTTGAAATTATGAAAAAGGAAATGCAAATGAAAGTAACCACAACTGAAGTACGAAATCCTTGTAGAAAGTGTATACGCAATGGTGAAGGACATTTTGAACACCAACAATGAATTTTTACAGTACAAAACATTTTTTTCTTCAATTTCAAAAAAATCTATATTTACGACCTTTAACTGGTTCAGGTACCCTAATTTAAAAAGTTCAGGATTTAGCTAGATGAATGATACCTCAAACGAAAGAGCAACAACTACGCATGTTTTCAAAAGTGTCTGAACACCTGTATGTATTTTATTTATTTTTTTAATTGGCATCAAAGGTCAGAATTTTTAATTTCTTTCTTTTTTTGTGAAGTTTAAATGCTCTGTACATAACTTTTTTGGACACAATGGTGCTTCAGACTACTTTAGTACGATTGGGGACACATAAGACTACTGAAATAAATGAACAAAACCGGACATTTCTGATAAGATTAGAAGTTATTAGCATTTAATTGATAAATGTTGGGTATTTGTACTAAAAATCGCAAAAGTTCCCTTAAAAATCAAAAACGCGCTAGAAAATAAAAATGTTTGTATGAATATGTTCTACATGAGCTAGTGTATCACCCCCTTCAAGGTTTGTACCCAGCTACCAAACACCCTGTATATTTAAATGGAAAAAATGCATGTAACAACATTTTAATATTAGAAAATATATACATATGGATAAACTTATAGCTATAATTATTCACTATTGTATGTGGAGCTGAACTCCAGTGATAAGTATGAAACATTAAGATATTAATATTAAATTAAAGGTAGGTATTCTCAATACACAGGAAGTAACATTAGTTCGTTCAAATGAAGTATTCCTGAGACAATTTCAAGAAATGAAGTATACGAACTTGTGTCCGGAAATGCCTTATTTCGGAGATACAGGGTGTTGAAATACAGAGAACAAATTATTTTTCGATTAACATATCATAGGAAAAAAGTGGTTTATTTTGACGAGACCTACCACATACTTGGTTTTGTAAAGTTCTCAGTAACTTCACTTAGCCCAATTTTCCTAGATTGGGTCCTAATAGACGGAAAAGGAAACTTCATTTTCAGCAGGTGTATATAACCGGTAGTACCACAAGTATATTTGATAGCAAACGCTTTATTTTTTGTTTTGATTTTCCATCTTTGCCTGCATTCAATTTCCACTGTTAAGTTTTGAATTTGGGTCGGTACCAAAAACGCCATTCAATAATATCACATTGTAGTTTACTTGCTTCCTCTTCTTCCATGATTATTTTGTTTTGTATTTTGTGTGATGATAATAATGAGATTTTGTTCTTGAAGTCGTCTGCTGTGTAAATTGATGGAACAGCAGATTCTCTCAAACAAATTTTGAAATCTTCTCTTTGAAAATGTGCCTAAAATATAGTTTTATTCTGATCAGATGCTGTTAGAAGAAGTTAATTTCAATGAGTACCTCACAAATTTTGCTCGTCTTCGAATTGATTTTCCACCCAGGCCGTTTTATATCTTCCTTCCTTGAGCGAATGGTTGATATTTGTTTTGGAGAATTGAATAAATGATATCCATTTTCTCCAGAATTGGCACAATTCATCACACAGCAAGTCATTTCCATAACTGCTTTTTTCTCGAAAGTATAATTATGAAATTTTATTTCAATTCTGACGTTTATAAAATTTATTGTCAAATCCAAACAATTTTTAATGAAAAAGTGCGGGACGACTATGGTGCTCTTGTCACAATGCAAGGTGTGTAACTTAATAAATCTAAACATTCAAAAACCCTAACCGTTGTCATTTCTGTGTCCGAACTCTTATCAAACACCATCCATCAGTGACTCTGATTCAAGCCAAGTAAGGTGAAGTAGGGTCCCTTGATGGAAATTGACGTTAAAGTCATCTTAACAGGGTACGGACAGATATCTGCATTCTTTTTCAATGATCTAGAGACTTTGGTTTTGTCTACTGGCATCCCTGACATTGCTGTCACGTCACAACCATGGGCGCGCAACAGAAAGTAATAATAGGTATGTACAGGGTATTAACTTCTTGGGGAAGATCATATGGCGAACGAGTTTTGTAATTGTGATCCGATTCGATTCAAAATTGGGAGGTATCTGGGGTTTTCTTGGGTTGGAGATAATGATTGTTTCGTCAAACTTGGAAAATTCGAGATGACGTATCCAATATATAGCGGAAGAAAATTCTAATTATGATCTGATTCTATTTAAGATTGGTATCTGAGGGTTTTCGGGGTCGAACTTCATGATTTTTTGTCAAAATTGGGAAATTCAAGATAGTGGATCCAATATGGCTAACGAGTTTTGTTATGAAGATCCGATTCTTTCAAAATGGGTATCTGGGGTAGGAGATAATGATTGTTTCGTCAAAATTTGAAAATCCAAAATGACGGATCCAATAAGGCAAAAGACATTAGTTTATGTAACTATTACTCTACCATAAATAGAAAATATGTAGGATGCAAGAGTGAAAATAACATGCCTATAAGTTATACTGCGTATACCTACTTCTTTGTTACTTTCATCAATAAATTATTCGAAAATTACTTTTTATTCAAGGGAGACGGAAAAAATCATATGTATAACATGAGGATAAAGTATAAAGTATTCTTTATTTTCCTGCACATTTCACGTATCACTTTTTATCAGCCTACTTTTCGTCCCAGACGAAGTTTTATACATAGTGTGATATTAGTCACTCCATAAATTTTTATCCAAATTGGATTTCCGAAAATATATTTAGCACACATGACAGCTCATAGATAAACTTCTGCTCAGCTTGAAATCAGAATTCTTTTAGTCAATTCTGTCAACCCTGGTATAGTCTGAGAACAGTCTCTTTTGGCGAAATATATTGAGCTTTCAGTACAGTTTATATGTTCCCACCTCGCAAAGATTATGCTGGAGTAGTAAACCAAACTAGAGGATTGTTCATCTATATGTTGGTATAGTTGAATCAGGAATTCCATATGGAAATTACGTATGATACGCCAGTGACCTCAAGTTGAGGACCTCAACATAACCTAAAAAACAACGAATGTCAAAAATCTAGTGTTCATCCCCAGAATTGAATAAGGATGGAACTATATAACTGTTTCACAAACACTTCAGAGTGGGAGGAGGCGAGGATCTGTCCGTACCCTGTTAAGATGACTTTAACGTCAATTTCCATCAAGGGGCCCTAAGGTTAAGTAGTGTCCGTTTTTATGCAAAAACTATTATTCTTCACCTCGTATTACCTGTCGCTCGCCACCACACAGCAATGTGATGCGCCCTATCTCTAGGTGCTAGACGATTACGAAACCATGGAAACTTGTGCATATGAGTTCCAAAATTGAAAGTTTCACTCATGTTTCACTGAAAGTTACAATTCTCGGGAGCAAACAGGCCTGTCAAGTGTCAATGAGGTTCATTCGGGTTCGAACAATGGGTTGCGTGCAAGAACTGTCAGATGGCCGACCCTGGAGGCACAAAATTGAAACACAACCTCACTTTTCTTAGTTGTTTACAAGTGATTGAAATAGTTTTTCACAATTATTTTGGCCAATGACGGCTAAATATCAAGTAAGATGCCTGAATTACTTGATATCATCTTGATATTTAGCCATCATCGATTTTGGCATATGAATCGTATTTTTCGGCTATTGATTAATTCGCTCATGCCATCACATTTTGCTGTTGTACAGTGCACAAAAACTGTAGCGGAAGGAATAAGGAACCCGGTTGGTACATAATGATTCAAAAGTAAGTACTTTATTATCGTTAGAAAGTTATGTTGAATGTCAAAAGCACTTTCAGTTCTAGAGTCTGTTAAATGTAATCACAAAGACATACCAACTTGCTTGGGAGTCGAAAGAATTACTATTATCTCTTTCTCACTTGCACTGATTCTAATAGCCACTAAGTAGGTACTTCTAGGCACTTCGCGATTTATTCTGATTCCATTGGAGCTACATCTTTACTAGTTGACGTCTCGAGAGTTAATGATCAATAAATTCCCATATTTTACAATGATGTGTTTCGTCATTCTTGTTATTTGGTTTCAGTTTACTCATGGAAGTGATTTCATAGATTAATATGGCAATAACAATAAATCACATTATATTCGTTTGTCTCAATTAGCGCAATCTTGGTTCAGTTCAAGGTTAACCTAGAGTCATTAAAATGAACAATATGTATCTCAAATTTGCCGACAAACGATGTTTACTTAACGAGTATGAATTCTATTTTCAATATTTCAATATTTTCCTTAGATAGTATTTTGCGGGGCATAACACGTATTGTACAGCTCGAATCCTGTAGGACCGGTAACATGGAGAAGTGTAGCTCTTTGTTGGGATATTGTTTTCGTTCCGAGTTCGGCTACTTCCATGAATATCTCGAAGGATTGACGTCATTTCTCCCATTCTGCGGCTGGAATCTCTCGAATTATTATGGAGTGTTTCGGTGGTTTGAAGGCCATTTTAGTATTGCTTGGGGAAGAAGTTCCTTGTTATTCCTAACCTCACTTTCATTTCCCTTCTATCGATACTTTATTGACTTGATTTCTGGCTCGTTCAACGATTTTGTTTTGTCGTGCCACTAACCGCTGCCACCATGTTACATACTTTCTATTTGAAGATGTAATAATAATTATACTTGTTTGGTTTTAATTGGCTTTTATTGAAACAACTCGTGCTTTGGCTGTGTCCAGTCATCCGTTCGACCACAGTGGTGATACCAGGATGGTCAATGGTTGACTCGACTCCCAGCAAAAATAACATGGTAACTTCGCGGGCAGGTTTGAAACGTGACCGATATTCCCAAACAGCTGGTTGGTCAAACTGAACGTATGTGCCCGGTCAAACCACAGACTTGACACAGCCAACTTATCCTACGTTTCTTCAATGAAGTCTCAGTTCATTGCGTTTCTTACATATTATCTCCTCGGCGTTATATATTGTTTATTGACACATGATATGAGACACTCTATGGGACACTATTGAGTGATATTGACATTGACATGAACTAGCTGAAGCCTAGGTTACACTTATACGGTGAAGCCCATGCTACAATTATGAGATACTTCTATTAAATGAAAAAAGTTATAAAATCCTGAATAAACGATATTACTCCATGGAATCGTTTCATTCCAAAAATACAGCCAATCCTTCCTCATCTAGAACCGAGTAATTCTGTTACGTCTTTGAAAGAGTCTTTGACGAGAACGCAATGGGTCTCTCTGACCCGTCTGGCTCCGGCATAACATTATCTAGCACGCAGCTTATACTCCCATAGAAGGCTAGTCGCAAGAGAGTACCGGAGGTAGTTCCGGAGCGTAGTGAATGATCACTGCTTTAGATGTCAGCAACTCCATGAGGCTTATTAATAGCGTTTTCCACTCGGCTTTACAGTGCAGCACTGACACCGCTTCAGTTTTGTTCTGACACCCCACTGGTTTTTTAAAAATGCATGTCCAGTGGAACACATTCAAAAACCCTAAAAGAAACCAAACATTCAACACTCCCAACAGCTGATTCAAAAATTCAAAATTTTGAAATTTACTTAATTTACTTTGTGGACCTTTCAAGGGACTTTAGACATAAAAAATGTGTAGTTTCAAAATAAATGATCAAATTATTGATATTGAAAAAGATTTTATAGAAAGTGAACTGGAGGAGATCTCCTTGAGAGGTAATGATACAGTGATAAATAACTGCAATTATTCATTATGTTTATTTAATTTTCTTGCAGATGACAACAACTATGCCCTAGAGTATATCTTTGCTCTCATAAACAATGGGTTCATTTCTCTGGACAACCCATTAAATTCCATTCAACGGATTGAAAATGATGGGACATATACTGTTATTTATCCAAATGTTACTCCTTTGGATACTGAGCAGACTGATACTAATGAGAATGAACAGCCTACTCCTGAAGTCCAGGATAAAAAACGGTGTGAATGGGGGGATGAGGAAACTTTTCTCATGTTAGATAGGTATGAAACATATATGAAAATGGTGGGACCAATGAAGAAATTCAAAAACAAAAAACGTATGTGGGAGGAAATCTGTAAAGAAATCAAGTTATCAACAGGCAAAGATTTTACTCCTCAACAGATTGAAAATCGATATAAAACCTTATTAAAAAGAAAGAAAGATTCAATAGACAACAATAGACAAACTGGGCGAGAACCAGTTGAGATACCCTTTGAAGAAGAGTTGAACAGAATAAGTTCTCAAGATGACAGCATAAAGCCTGAAGTATTGAGAAGTCTGAATAATGTTACCATACTCAAAGAAAAACCAACTAGGCAGAATTCCCAGAGGTATAATGAATCTGAACTGCCACAGAATAATTTTGATACTACAGTTCCATCAACATCCTCCCTAACCCAAAGTAGCAAAAAGAACAGAAAGCGAAGTATTCAGGATGTGCTCATAGAATTACACAAAGAAAAAGAAGAAAACAGAGAAAGGCGGCATAGAGAAAAACTTGCTGCTCTGAAAGAATTATTTGAGAAATCAAAAGAAAAATAAGTGGATGCACCCATATAAAATATTGGGTATTTCCGAGGGTATTTCAGATCCTCAAAATTGTTTTTCCCAAGTTCATTCTCATTTTTGTTTTTATTGTTTTGTGATATGAATATGTAAGATTCATATTTTGTTTTTGTTGAAATTGAAAATTTTTATTTGTTCAGGTTATCTGATTACTGATAATGGTAAGGCAGATATTTCAATAAAATATTCATAAACATTTTTCAATTGGTAGTTATTTAATACAAAATATATATTGATAGTTCATAAATGTTCACATTTAATCCATATAAGAAAATCCCATCCTGATGAAATCCCTCTTGGCTTCCCCTTCTGCATTCAATCTGTACTGGTGATCTGCTTCTCCTTCAAGGTTATTGGGTCCTTCTACTCCAATATCTTCTTCTGGTAAAAAATCATTTCTTTCTATACAGAAGTTATGCAGAACACACATTGATAGAATGAACTTGCTGGCTTTATCAACGTCATGGAAATCCAAGGACTGTAATTGTCTGAATCGACTTTTCAGGATTCCAAATGTGTTTTCTATTTTCACCCTTGTTGCATTATGTTTCTTATTATAGTTGATCTGGCTCTCAGTTAGATGTCCATTGTCTTGATAAGAAACGAGAAGCCATGGCCTGATGGAATATGCTCCATCACCAAGAATGTGATATTTTTTACCACAAATATCTGGAAGCCTTTGATTGATATCTGATAATTTCAAAACTCTAGCATCATGAATTTTTCCTGGTATGCCAGTGAAAACATCTAAAAATCTGTATTTTGAGTCACATATCCCTTGCAGGGTTAATGACACCAAATCATGTCTATTGGTATAAGTAGATTTGATTTTGTGTGCTGGTTTCCGGAGATTAATATAGGATCCATCTATGCATCCAAGCACATTAGGAAAACCTGAAAGCTAATACATTGTGAATTGTGATTAGTGATTTTTATCACCACTTGATGTACCTCTCACTAAAAATATAACTATGGAAGTATATAAAATATACCTGTTCAAATTCATTAGCTACAAGTTCTTTTTGCATATCATTGCTGGGCATCTTTATAATGGTAGGTCCTAATTCTAATAAGAAGTCCATAATTCTAATAATCTGTCTGAATAGTGTAGTAGTACCTATGTTGAATCTTTCAGCAACATCTCTCAAACAAACTTTATTGGAACTTAACCTGGAGATTAAGTTAAAATAATATTCAGCTATAATAATCCTAATTGAATAATCTTTTACCATAAAAAAGATAATATTTGGATTTCAGGTGAAATTGGGATACTGCCTCCATGAGATGAATCTGTGGGGCAAAATGTTGATTGCTGGAAGATTCCTATTAAACTGTCCACAGTTGATTTTTCCAACCTGAATGCCTTCTTGAACTGAAAAATACACAATGACAATCATCAAGAGGCTATAGGTATTGGTATGTGTATTAGCTAGTACCTGTTTATCATTCATTTCTTGAACAACATCTTGAACATAATTTTCAATTTTTGGAATAGCAGTTTTATCGATCTGCAGAAGTTGGAACTCATCCTCACTACTACTACTACTGGAAGATAGTAATTGTAATAACAAATCACATTTCCTTTGGTCATTCATTTCTAAACCACGACTGTGGTCTGATCTATATAGATCAGTAAGTGGTATGCTCGTATTCTGCCCCGAGCCACGAGTATCGTACTTGGTACTACTCAAAGCTTTGCTTCAAATAAAAAAAATCAAATATAAATAAAACGTGAATAACATAACCCCACAAAACAAACAAAAATAAATGCACTACCACTCCACGACCTACAAGGGACGGTGGAGAAAATATCGCACTGCGTGCAAATTCATTGAACTGGTTGTTCCAGTGGAACATGTAACGCTGAATAAAATTGACCTGAAAATGCCCAGTGGAACAAGTAATTGCACTCAAACTGTACTCAGTGCGCACCGAAAAGCCGAGTGGAAAACGCTATTAATCACCACTGCACTGTTCTTCAAAAAACAATCATAGAATGTAAAACGCTGAAAGGGCTGCACTGTCTTTTGGTTTGGGAGCTTCATGGATAGCACGCCTTTTATCGTGGGTTGGATGCCAGCCATCTTGGTCTACTCTGAAGCCCAAACACTTGTTGACCTTGAGACATCATCTAAATAAGCTTGTACTCCGGTAGCTCCTTGCAATCTTGTGTCCATGAACTGTTGGAAAATCATCGGACAACTTGATACCCTGAACTGTAATCTGTTTACCCGGAATAGTACTTTTGTTGTATTCAACATGAGCGTCTCTGTCGTCTCGTCATCAAACAAACAAGAACTGGATTGCCTCATGGGATAGCCCAAGCTATTATTGTATACAAAACAATTATTTGGAATCCTATAATGAATATCTCATTGATATAAGGTCAATAATTTCCAATTCAACGGAGAAACAATGAGATTTTATTGATAAATTGATTTGACATTGAAGTTTGAGTCATCTATTTTATCTTATTGATGGTATGATAGTATTTGATCTCTATCTGTAATCTAATCTGTTTCTTTCCATCTCTTATTTTCAATTTTTATAGTTATAATTGTTCCATGACCTACGTTTTTCAGAGGTGTTTTAATGTGCTGCATATTATTATTTCAAATGATTATTGATGAATATGAAGTTTTTCATCAAATTTGTGAATCGTAAATTTTGAAGTGTTATTTTCCCAATGTAGTACAATATACTTGAATGTAGTACAATTTCGGAATGACTTCTAGTACCAATTGAAATTCTGAAACGGCAACACTGCCACGAACAGGCAAGACTGGCAGGCAGCAGCTGGCAGCTGGCAGACTGGCAGAGGTCAAGGTCTATTAACATTTAAATAGCCTTGGGCAGAGGTACTCTAATATTTTTATTTTTCGTTTGTTTATTATCAATTTGTCAAAAATCGAATTCACAATAATTCAATAAATAACATTATTTCAGATATTCATGAACAGAAACATAAGTTTTCTACAATGAGTATTTTCATGAACCTTCTTAATAGAAAATTGAGATTACCATCTTTATCACCTGTTTCATCACTGTATGGTAATTACATAGATTTTATAATGTATATTTTTAGATATTATTCCTTTATGAGATATTTTTTATTTTCATGTTCAAAATAATAATGGATAATTTCAGTAGAACTATCGATCAGAATGTCATCTAGTGAAACAATTACTCCACGAATGCAAGAATTCAAAAAGAAGTTGAGAGAAAAAACACCAATAGGAAAATTAGATGAACCAATAGGAAAGCACCCTTATGAGGAGAAGGAGCCTCTCCAACCATGGCCAAATAACACAAACCCCAATACAGGAGAAGTTGGAGGACCTAGAGGACCAGAACCAACAAGGTATGGTGATTGGGAAAGAAAAGGAAGAGTATCAGACTTCTGAATTATGTGGAAACAGATATATTCAATATATGTTTTTAAACAATTGAATAGGGCTGTTTATTGTTGCAAATGAGTACTTGGATAATTATTAGAATCATGTCAGAAGGGAATAGGTAAATTGTTAATATAAATTTTTCATTATAATGTAGAAGAAACCTTTTTGTCTCTGCAAAAAATAAAAAACCAAGTAGTATACCTACCTGAGTCAGTATATCATGAGGAATATGTATAAAGAGTGGCCCAAATTTCATTGTTTCACTATTGCTACCTCTCAAATTGGTAGGAATATGAAATTGGTGAAAGGGTTAGTGCTTGAAGAGGAAAACAACAAAAAATTTGTTATTTCACAATTATCTGGGAAGTGGCTCATGAAATCTTAAATTTCTCAACATGATCCTAATGTCCCCTGAAATGTGCAACTTTTGTTACATTTGACCAAATTCTCATTTCTACCAATTTCAGAGATAACAATAGTGAAACAATGACAATATACATCCAGGGTCACCCTCAGAGATAGCAATAGTGGGACAAAATGTGGGCCACCCTGTATAAAATTAAGAATTAAATACAATGGAGTAGAGTAGAACTTATATCTATCAATTCACATGTTTGTCTGAGAGGTCAATATTACATGATATTTAACATTTAATCACTAAATTGAGGTAAGTATATGCCTCTGTAAATGCATACTTTTTTCAAGGCTTCATTCAGATTGTTCACAATCTGATATTAATTTTTTTTTATTCAGTACATAACTGTTTCTCCACTACACACATATGTTTTTTTTATTGCTTTGGAGCTCATGAAAGTAAATCCCTATAATGTTCAAAGAACATTGTGATGCCTTCCTAATCTGATTTTGATACAGTGATATTATTAGAGATTCTCTTTGACTATTCAGTTTTAAATATATATATATATATATATATAAATAAACTAGGGAATATTGGGGACTGCAGCAAAGTCAAAAAGAGTACTCTTTAAAGTTGGTCCAAGCTTTCGAAAATCTTTATTTTCATCATTTTCAAGATTTTCGAAAGCTTGGACCAACTTTAAAGAGTACTCTTTTTGACTTTGCTGCAGTCCCCAATATTCCCTAGTTTATTCCTAACTAGTCAGCAACGACTACCCTTCTACATATATATATATATATATATATATATATTTATGTTATCAGCTTCCCTGAAAGCCACTGGTAGACAATTGAAAGTTTTGAGATACATTTATTGAGAAGGTTATTTAAAGGGATGTTTATTCTTGTGGGCTTGATGTATATATTTTTTTGGTTCCTTGTCTCATAGGAATGGACTTCATGATTCAATTCAATTCATGAATTACACTCCTGTTCAGATTTGCAAACTTTGTTTATAAATTTACACTGTTCAATTCCTAATATTCATGAGATTGGTAAAATGCCAGTTTGCTTATAAACCTGTTTTGTTGGTGTTCTGAATTCAATATTGAATAAAACTTTTACATTTTTTATTTTGTAGTTTTTCTGCTTTCTCAAATAGTGTACGTCCACAATAAGGGAATCAAGTATCTAAAAATAGATAAAAAGTATGCATTATAGATTTGAGTATATAGTTTGTAATCAGGATGGTCTCTTCATCAATAGATCCCTCCCAGTAAACACAACACGTTTCAGAAACATTTCGAAAGTTCCCTAATACGTGTCATCTGAAACATTCCAATGTTAACATAAAGGAAACATTTCTGGAGTTCTCCATGCTATGTGAAATATTTCAGAAATATGTCAATACATACGTCTCATATTCGTTACAAAAACTCTTTGCTTGGAATGTCTCACGTGAATCTCTAGATGTGTCATCTGAAACATTCCAATGTTAACATGAAGAAAACATTTCTGAAGCTCTCCATGCTATGTGAAATATTTCAGAAATATGTCACTACATACGTTTCATATTCGTTACAAAAAATCTCTGCTTGAAATGTCTCACGTGAATCTCTAGACGTGTCATCTGAAACATCGCCATGTTTACGTATGTGAAATATTTCTCAGTTGTTATGCGTGACGTGAAACATCTCTGGAATGTTTCAATACATGTGTTTACTATTTGTTTGAAATGCATCATATTCGACGTTGCCAGGTTCATGATTCCGTTTTATTGGCTATAATAAATCACATGCTTCAGTGTGACCAATGAAGACGGGTGGTTACTCTGGCAACATCGGCATATGACAGTCCGAACCAAGCACGGCCGGCTCCGACTTGCTCCGACTGTCCAGTCCGAGAAGAGAGTGGGTGAACACAAAGACGAAGCCATTCTTTCTTTTGTTGTTCTAATTCCGGTGAAGCCATTTTTAGCGTCCATTGATATTGCCTGATGGTGGTAGTGCTAATGTTAAAAGTTAATAATGACAACTACGAATATTAAAAAGGTGAGTGGGTTAACCTGTACATTCACTTGATATTCGATGCTTGATTGAATGGAATGAAAATCGGCCCAAAATTGAATACATAGAAGGTAGGGCGGTAGTGGCAAAAATAACCTCAACTTTTTTGTACATTGTTATGCCGGTCTCTTGATGTGAAAATATGAAATTTCAGGTTATTTTGCATAGAAAGGCGGTTGAAATTCAATTTCAAATAAATCTCAAAATTTTTTCAGGTGCTGTCAGAAAAAGGTTTGCTGTGACGGACGTGGAGTTCGAAAGATATGTAGCAGCCTGGTTCCGCCAATCTGGTCTCAGGTTAGCTAGAGAAAGGGAAAATATGAAATGAAATGGTTTTTTATTATAATTTAATAAGTTTTCATAATATAAAATCCACTAAAGCTGCAGTTTTATTTTATTCACCCTGCTTTTTTCTCCATATACCTATATTAATACCAATTGACTACATTACACATGATGTTAATTAGGGTTCACTTTCATTATGAGTAAGTGATTAACTTCTGTGGTAATGTAGTCTTGGTATGAACTAAAAATGGTTTCATATTTGAAATGTTCCATTATCAGCAAAAGTGAGATGTATCGGAAATGTTTCAAAAAAGTCATGTTGGAAATGTTGCAAATAGTGCAATAAGGAAATGTTTCGAAGACACTATTTGTGAAACGTTTCATGAAATGCAATAGTGAAATATCTCAGAGATATTTATGTATATTCTTCATTGAATGTTTCATGGAGATTTGGGTTGAAACATTCCAATGAAACATTACACACCCTAGGTCATTTATGGTCTCTAGAATGTCTCATAAATGTTTCGGAGTATATAGGTGAAATGTTTCATATTTCACAAAGTTTGTTTCAGGAACGTTTCAGAAACACAAAATGGTTTACTGGGCTCCGTCAGTTCATTTCATCATCTACAACTGAGTCCAGATATTTTGTATTTTCAACTATATTTTCTCCTTCAATTTTTATATCTCCTCAAAAGTTCGCTTTTTTTTTTCTTACCTAAATTTTCATGACTTCTTAAACTGTCGTCTGCAAAAGTTAAAAGTGTCTGGCCAAGTAGTTCTACTTTTCATTGTAGACTCCTAACATGTAGTGAATACAGTCGAGAGTCGAGATCCTAATACAGACCCCTGCCGGCACTCCACAATGTGTACTCATAACTTCGCTTCTAATGCTGTCAATGCAAATACATTGTTTCTGATTATATAGATACGTTTTCAAAAGTGTTGGTAAATTTCCATGTATTCCCATTTTTCCTAATTATTTGAGTATGATCCTGTTATCTACATTGAAAGCCTTTTGTAAGTCAATAAATAATCCGCTACCACATATTTTTGTTTTGGGTCTCATCCTATTACTATAGATATTAGTGGTAATGTGGTATTACATAAGGCCTGTTTGTTTGTATTGCTACACTGGCTAAAGTTAATCTTTTTCCCATAGTTTTCTCTGTTCATGCCATGATGTAAACAAAGAAAGTCATAGAAAAAAAATCGAGTTTAGCAGGTTGAGCAAGCACAAACGAACAGGTCTATTGAGGTTGGAACCCCTACTGGTATCTGTCGAAGTGGACGACTTTTTCTATAAATTCAATAATTCTTGACTCAAAGATAATCTCCTTAATTATTGCTAGGCAAGTTATTACAGTTATTGGTCAGAAGTTATCAATTCGACTAGTAGGTCCTGTTTTATGAATTGGGGTCACCTTACCAATTTTGATCGAGCATGTCCTTGTAAAACCCTGTTGAAATGTTATATTTGTCAAATTGACCAGGATTGGTGCAATTGCGCCTTGTAATGTGATTAAATCCCTTGTAGTCATTCCATAATCTCCTGCTGCTGAATTTTTATTAAGTTCCTTGATTACTTGAAGCATTTCTTCAACATTAGTACTGCGAAGGGCTATAGCATCCTTGCTATGGCTCATTCTTTTCCCTCGACCTCCTCAAGATCGATATGGGGATCCTGTAAATTACCTTCAATATTATCCATTATTGTTTTCCCTACCTTCACAAAATATCTATCGAATTGTGCTATTTCTTTTTTACAATGTATTGTTTGACCATTCAATACTATACAATCAATTTTCCTTTTAGAGTTTTTTTTGTTATTAAACCATTTATAAATTGCCACTGCTTTTTCGGGTGGTTGCCTGTGGATTTCCTCTTTCTCTCAAAGTAATCTTTTTTAAGTTGTCTTCTAATTTCTATTGTTTTCTTGTTGTAGTAAGAATGGTCCTGCTATTATTGCTTTGCTGATGCCCCTTTTCTCCTTTGTTTTTCTAGCTATATTTCTGAAATTTTGAACATCGAATATGCTCACTACCATTTATGAATTGCCACTGCTTTTTCTGGTGGTTGCCTGTGGATTTCCTCTTTCTCTCAAAGTAATCTTTTTTAAGTTGTCTTCTAATTTCTATTGTTTTCTTGTTGTAGTAAGAATGGTCCTGCTATTATTGCTTTGCTGATGCCCCTTTTCTCCTTTGTTTTTCTAGCTATATTTCTGAAATTTTGAACATCGAATATGCTCGCTACCATTTATGAATTGCCACTGCTTTTTCTGGTGGTTGCCTGTGGATTCCCTCTGTTTTCTCAAAGTAATCTTTTTTGAGTTGTCTTTTAATTTTTATTGTTTTTTTCTGTTGGTGAATGAATTGTCCTGCTATTATGGGGTCTAATGTTTTTTTTTGTTTTTCTCTATACCGGCTCTGACACAGACTCATGGTAATCCCGCCCTTTTCTCTTTTGTTTTTCTAGGTATATTTCTGAATTTTGGAACATCAAATATGCCCACGAGAAGGCACTATTTCACATTCAAGGAATTTTTCATCTTCCACTTTTCCTGGAAATGACATCAACTTTCGATTTTCAAATGGAACACCCTGTATTTCTTCCCATATTCGGTTAGGGATTATTATAACGAATTCAACGATATTTGATTACGAACATATTCGCGTTCGAAGTTTCCGTTAGCTCAAAACGCGAATATCTTTGTAATCGCTTGAAATACCCCAATCAAACTCGGTATCTTTGAATTCGTTATAATAATCCCTAACCGATTATGGAATGAAATATAGGGTGTTACATTTGAAAATCGAAAGTAGATGTAATTTCCAGGAAAACCGAAAAACGAGAAAAAAATCCTAAAATCAACCTAAAATTTGCCTAAAATGTGAGAAAGGGCCTTCTAGTTAACATATCCGGTGTTCCAAATTTCAGAATAATGAAGGAGAAAAGGGGGGTTTACAACAAGGTTCACCCGGTATAATCCATCTCTAACTTTCAATATATATAGGTCTGAAAACTCTTTCATTATCCAGTCCTTATTCTCATGTATTTTCAAATTGAATGTTTCTGTTGATTTCTGTTTGGAAACCTGAGCAGCAGAACTGTCTTCAAAAAATTCGCTTTGAATACTTGTTGGTTCAGGGATGTATATGTTTTTTATATATTTTTTTTGTATTCATTTTTTTGTCTTAAGCCCTTATGATCCGACTTAATTTCATCTCTAACATTAACATCACATGTAACTAGGTTATTTGACAAAACATGGTCAATCAGCGTTTTTGTTCCCTCTGTTACTGGAGTAGCATTCTGTAAGTTATTAAACTTGTTCATAACATAGGTATCCATTTAGTGTTATTATATTCTTGTAAGCTTTTACCTCCTGATCATTATTGATTATTAAATATACAGGGTGTATCTAAATAACACCGAAAAAATTCAAGGGGTCATTCCTTGTGATATTTTTGGAAATAAAGTTCATGTAAACGTGTGTCCTAACATTACTTTGTTTTCGAGATACAGGTTATTGACATTTCCATGAAAAATCTTTTTTCTATTCATTTCTCAATTGTATTTCCATCAATTTCAATAAAACGTTGTGGTTTTGTTGATAGTAGCTTCTCCTAGTGCAATTAGAGTGGAAATAATATTTCCAGTGGCGTCATAGTTGGTAAATTTATCGATATTCATGGTGAATGTCATTGTACATCACCGGTTTTTCTGAGTTTCATATTTTTATCAGATTGAAATTCAACTTTTTTATCCTGTGTGTGATTCTTTATATCTAGCTCAGTATTTGAGAAAACAATAAAAATTCGATTCGACTCCAAATTTTGATGTAGGTGTTTTCAATACTTCCATTGAGATTACTCAATAATCCCAATTAGAATCATTCTGGAATTTTGGGGCTTTCTCGGTTTCCATCCATACTGAATTTTGGCACCATGAAAGCTTATACCGGGGAGTTATAAATAAAAACAATTAATACTTCCAACTTCAATATCCTCTATCTCAAAAACGGAACAAATTAGAGGACACATGTTTATATCAACTTTATTTGTTAGAATGTCACAAGGAAATATCCCTTGAATTTTTTGGTGTTATTTAGATACACCCTGTAAATTTATATCTCCTACAAGGATCACCTTTTTTTTCAAACTGTCTAATTCTGTGAGGAACTCATGATTTGTGTATGATGATGGTGGTCTATAAATTGTGATGATTACGAGATTTAATGTCCATCAGGAGGTTACAAGATTACATGTTTTCAGGAGTGGATACTTCCTTGGGGTTACTTTTGATTGTTTCTTTCACATAATTATAGTGTCATTCATAAATTGGCATCATATGGAAACATTTTTGATATTAATTTATTTTGTAAATCGTCTTGGCGTTAAGTTTTGCTTAAAAAAATATGAAAAATGGCCTCCTCGGTCAGAGTCAGATTAGCCGCTGAAAATATGCCTTTTTGTTCGAATTTCGAAGTTCACTAAGAAAAGTTGTTTTTATTCCAATTTCACATTTTTTTATAGCAACTTTCAGTTCTTGATATATTTTGATTTGTTCTAATTTTAACTTTCACAAAAGTGTCCTAAACTTTGGTTACATACGTAAAGCTGCGATGTTCGTAAGCAACCATATCTGCAACATGATATCTCTGAGATGCCGCGATGAGGCAACACTTCAATATTGCGAATGTTCCATTGTTGCGATGTACAGAAGCAAACACCTCCGACATGACATCTCTGAGATGTCGCGATGAGGCAACCAGGCAACACTGCGATATTACGAATGTTCCATCGCTGCGATGTACAGAGGCATTGAAACTCATATCAATTCACATTGCTAAACCTCTCACCTTTATCATCAATGAATCAATGTCAAGAGGCCACTTTCCATCCGCTTTCAAACTTTCAACAGTTGCACCGATTTATAAAAGTGGCAGTAAAACGGAAGTATCGAACTATCGTCCAATATCTCTAATATCAAATCTCGGTAAAATATTGGAGAAAATCGTAAAGATAAGATTAAACTCCTTCCTGAAGAAACATAAGCGGATGCGCAATATGGATTCACAGAAAATAAATCTACCCAAGACGCAATAAAAGAACTAACCAAGAAAATATATAGTTCTATAGATAACAAAAAACCTTCCATAGGAATTTTTTTAGACTTAGCAAAGGCTTTCGATACCGTGGACCACAACATTCTTTTATCAACCTTAGACGATCTAGGAGTGAGGGGTAAAGCATATGATCTTTCAAGCTCATACTTAATTGACAGGGAACAACAAACTAAAATAAAAACCATCTATAGCAAAAAAGAAATAATATCATGCGGTGTACCCCAGAGAACGGTATTGGGGCCTTTGCTCTTCAATATATATTTGAATAACTTATTCTCAATACAAAAATAAGGCAGCATCATAAGTTTTGCAGATGATACTATTATATTTTACGAAGGAGATACATGGGACGACTTGGAAAGTAAAATTAAAAGCGAAATTGTTAACATCAAAAAATGGTTTGATAATAGACTATTATCAATAAATCTCAAAAAAACATTCTACCTGCCGTTCTGTAGCTTATCCACCAACCTCCCAACATTCGATAAGATATCTTTTTATCTTTAGGAAATAACCTCGAAATATTAGCAACAAAAAGTGTCAAATACTTAGGTATAATGATAGATAGCCATTTGAGATGGGATGTCCATATTAGTTATCTTGTCAAGAAATTACGAAATATCCTATATAGATTCAAACAAGTATCAAATATACTGGATATTAAGCAAAAGAAAATACTCTTATCATAGTCTAATTGAATCACATTTAGATTATGGCATCATTATAGGATGGGGTGGAGTGTCTAAGACACACCTGAAACCACTAGAAATTATACAAAAACGTGTATTGAAACAAATAATGTGTAAAAATAACCGATATCCAAGCCAAGCCTTATATGAAGAGGCACAGGTCTATGATCTAAGGAAACTTCATTTTATGAGACTAGGAGTTACACAATATTTACATAAAAATTAACTACTAACTCATTCCCACTATCATAATAAACGGCAGAAAAATAATTCCAAAATCCCCTTCATGAATAAATCAATCGGACAAAATTGTTATACATACTTGGGACCAAAAGTATATAATTGCTTGCCTGAAAATATACAGAATGAACCGACAATCCATGCAACGTTTCAAGAAATCGTTCAAAGATTATTTAAAAAAATTCTGAAAGAATTCAATGAATATATTTTCCTGTACTATCTGTCAAAAAAATACTACTTATTTACTTCAAATATATATGCTTCGAATATTTTGTCACACTATTCATACAGAATTTTGGGATCATTCGTATAATTCGATTTTTTTTTCATATATATATATATATATATATATATATATTTCTCATATATTCTCATTATCATATTTATATTAGTATTCATAATTATGATATTCACTAACAATTTAAATGAGGTTAAGTTTTTATACCTGCATAGGTAATAATATTCAATTATTAATGTTTGTATATAGCTTAGGTATATTCACTTGCACTTCGAACTAACTATACACACTGGTACACATGTATATTTCGATGTACATGTTACCTCGTAGTTGCTCGTATTTATTCACACTTACATTTAAAGTTCCATAATTCATGTAACTATCATGTAACTATCTCTCTTTTTTTTTCTGTGAATAAATTATTTATTATTATTATTATTATACACATTTGCGACATAACATCTATGAGATGTCGCGATGAGGCAACACTGCGATATAACGAATATTGCATCGCTGCGATGTACAGAAGCAAACAAATCTGCAAGAATTTTTCAAAAATGTATTATTCAGATTCTCGCGGTTTGCTTATATCTCGCCGACACACTACATAATTTTATACAAATACGAGTAACTGATCTCATTCTGATAGAGATTCTTAGTTACCACAGATAGCGCGACGACGAACCAGTTCACAACTACACTTAATCAATATTAGATGTTATCGTCATCAGAAGTTAGGGTTGTACCTACTGTGATAAACTCAGTTATCCTCTCAGGTTCCTTTATTATAAGTCAAAAGGATAAGGAATGAAACATCACGAAGTCGATTGATTTCGTCTATTCGTTCACAGTTAGATGTTAACAAGACCAGAGTCAAGACTCGAATTCATTCACACTGTGTCCTAAATCTGAATACCATGTTTAATTATCTATTCATAAACACCTTACCTAATTATTAATATTAAAACAATATATGCATCGAGAAGAGCTGTACGTAGCAGTTTCGTGGTGTTCCAAATTAATTGTTTAAAATATCAAAATTGTTATTGTTTCGAAATATCGATTGCTATACCAGTACACCTCCCCCGATGACGAAAAAAAATTGTAAACATTTTTTTTTTCACTCAATAAACAATTTAATCCTATTTTTATGAATTTCAACTAACCTATTGTCTATCCTAACTACAACATTTGGTTCTTTATCTTCTACTACAACAAATGGACCTTTGAATATAGGATCATATTTATGAGTAGACGTGTTCCTAACTAAGACCTTATCACCTAGTTTAACATTAACAGAATTCATTTTTGTATCTAATTTTGTTTTTCGTTTCGTTTTTGATACCATTAAATTATTTCTTGCGTCATCCCAAGCTGTTTGCAAACGAAATTTCAACTGAATTGGGTAATCGTCGAAGTTATATACAGGGTCGCTTTGACTAGCAATGTTCGATGGTAATCGACTTGTTTTCCCAAAAACTAACTCGTATGGAGTATAACGAGTCTCGGTGTGAACTGTATTATTATAGGCAAAACACCAATATGAAATCCACGAGCTCCAGGTATCTGGATGCTTTGCTGCATGTATACGCAAATAAGCACCTAGATGTTTATGCGTGTTTTCTAAAGCTCCCATGGTTTCATGATGATATGCGGTTGAATTTAGCTGTTCGATTTTCAACAGTTTGCATGACTCTTTGAATGTAGACGCTAGAAATTCGGTACCTTTATCTGTCAAAACTTGTTCTGGAATTCCATATCGCAAAATAAAATTTTCCACGAAAGACTTCGCAACAGTTATTGACTCTTTATTCTCTAATGGATATCCTTCGACAAATTTTGTTAACTCACATTGCAATGTCAAAATGTATCGATTATTTTCCTTGTCTTGTTCTAAGGGGCCCACCAAGTCAAGAAAAACTTTCTGAAACGCTGAATTTGCAGTTGTGGTAATTTTCATTGGTTGTTGATGCGGCCTTGAGTACTTATGTCTCTGACAGTCATCACAACGTTTAACGAAATTTTCGATATCTTTTCGAAGTCCAGACCAAAAATAAAGTTTCCTAATATTATTATACATCCGATTAATACCAGCATGACCTCCTGTTGGTAACATGTGGTAATCGTTCATAATCAATTGTTGAATTTCTTTTCCAATAATGTGTTGCTGAGCTTTTATTACATTTATTTTTATACCGGTATTTTTCATTTCATTGGGAACTTTCAAAATATTATTTAATAACGATGCGCATCTATCATTTTTAATTATTACCAATTCTGGAATTCCATATATTTCGCAAATTTTCTTCAGGTCTCTCAACGATGCACGGAATGCAGTCGTTGATCGAGTTTCATCCTGATTCAGATAAATTATATTTGCCTTTTCATCATAAAGAATATTCCCTATTTTAATATACTCAGCAACCTTTTTTCTTTCAAATTCAACTTTCGATAAAGGATACAATTGTACAAATTCTTTAGGTGGTTTCAAAAGTTCTACGACACCAGGGTGATCAAGCCTGTTATCAGTAGGAACATTGGAATTTCCCTGTGAATTATTGTTCAATTTTTGGTTTTGTGCTCTTGTCATAACATTCACCATATGACACGAATTTTTCGACATTTCTTTCAAGTTATCGGAATCAATTTTTATACGACTCAGTGCGTCGGCAGTAACATTATCTCTTCCTTTGACATAATTTATAGTAAAATCATATTCTTCGAGCGTTAACCTAAATTTAGTAAGTCTGCTCGAAGGGTTGGTCATGCCGAAAAGATATAATAATGGTTTGTGGTCCGTGAGAATAGTGAACCTTTTACCGTATAAATATGGACGAAACTTTTTCACACTCCAACATATAGCAAGTAGTTCTTTTTCTATAACACAATAATTGACTTCAGCTTTATTCAGTGATCTGCTAGCGAAAGCAACAGGTTTGTCATCTGAATTTGATAAAACTGCACCGATCGCATAATTTGAAGCATCAGTTCTTAAAATAAATTCATTATCTTCTGAAAAATCAGGATATGCGAGAATTGGTGGTTGTACCAAGGCTTTTTTCAGTGTCTCGAATGCTATCTGACATTCTTCATCCCAATTGAAGATTACACCTTTCTTTGACAATCTATTCAATGGAGCTGCGATTTCAGCAAAATTTCTGATAAATTTCCTATAATAATTTGCAAATGCTACAAACCGTTTAGTTTCATTCGAATCTTTCGGAATCGGATATTCTTGCATGACACGTATTTTCTCAAAATCTGGAGATATTCCTTCAGATGAGATCACGTGACCCAGATATAATATCTGTTTTTTCAGAAATTCGCATTTGTAAGGATTCAATTTCAAATTTACTTGTCTCAAACGATGTAACACTTTAATTAAATTTTGATTATGACCTGTCAAATTATTACCAAAAACTATTAGATCGTCCAAATAAATAAAACATTTTTCGTAGTTCAACCCTGACATAGCAATAGTCATCGCACGGGAGAAAGCACTTGGACTCAGTTTCAACCCCATAGGTAATCTCGTCATTTGATACTGACCTCTATCAGTCGTGAAACTTGTGTATGGTCTAGATGATGAATTCAACTCAATTTGATAATAGCCTTGCGATAAGTCAAGATGTGAGAAGTACATTGCTCCCGAAAGTGAATCTAAAATTTCGTCTATACAAGGTAATGGAAATTTATCATCTTCAATACGTTTGTTTAAGAGACGATAGTCGATAACTATCCTCCATTTCCTGTCACCATTACTGTCTGATTTCTTCGGTACCACTAATAATGGTGCTGACCATTCAGATCTCGTTTCCTCTATAATCCCATCTGACAACATTTTATCAATTTGTTTATTTATTTCTGCTTTCTGCGAATGCGGTAGACGGTACGGTTTCACATATACCGGAGTCGCATCTCTTTTCAAATGTATTGTCTGTTTACAAACATTTGTTACCGTCAACGGGTCATTTTCCAAACAAAACACATCTGCATATTTAGCACAAATTTTATGAATAGAAATTTTTTCTTCATCATTGAGTCCTTTAACATTGATAGAATTAAGCAAAGTATCTATACGATCTACTGAAAATTGTGTATTTCCGAAAGTATGAACATCAAATTTTGAAATATTTTCAGTTTTAGGTTTGAAATTTTTCAACTTCACTGCCCTTTCAGTGACATTCAAAATTCTGACTGGTATGATCTTATCAATAGGTTTTGTAATAATTCCAGCAGTATAAACTCCCTCGGAAATCTCTTCTGGCATAATAATACAATCATCTGAAGTTTGTACTTGATAATATTTAATAATTTCACATCTTGGTGGAATGGTTGTATAATTATCATACTTGGACTGAAGTGGAATTGAAAATTTATTATCGTCTAAGCAAAATGAAAATGTGAATAATTCATAATTTAATATTGCAGAGTATTTAGCAAAGAAATCTGATCCAATGACGCCGTTCATATCACTTCCAAAGTCATTCACCACATGAAATTCATGGCCTACCTCACCATTAGGTAATTTTAATAAGATATTCGCTGAACCTAGCGTAAACACTGAACCAGCTATACCGTTTATTTTTATTCTATTCGTAGTGTCAACATACTGATTTTCATTAACACTTGATGCAAAAATTACACTCACAGAAGCGCCCGTATCTAATAAAAATGTCAAGTCATTCATTCCGTTTTTCAAGCATACGTAATTCAAAGCATTCATACATAACACTTCACAATCGCCTTCATTCTTACTGTGAGTCACGAAAAAACTGATTGGTTTCTTGGGAAGGGTTGTTTATATCAGCATCCTGAGTATTCTCCATGAGAAATCCTCTTTGAGTTGTTGTTGAAGTTCGGTAGTTATTATTATTCAACCGTCCTCTTGAATTTCCTCTAAAATTTCCCCTAAACTGTCCACGGATTTGACCTCTGTAATTATTGTTATTGAAATTTGAGGCATTACCCCTAGAATTATTGCAATTTGAGTTGTTGAATTGTTTAGGTCTAAAATTTGGTCTTCCACGCCAATTCTGTTGGTATCCTCGACTCATTGCGTTATTATGGTGACTGAAATTTATTCTTCCGCGCATGTGAAAAACTTGTGACGAGGATGATGCACCCCTCGAATTTTCCTCATCGGTTGCACCACTTATCGCATCTTTCAATTGATTATAATTTCTAGCCTTTATAACTGTACGCAGCTCATGATTTCGCAAACCGTTCGCAAAAGCATTGATGGCAAGTTTTTCGTTCGTACCTTTGAGAACTCTCATCGCCTCGTCATCACCATCGGACTGTGCTAATGTCAACTGGACCAGTAACTGTTCGATTGATTTCCCAAACTCATCTACTGATTTATCTTTTTGTTTAGCGCTGTGTAATTCAATTGATAAACTCGCAGCTGAATGTTTCGTTAATAAATGATTTTTCATGTCCCTAATCAAATCAGCATTTGATAGATATGTCGAATTCAATCTCATTTTAGCGCTTTGTGATAGTCTAGTTTTGAGAACATATTTTGTTAGAAATTGTTTTCCATCATTATCTAAAAGGCTATCGTATAATTCAATGGCATCGATTAACTGTTTCACTGATTCCTCACTATCGTTGGTTATTGATAATAAGCTTGATGCTGTTCTGAGATCAAATTTTTCACCCATATTTACAATATTATTAGTTACCTCCGTGCTATTACTAATAATAGATAATCTTGTCTCTAGTGTTTTTTTTTATTTCAACTAATAATTTCTCGGATGCTTCCACATATGGTTTAACTTTCTGTATAATTTCTGAATTATTCGACCCTTTCTTAAATCTATTCTTCAATTCAATAAAATCTGATTCTATCCTATTCACTTCCTCAAACTTATGATTTATGACTCTTAAATCTACACGTCTCTCTTGATTATCTTTCACTAAATTCCTATTAAAAACTTTAAGTTCCTCAAATAAATATCTAAGTAAATCTACTAGGCTCATCGGTTATCATGAGAAAGAAAAGATAGTATGAAAACTTATTACTTATGACTAATTACATACGACTTTGATAGCTTCTTATCTCTTCAGTATCCAGTCTCTATATTCGTTGCTCCATGTAGGTAGTTATGAATCACAAGTCTTCATGTGATAACTCGCTGAACTTCTGAACAGGATCATTATACCAACTCCTATTAGATACACACAAAGTGCCAAAATGCAAAAAACAAATGCCACTATTCCTATGCTTTCGGCGGCCGAGAATCCATTACTTTTACCATCAGCTGACACGCCATCACTGTTTCCTGCTTGGTTTGCGATGACTTCTTCTTTGGATTGCGTAGATCCCATTTTAGATGATGTTACACTGCACTAATTTCAAGTTCTCCAGCCTCTACATGCTAATATATCGTGCATAGTAGGAGGACTGGCAGGATCGCCATGTGATAAACTCAGTTATCCTCTCAGGTTCCTTTATTATAAGTCAAAAGGATAAGGAATGAAACATCACGAAGTCGATTGATTTCGTCTATTCGTTCACAGTTAGATGTTAACAAGACCAGAGTCAAGACTCGAATTCATTCACACTGTGTCCTAAATCTGAATACCATGTTTAATTATCTATTCATAAACACCTTACCTAATTATTAATATTAAAACAATATATGCATCGAGAAGAGCTGTACGTAGCAGTTTCGTGGTGTTCCAAATTAATTGTTTAAAATATCAAAATTGTTATTGTTTCGAAATATCGATTGCTATACCAGTACACTACTATCACACCATGTTTTAGGAAACTTCTTGTTGTTTTTGGGATTTTTCTCTTTTTGGGACACACAAATAAAATGCGGATATAAAATAGACGTCTTTACTCAACAACAGTCTGTTTCGAAGTATATTCTCACAAAATTCTTGACCATATCCTGTCGCTGACAAAAGCAGGTAGAAAAACGACCCTCGATGGGGATAAACGATCATAAACTAAACTAACATAAGTCGCCCGCCTTGAAAGCCTGTGCTTTCGAAACAAATAAAAAATAAATAAACTCAATATATCACATCAAATGAGATAATAATGTAACGCACTTAGGCCGGCCCTGTCGCCTACCGCTTACGCCGAAGAAACGATCGATAAGCACGATGGAGATCGCGAAACGTCTAGCATGCAGCGGGCAACTGCGGAAATTTCCAGTGGATTCTCGACATAACCCTACACGAATATAAATAACCTCCAGATAGTCGGAGAGAGAGATAGTGGAGAAGTCACGCTAAATGCGATAGCCAGAGCCGTAATATAAATATTAGTTGGAGATAAATTAAGAGTTGTATTCTAGTGGTTTTAAATAAATTAGTGAATAAGTAAGACGATTTTCATTACAATACATATTTCAGTCATTTTCTATCAATAGGCAATCTACATAGCCTTGACACTGCCCGTTTCACTTCACTATTCGAAGTTTTCACGCTTGCCACGCGGACTACTCCATCGGCTCCAGGATGTAACTTAATGACCCTGCCCAAGGGCCAATTCATAGGTGCAGCATTCTCGCGCTTCAGCAACACCATATCACCAATATCCAACTTGCGAGATTCATTTTGTCTCCACTTACTTCTCTGCTGGAGTGTAGCCAATTACTCACTACTCCAACGATTCCAGAAATGTTGGATGATTTGTTGTAGTCTTTGATAATGGTTCAATCTATTCTCAGACACATTTTGTATGTCCAACTGAGGTATAGATGTGAGTACATCCCCAATAAGGAAATGGCTTGGAGTCAGTGGTATTAGATCTGTAGGGTCATCGGATATAGGAGTTAAGGGTCTGGAATTTAACATAGCCTCAATCTGAATGAAAATTGTATTCAGATCTTCAAACGTCAAATGAGCGTTGCCTATAATTCTTTTCGCATGATATTTGGCGGATTTGACCGCAGCCTCCCATAACCCGCCCATATGTGGAGAATTAGCGGGTATAAAATGCCAAACGATATTATTATCTGAACAAAAATTAATCATAGTTGAGTCAGAAACTATCTTGCCCAACAAGTCACCTATTTCTTTCAACTCGTTATTTGCACCTTGAAATTGGGTGCCATTGTCAGAATATATATTTTTACAAATCCCGCGACGGGAAATGAAACGTTTGAAAAACGAATGTGTTGACAGATCGCCTGTCAATTCCAGATGTATTGCCTTAGTGGCAAAACAGACAAATAAACACAAATAACATTTCACTATCTTGCGATTTCGAGTTTTGCCATCCTTTATAGAAAATGGGCCTGCATAATCCACACCACAATTATAAAAAGGACGCACAGGTTGCAGTCGGTTACTTGAAAGATCACCCATTTTCGGTTGGATGCTTTGTGGTTTAGCCCTGAAGCATGTAACACATTTGTGCAGTACCTTTTCCACGATACTTCTTCCTTTCAATGGCCAATATTTCAACCGCAACTTTGACAAAGTTAATTGAAGTCCTGAATGAAAACTATTCAAATGTTCATTCATAATGACGAGTGTCGTTAACGGATGATTACTGGGCAATACTACCGGGTGTTTTTGATCGCTACCTACACTTGATTTACGAATTCTACCACCTACTCGGATGAGTCCGATATCATCGATAAAGGGATTAAGAGATAATAATTTGCTACTTCCTAGAAGAGGTGCATTTCGTTTCAATTTAGCGTAATCTTCAGTAAATTCTTGCATTTGAGCGTATCTAATCAAAGTATTCATGGATTGAGATAACTCGTCTGTTGTAAGGATACCCATTAATCTTTTAGATTTGCTAATTGCGTTATTTTTGAATCTCAAACAGCATGCAACTATGCGTTTCAATTTACTGAGAGATGAATACCTTGTGAATATATCTGTATCATTTGAAACTGTCAATGTGATAGAAGTTTCAACTTTTAGATCTGGTACGTTGATAATATCAATCATATTTTGATTTTTGGACCAAAACTCTTTATTTTCTTTCAGCCATAATGGTCCTGACCACCATAATGGGCTGTTTATTAAATATTCGGGAGTTACGCCTCGCGATATAATATCTGCAGGATTCTCTTTTGAGCTAACGTGTTTCCAATGTTTGATGTTAGTAAGGCGTTGTATCTCTGCGACTCTATTTCCGACGAATGTTTTACACAGATTTGCGGGAGTTGAGAGCCAGTGTAAAACAATAGTCGAGTCGCACCAAAAATATACTTCATCTATTTCCATGTCTAAGTCAATCAAAATTCTGGAAGTGAGTTGTGCAAGTACTAATGCACCAGACAATTCTAACCTAGGCATCGTTATACTTTTGATAGGCGCCACTTTAGATTTCGCGCATATCATTTGTGTATGCACTTCACCTGATTCATTCAGGCTTCTCAAATACAAACACGCGCCGTATGCGGCTTCGGACGCGTCAGAAAATCCGTGAAGTTGGATTTCGGTTGAATTACCTGAAGCTATATACCTAGGAATTGATAATTCACCCAATAAATGTAACTGAGTTCTCAGCTGATTCCATTCCGTGTATATAGCTATCGGTACTGATTCATCCCATTCAACTTTCAATTGCCATAAACGTTGAATTAATATTTTTCCTCTAATCGTTATAGGCCCCACTAGTCCTAGAGGATCAAATATTTGTGATATAGATGACAAATTTGATCTTTTGGTTATACACTGAGACTTGATATCGATATCTGACAACACTTGCAAAGTATCGTCCTTTGCATTCCAAATAATGCCTAATGTTTTTATGCATACGTCATCGGTAATAATGTATTGGGATAAAGTCTCTTTCGAATGACAGTCATGATTACTTAATATAGTTGAATTATTACTGCCCCACTTGCGAAGTTCAAATCCGCCGCTTTCTAGAATTTTGTTAATTTCATTTCTTATTTGAATAGCTTCATCTATTGTATCAGCACCTGTGATCAAATCGTCCATATAGAAATCCTTTCTGATAACACTACAGGCCTTGGGAAATTGGGAAGAATTTTGAATTGCCAATTCATGCAAACACCTAGTGGCGATGAATGATGCTGGAGAAGTGCCGTACGTCAAGGTGTTTAAACGATATTCCTTTATCGGCTATCTGGTGAAGCGCGCCAAAATATTCGTTGCATGTCTCTTTGTTTTTCCGTTATTAAGATTTGCCGATACATTTTGGCGATATCTGCGATAATAACATATCTATGTTTTCGGAAGAGAAGTAGTATCGCGAAAAGCTCATCCTGTATAGTTGCTCCCGTGAGCAGAACATCGTTAAGTGAAATATTCAAATCGGTTTTTGATGAAGCGTCAAAAACGACTCGTAACTTGGTTGTTAAACTAGCTTCTTTCAAAACCCCATGATGAGGTAAATAGTAAATAGAATTAGGTTCAGATTGAATTTCGTTTGAAATAATTTGACTCATATGCCCGAGATTTTCGTATTCGCGCATAAATTGTTCGTATTGAGTTTTAAGCTCAATATTATGACGGAATTTAATTTCCAATGCATTGAATCGCTTGAGGGCTAAATCTCGTGAATTTCCGAAATCGTCAACGAATTTACGCATAGGCATCTCGATGATGAATCGGCCGGATTCATCGCGTTCCGTCGTTTCCCGGAAAATGCGTTCGCACTCAATTTCTTCATCTGTCCATTTCGAAATATTTTGAAATTCTCCAATACGCCAAAATCTCTCCATTTGCGAATGGACATCTTCCATGCTCAAACAACAATCAAAGTTTTTATTCATTTTCGAATAACTAATATGTCCTGTCACTAACCAACCGAGTTTGGTTTTTTGCAATATTGGATAATTTGACCCGAGATTGATTTGACCTATACACAAAAGATCCCAAAATACTCCTGCGCCTAATAAAATATCAATTTCCTTTGAACTATTGGAATTTGGATCCGCTAGACTTATATTTTCAGGTATTTTCAAATTTGATATTTTGAAAGATTTATGCGGAATATTTCCGGTTATTTTTTAGATAATCAAGAATGGTAGTTGTTTTTTATAGGAATTTAGATTCGACATGATTGATGTTTCTACTCTGCCAATGATTTTTGTTGAAGTGGACCCGATCCCGGTTACAGGTATATCGACCCTAATACTGGGGAATCCTATAATCTCGAACAAATTACGGGTAATAAAATTAGATTGGGAACCATTATCTAATAAAGCCCTACACTTTATTTTATTTCCATCTTTGTTTGAAATAGGGATGAGTGCTGTGGCTAACAATACATGTGGCTCTGAACTAACCGAACAATTTGCTACAATACTATTCGATTCTTGTCTAGTTGGATTATTATCATTTACTATCGTATTAACGGCCTGATGATCAGCTTTAATATTGGAATTTTGATTTTCGAAATGCAGTAGACTATTATGTCTTTTTTGGCAGTACCTACAGGAGCTCGATTGACATTCTGAATTGAAATGTCCTGGTCTCAGACAATTGGTGCATAATTTCAACTTCTTAACTTCTTCAAGACGTGACTCTATAGGAATTTTCAGTAAATTTCGACAACAATATACCGAATGGGTGCCTTTACAATATGTACAACTCAGGTTATAGTTCGTAGAGTTTGTAATTACAAAAGAATTCTGATGTTCTATTTTTTGTGATATGGTTTATTCTCGTTCTTATTGAATTTAGAAACCGACATACTATTGGAATTGGTACCACGGTAACTGATGGCTTCTAAACTCTCTGATACATTACACCTATCAGTAAGAAATTTATTGAAATCTATCATTTTAGGTTCATCAATTTTGGCTGAATATGATTCCCAGTCGCGCTTGGTCATTGGGTCTAATTTTGTTGAAAATAAATGTAACAACAAAATACACCAAGTATCTGTAGATTCTCCTAAATTTGATAAAGCTCTAAAATGCTTATTAATATCATCAAGAAATTTTCGCAAAGACGTTAATGACTCTTTGACAATGGGTGCGATATTGAATATCGAAGTTACATGGGTTCTTTTGATCAATTTTTTATTATCGAAACGCTTTTCCACCAAGTCAAGGGCTGTTTCATAATTAGTATCCGATATTTCAATCGCTTCAATCACACGCTTAGCATCACCTTTCAAAGCATCTTGCAAATAGTGAAATTTTTGAATGTTATTCAATGCTGGATTTTTGTGTACTAGGGCTCCAAAAGTGTCTTTGAACTGTGGCCAATCCCGATAATCGCCAGAAAATGAAGGTAAAGGTATTACAGGTAAATTAGAGATTTGACTCGAGCTTGAATTATGTATTACTGAACCAGGCGGTACATTTGGAACTTCTATAACTTTTTTTGAAAGAAATAGTTTTGCTTGGGACACCATTGCAAAATAATCATCTTCAACATTTAAATAGATTCGATCTTGCTCTTCAGAATAAGCAATTTCTAATATTTCATTATGAACATCATCAAACTCGCTGAAATTGGTTTGAGCTTGTTCCAAACGAGCTTCTAATTCTAAATATTTTCTATCACTTGCGTCAAAATTGTCAAGAAATGTGGAAAATCGTGTGAGCATGCCTTCCAAATAACCTCTTTTTTTCTGGAGAGACTGCAGCCGTTCTTCCATTTTTCAAATGTTAATTGATATAGGTGAATAATAATGAGAAACTGAATCGATTTGAAAAATATTGAATCACAATTCGAACAACTAGAGGCTTCTTTAGGATAACAAGGATGGGTTCAATGAGAATGACTCACCGGAAACGATGCTAACTTGTTTTCCACGAATTCAGCTATCTGCGACACTTTCGGGATCTGCGTTTCTTGAGGATCTGCGTAACTTGCAGATTCTGGAAAAACTGGATTTTATCTGTATAACTCACAGATTCTGGAACAACTGATGATATCTGTATAACTCACAGATTCAGGACCAACTGATGTTATCTGTATAACTCACAGATTCTGGAACAACTGATGATATCTGTATAACTCACAGATTCTCGAACAACTGATGATATCTGTATAACTCACAGATTCTGGAACAACTGATGATATCTGTATAACTCACAGATTCTCGAACAACTGATGATATCTGTATAACTCACAGATTCTCGAACAACTGATGATATCTGTATAACTCACAGATTCTCGCTGAATCAATCCGGCTCGAAGGACCAACAATGTGGGATTTTTCTCTTTTTGGGACACACAAATGAAATGCGGATATAAAATAGACGTCTTTACTCAACAACAGTCTGTTTCGAAGTATATTCTCATAAAAATCTTGACCATATCCTGTCGCTGACAAAAGCAGGTAGAAAAACGACCCTCGATGGGAATGAACGGTCATAAACTAAACTAACATTGTTATTATATACCATTGACGACTATTCTGGACAACAGCATATGTATCAAAAATCAGTGTAATTGTATTTATTCAACTAAGAAGTTTTACAATTGACGTTATCCTAATTTGATACATTGACAACTAAACAATTCCTATCTATCAAAAATAGACAACATATAAAAGGTGCTCATAAATACGATTGCATATAAAGGATGATGATTGATTCTCCAACATTCCCCCTCCATCATAATCTCACAATGATAATCCCAGTTCTCTCGCAAATTTGTAATGTTTTACTCGGCACAATCCTTTGGTGAATATATCCGCGATAATATCTTCAGTAGGAATATAATCCACATTGACTAGTTTCTGTTGCAGCTTGTCGTACGAAGTGATGTTTTATATCTACATGTTTAGTACGATTATGGAATACCGGATTCGCTGACAACTTGAGGGCACTCTGATTGTCAGAATAAATCGAAATTCTGTCATTTGCACCTAACATCTCTTCTAATAATCTCTTCAGATAAATTGCTTCTTTTCAGGCTTCTGTGAGCGCCATATACTCAGCCTCGGTCGATGAAAGTGCATCAATAGTTGACTGTTTCTCACTTTCCCAAGTAACAGCTCCATTTGATAATTTAAAAACATATCCTGTATAGGATTTTCTATCAATTTCATTACTTGCCCAGTCTACATCCACGTAACCAACAATATCATTATTTGTAGGTTCATAACAAATAGAACAATGTATGGTTCCTTTCAAATATCGCAGAACTCGTTTGGCATATTTCCAATGCTCCTCTGTATAACAGTTGATAAATTGACTTAAAACACTGCAAACATGAGCTATGTCAGGACGAGTGTTTACTGCAAGGTACATCAAATGTCCTATAAGATTCTTATATGGTATATCTGGTGAATTCTTATCCTCATTATCTGTAGGAAAATGTAATTTCAAATTCGATTCCATCGGAGTTGAAATTGTTTTTGCTTCTGTCATTCCAAATAGTTCTAGGATATTCCTGATATACCTACCGTTCTTGGTCTATCTCGTCCATTTTCTCGTCTTATTCTAATTCCTAGGATTTCTCTCGCTTCTCCTAGATCCTTCATCTTGAATCGATACTCCAACTCTTTCTTGAGATTATTCTTCTCGTCTTTGTTGTTGGAAAGTAACAAGAAATCGTCTACATAAAGAGCAACAATAGTTATTTTCCTGCTATCAAACTTGAAATACAAACAAGATTCATTTTCAGATTTCTTGAAACCAACTTCAGCAAGTACATCATTCACCTTCAAATTCCAAGATCTTTTGACGCCTGCTTTAATCCATAGATTGCTTTATGAAGACGACATACTTTAGCTTCTTGTCCTTTCACAACATATCCCTCAGGTTGACTCATATAAACTTCCTCTTCCAAGTCTCCGTTCAAAAATGCAGTGCAAACATCAAAATGAAACATTTCCAAACTATATTCCGCTGCTAGAGCAAAAAGAAGACGTATTGTAGATTTTCTCACAACAGGAGAGAAAGTTTCGAAATAATCAACACCATAATGTTGTGTGAAACCTCTAGCTACAAGTCTCGCTTTGAATTTTTCACCATTTAGACCTGATTTGATTTTATACACCCATTTACAGCTAACAGCCTTTTTGTTGGCTGGCAAATCCACTAATTTCCATGTTTCATTAGCAATTAGACTGCGATATTCTTCTTGCATAGCATGTTCCCATTGAGATTTCTCAGCACTGGCTACAGCTTCTTTGAACGTCTCAGGCTCTCTTGCAAGAACATTTTCTGAACATACAGTATTAAGCACAAAATCAGGAAATTGCTTCGTTCGTTTATCTCTTTTAGAATATCTTAGATTTTCTTCTTCTTCAGATACTGATTCTATAGTGGATTCTTCTAATATAGATTCTTCATTCTCTCTCACGTCATCTAGCAGATCACCAGCTTCTTCTGATTGGCTCATACTTTCTCTTTCATTCAGGACTTCTGCCTCAGAAATTTCTTCAGAAACACTACGTATGTGCCATTCATTCGTAGAGTATTCGACTGGAATACTCACGTCAGAAAATGTATTCTCTACGAAAACAACATCACGAGCTCTTGTAATTTTCTTTGGATGATCTGGATCAAAAAGTCGATATCCCATATTTTCTTCACAATAGCCAACAAAAATCAATGGTTTACTTTTTCCGTTTTTCATCTGGTATGTGACAATAACAAATACAGCCAAAAACTCTCAAATGACTGAGATCTACCTTTTCACCAGTCCACTTTTCTTCAGGTGTTACTCCAGGTACAGCTTCATGTGGGGATCTGTTTTTTAGATAAACCGCAGTATTTGCTGCTTCGGCCCACATACGCTAGAACACCCAGCTTGCTGCATCATGCACTTGACCTTCTCCATAATGGTTCGGTTAACTCTCTCTGCAACCCCATTTTGTTGGGGGTTTTGTAGGGAATAGTGGTTTGATGAATCACTCCACGTAATTTTAGATAATTGTCAAAATTTTTGTCCACAAATTCACCACCTTTGTCGGTTCGAATTTTCTTTACTTCAAAACCAGTTTGATTTTCAACCATTACTTGAAATTCCTCGAAAACAGGTCTAAAACTTCATCTTTGGATTTTATGAAGTACCTATACAAAAATCTTACGAGTAAAGTCATCAACAATGGTGAAAAAATAATTTGCTTCACTCCAGGAAGGAACCGTCATCGGCCCACATAAATCTGCATGCAACATTTCCAATTTTTCTTTAGCTCTTTTGCATCCAGATGTTTTGAATGGTTTCTTACTCAGTTTTCCTTCAACACATGGGATACATGTTTTGATTTCAGCTTCATTTTTGAAAGAGATTCTTGTGGCCATGCCATTTTTCAATAAATTCATACTGATTCTATTCAGGTGACCCAAACGTTGATGCCACAAATCATGTGAATGAGATGTAACTGACATGTTAGCAATCTCGATCAAAATATTATCATTGTTTTCATGGGTAGAAGTGGGGTAGAAGCTTTTTCTTTGGCAATGTCAAGACAATAAATACCATCATCTACATTTGAAGCAGTCACCTTCACAGTAGAATCATCATCTAGTATTCTGCAGCCATTCTCATCGAAAATAACAACGTATTCCTTAGATACCAGCTTACTGACAGATAGTAAATTTGTTCTGAGATCAGGCACCAATAAAACATCAGAAATGGTTGTTGAAATATCATCATTTTTCAGCTTCACTTGTACATTTCCAACACCATCACACTGTAGCTTTTCATTATTAGCGACCGTTACTGTCAGATTTGACGCGGCATCATTTTTATAATTTCGAAGCCGATCTTTGTGTGCAGTCATATGCGTTGAAGCACCCGAGTCAATATACCACTGGTTGTTAAATGCTGGTTGTTACTAGGGTCCCTTGATGTAAACTGACGTATTTGTCATCTTAACAGGGTACGGACAGATCCTCGTCTCCTCTCACTCTAAAATGTTTGTGAAACAGTTATATAGTTCCATCTTTATTCATTTCTGCGGATAAACACTAGATTTTTGGCATTTATTTGTTGTTTTTTAGGTTATATTGAGGTCACTGGCGTATCATACGTAATTTCCATATGGAATTCCTGATTCAACTATACCAAAATATAGATGAACAATCCTCTAGTTTTAGAGTTCACTATACTCCAGCATAATTTTTGAGAGGTAGCTAAGGGAACATATGAATTTTACTGAAAGCTCAATATATATTTCACCAAAAGAGACTGTTCTTAGACTGTATACAAGGGTTGACTGAATTGACTGAATGAATTCTGATTTCAAACTGAGCAGTAGTTTATCTATTAGCTGAATGAGCTGACCCTTATGATTGAGAAATGGTGAAAACCTCGATGTGAATATTTAAACTACTGTACTCATGTAATGTGTGCTAAATATATTTTGGGAAATCGAACCCGAAGAATTTATGGAGTGACTAATATAAATTATGTATAAAACTTCGTCTAGGACGAAAAGTAGGCTGATAAAAAGTAATACGTAAAATGTGCACGAAAATAAAGAATAGAATATACTTCACTCCCATGTTATACATATGATTTTTCCGTCTTCCTTAAATAAAAAGTCATTCTCGAATAATTTATTGATGAAAGTAACAAACAAGTAGGTATACGCAGTATAACTTATAGGCACGTTATTTTCACTCTTGCATCCTACATATTTTCTATTTGTGATAGAGTAGTAATTACATAAACTAATGTCTTTCGCCATATTGGATCCTTCTTCATCTTGGATTTTCTAATTTTGACGAAACAATCATTATCTCTTACCCCGAAAACCCTCAGATATCAATTTTGAATAGAATCGGATCTTCATCACAAAACTTGTTCGCCATATGATCTTCCTCAACAATGAAATACCCTGTACACACCTATTATTAAAATTTCGAATGATTTTCTGTAGCGCCCATGGATATGACGTGACAGCAATGTCAGGGATGCCAGTAGACGAAACTAAAGTCTCTAGATCATTAAAAAAGAATGCAGCTATGATCTGTCCGTACCCTGTTGAGATGACTTTAATGTCAATTTCCATCGAGGGACCCTAGTGTTGTTACTAGCAATAACTCCTAGCGCTGTCCGAAGAGCTTTTCCATTCTTGTTTCTTCTTGAATCCTCTTCTCTGGATTCAGAAGTTTTGTTTTCAGGTTGTTTTCTCGGACAGGCTGGACGCAAATGACCAGTTTCACCACATCGCCAAAACATTTGTCATTTTCTTCGACCTAATATACAGGGCAGATTCCAATGAATTTTGATTCTTATTCTCCCATCTTATTGTATCTTGCAGCAACTTGGTTTTAACATAATCACTGGATATTTCTGCTCCAGAACTTTCCATCGCCATTATCATGGGTTCATATTCAGATGATAGACCAGCAAGCATAGCAGCCCCAAGAAATTCATCTTCTACGGGTTTATTCATACTTGTCAAAGACATCTGCAGCGACATGAACTGAATTACATAGTTTTCCATCGAATTAAACTGCTCAAGTCTCAAAGAACACATTGCACGAATAAGTAAACGGATTCTCCTATATTCAGACCCTTATCGTCAAAAGCCTTTTCAAGGTTCCTCCACATTTCTGTGACCGTCGAACAACTTCGAATATGAGGATAACAGCATGGCGCAACCATCAGATCAATCTTTGAGAGTGCCTTTTGGTCATTTTTGGTTTTCTTATCCTCATCAGATTTATCACCTTCAGGATAACCAACAATTGCATACCACACATTCAGATCTCGCAGATACAGCTCCATCCCGAATTTCCAGTCTTGATAGTTCTCTCTTCTAACCAATTTGGTGATGGGTGGAGGTGAAGACATAATTTCCGATGTCTGTCACATTGAAATGAAAACTTGCACACTCAAGAACTATCCTTGGTAAATTTTTCTTTATGCGCGGATTCTGGGCCCATAACCTGTTGTTATTATATACCTTTGACGACTATTCTGGACAACAGCATATGTATCAAAAATCAGTGTAATTGTATTTATTCAACTAAGAAGTTTTACAATTGACGTTATCCTAATTTAATACATTGACAACTAGACAACATATAAGATGCTCATAAATATGATTGCATATAAAGGATGATGATTGATTCTCCAACACTTCTCTACGTCATCTCGCATCACATCGTAGTTTTAACGCAAAAAAACATCGCTTTTCCATCACAAATAATATATCGCAGCTACATTCCAAATATATATCACTGTTATATCGCAGAGCAATCATCGCAGCGACGTCGTATGGATGAAACTTGAGTGGGATAAAATAATATCCCTCTGACATCGCAGCGACGTCTATGCGACATAGAATGCGATATCGCAGGTTAGTAGTGCACCTATACCGCTCTCAGCTCACTCGACCCCTATCTAACCCGTGCATTATTCTTACAAAAATACCTGCCTAACCCAACGTAATTTGGACGTTCCAACGCCGGTGAGGCATCTAACCTAACATTACCCTTCTAACCTACCCTTGTGGGGGAGATGAATCCGCCCTCTAACCTACCCTTCAGAAATGAACAAGCGGGATGAATGCCTGTAGACAGTTCCCGAACACTAGCCCAACATTTGGGTTAGACCAATCAGGTCACATGTTGGAGAAGAGAGTATTTGGACCAATCAGACTTCAGAATCAGAATTAGCCAGATTTGAAAGTTTGAAAATTGTAACATATATGTGGTTGTTTTGTTATTATTAATGAATATTATTAATTAATAAAGTTGCAATGAAATAAATGATAAAAAAACTACTAGTCTGAAGAGGTGACACTCATGAAAGTTATTTGAAAAGGGTGCCGCAGAGTTTAACAATAAAAAAATCTCAACTCAAAATTAGTGAAGTATCCTACGACCAATGTTTCATTTTTCTCGATTGTCACATTCAATCTGACAATTGTTTATACTGAAAATTATTGTCACTTTTTACAATGAACCTTATGAACTGAATGTATTTTTATCTAACGATTGTCACTTTTAATTTGACAATTGTCACTATCAATCTGACTATTAAATATATTAAGTACATTTCACTTTGCTAATACAGCGCAGTATCTGGTCTTTAGGTAGCCAAATAAATATCAATACCTTCCACAAGATGAGTAGAAACTAGAAGTCAAGAATTTACGTATACAAATGAAATCTGCAATTATGAAAAGAAGACATTTTATGCATATAAGTCTTCGTGAACACATTTTTATCAGTCATCACAAGAAGGAAGTATTATATAGCAGAGAAAAATAATTGATAGTGCAATGAATTTATTCCATTCGAGTTTGATAACTTCATCAAGAAAACGTGTGAAAAGCCCAACAAAATGAAGTGGTTTGGAGTTTTCATGCCAAATAACGTTATTATATGGTATAAAGTGGAAATCAGCTTCGTTATTTCGTAACTAGGTAAGAATATCAATGATAGATTAACCATGATTAACCAACCTGAAATACCTACCTCTACCTCAATGTGGAAGCCTCCAGAAATTGCAGGTGCGAATTTCCCGCCACTTCAACATGTCACCTGATTAGTCTGCAAATGGTCTACGTGTTAATATAATGTACTTGATATAGGTGTTTATATTGAGTTCATTGGTTTGTTTATACAATGATTTGTATTGAGTTCGTTGCTGTTGTTGCTGTCTACCAAGGATTATTGATCATTCTAGAACACGTGATTTTGACATGGTTTCTTGAGGGGCACACAAACTATCTGTTAGGTTACCTTTGATGATCATTGCCCTGGCTGTCCCAGCCACATCCACAATATTAAAACAGTTTCACCAAACATAATTATGAAATTCTTTCTGGTTCTAACTCGTATTCCAAGGAAAACGATCCCACTAATTCTGGTTTTATTTGACAGATCTTGACAAAATACAATGTTTGCCCCTCAGCAACCTGTCAAATGACGTAATTCTGGAATGATTAATTAATAATCCTTGGCGTCTACGGCATTCGCAGTGTTGCCAGAAGAAAAAAGCTAATTGTACTGAAATCACTATTGAATTGTACTAAAATCGAGTGGAATGTACCAGACATGGAATATTGAAAAAATCGATGAGAAAACTGATAAACGATAATTTTTATTTCTCATTGTCAGAAATGACTTCATCATATATAAAAAAAGCGTGAAAAAAGTCAATGGAATGAAAAATGTCACATCAAGTACGTAGCCAAAAAGATATAAAACATATACAGTGTCATCCATAAAAAATGACTAGCTTCATTGAAATATGAAGAAAAATCAGAAAAAACATTTCCCATTGGTGAGATCCTTGAATAATAGCTAAAAAGATACACAATATATGCAGCATATCATCCATAATAAAAGATGACTGTACATCAAATATTTGAAAAACCATCAGGAAACAGTACTGTACTGACAGTTGAAGTTGATGATGTCTCTCATTATGGTCAGCCAGTTGGTTGGCTGATATCCATAAACAGCTCAGTCAGGTCAACTGAGGAGATAATGAGCAGATGATCTGCCAGTCATTCAAACTTTGGTTTTTATTTGTAGCTACATGTAATGAATGTTCAATTGTTTTAAACTTGAGCTGAATGTATTGACCAAAACATGAAATTGTACCAGAATTGGGTGAAATGTACTAATGTACTAAAGGGTATGAATTGTACTGAATCTATACAAATGTACCAGCTCTGGCAACACTGGGCATTCGTCATTGCGTCAAACAAAACGGCATTCGGTGATAGATGACAGATGAATGATGACAGATGACCGACGATCGATGTGAGCGGGTGACGGTCTGTTTGACAGTTATAGGTTATTATTATTATTAAAATTGAAAACAACAAAAAAATGGCAGCGGAAATAAAATCTACAGCTCAATCAAATGAAAGGTTTTGCACTACGAAAAAACCCGTGCTTCTATCAAAATTAGATGCTTGTAGTGATGATATCAATGCCGCTGTACTTATACCAGGTGAAGAAGGAATTATCAGCGTTTCAGATGATAAGTAAGAAAATGCTACAACTTCATAGTGTATTTTTTTAATGAACAATTTCCTCCCTCAGAACTGTACGAGTATGGCTGAAAAGAGATTCAGGGCAATACTGGCCCAGTATCTGCCAGTATATGCCCAGTGGGACCACATCTATATTCTATACTATTGAAACTAGACAACTGTTCATTGGCCAAGAGAATGGTACTGTATCAGAATTCTCCTTGGCGTTTGATTTCAATAGAATGACGCCTGTTAAAGAATACCTTGCACATCAGGCTAGGGTGACAGATATCTTATTTGCCATAAACTGTGAATGGGTGTTGAGTGTTGGTAGAGACAAGGTGTTTTCCTTCAATTGTACTCAAACAGGCAGAAACCTGGGGACTTATATTGCTGAGGCCTGGTGCACAGCATTACAGTATCCTTTTTAAAATATTGGTTTCAGTTATTCATCTGATCTAAATGAGGAATATACAGATTGTTGATCAAATTGTTATATGTAGGAGTATTAAGAGAGGCTGGTATTTGACAACATGGCCAGTTACTTGGAATAGTAGTTGCTGCTATTTTCATCAATTTGGTGCATCTCCACTATATCATCAAATAATGATATAATATTCACTCCAATATTCACAGAAATTGATTGCCTGCCACAACATTTCTATTGAGTAACCACACTATGAGGTCCATCACCCTCTAGTCCCACTGCCAATTACATTTTAAATTTCCAATGTTCAGCTTTGGCCTAGGCTTTGGCATTTGAATCCCCTAGGAAACATCAGTAATCCATTAATACCCAAGAGTCCCAAGACTCCTTGCTACCACAAAAGTTTATTGATTTTGTCCCAGATATATTTTTTTGAAAGCTTCAGGATTTTAAGTGAGTTTAAGAATATTGAATTTCCCTTCTTTACATAGGTTAATTACCTTGCTAACTATGTTAGTAGTTGAACTGCAATTTTCAAACTATATCTACCATTTTATGTTTGAATCTACCACTTTTTCATGTCCACCTCTTATCACAATTGGGTAAATGATCTGTATGAGTGAATTTGTTTGAAGTATTCCCAACAACATATAATCTCCAGAAGTTCAAAAAAAATTCCAATACCTTCCCCCTGTCCCTATCCTCCCTATAGGAACTCACAATGTTCTGTGAACATTATAGGGATTCCCTTTCATCCATTCCAAGGGATAAAAAAAATCTCATTCTGAACCACTGTATTACCTACCTATATAACATAGAGAACATGTGACTGTGTGACAACTATATATTAGAAATAATCCAGGAAATACCTCACTTGCCCTGTGTCTTCCATAATTTGATTTTTGATGTGTTGCTTGTGGAAGACATTGATATAAACAAGAAACGGGGTTTTCCTGCAAACAAGTTTTTGTTTCAACATGCTAGCACAGCAAGTTAGTGTATCAATGTTTGAGCTGATCACAATTCTAATATTCAATGAAGTAAATCAGATTTTTTAACTTATCCTTCCTCCAGAGACTGCACTTACAACACTATCAGGTAGCCCAGTACTCATGAAAATCATCAATCAAATGAATCTTTTTTGTATTGAAAAATGATAATGATAATGATATCTACTCACTGAATCGAAAGTTGGCATTTGCTCCCTCATTTAAGGCAACAAAGTTGTCAATTCACTCCCAGGGGAAGAAAAAAATATTTTATTCACAACCATATATGTAATGTCATCATTACTAACGTCATTGATGGTTGGGAAGTGTCACATTACACACCTCTACATCTGGCCATCACTTATGTAATATTTTTGGTATGTTCAGAATAAAACAGAGATTCATCAATTTTGATCAAATATTATGGTTGTAAATAAAATAGTATACAAACCTCTGTAGGAAGTTTCATTCCTATCTAGAGATGATAGCTAACCTTGACAATTTGTGTCTTGGTTAACTAACTCATGACAGGAATGAATCTCTTTCCACCTCGGTGTGTAATATACTATACTCTCCTGGGAGGTACAATAAATCGGCTTCACCATGCAACCTTTTGAATCACTATACCTATAAAATATGTGCAATCCAAGTAATCATTGTCTTTATTACTATTATAAAACAACTAACAATAATATCCTTTTTGATTTCTAATTCTTCTTCATATTCCAAATGTATTTCTGATCAAAACTTTCAAATGAAGTTCCACAATATACAAATCAATCAATTCATGATGACATAAGTGTCAAATTGACTCACCTTCAAATGCCATCATTTGTCCATGTCATACTACCTATGAAATGCAAAATGATTTGGATCCAGAGATAGACAGCCTTTTTTATCACTTGGTGTGCACGAAAGGGAATCCCTATAATGTTCCAAGACATCCTGCATACCTAGGCAGGATAGGGAGAGGAAGGTAGGTGTTGGATCATTTTTTGAACTTTTGGAGATTATAAGTTCTTGGAAATACTTTCTGAGGCAATGAATTTCAGAGCTTTCCTGTTCTATAGAGAAACGATTTTTGATATAGTGCTGTTCCACATATTTCAAGGTTTACAACGAAATGATGTGCTGACTGCTCTTGTTGAGTCCATCTGGCTGGTATTACTGATGCACAATTTCAATGATCATGTTTTAAAAAAATGTGTTCATTGATAAAATCATATAGGTTTATATCATGGGAGCAAGGGTTCATTTTCTCCCATGTGTATTCAATGCCCTCTGCTACGCCTCCAGCATCAAACTTCACACGCGGGAGGCAATGGATACCTTTCCTCCCTTGATATATTAATAGCTATTATTTCATTCATATCAGAAGAGATACAAAAACAAGTGGTTCAGGTGAATCAGACAAAAGAAATTACATTAACAAAAAAGGAAGAGAGGAGGGTAGAGAAAATCATTATAAAAAAGTCTACAAGGTTATAAGGTTCCAGTTGGATTAGTTTCGTTTTGATTTTGAGTCTTGAAGATCTTTTCACATTTTATAGACTTCATCCTGTTATGTAAGGCATTGAAGAATTTTACACATGTGTATTGAGGACATTTTTCTGTAAAAGTTAACCTATGTACATGGTATATTTCACATTCATTGTCCTTGTGTTGTATGCAGTTTTGTTGAGAGAGTGATATATTTCTCTATTTTTGAAATAAGATATCAAACATTCATAAATTATGTACAAGGCAAAGAATGTTATTATTCCTTCAGATCTCCAAAAAAGGTTCTACAACTTCGGTTATAGTCGAGGTTATGTTTATATTTTTCATAATATGAAATATTCTTTATTGACATACAAAAACATTTTGAATGAAGCTATTAGTCTAAGATCCGGAATAAGGTCGACCTTCACCTATCTGTTTATTGGATGAAAATAATTTTATAAGTAATGTAGCATGTTGAAAATAATAAAAAAATGGGTTTCCTGAAAAATCCTGGCCAGGCTAGGCTATAATTGATTAAAAATTCAAGAATCACTTCTTCTATTTCTACCGACGAGTTTAATGAAAAAATGAAAAAAGAATAACACCAACCCCAAGTACAAACCCTATAGTACATGCAAACGTAGGGTTGCCTATATTTTTCCCGGTTTAACTATTGGGTTACCATCAGGTATAAACAGGAATTTTGACCCTAGTTATGTTCACCTACTTGTTTAACCTACAAATTATACATGAAAATAAGCGCTGTTTTATTACGAGCCCGTAAAAAGTGTGTCCCGAACATCCCGAACCCGAATGACGGTTGTCGATTAAAAAAAAAAATTAGTGCGACTCTGCGACTGTGATCGTGCGACAAAGATTTCCGTGACAAATATTCCGTGCGATAGACGAAGACAGAGTTGAAGTTGCGCGCAGTGCAGACACATTCAATGTGATAATTCAAAAACTAGTAATTTTTAATTCCCAGTAATAGAATTAATGAATTTGAACGTGATTTGGTACAGTCAATATTATTTTCTGAAAAGGATCCATGTATGATGTGAAACATAACAGCGCAAATCTGCAGGTGTGTTCTGGGAGACGCTGGCGGCGAAAGTTCCAAAATTTCATACAAATTCGTGTACCGGGTGTACAACTATAGAAAAGGACGCCGGAAATGGAAAATTGTTTGATTATTCAAACGGTGCCGACATTTGATATATTTGAAAGAACAAAAACAAACCTTCATAATGAGACCAAGTTTGTCGAATTCCGTTTCACCAATCTATAGTATGTAATAGGCGTTTTTTCATAGTCTTGATATATCAAATTCTCATACACCTCGTAATTTCAATTGGCCAATGCAATTACGCCCTCTAGCGACCATCCTGGAAACTTGAAAATAATATCTAGTGATTTCTCTTGGCCAGTTTCATCATAAATATTTTTTTTCGAAACCAATGCAGCAAATGGTTTCCGAAATACAGCAGGCGTCATTTCTTAGTTGTACATGGCTAGTTTTATTAATGTGAACCCCCCTTTATCTTTTTTGTTCCACACTCATTAAAAAAAATTACAAGCTGATTTTATACAATTTTTCGAGCAGATTTCACTCATATTGACAACGATGCAATATCTTTTCAAATATACAGGGTATTGAGAAAAATATATTTTTTTCAAATGGAATGCGCCGTATATTTTGATAGCTTTGGATTCCTCAATTCATCTTGATTTCAAATAAATTATATATTTCCTGAATTCCCTATATATTTGAGGAGATATTGCAACACTGTCACAATAGGCATGTTCTTTTTTACACCAGATTTTCATCATTGATGGAAGAGACGTTACTCTCTGATGAATCGAATTGTTGGAGTCATCACTGTTGAAAAAAAAACGCAGTTATTTGACATGACAATCACAACTGTTTTTTTCTTTATTAATTTTTTTGTTCGTCATTTGATAGGGACGTAGATTGTTTTCAATTAGAAGCCGAGAACTAATGTAAAATGAAAAATGATGTATTAAACGTGTAATTGGAGTCCTTGTCTTCAGATCCAGAAGTTCTAGCAGTTCTTCTGATAGTTTCGAGAATGAAATATTGTTTATGTTGGGGAGTAAACGAGATAGGTTGAAAATTCTCAACAACTTATATACAAAACATTGCATTCAAATTATGATGATATGGATTAAGTCATTAATAAGAATTATCTGTTGGTACTCAAGTTTCCTGAATATTTGCACTAATTTCTTGAAATTCAGGATGGGAAATTTATGACACTCGAAATTTCTACAATTCCTGTTGGTGTCAATAATGCAGCTATTCTTTTATTATATTTTTTGTTAGGAAAATGGCCAACAGCTTTTAAATCGAATATTTTGATTTTAGTTTTGAGGTTAGCTGTCATCTTGGAACATTCCACCAAAATTCGTCCACCATATCCCTACATCGGTGGAATGGTTTGCAATTTTGGTTGACACAACAGTAATAAATGAACGCGTGGTTACGTCAAACTGGAATTCACCAAAGAATATATGAACACAGTTGGTGGATTGATGGAGCCACCGGTGAATAAAAGAACGTCCCTTATGATTGGTACCTATATAAAGAATAATTGTATAAAATATTCATAAATTTTTTTTGATGGGTGGAAAACAAAATAGATTAAGAGAAGTTCACATTAATAAAACTAGCCCTGTACATATATTATGTTAAACCGCGTCGAAGTTGTGGATAAAAATCGTGGAATTAACGTGATCAAAATAATGTCATAGGTACGTACTGAAATAATTGGTAGCACTGGTATCTTTTTAGATGTTCAAATTATCTCATCATTTTTTATACATGAACTGAGTCCAGTGGCGTAACTATCATTGGACAAGCTTAAGGGGGGCACTCGCCGGACTACTAATTTTATATTCTTAAAAAAATTGAACTTGAATGTGCGAATATTTGAAGCAGTCATATTGTTAATTGAATCTAATCATTAAAAGGTGTTCAAAGAATCAAATAGGGCGAGAGCGGTTGAAATATTTATCTTCAATTTCCGAATTGAAACTGCTAACAAATAATATATCTATATATTTAATTAATTAATTTGCATTGTGGTATTTGAATTATAAGTTGAAGTTATTTGAAGTTTTGTTCTTCGAAGAAAGAACGTTGAGATTATTTTAATCTCAGAATTTTCAAAAAATTTTTCCTTCATTGATGGAAAACATAATTTATCAAGTTATCATAAGTAAAATAAGAAAATTGGGAGAAAATCAAGTCGTTTGGCTGGTTTGTTTTTATTAGTTACTATTTGTGGTTTGTGTCTGAAAGGACAGGCTTTCCTTATATATTTTGTGGTCAAAAAATGATAGTTAAGCCACTGACTGAGTCTCTGTCGAGTAGATTACACATTGCAGCTTCCACTATTGTTCACAGAATAATCCTCATTGGATGCAGGAAGTTCAATATCAAAGTAGATGGAGTGTGAATGTTTGATGCGAAATTATAAACGGAAAAATTATAGGATATTTTATTTTCACTGAAACTTTCAATGGAAAATCCGTTTTATTAATTACTCAAACTTCTGTTTTCCAATCTCAATCAAACGTGGTGATTTTCTTAACAGTATCAAGAAGCTTCATTTGGTAAAACAAGGTTCGAAATAATAATTCTAGTAGCGTCCCAGACAAAATTTTGCCGTTATGAGAGCGTATACAGGGTAATCATGAAAAATAATCAATACCTTCAACTTCAGCACCCTGTATCTTGAAAACGAAGCATTTCAGGACCTATGGTTATATAAACTTTTCGTCTTAGAATCACCCAAATAATCGCCCCTTGACATACTTAAATAACACCATGTATTATGCGATTGCATATTATTTCATATGGTAGTTCTTATTCCATTGACTCACTTTGTCTCTATTTGGGGACATGCCCTTGAGCCCAAAGGGTAATTTCAAATTCTAAAATGATTATACCACAAACAATCGAAAACAATCATAGAATCTGTATAAAAATTCTCAGATTTTTATCATCGAAGCCATTAACTCGTGAGCGAGAGGGTTAAACGACTCTGCACTGTAATACGATCGATTTTATCACTGTAGAAGATATCCACCTGGCTTTAAGAGCAGCAGAAATTTCGACAACAACAAAAGAATCTTTTTTCTAATAATATATATGAGATATCAGGAAATCGTCTGTTCATATTGATGCTTATGCAATCATGAGCTTGTGAAATTATGAATATCTCATTCAAATGGTTTTTTTCAGTCAACACATCGAAGCAATTTCATGATTTTTTAGATAAATCAATTTCAGGGGTCGCAAGGGGACACTCTTAGATTATTCAGTAGTATACGCCGAGGTATACGCAAAATATTGATGGAACTCTGATTTCCAGACATTCCTGAGTTGATATGAAATTAAGAAACCATTATGGTGCACGTTTCTTTCATCACTTGAAAGAAATTATCCTTGAAAAGACGATTTTAAATTCCAACACTCAATATAACATCGCATTATGAAAGATTTTCCAAGCTCGTGACAACATTCAGTTAATTCATTGTTGGTTACAATAAATCTAAACAGTATGCTTGAAAATGCTCTCACCCTCATTGATAATGGTTATTCAATAAGAGCTGCAGTCTTCCACAGTATTTTAGTCTTCCACAGTATTTTAGCAAGAAGACCTCTGATGTGAATGACAGCGATATATTGAATATACTGAAGCAAGAGAATCTTTTATGTGCTGGATAATTGCTGGGAAATTGCAATGGCAACCCATAAAATTAAAGCTGTACCCTGAAACTTCAAATAAATTCATTGTACCTTTATTCATTGTATCTTCATTTTCAAAATTCAATCGATTTTGAGATCAAATTGATATTTTGTTGGTCATCCTCGACTTTCCAATTAATATCGACATTTTTATCGACATAAATTATTTTATCAAGATTTTAATGGGATCTTGAGGAATACTGTCCAATTCCTACGAATTATGGTGTCTTAATTATCCAAATCATCTGAAATCTTTATACATATCATTTTTTCATGTTCATAATTTATCTGAGATTATTCCTTTCCATCTGAAATCTGTGCCTTTGTTATATTTTTAGCTCAATTCGACTCCAGACATATTTGATTATCAAGGAAAAAAAAAAGAAAAAACTGAAATTCGTCCCCACAAGTTTACTGCCGAAATGTGCAGTTAATTCTGCTTCATTACTTTTGATTGAGACATGTTTTGACCATTCAAAAGTAATGACGCAGAATTAACTGCACATTTAGCCAGTAAACTTGTGGATACGACGTTTTCTTCTCGTTGATCATCCTCCTCCACTTCGAGTATGGACTACTTCAGAAGAATATTTGATTATGTTCATTAAGTCGATCGACTTGCCATTCCATGTGGGTTTGAAATTTATTAAAGCAATAATTAGACTGATAGCTGAGGGATAATGACATTTGCTTTCACGATTGCCAGATTTTTGGTAATGGGATGTTATATTGAGTGCTTGAATGATTGCCATGTAATCACTTGCTAAGAACCGCCTTTTCTCTGGCGGTTTATCCGAGTGATGAAGAACACGTACATTATAGTGGTTTCTGAATTACATACCAACTCTAGAATATCTGTAAATCCCCGTTTCTTCAATATTTTACGTATAGTAGCAAATAATCCAAAACAAAATTGTTCCATTATGTTGACAGAAAAAATCCATCTGAATGAATGATTCATAATTTCACAAGCTCATGATCGTAGCACCATCGATATATGAACTGACGATTTTACAAAATCTCACACATTCGAAAAACGCTCACCAGATAGCACAATGTCATTCATAGAACATTCATAGATATTCTCCGAGAATATTTCAATATTACCAGAATATCCTCACAATGTGATACAAATATTCTAGGGGCGTTCTATGAACATAAAGAATGGACTGTTTTAAATATTCTGAGAATATTCCTGGAATATTATTGGAGAAGGAAATAAATAAAAAAAAGCTTGCTCCGGTGGAGATGAGAACCTATACTCTCTTGTGATTGAATTTTCACAAACCCCTTTTCCACTGTGCTACGAACCATATTGATGAATAGTTTGAATAGCAAGATAATTAGTAGAATAATAATTATTGAGGCTAGAGAATAAAAGGTTGGCCAGGGAAAACATTATAATGCTTTTACTTACCTGAAATAATTTTTTTTTTAACAAAAACCTTTTTTACTTGTATTGTACTGTATATTTGTTAACATCCACATATGATCAATAAAGTACTTTATTATCATTATAGATACCTACTATCATTCTAGCAATCCCAGTCAGACGGAACTCGACAAGCCCAGTCAGCACATCATTTCGCTGTCAACCTCGAAATATCCATTTTTCTAATTTGAAAAACACAAATAATCAAAAAAAAACTGTTGATATAACAATGTTGGTATCCCCAGATAGGTTATTTCATGTAGAAAGAAAAGAAGAACTGATATACAGGGTGTCCCATTTGAAAAATCGCTTAAACTTGAATCGAAGTGGACGAAAATGAAAGAAATAGTTGAAGCACCCTGTATGAATATCGTTGAAGATCAGAGTATTACATGCTACTTTGGTATTCTTTACGTTAATCCACCAGCAAAATTCAGATCTCTGAAGAAACAGCTCAATCACAGCTATTACATTAAGAGCCTGCATCACTCTCAATTTTTTCGAAAAAATTAATAACTTGGCAACGGCGTATTGTAGCGAAAAAAAAATTAGTGCTGAGTAGGCACTGGTACGGTTAATGACAGCAAACTAAACGGGTTTTTCTATTTGAAAAATCCATTTTTTTTGTTATTACGAAAAAATGTAACACCCTGTGAATCAGAAACCATTTTCAAAATGTGGCCTTCGTGGTGCCATAACATTTGTATATGATTTTTTGTTTCATATATTACAGCATTATCGGGATATCGAGCAAATAAACACTGTTGGGACACCCCGTATAAACATGATTCCGATCTCGATCAGAAGCGTACCTACAGGGGGTCAAAGTTTAATTATTTTTTTCAATCAGTATATCTCGCTCACTTTTGAAGATATCAAGTATAAATTTCGTGTGGTTGGCACTTCAGATCATCATTTTAAGCATCCTTTAGATTTTTAAAATCTACAGGGTGATACGTTTTTGGGGGTAGAGGCTTCCCAACTCCCACGAACTTTTTCGTAGTACGCCTCTGACATCTTCCAGTTAATGAATTTATTATATCATTCAATTTATAGCCTTTTTCTTCCTTTCAATTTTTTTCGAGAAACCAACCGTTTTCGAAATAAATTAGCATATCCGTTCTAAAAACATGTCAACTTTGCCTATACAGGGTGTTTCATAATTGAATGTCAATATTCGAGGAGGCGATTCTTGGACCTATTCTAAGAAGAAAGTTTCATATGAACGTATGACCTCAACGTCCTAACTTCTGAGATACAGGGTGGTAAAGTTCTCAAAAATTGAAATAGCCCACTACAATGAAAATTTATAATTCCAAAATATCAAATACGAATACGCAGTTCATGAACTACGAATTGTATTTCTGAAACTTGATCTAAAATATAAAATCTATTTCTCTGCATTGTGATATTGTCATATTAAGGATATTGCTATAATCATGTACAGGGTGGCCAACTAAGACTCCAGAGTTCGATTTCTCTGTTGTCTTGAGGGATACAAAAAAATTCATGTATCAAAATTGAAGTAATAACTGAGCTTCACATTTCAAAATTTCTTTAAATTACACAGGGTGTTCCGTAAGGTCACAGCATATCAAAGCTATGTTTTTTTCATTGGAACACCCTATATTTTATTTCATTTTTAATTCTCCCTGAAGATCTGATTTCAACGACCCATCATACTTAGGGTCTAGCAGTGAAAGTTACTGACATATAGGGTGTGCAAAATCGAGATTTTCCAAGTTCAGGATTTTTTTCTGTCGAAACTGTTCATTATTCGTCAAAACGGTTTACATGTCCCTATCTCAACTTTTCACTCACTATCAATTGGTGTTCAATTGAAATTGATACAAGGAGGTAAAAAATCTAAATTTATAATTTGTTTCAATTAAATGTCAATTGAACACCAATTGATAGTGAGTGAAAAGTTGAGAAAGGGACATGTAAACCGTTTTGACGAATAATGAACAGTTTCGACAGAAAAAAATCCTGAACTTGGAAAATCTCGATTTTGCACACCCTATATGTCAGTAACTTTCACTGCTAGACCCTAAGTATGATGGGTCGATGAAATCAGATCTTCAGGGAGAATTCAAAAATGAAATAAAATATAGGGTGTTCCAATGAAACGAACAGCTTTGATGTGCTGTGACCTTACGCAACACCCTGTGTATTTCAAAGAAATTTTGAAATGTGAAGCTCAGTTATTACTTCAATTTTGATATGTACATGAAGTTTTTTTGTATCCCTCAAGACAACAGAGAAATCGAACTCTGGAGTCTTAGTTGGCCACCCTGTACTGAAAAGCTTTTTATTTTTTCTAACGAAAACCGTGCATCAGATTGAAAAATTCGTGGTGAAGCTCAGAAATAATTGGGAAATTCAGGAATGATAATTTCGAGATTAATCAGTGGAGTACCATCAATGTCTGCCAAAATAGGTATGTGAAATTTCTTTCGAACGCCACTGGTGGCAACCAAAAAGAATGTGGTACACTTACTGATGCCTCTTGATACATAGTACATGTATGCCAAATTTCATTAGAATATCTGACGTGGTATTACAGATAATAATAAAAAACTATTAATTTTTGAGTACTTTACCACCCTGTATCTCAAAAGTTAAGACGGTTAGGTCATACGTTCACATGAAACTTTTCTTCTCAGAATGGGCCCAAGAATCGCTTCCCCAAATATTGACATTTCATTATGTATTATTGTTTCGCTTAAATTTTATTATTGGACGAAATTCGAAGAAAATGCAATAAAATGTGCTAAAATTACAAACTTGATCAATAGCGGGGATACAAAGGGTAGAAGGTTGAGGTTATTTTAGTGTTGTAAGTTGGTTACATTTTCTCCAAGAATAACATTTGAGCGAAACGTAGACAAATTCAACATGGTTCAGAACGGATATGCTTATTTATTTCGAAAACGGTTCGTTTCTCGAAAAAAATTGAGGAACAATCAGTCTCTAACTTGAAAAATTCACAAAACGTACTACGAAAAAGTTTGGAGGGGGGTGGGGGAGAAAGAAGCCTGTACCCAAAAAAATGTGGACTCTGTAGATTTTAAAAATCTTCAAGATGGTTGAAATGATTTTCTCCCAGGAAGTGACAACCTCATCAAATTTCAAATTGATAACTTCAATAGTGAGCAAAATATTTAATTAATAAAAAAATTAATCTTTGACTTCTTGTAGCTCCGCTACTGATCGAGATTGAACTCATGTTTATATAGACATTTTTGATTCGAATGTTGAGATCTATCACATATTTTAGTTTGTGCCTTGAAAACTGAATCTCTCTCTATATCCGGGCTCCGAATAATTTCAATATTATAATACTAGTTTGAAAAATCAAGAAAATGAATAAAATGAATTAACGCACATTTGAAGCAGTGATTGTGGTGCTTGGAGAAAGTGTCTTTTAAATGTCTTTTACTTTCAAAAAGTTTCGTTTTTTGTCAATCTAATTTTATTTTTTGACCACTGTCAACAGTCATTCCACGCCATTCTTTGTAGTGAGACGGAATGAAAAGTGGCGGAATCGGATAAATAAAACGCAAATAATACCTTTGAAATGGTTGGGATGCATGTTTTTAAAATCCGATTTTCTCTAGAACGGTACAAGATATCGATTGAAATGAATTATACAATTTTTGTAGAAAAAAGATGAAGGAATCAAACGGTGGAAGCAAAATGTAAAATTTGTCAAAAATGCCTCCATTAAACGGAAAAAATTAATCCTATCTGTACAAAACATAATCACTGAACAGCCGTTTACATATCGAAAGAAGCATTGGTATTTTATTTAGTTGCTTGAATATCATTACCATGGCGACCGTTTAATTAATTTTTATTCAAACTTTCAAGGTCAATAACTCCGTAACGAAGTGCGATAGACATTTTTTTATATGAAGTTCTAACATTTTGGTTCTCTTTATCAGCCCTATCATTTACGACATGACCTTTTCGGACACCCTGTAAATCTTGCAACGAAGGCATGCCAAACAATAGTTACCTGAAATGTCTATATTGTCTCAGTTCCTGATCAAAAAGAATTAGTTTGGTAGTCATTCACAATTTATGTAGTTCAGTTGGTATAGGCACGCGCTCGTATTTGAATTGTAGGTTCAGGCGTGAGTTCGAATCCCACTGCTGGCAGTTTTTTTTAATATTATTTTCTTCCACTACACACTGTTCTACCACTAACCACTACCACTATTATCGTGCCAAAGGTTCCAGTCTTCGATATATTATTGTTTCCCTCAGGCATTCATTTATTAATGAATGAACACCGGATATTAAAGATTTCTGTTAATTGTATCATTATAATATCAGAATCGTCATTACGTTGAAACTTTATCTGTTTTAGCCGAACTATCGCATTCTTTTTTCTCTTGGTGCGCACGAAAGGAAATTCCTATAATGTGGAACATCGTGCGTACCTAGAGAGGATAGGGAGAGAAGGTAGATGTTGGATTTTTTTTCAATATTTGGAGGTTATAAGCTCTTGGGAATATTTCCATTGGCAAAGGATTCCAAAGCTTCGCCGTTCTCTAGACGAACAAATTTTTGATAGAGTGTGTTCGGCTTCGAATGATATAGCTAGTGATGGAATTGTTCCACCAAATAAATCTGAAATTCAGAATGAATTAATTAAGTATCTATTATTTTCATTAATAATATTAAGATTGCATTACATTTCTGTCTATCGTATAGTCGTAAAGAAAGTATAGTCTTCTACTCGCTTATAATATCCATTATTCTCTCGGATACTAGCTATCATTATACGCTTTTTAAAGAATATATATTATTGTGTTTTAGATTAATGTTCAAATTACAAGAAAATATTTCTCAATTTTAACCTATTAGATTTGATGTTCAAACCAAGCATGCCTTCGTTGGAGACTACTCTGGACAGATAACTATGCTCAAATTGGATAACAACGGTGCGACAGTGATAACTACTTTGAAAGGCCATTCAGGATCCATCCGTTCCCTGACTTGGGACAGCGAGAGACAAATGTTGTTCAGTGGTTCATTTGACAATACAGTCATTGTATGGGACATTGGTGGACAGCAAGGGAATGCATATGAACTTCAGGGACATCAGAGCAAGGTAACAATTAAACCAATAATTTTTCTCTTTACAAATAGAGAGAAAATCAAAGTCATTACCACAATAGTTCATTATTCATCTACTCCAATCTTCTATTCCTCAATCTTGGTGATGTTAAGATCATATTCGTCGTTCTTCAAGCTGTGGAAAAGCAGCACATTCAGTTCGAAGATTGGATTCGATTGACTGTCTGGTTAGCGATTTGTACACATGTTGCTTTCCTCAAGACATTGCTCACTTGCCTAGAAGTCCATTTACGCCTTTGGCGAATGGTTCTCACCAAGTAAATATCTTGCCTCATATTGAAAGATCAAAAGTAAAAAAATAAAATCAAAAAGAGAAATTAGGCTTCACGAATTCTATTTAGGGAGAATACGAAAACCTTCAGACTCGAGTATCAATGCAGAAATGTAGAAGAAAAACATAAAACAATTTTTTTTTATGTTCTGTTTCCAACGAAAAGGGATATCCTGTAATGTTCAGAGAACATCGTGAGAACCATGGAAAATAAGGTGAGAATTGGTGTTCTTTTTAAATTTCTGGAGGTTATATGCCTCGGGGAACATAATATAGTCGATGAAGTTCATCTGGAGTGGCTAAAAATCAAAGTTCTCTGAACAAACAAAAATTTTTATCTTGTATCATTCAATTACTGAACTTATCTTATTCTGCCAATCAGGTGGCTATTTGAATGGAGTGTCGATTCCTTCCAATGGCCACACAAAATACCTCTATACAGAGCTGCACGATGGGTTCCTGTCCAACCTCATGCGGTAGTACTTTGTTTGGTAGTACTTCCTGGTTCGAATCTCTAGAGCGTCGAGTATTGAAACGGAAGGACTGCTTGGTGAGGATATTAATTGGTAATGACTACTCATAAGGGTAGCAGGGTATAAGCAGGATCTCTTCTACTCTTTATTCAAAGGGTGTTCCAGGAAAGCTGAAAGCATATTATACGAGGCGACAGAGAATGTTCCAGCAGGTGAAGTAGGGGTATTTTGCAGTGTGCCGTGGAGTTGGAATGAAGAATTTGGCAATAAAGGAGAAACAAGATTTAAATTGTCCAAAATTCGATTTTGGAACAATGTGTATTCAGATCAAGTTCACAAAGTGACATGATTTTGTAGTTGATAGCAAAAATGTGTTTTCAAACAAGTTACAAACGTTACATCGAAGTTGTTGGAGTTTGAATGAAAAATTATATAATGTATCATTACATTCAAGATAGAAAAAAAATATATGAATGCCAAATTCTTGGGTAGCTTAAATGTTATATATAACTTATATAAAAAAAAACAAGTAATATGTATTAACAATTTTAAAATCATTCTCAGAAATTGTGAATAAAAAATATTTCATAAAAATAATCTGAACAAGCAGAAGGCAGTACCTATAATATTCATATCAGACTCATACTCGGGAATTCTGAAGAAAAAATATCCCATGAAAATATTGAGAATATGTGAACACTGCATTCCTCAATCTGATGTATCATAAATTATCTGAACAAGCAGAGGGCAGTATAATATTCATATCATGATTATACATAAGAAAATAAATGCATAGAAACCCAGAATATGAGTGCAGAAGGCATTCTTCCATCTGAAGCAAGAATATCTGACCAACAAATGTTTACTGATTACTTTCGCATCTCAGAAAAGAAATAGGTATATAAAATTACTATTTATCCAGCTGAACCAATAGGTATCTAGAACTCCTTTGAAGTACTTGACAAACATAGACAATAGGAGCTGATCACTCCACACTAATTGAAACTTTTGCAATCAGGTAAGTATCATTAAATTCTCGGATTCAAGTTTAGAATAAATGTGATAACTTACCTTCATTACAACAGCTTATATCCAGTTGAGATGATGCCAACACAAAATCTATTCAGCAAGGCCCAAGGCCTTCCTGGATAACTCCACATATTGAACTCCTTGGATTCAGTTCCATAGGTTCAAAATTATCGATCATAAACTATCCTCTGGTATATTCATTTCCTGGAAGAAAACAAAGCACGAAAAAAACAAGTCGGTAAATGTAGAGTCCCTGTATGTATAATTCCCTGTATATATTTGTCAGTTTTGTTGTAATAAGAGTACGGACACTATGACAAGCAGTGACGGAAGGCAGAACCCCAAATTCTCAAAATGACTTTTGAACAAAGACATGGATATGCTTTTCCATGCACTTCGGATCTTCTATCCTCTACTGCCGCGGTGAAGGGTACATCCATATATCTTTCTCTGTCTTTATTTTCATAAAGAAGTGGCGTCTCATCTCACTGGCGAAAAGGGGTCATAGTTTGTAAATCAATTTGTTGAAAGTATTTCTCGATATACTTAACAAAGGGTATATGTACTTCCATTTATCTGATTTTAGGATGCACTAGTTCTTCAATAGATAGAGTCAGGATTTAGTAGCCAGTTCTGATGAGCAGAATGTAGATGAATGGGAAGAACAATTCAACCAATTAACAAACTTATATTTGTTCTCATAACATACTAAGACACTTCATAGGGCATGAACGATCAGAAAATTCGACAAATACAAGTATAATGATTATAATTCAAGAATAGTATATCCTATGACAAGAATACAAAATTTCAAATAATGGTAGAGTGAAGTGGGGTAATATGGCAACATACAATTTAAATGCTCACAATCTAATAACCATCGCGCCTAGCTGAAAGACGATGGCTGCACGTTAGAGCTTACACAATATATTTGTGTTCAGAGTCGCTCGTTGCCATTTTTCCACACAGCAAAAGATTACAAGTAAATAAAGACAACAATCTCTCTCACATGTAGAAAGATTTTGGATTTTTATTTTTAGATAATGAAAGAATTCATTCGATATACCAGGCTCAAAATTAATATTTGAAATTTTCCTATTTAAAGTTCGTAGCGATGGTAATTGATATTGAAATTTGAGTAATGTTTCATAACTGGATGATCCACACATGAATTTTATGACTAAAGCTTTTTCGACACTCTCTGCATTCCATCTATTACCATTATATTTATAGAATCATGAGAAATATGTTGCTCATAAATAGCAACTTTACTTAGAAATCCTTTTAATTTGTAATCGATTTCATTGATTCGCGTTTCAAAATACTGGAATTGACTATAATTTTGGTTGAAATATATTCCAAAACTATCAATTTGGGTCTTGAGTCGATTCAAAATATTCGTAACTTGCAGTCTTGTTTCAGAATCTCTTTGCTTCAAGCTATTTTTCAAATGTTCGTCCTTTTCTTGGATTTTTTTTCTGTATCTTTCATCATTAACTATTAATAAATTTTGAATTTCGGCATATCTTCTCTCTAAATCTTCGATAATTTCTTGTTTGTGATCCAAAATACATTTAATTTCATCTTGGTATTCTACTTGAATTTTTCCTCGTAAAAATTGTCCTGAATTCGATAAGGAATGTCTTCGATAATCCTTCTGATGATGGATTGAAGGCTCCGCATTTTCTTTCAATTTGATGGTATGTTCCACTATGAAATCTTCACATTTGAAGTGCACCTATAATGTTAAAATTGAAATTATAAATGATATTACTCCTTCGAATATGCATCATATTCAATCGAAAAATTCAAATATTGAGTACTTACTTCGCAAATCTTGCTACCTGAATTCAATTTCCATAGTGGCCGCTTCATATTTTCTTTCCATTTCTGTAACTGTTGTTGGTTAGATTGGGGGAAATGGAATAAATGAAAGGACTCGCTTCCATTTTTGCAATTCTCCACTACACAATTAGACATTTTAATTTTTGAAAACCTGAATTTTCAAATAATTTGATGTCATGTACGTTCATGAACTATCAGTGCCCGCCAAATTGTTCATGTCATTTCAAATTTTTTAGGGTTATGCCTTCTGTCACTGCTTGTCATAGTGTCCGTACTCTTATTACAGCAAAAGTGTCAAATACATACAGGGACTCTAGGTAAATGTAAGGCAGAAATATCGGTAATTCTTTATCGTGATGGCACAGTTTGAATTTGGCAATTTCTGCTTTATTAAGAAAAGGAAAGTTGAACAGATAATCATAAGCACATGAATTCGTTATTCTGATCTTCCTGAATAGAAATACTACAATCCGAATTTCAGTGAAACGAATGTAGTTTTAATTCAAAGCAAAGTTATTTTCGAAATAAAGGAAAAGCAAAAAGAGGTGAATTCTTAGTCATATAAACTTAACTCTCTGGAATTCTGCTCAAAACCCCCGATCTTGAAGTCTCTTTTTTTCAAGATCACCTTCCCAAATAAACCTAGGCAGGGGGCACAAGAACTTAAATTTTTCTTGTAATCACAATAATTTGGAAAAACAAACACTCGACTCCACCAGTGTTGGTTTCAAGGGTTTGTCAGGCGTACCACAATAAATTGCCATAGTGTAACATAATGTATCATGGCGAGAATTTTGAATAATTTGGATGTACTTACTTGACTAGTACGTGGGTTTGTAATAAAACTCTGGTTTCATTTGCAATTTTCCTTATTAGTTCAAAATTGAGCAGAACAATATCAAATAAAAATCAAACATTTTCCATTTCAGCTGAAATTTTGCTTTGGTGCAGAAATTCAATGAGGAATGTCACATCGATTTTGCGTCTCAAAATGAACAAACATGTGTTCTCTATTTCTGCTCGTCTTCTCAACTCAGTCGAATATTAAGTTTGAACGAGAGTATAAGTCTTTGGTTTCTGGAAATATTCAATAATATTAATATTAAGAGGGAATGAGGAAATCACCTGGGAATCACCGACATATTATAGCAATAGCAAATGCCAAATACCAATAATACCATTGACAAATTGACAATTGGATGTGTTTCATGCAGGAGCAGAACACTCGAATCTATCGAACGGGTTAGAAAGGTACCTACGCTCAGGGTCCCTTCACTTATGCTACAAAAATGACGCCATATCTTCAGAGATGTCGCTTTCTGCTAGATAGAAATTTGTAACATTTTGGGCATATTTCATGAGATGTAGTAACACCGTAACATGACGTGCCAATAGTAACATAAATGTTACAATTTTTTAAAACACATAACAACACTGGACTCCACTAGAAGACGAAAGTTGAAAAGAGTTTGAATTTAGTGAGATGCTATGCATCCTTTTCTCTCACAGGGATATGAGTCTACTTTTATTTGTCATTATCAACGATATACTGTGGGGAGGTGGGAAGATAAATTGATAACAAGAACAAAGTTCACGTTACAATATTGGGCGTTGAAATATACATTTTTTGATAAATCAATTGAATATTTCAATATTCTTGATATATCTATCACTGAAATTTCTATAGGTACACTAAGAATGTCGATATGTGTGAATATAATGTCTTTAGCTAGATCGACATACAGGGTGGAAATTATTTTGAGTAATTTTAAAAAAGTCGATTGAACTCTTTTCGAGTATGCCAGAATTTGAAACATTTCGCAATTCTCCCATTCAGTGTATAACTTCTGCCTAACTTGAATACTTTCGATCTTCTATTTGGTTTGCAAGGTATTTGTTAAAATTCAATTTGATGTTCAAAATGTTCATTTGCATTCTCGCAGATTTCAAATCCACCTGTATATTTTAATTGAATATTATTCTCAATATGTTTCTCAATAGTTATAGCTGACCACAATATATTTTACTTGAGAGTGAAAATTATACTATCCGCAAAGAAGAATCTGATACTGAACATCTCCAAGAAGATTATATAATAATGAATATGCCTTGGGAAGCGTGCATCTCATTTTTTTTAAATTTCATTTCGTTTAATTTACTAATTTCAACATGTAGCTCAAGTGTTCTCTAATATTATGTAAAATAGTTATTTATTATACAAGGGAAAAAAGTTGTAGATTTTAGCTCCAGGTTGTGTTGTCTCCCGACGCGTAGTGGAGGGAGACAAAAACATTTTTGGAGTTCGGTTTTAGACGTGCTAGAGTGAAGATCGATCGATCGATCAATCTCTCACCGATAATTTTGCCGATTCCTATTTTATCTCCCTGTGGAGCATATTATCAGTTCATCCCTACAACGTCGTTGGTGTGAACTGTGTGATACTGTGTATTTTTTCGTTTTTTTGAGCCGCTCATTATAAGGTACCTACTTATTTATTCACATAAATACGTTCTTCGATATGCCCGATAAGATTACATCGAAATCAACAGAAACGTCCTTCAGGACCAGGACCAGGACTCTTCGACTGCCTCTGGTCCTCTCAATACAAATCACTTTAACGCGATAATGGCCCAGCTTTCAACGGTTACCAATGCCATTACTGCTAGTAACACCAAGATATCTGAGCTAGCAAATATACTTACTTCTCACGCAGCCGAAATATCCCAGCTTCGTGATGAACATAAAATTCTACAACAGAAAATGATCAGTCTAGTAAACAAGATATCAATTTCAGGAGTTCCCAAAGAAGTGGATCACGAACAATTAGTCGTCGTAGCTACTGAAAGTATCAAGCGTGAAAAAATATCATTTTGTTCGGTATACATGAAAGTAGTCCTGAGAATGACATGAAAGAAACTAAGATAGTGCTTGATAGCTTTGTTCCTGAATCAGTTTGTCACGTACTCGATGTTTCCCGCTTAGGTAATCACTCTATTACGACTAATACACCTCGTTTGCTCAAAGTTGTTTTAACATCTCCAGAAAAAGCACTTTCCGTTTTGAAGAAGAAAGCTAATATTCCCAGAAACAGATTCTCAAATGTTTGTGTGAAACCTGACTTAACACTTTCTCAGAACAATGTGAAACTAATTTGACTATTAAGTACCTAAAATAGTAACTAAAATAATGAAAGTCCTGGTACAGGCAATATCACTTACGAGTTCTTGAAAAACCTCCCTAATAACTGGATTCTTTACATGACCACTTCATTCAATAAAATTCTGGAAACTGGACTTCTTCCGCAGAGTTGGGGCAATGTTAAAATGAACATGTTACATGAATCGGGACCAATAGATGACCCTTCTAATTACAGAGGAATTGCGCTGAAGAATTGCCTTGCCAAGGTTTTCACTCGGATTTTACTAGTCAGACTCGAAAGTTATGCTGAAAGCAATGCAATACATTCCGAATGCCGATCTGGTTTTAGGAAAGAAAGGGGGTGTATCGATAACGTTTTCGTTCTGAACTCTGTTATCCAGCTTCAACTCCGTCTGAAGTCTAATAAAGTGTTTGCTCTCTTTGTGGACTTCAGAAGAGCATTCGATTCTATCAATCATGGTTTATTGTGGCAAAAACTCTATAACTCAGGCGTCAGTTCCAATCCAATCCGAATAATTAAGAATCTTAACGAAATGGCAGCGATGACCGTGAAAGCTTCAGATGGGTTCTCCAAATCATTTGGCATCACTCAAGGTGTTTTGCAGGGTGAATCTTTGAGCCCTTAACTATTTGCTCTATTCATCGCTGATATGGAAAACTACTTAATCAGTAGAGGGGCTCAGAGAATCAATATTGATAACTTCACCGATGTACTAATGCTTCTTTACGCTGATGATCTAGTAATTTTAGGGAACTCTGAAATAGACATATCTACTAAACTCAAAATCCTAGAGGAATACACCGTCGAAAATGAATTGAAAATTAATGCCAACAAAACAAGGTCAACTGTCATTCCGAGATATTTTATGTGCTCAACGTTTTCAATTGCAGAGCAGGTACAGTCAAAGTTATTGCATTCTTCTTTGTGAATTTTCAGAAATTTGGTTTTTGGTTGATCTCTAACAGTAGCAGTGAAAGTAATATATTTAGTTTTCCCAATATTTAAACTTAGCAGACTTTCATTTAACCAGTTGTGATAGATTGTTAGCTCTTTCTCTGCGGTTCTATATAGTTCTTCCCAGGAATCGTGTATAAAGGTTATCGCTGTATCGTCTGCGTATGATGTGACATAACTCGTTGTGTTTCTAATGCTCTCAATATTATTTATGTATATCAAAAATAAAATAGGTCCTAAGACAGTCCCCTGTGGGACTCCCACAGAAATTGTTAAAGGTTCACTGAGTACATTATTAACTTTTATAGGAACGAGGAGAGAAAATCCCAAAAAATTTGGAATAATGAATGTACCAGTACCACCTCCTCGATTAACCTACAGACAGTATCTTGAATGAGATTTAGTGGAGATCCTCTTATTCCAATTTCATTCAAGCTGTTGAATAATATATCGTGGTTGACACTGTCGAAGGTCTTAGCTAATTCAATGAACACAGTGAAACACTTTTTATTTTCATTCAAATTATTCAAAATATTATTGACGATCCATGGTTTCAGTTTAACACATTGCTTTTTGATAATTTTGTTCTCGCACATTTATCGATATAACTTTTTATTCTGTTTATAAACAAATTATAGGCAATATTCGAATTATTTGTATTCATAACATCGTCCCATTTTTTTTAATGAGTTTTTCTAGTTTTTTATCATCTGTAAATGATATTAGATTATTAGTCGATAAATTTATATGTTTGAAGCCATCAAATATCGGTCGATAACATTATACAATAATAATCTGTAATATCTGTATGTATAACATCATTAAAATTTTATTGATTCATTTATTGTTTTGTTCGATATTTTGATGAAAATGTGATCGATTATTGAGGAAGTTGATTCATTTTCTCTCGTCGGTACGTTAATATAGGAAAACAAACATATCCGGCCATCATACACATATACCTATTCACTAGATTATCATTTGTGTTCAAAATATTCATATTTGTATCTCCTATCAATATAACGACATCATATTCTTTGTTATTTACTAATATTTGGTCTAACTCATTAACGTATAAATCTGAATTTGTTGCCGGAGACCTTTAAGAATCATAAATACAACATGTGAAAGCACCCAGTTTGTACGATATTTTTAGCAATTTGACTTCTGATAAATTTTCAATACTGGCAATATTGTCAACATGTTTCTACACATATACCACTACTCCGTCATTCTTATTATAGTGTGATTCATTATAAAACATATTAAAGTCAGGCAAAACGAAGTCATTCATATCCTCTATGATGAAGGTTTCTGATAAAATAATTATATCTATGTTTATCAATTCTATAGATTCCAATAATATTAGAAGTTCATTGAAGTTTTTTTTCAAACTTCTTATATTGAGATGTATAGTATTGAAGAGATTTTTCTTACCGTTAGTCATTTCCTCTAGAGTTTCATTGATATTATTGCAGACATGTGTCCTTTTTTCCTCATATTCTTCTTATTCATCCAGAAAATCTAACATTAGATGTATGTCTCAAATTAGCAGAAATATTATTGAAAATAAATTAGAAATTCCTAAAAGAGAGTGAGTATACTAATAATATATAATAGGTACCTAATCAAGTTGCCCCTAAACCTTTTATTTTTTTGATCATATTTCAAGCAGTATGAAAATTTGTTTGATAAATATAATAATAAGAATTAACAAAAACCATATATGTACATAACTGTTATATGCATGTAATTGATTTTCCGTCCATGCCAAACCTAACCAGTTTTTTGTGGTTATCAACTTTGGTGAAGATTTGACCATTATATAACACCAAGGGTTGTTGTCGCTAAATTTTGTTTTTGCTTCTGCTAGTAGTTTTCTACGTGTCTTTGTGAGGTCCTCGGTAATAAATATTTTCTTGCCTTTAAGGTTCCTGGCATTTTTCATTATGGTAAGTTTTCAATCATAGTTCATAAGTTTCACAATAACCGGTCGAAAACGTTGATCATTTTTCTTTCCAATTCTGTAAGCTGACATAATGTCCTGTTTCGAAATCGCCAAATTCGTGTTATTATTTATCATTTCACGAAATTTTGTTATCAGCTGTTCGCCTTCCTTTTCTTCAATCCCATATACACATATATTAGTCATTGTTGCTTGCAGTTGAAGATTCTCCATTTTTTGTTCCATATCGTAAAATTTCGCTTCTTGAATTTTTATAACATCTTCCAGGTTTTTCAGTCTCAAGTCTACCTTATCAGATACAGTTTTTATTATCTGGTTTAAAAACACAATCGCTTGATAGCAGTTCGGATATTGTATCTTTAATAAGCGCTTGTAATTCCTGTTTACTTCTAGTTCCCATTATGAAATTAGGAAATTGACTTAACAGAACTAATCAGAAACACTTATTTAGTCACTGGGACACTTTTGAACCAAATTAATAGCTTTTAAACCACTTGAATTACTCGTTTTTTGGGAACAGCTTTATAGGCGTCTACTCACTTCTAGACAAACCCTAAATATACATGAATTCTAAATTGGTTGTGTGGGTATGCTTGATATTGACAAATATGCAATTCATTCCAAAATTTATTGATTCCTGGAAAGTTTATACGTTCCCTAGAAAGTTTATACGTCCATTTTAAAATCCATTAATTTCGAAGTCATTCAACACAGGAATGACACTCGAATCTAGTAGGTATTTATCAATAACGACTTGTCATATGCTGTCATGGTGACTAGATTTTAATTATAATGGAAAAGAAGCGCTTTCATAGCAACATAGGTCAACATTTCAGTTTCACAGAACTATAATGATAGAAATATACTGCTAGTGGTGAAAAAAATGTTGAATACACCTTGGTAGTGAAGAATAATATTGTCACGGGCTGAAGCCTCGGGATATAATCTTGGTCCCTGGGTAATAATGATATCCTTCACTACCTTGGTGTTTAAATAACTATTTCAATACATTTTACAGAGATAATGTTCTTTCTGATAATATAGTTTGATTCGAATTTTTCAAATTTCTGCCAGATGTATGATAAGAAATTATTATAATTATATAAAGATAGTTTTACTGAATTCCATAGCAAATCCAATGGTTACCTCAACTTTTCAGTATCAGAATTCCTCAAATATTCCCTCAAAAATATGAAATCAAGTCGAATGCTCGGTCGAATGTCACTTATTTTTTACTCAAACAAAACATTCCGTTTTTTCACACGTCCAAAATCCCAATAAATATTCGGAATAATAGTACCTATATTCCTATCCTCAAATAGTGAAATCAGATAGTTATCGGTAATCGGTAGCTGTCAGCTATTAGTCTGCCGCCCGTTAGAAAGTGAGGCATTGTCTAGAAACTGTATTTTTTTGCTAGAGGTGGAAAAATCGCGGAATTATCAAACTGGATTGATGGAAGATATGAAAATGTTTTGACATTGAATAGAAAAAGTTCATGAATTAGAAAATCAGGTTCATTATTATCCAGTATATTATTATTTGGTGAATGAAAAATTTTAAATTCTATTCCTTCCACCCATTATAAGATATACCAACATACCTACTTGGAATGTGAAAACTGTTATGAATTTCGAAGTGATTTTTCCATATCTACCCTACGCAGGGAAAGAGGAATGAGCACGTGTGCTGTGTCGGCTCAGCGTGAAAGAGACCCGCCTGACATGAAAATAACCTAGTTATTAATGTAGTCATTTTTTCTGTTTCTTATGTCTATTTGTTTCAAGTATGCTTCAAATATTTTTTTCCATGTTCGAAATTGTATATTGAAAGGACCAAATTTCATAGATGGTACTAGCTTGAGTGTAACCATATTTTATTGATCATAAGAAACTGGAAACTCAAAAAAACTTGATACAGAAATAATAACCTGATATTCACTTCAAGCTACAGAGGGGTTTTAACGTTTCGCTTTATAAATTATAATTGAGGAAGGTAATTCTTCGAGTATGATCAATAAATCTTCGACTGGAATTAATCTCGACTCGATCAGAATAGTTATGGCACACTCAGATGGAAGATGAAAAATGAAAGTAAAATCATTATTGATGTTTGAAATGTCACCTATGTCAAATCATTGGATTTTGAAAATGATGCAGAATTCGACATTGCATTAATATACAGGGTCTTTCATTTGAAAATCAAAACTAATTACCACTTCCAGTGAAACTGAAAGTGGAAAATAAAACCTATTTATGTCAAATCATGAAGTTTATCAAGTTGATGGGTCATTTCAAATGTATAGCACTCATCTCTAAAACTAGAGGAGAAAAACGGGGATGATGGTGATCCTGTTACACCTGGTATGATAGCCCGGGAGCCAGCGACATTTTTCAATGTCTCATTTGATGAAGCTTGGTTAATTTTTTATCTGTTTTTTATCAGCAGCTCATAAATGTTGTTAAAAATCGAGTAGGTAAATGACAAACCTGTTGAAAGCTGAAACTTTACCAATCGTTTAATGACATATCAGTTTAAAAAATCATCTCCTGCCACCTGTTTCGTAGAACAATGTACTCCTGCCATGGGCATAATGATGTAAAAAAAATGCCCCAGAACAACGTACCATACATTCTACAGGGTGAACTACAGACCTGAATAAGCCGATCGAAATCAAGTTGCCTCCATAAGAATACTTTTATTTCTTGATTTTCTTGAATAATTCAAAATCCTTGAATGGCACTGCTCTAAAATTCGTAAAGCAGTTTACTACCGTCAATGTGCATGAAAAACATGTTATACCAATTATTTCAATATACAGGGAGATCGGTATTTCGCATTGTCTTTGATATAACTTGATCTAACTTTTTTGGGGTACGCCACTGACAATATTTTGATATTCCAATGAATGACAAAATCAATTATCTAACTTTTTATTACTACAGATTTTCTGTGTTTTTTTCTGATTTTCCAGATATCTATAACATAATTAATTTTGGTGCTTCTCCTTATTCCTATTTGTTTATGATGTGTCAGAATTATAATGTTTCACGAGTTTTTGAACTCATTTGTGTCGACTTGACGACCACAATGATTAGGATTATGAACTACTGTAGCCTGAGTAATTTTGCGACAAAAAAATCAATTTGGAAATTAACAGCACCCGATCATAATTATGATGATGAGCTTGTGAAATGGTGTAGTCGATAACCCAACACAAATGAGGTAGAAACTTGTAAAACATGATAGGTTATCCTGAAATTATGAACAAATATGGAGAAGCACCAAAATGTCGTTCATTAAAAAATCGAAATGCGGTCAGTGGCGTACCAAAAAAGTTACATCAATTTTCATCAAAGAGAATGTGAAATATCTATCTCCCTGTATATTGATCAAATTGGTATAACATATTGTTCATGCATATTTACGATAGTGGATTGCCCTACGAATTTTAGGGCAGTACCATTCAAGATGTTCGAAATATTAAAGAAAATCTGGAAATGAATTTATTCTTCAGTGCCCTCTCACGGCTCAACGGTGCATTTTTCGATAGAGGTAAGTTGATTTCGATCGGCCCATTCAGGTATCTAGTTCACCCTGTAGACTTTATGGTACGTTGTTCTGAGACACTTTTTCTTCACATTATTAGATACATGGCAGGAGGTGATTTTTTTTTCCAACTGATATGTCATTAAACGATTGGTGAAGTTTCAGCTTTCATCATTTTTGACATTTACACTTTTTTTTACAAATTGATAAGCTGCTGATAATAGTTGTCCCGATGGTGCGCCGGTAGGAGTTGAATTTATTTCTAGAAGGCGTTAATATGACACAAAAATAATGAAATTATTTATTATCAAATGTGTAAAAATAAATGTCGCTGTATTCCCGACTATATATATATCTAGTCGTGTCATCGCGATCTTGTGGCATCAGATATAGAGAAGGGGTCAAATTTGACAATGCGGCGTAAACCGAACCGGACATGGTCTTCAAGCAGGAGGAGAAATGAACTGAATATCGAGATCTTCTCTTCGAGCTCCGTAGGCTGTTCCTACATCATTCTGTAAAAGTGGTCATCCTGATAATCATCCGCTCACGCTGCTCTAGGAACTCCACGAAATTCCAGCTTCTCGCGATGAAGCACACATTTTAGCTGTTGGCATGTACAAGGCCGTCATTCTCAGACTGTGTTTCTGTATTTGGTACTATACCGAAACGGCGCAAGCCCTCTTATTCTAAGATCATGTTGTGACAAACTGTTTCGAAAATAATGCAGTACTACTCTGAAAAAATGAAAACAATAATGAAAGATAATCAAAAAGAATAACTAACTTTGAAAAAGAATTTGGAAGAATATTACTCAAAAGATAACAGGAGATGAGGATAGCACAAGGTTTCAAGATTTGCAGACTTTTTTTAAGATTATTGAGGTGGAGAACTGAATTGATTGTTCTTTTTAGGTTTCTACTGACTAGAAGCTTCTACACATCTAGAAGGGAAAGCCTAGGTCGCTTGAATCTCGAATTTTCTGGTTTGGATTCTTCGTCTATTCGCACTTGCCAATAGCCGCTGAACATGTCCAGGGTTGAAAAATATTTCGCACCTCCCATGTATGTGAGAATGTCGTCAATATTAGGCATTGGGTACGAGGATTTCTTTGTGACATTGTTTAATTTTCGGTAATCTACGCAAAATCTTACTGTATTATCTTTTTTCCTCACGCCCAGATAGCACAAATACATTTTGAGGCCCTTCTGAGGCTTTCACAATAATGTCCTCATGTCGTCGAGGGCGAGCCTGACGACATCCCTAGACCGTCCTCCTGTTACCGTTCTCTACATGCTAATAACGTCTTAGAACATCCCTATAAGGTCATCTGGGACATGTATAGGACATTTTGGGAACATTTTTAGGTAGTATTCAAAAATATCCAGGGATAGGCTGATATAAATGGAATTTTATTGAGAAAATATGGATATCATGATATTTGCAAAATTTCACTGGAATAATATGTTCAAATAAAAAACTTACATTCTATTATTTATAATTCATTGTGAAGATTTTTGAATTTCGTTTTGAAAAAATGTATCTCAGCTTCTTGTTGAGCACTACTAGAAGTTATTGCCCATTGGCAATATTGCTCTATGTTGTTTTTGATTTCTCAACTCTGGATGCTGAATCTACTGAAAGTTGAAGCCTTCATACAATTTGTATAGATGCCATCAAGTTTGTGTTTCCATAACTTTCTAAAACAAACAATGATTATATATCTTATATTCATGTAAAATCTAAGATTTGATCCACCTACCTTTGTTCTTTTCTTCCTCAGAGAAAACTCATCATCAACATAATAATACATTATGATGATTTTTGTTCTGTTCTAATTCTGTTGTAAGTTCTCTTCTTGTTATCATTTGTGTTTTCTGAACCCTGGAAATACTTTCAGATGCTCAATTTACTGAAAGTTCAAGCCTGCATACAATATTTTATAGAATCCGAAGAAACCAAAATATCTTTGATTTGAACATCTCTGCTCTGATGAAAGCATCAAAAGTTTGTGTTCTCAATAACCTCCTGAAATAAATTATTATTATTTCATGTCCAGCACCTTACTATACTATCAATGTTTTGATTTAGGTACCTACCTTCATTGTAACTACTGAGAGTTCAAGCCTGCATACAATATTTTATAAAATATGAAGAAACCAAAATATCTTTGATTTGAACATCTCTGCTCTGATGATAGCATCAAAAGTTTGTGTTCTCAATTACCTCCTGAAATAAATTATTATTATTTCATGTCCAGTACCTACCTATACTATCAATGTTTTGATTTAGGTACCTACCTTCATTGTAACTACTGAGAGTTCAAGCCTGCATATACAATCTTTTATAGATTCTGAAGAAGCCAAAATTTCTTGGAATGAAACATCTCTGCTCTGATAATATGATATCATCAAGTTTGTGTTCTCAATAACTTCCTCAAACAAATAATGTACTGATATTTTATGTCCAGTAGGTATACCTACTATCAATATGATTAGCTTCCTACCTAGTACCTTTATTGTATCTATACTGAAAGTTAAAGCCTGCATACAATCTTTTATAGATCCCAAACAAGCCAAAATATGTTGGGATATCAAACATCTCTGATCTGATGATATAATGATCAAGTTTGTGTTCTCATCAATAACCTCCTGGAACAAATAATAATTTATTAATATTTCCTGTCCAGTACCTATTATCAATGAGTTGATTCAGGTAGGTACCTATCTTTATTGAATCCACTGAAAGTTCATGCCTTCATACAATGTTTGATAGATTCCGAAAAAGCCAAAATATCTTGGAATTAAACATCTCTGCTCTGATGATATCAAGTTTGTGTTCTCAATAACCTCCTGGAATAAAATAATATATTCAATATTTCATGTCTAGTTCCTACTATCAATGATTTGATCAATTAATTACCTGTTATTATCTTATCAATTTCTCAGAGAAATATTATCGTCAAACATAACCTCACTTCTAGTATTTCTAGTTCTTCTTCTTCTTCCTTCTGGCTTAGTCGACACGTTATTTCATGGAATATCATCTGAAGACATCCGTAGGCACGAAATCCGCTGCAGCCTCAGGCTGTCACTGAAAGAACTTTTCTAGGACAATTACGGCGCTAAATCTACGCCTGATGATGTTCTTAGGTTGTAGAAAATATAACGTCCTCTCTAGGCGTTTGGCGACACATTGAGGATGACCCTAGGCGATTGTGTGCTATCTGGGCGAGGACCACTGGACTTGCCCAGGGTGAGTGACAAGGTCGAATGACGTTGGCTTCTCGCATCTCTTTTATCTGCTTGTCTATCACTTCTCGTTCCATTTGCGAAACTCGGTACGGGCGGCTTTTTATTGGCGTAGCATTTCCAACGTCGATTTTATGCGTTGTTAGGTCAGTGAGTCCCATTTGCTTCATTGTTTTTGAAAAGACATCCTTATATTCCTCTAATAAACCTCTCAAGTTTTCCTTAAATACCCCTTCTTCGATATATGGTTCAAATCGTGGTCCGCTAGTGTGATTTGTTCATCATTCTCTTTGGTGTATAGGACGATTATATTTTCAGCTGGAATATCGTGTGCTGTGTACATGTAGCCTATTGCTGATCCCTTAAGTAATTTCAGCTTCTGTGAATTTCGGGAAAGGATTTTCAAAATTGGATTTTCTGGATAGTCAGGTTCTTCCAAACATATCAGTCCCTTTGTCAGAAAATATGATTCTTTCGTCTGGAACTGGCAGAGTGTACCGTCTTCGTTATTGAGTGCAGGCCATTTCACAGGAAGGCTATACGATTCATTCGGCAAAATAGTGATATCTTCAAGTAAGACTACTTTCATTTTGTCTAACACGTTATCCCTACTTTCCTCAGTGTATTCTTCACTAGTATGCAAGGTACTTTCAGGAAAATTTTGGTTGGTTTCTGGTATGGGCAATGTGCAAATTAATATCTCAACTGCAATATCATTCTCTTTGGTGTATAGGTCGATTATATTTTCAGCTGGAATATCGTGTGCTGTGTACATGTAGCCTATTGCTGATCCCTTAAGTAATTTCAGCTTCTGTGAATTTCGGGAAAGGATTTTCAAAATTGGATTTTCTGGATAGTCAGGTTCTTCCAAACATATCAGTCCCTTTGTCAGAAAATATGATTCTTTCGTCTGGAACTGGCAGAGTGTACCGTCTTCGTTATTGAGTGCAGGCCATTTCACAGGAAGGCTATACGTTTCATTCGGCAAAATAGTGATATCTTCAAGTAAGACTACTTTCATTTTGTCTAACACGTTATCCCTACTTTCCTCAGTGTATTCTTCACTAGTATGCAAGGTACTTTCAGGAAAATTTTGGTTGATTTCTGGTATGGGCAATGTGCAAATTAATATCTCAACTGCAATATCATGGAATGTTTCGAAAATTATACTTTTCACTGATTTCCATTCTAATTTATCCAAACCACAACCGAGTCTCGGTATCGCTAGCTTATTTATTCCTTTTGCTAGTAATATATCTTTCAAATTCTTCAGAGTCTCGCTGAGTGTATTCAGTGATGGCTTATCATAGTGATTACGTTTATCTATTAAGTAGAATATGTATCTCTGTTCCATTTGCAGTGATGCTACTTCGCCTATCTTCTTCTTCTGATACATTAGTTTCTGAACATTCCCAAATTTTTCCCGGAATGTAGCAGCGATTCCTTTTTCCATTTTCATATCTTCTGAGACACAGTGTGCTAGAGAGTAGTAAGATGGCACCTCAAAAATATCCTGTTCTATTTCTTTGTTTGTTTATTCTTTTGATGAAAACGAGATCTGTCAGATGAATGGTGTGATTTGTTTTGAAATGAACCTACACGGTTTGTATGTTTATGCTCCCATTGTCCATGAGAAAGAGATGAGAGTCTTTTAGATTGCAAAACTGCCTGTTCTAAAATCAATGCTGATGCTTCGATTTCCTCTAAAGTTGCTGTGTTTTTAAGATGCAACCTGATCAATTCTTGTTGCCAGGCTGAGTTGTTTATTCCTATTACAAATTGATAACGTAGACGTTCCTTCAGGTTGTTTCCGAATTCGCAATTTCCGGCAAGCCCCCTTAAGGTATTCAAGAATTGATTCACTGTTTCATCCTCTTTTCTGTAGCGTAGTGCGAACGCAACTCGCTCTGATAGAATGTATGTTGTTTTGCCATAATACTTGTTTAGTACTTGGACTAAATCTTCGAAAGATTTTGTTGTAACTGTGACATATCTTCATATCCACATATCTGTGCTCACATGAATGTGACAGCACTGGAGACTGTCATCTGTAATGTCAATGTCAATGTCAACGTCATGTCGTGGTTTGAATGTATCGTGATCATGTAAGGTTGAACCTTGAACTGTTAAAGAAAGTTAATAAATAATAAGTAATAAAGTTGTGTAATAAATTACAATATAGTATAAACATACTATATGACATGGTGGCAGCAGGAAACTAAACTAAATCGGGGAAATAGCTAATTAGCTTGTACATCCATCAGAATGGCAACGGCACTGATAACCCCCAAAGGCTTCGACCCCGGCAACAACCCTGCTGAAGCATGGGACAAATGTAGACAAATGATATAAATTTACTGGGATGCAGCTGAATTAGAAAATAAGCCTTTAAAAGTTCAAAGGGCACTCCTTCTGCATATACTAGGTGAAGATTGCATCAACATATTCAACACTTTTGAAATTGAAGTGGAGCCTAAAGAAGATGGGACGCCCCGGACGCCGCAAAATATCGATGAAGTTCTAGATGTGAGAATGATTCTACAAGCATTTTCAAATCATTTCTCACCATTCAAAAATGAGACCCTAATAAGACATATTTTTTTCACCACTGATTTGAAAGAGAAAACAGACTATAGATGAATACATAGTCGAACTGAGAATCAAAGCAAAAGATTGTGGATTCGATGCACTCACTGATTCACTTATTAGAGATCGAATAGTCTGTGGTATACGAAATAATAGCCTACGTGAAAGATTACTGAAGACTCAAAATTTAGACTTGCCTAAATGCATACAAATATGCAGGGCAGAAGAGGAAGCCAGTAAACAAGTGGACAAAATGTTCAAGTCATCAGCACTAACTCATGAAGTATTAGCAGTACAGCGAGAACAGACAAACAAACAGTATAATACCCAAAGAAACATCAGGAGAAATGAAAACTCCAAGAGAAACAGATGTGGTAGATGTACATATTTACATGAATTCGGGAAATGTCCAGCTATGGGCCAAAAATGTGAAAAATGTGGGAGATGGAATCACTTCTCCAAAGCCTGCAGAGCTAGCAGACAAGTGAACCAAGTGGACCTTGAAGAAGACATAAGTGAACTAAGTGTTGATGAGCATCAAGAAGAAGCCGCTTTCAACATTGGTGCAATTTATACAATAGGAGTGAATGACATTAAAAACAGTATGCTAGAGTGGACAGAAAACCTAATAATTGGTACAGAGGTTGTTTCATTCAAGCTGGATACTGGAAGCCAAGCAAATATACTACCAAGAGAAATTTATGAGAGAGTGAAAGGAAATAATACATTGAAGAAATCTAAGAATAAGCTCAAGTCATACACTGACAATGATATTGAAATAAGAGGTATGAAAGTAAATTGAATTGTCAAGTAAGAAATAAATACAAAGAAATAGATTTTTATGTAACTGAAAAGAACACACAACCACTGTTAGGGTTAGAATCTATTGAAGAACTGAACTTGCTAATAAGAGTAAATGAAATAAAACATGCATCAGAGGCAACCAATAGAAAAAGATGTGAAAGTCTTATTGAAGAATATAAGGAAGTATTTCAAGGAATTGGATGTGCAAACACTAAATACACAATCAGGCTGAAAGAAGATGTGGAATACACTGTGGCAATAAGATGTAGAAGAATTCCAAGGCCTCTGTTGAAAAAAGTGGAAGAAGAAATGAATAGGATGGAAAAGGAAGGAATTGTAGAAAAGATTGATAAATATACCAAATTTGTGCACCCTATAGTTGTGGTCTTGAAGTCAGATCAAACAGTTAGAGTTTGTATGGATCCAAGGCCGTTAAATAAATTCATTGAGAGAGAGAATATACATATGCCTGCTTTGGAATCTACATTAGCAGACTTGGCAGGAGCAAAATATTTCACAGTTCTGGATGCTAAATCGGCATTCCATCAAATTCCTCTGGATGCAGAAAGTGCAGAAATTTGAACAGTTATCACACCTTTTGGAAAATATGAGTACAAAAGACTACCTTATGGATTGAGCTGCTCATCTGAAGCTTTTCAGAAAGAAATGAACAAATTGATCAAGAATTTACAGGGAGTAGTAGCATATGCAGATGATGTTATGATATATGGAAAGTCATTGAAACAACATGATGATAGACTGGAAGCATTCTTAAAACAAGCTATGTGAAGAAAAAATTAAAGCAATAACAGATATAGAAGAACCAAAGAACAAAGCAGAACTGCAGACATTCTTGGGTATGATTAATTATCTGTCAAAATTTATACCAAATATGTCCCAAGAAACTGATGCTACCTTGAGAAATTTATTGAAACATAATTCTCTATGGATTTGGACACAGGATCATACTCAATGTTTTAATCAATTAAAAATGTTGATTTGCAATGCACCAGTTTTAGCAATCTTTGATGATAAGAAGGACATTATCTTGGCAACAGATGCGAGTAAGGATACTGTTGGTGCAGTTCTATTACAAGATAACCATCCTGTAGCTTTTTCATCAGCATCATTGAACCAAGCTCAATCTCGGTACTCTGTAATAACGAAGGAGTTACTTGCAATATAGTTGTGGCATGTGAACACTATCACTACTACATTTATGGAAGATCAATACTAATCCATACAGATCATAAACCACTCATTGGCTTGGTGAATATGCCAATTGATGATCTATCACCCAGGCTACAGAGTTTGGTGGTGAGGCTAATGAGATATAGTGTCACATTGGAATACCATCCTGGAAAAAGTATGTACATTCCAGATGCGTTATCACGCTTAAAAAGAAAAAATATCAAAACAATTGAGGGTAATATAGAAGATCTTAAAGTGCAAACAATTGTAGTAGCATCCAAGAAAAGGATAGAAGAAATAAATGAAGAGACTTCAAGAGACCCTGAATTGTCACAAGTACTGTATTATATTCGTAATGGTTGGCCCCAGAAACTGAGCAGTGTATCAAGAGAAGCAAAACAATGGCCCCAGAAACTGAGCAGTGTATCAAGAGAAGCAAAACAATATTTCGCAAGCAGATATGAACTTTTTGAAAATAATGGATTTATTTTTAGAAACAAACTACTGTTGGTTCCCTGTCCATTGAGAAAGGATTTGATAGAGCGATGTCATGTAGGTCATATGTGATACGTATCTGCTCTATAGAAGGGTATTTTGTATTGAAAGTTCTGACATTAAGCGAAAAACTTTAATGACAAGAATATGACATGAGTAATCCAAAATCTCGAATTACAGAGTGAACACAACAATTCCTCCCTGATAAATTTATATATTTAATCTTTCTGGTTCCCTTTTTAGTCTTGTACTTCTTCGCAATGGTATAGATGGATCACTAGATTCTGGTTCTGTCCAATGATCAGTTTCCTTTATTCTCTCTTCATTTCTTGATGAAGTAAAAGACTCTGAGTTTGCATCATAGTTACTGATTAAGGCCTTCCGTCGAATACGTTCATGGACAGAAGAGTGCATCGCGTAAGGAAATCTCGATCTTCGTTCTTCTTACAGAAGTCCTACCAGTATTAGAACTGCTTTCATCATTTCCCAAATTAGTGATTGAGGTTCTAGAAGAATTAGCTTGAGCAGGTTGTGAATTTGTTCCATTATCTTCAGTATTCATCTCAGAAGATGTGCCTGGCACGAAGCAGAATTGATGTTGCGAAGTAGTTGGAACCACAACTTTTGTCGAAGCTATTTGATTTACATGTCTCCTGATCATTCGCCCTTCAATTTCTATTAAATAAATTAAATTACTTTCTTGTTTGACGATTTTTCCAAATTCCCACGAGCAATTTCTTCTTCTGTCGTAGTTCCTTACACGAACAGTTTCGCTTCATAATTTAGAATTTTTCCCAGTCCAGGTTTAAACACTTCCGGAAAATCTGCTTTGAGTTTCGTTAACATTTGGAATTTTAGATGTTCTGGAACATTTTCTCTCTGTAATTGGCAAATCTCAGGTAGATCAATTTTAATCTTGTGCATCCATTCTCGACCAAAAATTGGTTCAACTTTTCCTGGAAGCACGTATACATTCAATGAATCAGTTTGATTTCCAAATTTAACTTGAAAAGTTGAATATCCTACTGGTCTGATGAGTTCTCCTGTATACGTTCTTAACGGTAAGTTTGTTTGCTGGAGTGGTTTTGTAGGGAATTCGTTGATGAAAAATTCATGTGATGAAGAAACTGCTGCTCCTGTATCATACTCCAATTTGATGAACTTTCCATCCAGTTCTACATCAACCAAAATTTTGCCTGGTTTCCTTAACGATTCAGGCAAAATTTCATTCTGAAGTATATTCATGTAATAGAAATCTTCGTTTTGAACGTCATTTTCTGTCTCTTCTTGTTCTTCTTGTACTTGATGAACTGCTCCTTTCTGTAGTTTCTTCATGCAAACATTACTCAAATGACCAAATCTGAAACAGGCTGTACATTTGGAATTCTTATGTCTACAGGTATTGGCTAAATGTGTTTTGTCTCCACAACGATAACACTGTCTTCCCAAATTCCCGAATGAAACACTTGGCTTTTGCTCCTGTTTCTGAGATGGTTTTATTTGATTTTGAAATGTAATACTAGTACTGGTTTGTGACGACAAAATTTCTTTTGAGTCTTTGTGAGCCAACTCCATAGCAAGTGCGGTATCAACACAATTTTTGAATTTATTATCGGGTTCTTTGAGTTGAATTAATCTTTCGATAAGATTTGGGTTCCTTAAACCACTAATAAACTGAAGTCGTAAATGTGCATCGGAAGTTGAAACCTTGCAGGTGTCACAAATGAACTTACAATTCGCAGACATTTTTTTTAATTCAGTTACGTAATTCGCAATAGTTTCTCCTTCTTGTTGGACACGTTTTGTAAAACGATTTTGTTCGGCAATAGTACTTGAAGTAGGACTGAGATGACTTTGTATTAAATCTATTAATGTATTGTACGATTTAGTTTCAGGATCCTCTGGACAAGTTAAAGAATATAGAAGTTGTAGAGTTTTAGTTCCTATGGTATGCAATAACCATTCTTTCTTCTTGTTTTCCACAACTTCTGGAGTACCTTTAAGATCCTTCATTGAGAAAAAATTAACTAGTCTTCTTGTAAACATCTCCCAGCTCTCATTCTCTTCAGAAAAAGGTTCCAAGGTAATATTCTCTTGACGGTTGATCTGGTTACCTTGAAGAGTCTTGGTGAGAGTTGCAATTAATGTACTGAATTGTTCAGCATCCATTGTAGAGGGTTTCTTCCGTTCTTGTCGCCAATTTGATACGTATCTGCTCTATAGAAGGGTATTTTGTATTGAAAGTTCTGACATTAAGCGAAAAACTTTAATGACAAGGATATGACATGAGTAATCCAAAATCTCGAATTACAGAGTGAACACAACAATATGGGTATAAATTCATGCATCAGAAGAGCTCAGGAGGCAGGAATACTCTTTCCAATTTTTGCAGATGTTCTTCTAACGTTTTAGAGAAGATAATTACGTCGTCCAGGTATATGAGAATGTCTTTCCATTTCATACCTTCGAACACTTTATCGGCTAATTCGGAGAACGTTGCAGGTGCATTACATAAGCCGAAGCTCAGGACATTAAACTCGTATAATCCTCGAGCTCGACATCCCTACCCAAATGAGTATTTCGGACGTACCAAGGGAAATCGGTAAACATTCTCGCAATTTTATTCTGAATCGTTTGCAATTTGATCAGAGTGGACTTTGGGGCATGACGCCAAGCTGCTGAGGCATATATTAGGATAGGCGTAATCACTACTTTATACATCAATAACTTGATGCTCAAACTCAACTTCCTCTTCCTGTTTAGGAAGGGGTACAAGCCCTCTCGGTCTTGATACACTGAGCATCAATTTGATAGCTCCAGGTGAGCCTTTGGTCTACTATGACACCTAGATACTTCACTTGACTCCGCCAGACTTGGTTTCGACCACCAACAGAAACAAATGGAATTGGGGCCCCCCCCCGTACGAAGTTCGTTGCCAAAATAAAGTAATTGTATCTTCGGGATCAATAATATTTTTTTTTCAAAAACCGAAATATTGTCCTAAAAGAGATAAGGGATCTTGAAGATTTCCTGTTGCTCTTTCTCTACCCAGAGAGTACGAATGGACAGCAGTGTCATTAGCAAATAAAGATAATTTTGACATATTTGAATTTGGAAGGTCGAATGTGAAGAGCCTATACAAAAGTGGTGATATAACGGCCGCTTCAGGCAATCCTGCTCTGATGAGCCGAACACTAGGTAGGTTTTGTTAAGTTTCACCTGGAAGGATCATCCTCTCAGAAATGTAATCACGAGCATGATCAGATTTGGTGAAAAATCATTCACGATCATCTTGTACAGCAGCCCATTATGGTACACATTGTCAAAGGCTTTCGCCACGTCGAGGAGGGCAAGACACGCATGCTAATGCTCATTAGCAATCTGAATGGTATTTTTCAATCTGAGAACTTGACGTTCAGTCGAGTGTTCACTTCTGAAACCGAACAGAATATCCGGGATAACGTTGTTATCATCAAGATGCTCTTGAAGTCTTTGCCGGATTACCTTTTCTGCCACCTTGGAGATTGAACTAAGAAGACTAATTGGGCGGTAACTCTGTGATAAATTCTCAGACTACTCAGGGCACACGAGACATGGTCCCAGTGATCCCTCACCCCACGGGTCGTTGGGAGTAGTCACTGAATTTGACCTAGCGTAACGCTGCAAGCCGTCTGAGGCCACAAACTCGCGACCGGAATCAATTCAAATTCGCTACATTGTTAATTCATTGTCATTCAATTTTGAATGAATTCAACTACATTATTTCAACAATTATTTAACTATAAGGTAGCCTCAAAGGGCAGTAGCTGGCATTACCATTTTTGAAAACTGCCTGGTGACAGTTGTAGGTGATTTGGCAATTCGTAGGCTTATAAAGGGCTTATAAGGGCTAATAGGCTAGCTGGCTAATAAATGTTGCACTCACACTCCATTCATCTATATTACTATCCATAACAACAATAATATCAAAATATCGCGAACATAATACAAAGGGATTATATATACAAAGGGATTCAATAAATATAAATCTTCAACATTCTCCACCTCAGTAAGATGTAATCTTACTATACTTCTTCAACCAGGTCTAGTCGGATGAGTTTGGCAGCAGATCGTTTATAAGTCTTCTCCTTGATTTTGACGTCGACGACTCATATTCTCTCATCTTTCCCAGGATATGTTTTTGTAACCATTTCCATAAGCCATGAATTTCTCGGAGAATGTTCATCGATTTCCAAAACTAAATCACCAATTTTCAATGGTGTGTTTTCTTTCAGCCATTTCTTTCTAGGCATAATTGTAGGCAGGTATTCATGTAACCATCTTTTCCAAAACATGTTTGTTAAGGTTTGAGCGATTCTCCATTGGCGTCTTATGCAAAAATCTTCTTTTGTAAAATCACCAGGTGTAATCAGTTTTCTTCCAGTGCCAATTGAAATATGATTTGGTGTTGAACATTCCATATCATTTGTATCTATCGATACGTGGGTTAAAGGCCTAGAGTTCACAATATTCTCGACTTCAACCATCAAAGTTCTCAAAATTTCTTGTCTTGGTGATCTTTCTTTCAAAATGGCATAAAAGGCAGTTTTTATGGATCGTATCAAGCGTTCCCAGCAGCCCCCCATATGTGGAGTGAGAGGTGGGATGAAATGCCACCGGATGTTCCTTTTTTCCATGCATTCTTGCATTTCTTTGTTCTGAATAGTCTCTTCTATAGATTTCCTCAATTCCTTCTCCGCTGCTCTCAAATTCGATCCATTATCAGAGTATATATGTGCTACTTGTCCTCTTCTAGCCATCATCCGACGAATAGCCATGATAGCCGAACTTGTGTCGAGAGAATTTGCTATTTCTATGTGTACAGCTCGAGAAGTTGAACGGGTAAAAATAACACCATACCGTTTTTCTCTACTTCTACCAACTGTCACATCTAATGGCCCAAAAAAATCTATTCCAGTATGAGTAAATGGTAACATAAAAGCTGCTAAACGACCTTCAGGTGGATCACCAATTACAGGAATTTCTGGTTTATTTCTTCTCTTCTGGCAAAACAGACAATCTTTTGCAACTTTCTTGACTACCGATCTAATTTTAACTATCCAAAATCTTTGGCGAATTTGATTAATTACATAATCTGTACCTAGATGTACACATTTCTTGTGATAATGTTCCACAATCAATTTCGTCAATCTATGCCTCGAGTCTAATATTATTGGATTCTTCATATCTCCATCTGCTACTATTGCTCTGCTCATTCTTCCTTTCATTCTTAGTATACCTTCGTCGTCTAGAAATGGCGATAATGACAATAATTTACTAGACATTTCCACTTGCTTTCCTTGTTTCAAATTATTTAACTCTTCACTATAGCTTTCCTTCTGAACTTGTCAAAACCAAATGTTTTCTGCACATTTTTTATGTTTCTATCCCAAATATTCCAAACTTTTCTCTGATATTAATTTAGTTCTAATCTTTAGTTTTTCAATAAAATATATCACCCAACCTCTGGCTCTGATTAATCGCATCCAGTTTGAGAATCTATCCAGCTTCGGTTATACTTCATTTTCATCGATGTTATTCATTTCCTTTATAGTTACTACATATTCCTTTCTGATTTCCAATTCTTTTGCTGTTTTCTCATTTTCAATGATCGGGTTTTCTTGATTGATAGGTCAGTTTTCCTCCGAATTGGTTAAAAATTGCGGGCCTTTCAACCACCTGCTCTTGGACATAATTCCTGTATTCATATATCCTTTTGTCCCTTCATCAGCTGTATTTTTTTTTGTCGAAATCCATTTCCACATATTGCTTTTTGTCAATTCCTGGATCTCCTGAGTTCTATTTGCAATGAATGGTTTGAATTTTCTAGATTTTTTTCCTAGCCAATATAAAACTGTCTGTGAATCGGACCATAGATATATTTTCGGAAACTGTATGCTGGCATGTTCAATGATGAATTTAAGTAATCTGCTTCCTGTTAAAGCTGCGAGTAGTTCCAGTCGTGGTATCGATAGATGTTTTAGAGGTGCTAATCTGGTTTTTGCTATCATGAATGAAATATCGACATTATCCTTTTCCTCGATCCTTAAATAGGCAACTGCACAATATGCTTTTTCACTTGAATCGCAAAATATATGTAACTGTATAGAAGAATTTGGGGTGAGTATATCAGAGAACCATCGTTTTATTCTCACATTTTCAATTCCTCATAGCATCTCTTAATTTTTCCCATCTGGTCTTGAAACTTTCTGGCAACTTCTCGTCCCAATGTAATTTGGTTTTCCATAAATCTTGTAGAATAATCTTGGCAATTACCATGACGTTTGCTACAAATCCCAACGGATCAAAAATTGACATTGTCAATTTTAGTAGCTCTCTTTTTGTAGGTAAAACTTTTCCTTGTAAAATTTCCGTTTTTAGTCGCTGAATTCTCAAATTGAACATAAATTCGTCAGTGTTAGGATCCCAGTGAAGTCCAAGTATTCTTTCATACGGCATTTCTGTCTCCAAATTCAAATTTTTATTTTCACTTGATCGAAGCTCTTCAGGAATCTACATCATCACTTTCTTTGAATTGCAATTCCAGTTACAGATTTTGAAACCTCCTTCTTTATGAATAGAAATAACTTGTCTGATCAATTTAATTGCAATTTCTTCACTGTCGGTACTATCTAAATAATCGTCCATATAATTATGTTTCAATATCGCGTTTGAGGCTTCCGGGTATTGTGAGGCAAATTCTTTCCCATTTTCATTCTTGATGAACTGTGCTGAACAAGGAGAACATACTGTTCCAAACAGCATAACAGACATTTGATGTTCTTCTACTTCCATGTTAGTTCTATTTCTCCATAAAAATCTCTGGGCTGCAGTGTCTTCATTTCTTATTTTTATTTGCAGAAACATTTCCTTAATATCTCCACTGAAAGCTATTTTATTTTGTCTGAATTTCCATATGATTCCGATTAATGAATTGTACATATCAGGGCCTTTAGACAACATATCATTGAGGCAAACATTATGGGATTTGGAGGCAGCATCAAAACACAATCCTCATTTTGTTGGGTTTGTTTGGGTTGACAACTGCAAAATGTGGTAAATACCAGGTATTTATTAACAGTGTCGATCTCCAGGCTGGAAAGTTTCCTCGCATATTGTTTGCTGATATAATCAAAGAATAGTACCTCTTTGATATAATCTTCCATTTTAGATATATAGGCTTCTTTGAATTTCTCGTCTTTGCTCATTTGTTTTTCCACATATTTCAGTCTTCTAAGGGCAATTTCTCTACTTTCTGGTAATTTGGCTTCCCTTTTCCATAATAACCCAGTTTCCCATTTGTTTCCGGCTATTCTTCTTGAGGTATTCAGCAAGGTTTCTTCTGCATATAATTCTTCAGATGATACATGGGGTTGCTCAGGCTTTGTATATACATCTTCTCTTTCAAAATACGTTCTGACTAGAGTATGCAGACTGTCATTTTCATCATTTCCGATTTTTTCTTGAATGAAAAATGAATAATCATCACAAGTTTTATTTTCGTCTGTAGAAATTCGTCCATGAATGACCCAGCCTAACCAGGTTTTTGTCAGAACTGGCTCATTCCATCCTCTCTGGATGAAACTTCTTGGAAGTGATAATGGCCAATTGTCTTGTCCAATCAATATTAGAGGTTTTGCATTTTTCATCGATTTCAGAGGAGCGTTTTTCATATAGGGCCATTTTCTTGAAATTTCTTCTATGTCTATACTTTGTGATGGTAACATCAAATCTTCAACTGCCGAGCGTTGCGTATGGTGAATATCTTACTTCCAGGTGCTACACCGGAGATTTGTAACTGCATTACTTCTGATTCATTGAAGTGATTCGACATACTATTCGTCCAGCTGATAGATAATGGCTTTCTGATACCTTACAAATCCAGATTTTCCGCTACCATTTTATCTATCAGTGTAACAGTCGAGGCTTCATCAAAAAGTGCATAAGTATGCATTGATTTATGAGTAGAAGATAAAATAACTGAGATGACTCTCAATAAAACTTTGTTTTCTCCAGGAGTTTGTGTTGTTGCATTGAAATTTATTTGTTGATGAAATGAATTTGGTTGATTCCTCGCAGATATGTTAGGGCTCTCTTCATTCCGCTGTCTTGTCCTCCACGTTTGTTCTTCTGCTGCTTCATTTTTTCTTCTCTCCCCTTCTTCCGTCGGACTATTTTCATGAAGTAGATAATGGTGATATTTTCTGCATCCATTTTGGCTGCATTCCTTCTTTTTCTTGCAAAATTGTATTATGTGGTTTGGTCGTAAGCACGAGAAACACACTTTTTTTGATTTAATCCATCCCCATTTTTCTCCAGTAGACATAACCTCGAATTTCTTGCACTTATTTATTGTGTGGTTCGTTAGGTCACAAAATATGCATTTTTGAAATCTTTCAGTTGTTGTAAAGGCCATCTCTCCAGGTCTAGTAGAATATCTTCTTTTTTCAAAATTTAGTTTCGGCCGTGAAACAAGACTTGCCCCATCTGCAACTTTCTCCAACCATAAAGAAAAAGTCTTCAAATCGCTCATATTCCCATCAGAACTGATATAACTTCCCCATTGTAGTTTCAAACTGGCAGGTAATTTCATAAGAAGTTCTTTCAGGATATGAGTATTCATAAGATGAGCTCTTGAGTCTAAACTCTCGATGGTGGCAACTAAATTCAAGACGTTGTTGGTGAAATCTATCAACAAGTCAAAGTTGTGTTCCCTAATATGAGGAACTTGTCTAATGTTTTCTATAATATCTTCTATTATATAATCAGATCTACCAAATCGTTTCTGCAGAATAGATATGACTTTCTCTATTTGTTCAGGAAAATTCAACAAGTATTGAACACTATCTCTTGCTTTCCCTCGCAGTGCTCTCTGTAAACGCGCCATATTTTCTCTATCCGAGTATTTGCAAAGGACGGTAGTTTCGCGAAACTGGCTGATAAAATTTGGCCATTCCATTGCTTCACCATTAAAAAAAGGAAGATCTTTGGATACTGATTGTCTCATTACATACTTGTTCAGTAAACCTGCTGCTTCATAGTTATTATCATTGGGAATCTTGAACTTTTCTTCCACTATGGGACTCACTTCTGGCTTTAACTCAATGTTACTTGGTATAAATTCTGGCAAGTTAATTACCCAAGCTTGAATATTATTTTCAACGTCTGTAACTGTACTATCTGCTTCTTGTGAATGGTTAATAGAAGTTTCCTCCTCAATTTCCAGTTGTTTCAGTTTCAGTTTGTGTATTTCTAATTCCAGTTTCTTGGTCTCTATTTCTAATTCTGCTTTCTTGGCTTCTCTTTCGAGATGTGATTTCTTAGATGGAATAGCTTTAGATTTGGCTGTTCTGGATTTTTGCCCGAATCGTCGAAATTCGCTGACATGAGAACTCTGTTTTTCATTTTTGGATGACATTTGAAAAAATAATTTCTTGACTCGTGTCAAATATATTTCAAAATTTTTCAATATCTTCTTCGGACTGTTTTCCACTTACGGAATTATTCTTGAAGGCTCAAAGCGTCGAAGGACCAGAAATGTAGGTGATTTGGCAATTCGTAGGCTTACAAGGGCTAATAGGCTAGCTGGCTAATAAATGGTGCACTCACACTCAATTCATCTATATTACTATCCATAACAACAATAATATCAAAACATCGCGAACATAATACAAAGGAATATACAAAGGGATTCAATAAATATAAATCTTCAACAACAGTTTGCTTATATAAAGTTCGAAGACATTCAGGTCTCATGAATGTAGTTTGTTTTTGTTCCAGGTGTCAGCGCTATACTACTCGAATACCACCAAACAACTTATAAGCGCTGGCGAAGACAGCACGCTAGTCTTCTGGGACATGAGCTGCCCCCGACAAGAAACACCCGAATGGGTCGAGTCTGATCTGTGCCAGTTGTGCGGCAGGCCATTCTTCTGGAACCTGCGCGCCATGATGGACCAACGACAGCTGGGCCTGCGCCAGCATCACTGCCGCCATTGCGGCAAGGCCATATGCGAGAAGTGCTCGACAGGCAGGGTCACCATTCCCATGATGGGGTTTGAATTCGCCGTGAGGGTGTGCGAACCGTGCCATAATGTGCTAAAGGATAAAGAGTTAGTATTTCTGAATAACATTTGTTCAATTCATTCATTACGAGGAGTTGGAGATATTCATTATGTTCACATTTCTTTTCTCCTCTAGATCATTATCGAAATGAAAAGGTGGCGATAAAATACCTATCCTGGAAAAAATCAAGGAGTTGGTTGCTTTGCGGGTCTATGTATAAAAATGGAAAAATGTTCGCATTTTCGTTAGTATTTTGCATGTAACTAGAAAAACATCTATTCAAAAAGAACACGCGATATGAGGTTGGAGTTGGAAAAATTTGCTATAAATTCTGCCCCCTAGTTCTCGAATGTAGGACTAATGGGTGAAGAGCAAGATCAAGTTGAAAAATAACCATAATTATCGTCCTCTGAAAAAATAGCGTCCTTTGTCTGTTTCCCGCAGAAAACTCATGATCTATGCAGTACTCGAATGAATGAATTATCTACAAATTGGATGAGCATTTTCTATCCCCTCTAGGTGCGCATGATGTTCTTTGAACACTATAGGAATTTTTTGTCGTGCGCTCCAAGAGATAAAAAAAATGAAGAAGGTGAGTGGGCTCTAGAGCGCTCGAACTTGGAGACCTATTCCGGTTCCTGTTTATCCTTTTCACTCGTTTTATTTCTCTAGTATATCTATTCAACAAGATTGGACCGACAGTGTAAATGAGTATTTAGTGCGGCACTAATTTCATACTGTATTTATTTGGTTCGAATTGATCTAGAGCAGCTGCATATGGATAATGTGAATCATTCTGGCCCTGTATGGATGAAGTCCAATATTGACTTAGTCATTCACTACCAATACTTGGGTATTCGAATATTCTCTTACAATTTCTGGGTATTGTATGAATTTTGTGCTTCATTGCTTTATCGTCGTTCGATTTTATTTATTCAAGAGTGTCATTATTGCTATCGACCGGGCTTCTATCACTGCTGCTCAGCAATAAAGTATCCATTGCCAATAGTTTTGCTACTTTTCTTTAGAAATATGATCATCAATATGTAGATAAACACAAACCGTAAGTTCTACTACCCAAATATTATAACTCAGGTACTATACTAGTGGGTTCCTCAGACCCCTGTTTTATTTTTTTGATAAATACAACAGTTTAAAAAAATGTATATTTTTGTTAGATTAAATATATTTAGAATAAAAATTCCAAAAGTAATTATAAGCAATTTGGACATACAATTGTGACACATTGCAAACAGGAGTTGTTAGTTTCACGGTCTTTCGATGAAGTACAAATGCGACATTCAGGCCATATTTATTTTCTAGCTTTCTCTATAGGTATAGGGTTCTCGTCCATAGCAGTTCCAAGGATATTTGCACACATGAAACGAAGTTGGCGAGGTATATGTGATGTATACGTGTCATCATATAAGGAGTACACAGCTGACATCCCAATTCCTCCATAAAATTATATCTTGAAACTTCATAACCTCCTCTAGCACATTGGTACAAAACCTCACTATTCATACTAGAAATATTCAATATTGCGTGAAAGAGTACCATAGGCCAACGGCGAGTTCTTCTGGATGTCCAGTATAAAGCGCATTTTTCATCAAGAACCGATCCCTGCTTTGGTGCTGTTGCAGAATGAAATTATTTCTGGTTTATGGCTACTACGATCTACAGAAATGTCGTGGTGTATGCTTGAAACAAGTATAGCAGCTCTTCCTTTCTTTGGTACATAGGAAACAATTGTAGTTTGCGCGGTGAATCCAAAAAATGGAAGATCCAGGAGGACGATTTCGGTTTGAGGGGCATTGTGATGGGATTTCTTTTTTATTTTTTCTCAGTGTTTCCACGAGAAACCATGTTTTCTTTATTCGTCTATCAATTCAATCGATGAGTACCCGTTGTCAGCTGTAATATTCTGATTTGTCTTTTCTATTGGCTCTATCAAACGTAGAACCTGAAACCTGAGTTGAAAGAGATTCCTTTTTCCTTCTTCTCCCTTCTTCTTCTTCTTTTTTCCAGGGTATATTTCTGCATTCACTATATAATGAGTTTTAGACTTTGCTAAAATTTGTAGTTTTAGTCCGTACTTGGCTGGTTTGTTGGGGATATATAGACGGAGAGCTGACAACAAATGTTATAGTCCGATTAATTGATTAATATCTCCTGCGTTTTGTACTGTCGTTACATCTTTAAAACTTATCGGGATGTCTGGCAGGTTGTCAGTGGTAGAGGCGGCCGTGGTATGGCCGTAAAGGGTTGAGAAAAATAAATGCATCGTACGATTAATAGAGCGTTGAATTATTGTGGGGTGGTAGCCGATTATGTTTGCTTTTCAATAAAAAATATGCCAGACACTGAGTTGTGGAATCATCCCACCAGACAGCGTTAAAGGTACGTGAAAACGACACTCCATCGTCCGATAAATAAAGACTTGGGCCAATTTTTTTCGTGTTTCGTTACAATAGACCCCCAGTCACTTGAAACTATTTTCATATCTATAAAGTGTTCGGATTCCAAATTATTGGCTGATGTAAGTTTTTTTAAATGGGATAACCCGTTCTCAATTACATTTTCGTATCCACCGTCAAAATTGCTGCACAACTGTTTCTTGTTTTCTGTATTTGACTCCACGGTGGCCAACTGATTCAATTGTTTTCGTGAAAACCTGATTTTGTAGAAGCCTATAAAAATTATTGTGGTTTTCATTTGCACATTGAAACGAAATAAATTCACACGAGTAGAGTCCAAGATGTATTCCATTTGTAACTGATGTTTCATCAAAGCATTCCTGATGAGAAGAAATTGAGTAGGTACAGAAATATTCTCGAAGGTATCAATTATACTACATTTGCATCTGTTTGTAGCTTATGAACCTGCTCTAAAGATGTACCAAGTGCAATCAAGTTCGAAGAGCTAGGTAAGGAGCTGATGATAAGCCATAATTAGAGTGAGCACATAATCTTGAACGGGATGCTCATCAGAAAGTCTTCAGATAATTCTCTAATAGTCACAATCATTCGGATTCACAATAATCATGCAATACATATTTTATATGTCTGTTATAAAAACATATCGATACAAGCGAAACTTAAAAAAAATATTTATAATATCTTTTCGTAATTTCTTACCAACAAGATCGGCGGAAGCAATAAACATCACACCTAGTTTGTCCGGCTTGAGAACGCAATGATGTGGTGTGTATTAATTCTCAAGCAGAACATCATTGCATGAAACTGCCTTCACATGACATAGCGACAAAAATCGGGAAATAGTAAGAGAGCGAATATTCCGGAAAATAGGAAATGGATCACGAAAAGAAAGAAAGACTTCCCGTGTCGTCTCAACATATGGTCTCAGTGAAGATTTGTTTATATTTCTCTTCTTCAGGTGATATATGATGGAGCTGAGGAACTTCTTCAAGTTCCCAGAAATTTATCAATATCGTGGTCAAAGCCGAATGTTCATTATCTGATGAAAGCGTAGAACAAAATAAAGACGTGATCGTTTTGATTTATTTTACCAACGAGCACATATGAAGACCACAGGGGAAAAAGGGGGAATGTCACAAATAGTGAGTTTCGAGAAAAAACGCATTTCAAAGTTTGAAACCTCCTTACTTTTTGGAAGTTGAAGGAAAGATTCGAGAGAAAAATGGGGAATGTCCAAATAAATTGTCAAAAAACTGGATTGTTTACTCGCAATTATCTGCTCTGGTACATTTCTTCATTCTTGCCAGACTACCTAATGAGCGTTATTGCTATGGACTTCTATTTATACTGAACTATATTGGTTAGGCTATCAGATGGCGGTGTCAAGTCAATTTCCACTATATTGTGACATTCTCCCTTTTTCCCCTGTTGTCTTCATATCCGAAAGCGGTATTGATTGCTGTAGGCGTGCCTACGCACTCTACAATTTGAACAGGGTTTACAATTCGCGGAAAGATATCGGCTCCCAACAACATATCTGTAGAAGCGGGAGTATTAAAATTGGAATCGGCTTATTTCAAATCTGCAATATGTGGCCAATCAGTAGTATCATATAGGCAAGTTATCACATATCTTCTGTAAAATAACGGCATCGACCAAAAAAATAGGCATAATTTCGTTCACACGACGAATTTGTAAAGAAACACTCCCATGATTGACTATGGTCTTCACATTGTCAAGGATAACAAGCGAGAATTCATTTTTGCGTAGTCCTAATTTCTGAATGCTTGCCTTTATTACGAAGGTCATTGACCCACGATCGAGAATGCACTTGAGTTAATGAAAATTTTCAAAATGCTCAAGTACTAGTACCAAAGTTTCCAATAAAACACTATGAGTTTTTGACACCAGCCCTGCTTCACTAATAGCTGCATTTGTGTCTGATTTGAGGTGGTTGGAGACCGTAACAAAGGGGGTGCATTTGATGTAGAAGGAACGCTTGTATCTCGAGATGCAGTATATTGGTGGATGAGAAAACTCCTGTGATGTCTTTTTCCACAATAGCGGCACGAAGAGAGGGATTTACAAGCTTTGATATCATGTAAACTGCTCAACAATTAAACCTCATCAATAAAAATACAAATTGCGTCAGATTGAAAAAAAGGAGAAAGAAGAAAAGAGGAAACAGTAGATATCAGATGGCCTTCTGGGATCAATCGATAATAAAAAACTATGTAAAACAATGAGAACTAAATCAATTGATGGAGCCTTGGAAAGGCAATATAAACAGTATAAAAATAATTCAGCAAAACTATTGATGAAAGCCAAAACTACATTTATTAGACGCGAAAATTGGACAGAGTGGAAAAATATCGCTGAAAAAGAATTCCGTAAAGTGAAGTGCTAGTTCGACAATAATCTACTAACCGTCAATTTCAAAAAAAACTTTCTGCATGCCGTTCACTTCTTATAAAAATAATCTACCAGAGCTCGGGCCATTTAAAATTGACAAAAATCTGAGTATTCCTGAAACTGAACAATTGAACTATTTAGGCGTCATCATTGACAGGAACCTCCGCTGTGACTTACAAATATAAAACCTAACAAAAAAAAATTAGAGGACTATTGACTTCGTTCAAAGAACTGAAGATATATCTAGAAATCGAACAACTCAGGATCATTTACTTTGCGTTGGTTCAGTCAATTGTTTCGTATGGTATACTGGGATGAGGAGGTGTCCGTGACCATTATTCAAATAAATTAGGAACAATTCGAAAATGAATTATTAAAACTATTCATGGAAAATCAAGAACACATTCATCAGACCTCTTGAATAAACAGTGTGAAATTTTTGATGTCAGACAATTGTTTTGTCTGTTAATGTTGAAACATAATTTGAAACAACCCTCAAATTAAATGTATACAACACAATTATGCAACAAGCCACAAACAAAATAATGTCAAAGAACCAAAATCTATGAAAACGATTGGCAGAAGGTGTTACACCTACCTTATACCCCGAATTTACAATATGTTGGCAACGGAACTGAAAAACATAGATTCTTTCCATTCAAATAGCATGAAAAAGAAATTGAAAAATTGGTTAGAAAATATACCCAGGAAATGAATAAATGATATTGTTTTGTCGTGAAGTTACACTTCACACCCTCTACGAGGTTAGCATGAATATGTATTCAAATATTATATTCTATAATTTTTCCAGTTGCTTAATTAAGAAACTTCATTAATAATTATCAAATAGGTATAACATTACATTTCTGCTGAATTCTCTGTTCCAATTAAACGATATCGATATTGCTGATCAACACAAAATTCTATTAAGAACATCGTATTGTCAGGTGAATTTATTGATTAGTAAAATTCTATTCGTTATTTTCATTGGTCAAAATTGATGTCATGAAAGCGTCGTTTCTGTGACGATGCGTCGCGTATTAAACTGAGAAAGCCAGCAACATGCAGGGATTTTGCCACGAGACTTGTAACACTTAACATCTATAATTTTCAACATCTGTACAGGGTGGCTGGAATTCGAGCCTCATCATTGGGATCTCGCGAACCGTGAGAGGTACAGGGTCGGTTGAATCATGGAAAAAAATCGAAATTCCATAAAATCGTTTTCATTTTTTTCTGGCGTTATTTGAAGAAATTAATCAATATGAATAACACTTTATCTTTTCTTCCCTACAACATGGCGTTTTCAAATTTGAAATCTGATGTTTCGTCTTCCAGAAACCATCATCAACTTACTTTTTTTAAATACGGACCTGGACTTTTTATTCCATTTTTTGTTACCTTCGGATAGCTCAAAAACTATGAGCTATTACAAATTCCGATTTTCAAATGTTTCAATGACTAAAATTCACAGTTTCTCTATTTTTTCAAAATATTTAATCCGAAACTATTTTTGAAACATTATTATTCGAGTTATTATTCATCAGTAATATAACTAAGGGTAAAAAATATGTGAACTATGTAACTAAATTGTAATAAGAACAAAATGAAATTCTAAAAGGCTCGAATAGTCCCCCTTGCACCTCTTGGCATTTTTGTATGCGTCTTCGCAAATTGCCAGTAAGCGCGCGCTGGATCATTCTTCCTCTACCTCGTAGGGTTGTTATTTCAAACATTGAATCCTGTCGTAAAATATTTATGTCCCGTGGAATATCTTTAAATAAACTGTTTTTCAAATATCCTCATAAAAAGTAATCCAGCGGGGATAAATCGGGGCTTCTTGCAAGCCAGCGCACCACTCCTTGTCCACCCTATCCAACCCGCAACACAACAGTTTGTTGTTTGCCTATGCGTTTTCATAAATTATAGATTTTAGTATGTATATGCTCTTAGAATGTAAATAGTAATGTTACGTTATTCGGGTGCAGAAGCGAACACGACACTATTTATTTTTGAACTGATTTATTTGAACTATAGAAACACTAATTTATAACTACTATTTATGTAAAACGATTTATATCACGCGGTATATAACTGTCTCTCTGACACTCGCTGCTCGACTGACTGACTCAGTTGTTCGGCCGTTTTATATATGAGAACACATGGCAGGCTTTGGTTCGAGAACGTTCTCGAATAATCTTCCGTCTCTTTCTTTTTGTTCTAGAAGCTTCTTAGAACAAAACATCTTTCTCTAATTGTTCCATCGATTGTTTCCAGAACATTCCAGAATCTTCTGTGACGTTATTTGTCACTGCGGCATATATTGAGTGTTCGGAAATATGCTGGTGTATGTAGGAATCATTGAGAGGTTGGAGAGCAATCTGGGATGCGTGATACAGGATGATCGTTGTACTCCTGCCTTCCTGCTGATGTTTCTAAAGCCCCTCTTAGGGGAATATCATTACACTGCCCCCTCCCTAAAACGCATTCCTCCTGGAATGCACTCTGAGCACTATGAAGATAGGGACAACTGGTTTCATTTTTACAACGTGCAGTATGGTAGAAATAGCATGGCAGAGTCTTCTCTCTTGGAGTTCCCTTGGAGTTCCAGCAGCTTACTAGAATTTCAACTCCGGTGAATCTAAATACAACCTCCAGCATGTTCCTTGCAACTCTCCAATTCAAGCAATCCAGTCCACACCCCAGCTTTGGAACAGCTATCTTCTGTATGTCCTTCTCGAGTATGGTGCTTCGCAAGTCGACTAGCGTCTCCCAGAGGTCCTTGTAAGTCGGTTTCTCAGAAGATCTTCCTTTCGTTATAAGATAAAACAGAGATCTTTTTCCTTCAGCGCTGATATCTTCTATTTCTAGTGCTCGACCGACTAAGGGACCTTGTTGATGAAGCTCCTCTAACTTCCCGAACTTCCTCATGAACTTGTTAGCTATTCCTTGAGACATCTGAAGATCCTCGGCGACGCAGTGAGCTAGTGCGTATTCTACAGGAATGGCAAAAAGGTCGCGGTGCTCTTCCTTGGTGACGCCAAACCTTGCTTTTGATGAACCACTGTATGTCCCAATGAATTCGTCGAATGTAAGCTCCTTTTCTTCCGGACAAATTTGTTGAACTTGTTGATCTTGTGTTCCCTCGAATGGTGCTAGTCTGTTGAAATGAACGACTCTTGGTTTTCCACTTGGTTCTTTACTGATGCGGTAGATGACATCGTTGATCTTCTTCTTGACGGTATAAGGTCCTTCCCAAGATCTCTGTAGTTTTGGACAAATACCACGTTTCCTTTGTGGATTGTACAACCACACCAGGTCTCCTTCTGCGTATCCTGCACCCACAGCTCTGATGTCGTAAATGTCTTTCATGCAATCGCTGGCGATTTTCAGATTAGAACTAACCAATTCGTGAATATCGTTCATATTTTTCATCAGATTCGTAACGTAATCTTCCCCCACTATGTCCTCACCAGGTCTACATCCGAAGACCAAGTCACATGGAAGCCTCATCTCTCGTCCAAATAGAACCTTCGCCGGAGTCTGTCCTGTAGATTCCTGTACCGCAGATCTGTAGGCCATCAAGAAGAAAGGAAGATGTTGATCCCAGTCTTGTTGGTATTGATCTACGACTTTGCAGAGATACCTCCCTATGGTTCGGTTCATTCGCCCCACCATGCCATCTGACTGTGGATGTAATGGAGTTGTTCTTGTTTTCTTGATTCCTAACTTCTCGCTCATCTTCTTAAACACTTCACTCTCGAAGTTCCGGCCCTGATCAGAGTAAAGTTCCAATGGCAACCCAAAACGACTGATGAGTTGATTCATTAGGACATCGGCGACAGTTACGGCTTCCTGGTTAGGGATCGCATACGCTTCCACCCACTTGGTGAAGTAGTCCATGCAGACGAGGATGTATTCATTTCCATTATCAGTCACTGTGAACGGCCCCGCAATATCCATAGCAATCCTCTCGAAAGGACTTCCAACATTGTACTGTCTCATGGGTGCCCTTGGTTTACGATAAGGCCCATTGCTGGCAAAGCACACAGTGCATTTACGGCACCACTCCCTGACGTCGTCACTGCAGTTCACCCAGTAGAACCGCTCTCGAACTCACTGCAGTGTCTTCCTCACTCCTAGATGTCCCCCTGAAGTTCCATCATGTACATATCCAAGTACTTCCGACACTTGGCTCCTAGGAATGACCAACTGCATTCGATTATCCGACCCATCATCGCTCTCGAGATTCCTCTTTAGCAGGTCATCTTCTAATACCAAGGAGTCCCACTGACTCCAGTACGCCTTCAAAGTCTGTGAAGATGGTGCTACTTCTTGCCAAGAAGGACGGCGATTCGCTCTCTTCCATTCTCGAAGCTTCCGAAGTTCTGGGTCCTTTTCTTGCTCTTGCTTGATTGCTGCAGGTAACCAATCTCCATTGACAACGGTGGTTCTGTAGAGGGCTGCTTCCTTATCCTCCAAACGACTACTATGTGAGCACGCAGGTGGACATGGCCTTCTGGACAATGCATCTGCATTCTTATGGCTCGTCCCCACTCGGTGTGTTATCTTGAGGTCATATTCCTGGAGCCTCTCGATCCAACGAGGTACTTGGCCCTCGGGGTTCTTGAAATTCAGGAGCCACTTCAATGCAGCGTGGTCCGTCCTGAGAAGGAATTTTCGCCCATAGAGGTACTTATAGAAGTGCTCCACCGATTTTACCATGGCCAATAGTTCCCTCCTGGTAACGCAGTAGTTTCGTTCTGCCTTCGATAGCACCTTGCTGAAGTAACCGATGACTCGCTCTTGCCCATCTTGATACTGCGAAAGGACTCCACCAATGCCGATATTACTGGCATCTGTGTCAAGAATGAATTGCCCTTGTGGAAGTGGATACCCAAGAATCGGTGTCGTGGTCAGGCGTTCTTTCAAAGCATCAGAGGCGGCCTGGCATTCTGAATCCCAGTGGAAGGGACGTGCTTCCTCGGTGAGACGAGTCAGGGGTTTTGCGATATCCGAAAACATTCGAACGTAACGTCGATAATAAGTGCAGAGCCCAAGAAAGCTCCTGAGTTGATGCTTATCTCTTGGTACTGGCCATTGCTTCACTGCTCGTACCTTCTCAGGGTCGACTTCCACACCCTGCCTTCCTACGACGTGTCCCAAGTAGTTAACTCGTTTCTGCAGCAGATGGCATTTCTTCAGATTGAGTCTGAGGTTTGCAGCCTGAAGTCTTTTGAAAACTACCTCTAGGTCAGCCAGATGTTCTTCAAAAGTTTTACCGATCACGATGATGTCATCCAGATAAACCAGGCATGTCTTCCAGGAGAGTCCCCCCAACACATTCTCCATGATTCGTTCGAAGGTGGCCGGAGCATTGCAGAGTCCGAAAGGCATAACCTTGAATTGCCATAATCCAGTGCCGATGGTGAACGCTGTCTTTTCCTTATCTGCCGGATCCATTTCCACCTGCCAATATCCACTTTTCAGATCCAGTGTGGAGAAATGATTCGATTCCGCCAATGTGTCGAGTGTGTCGTCAATTCGAGGCAAAGAATAGCTGTCCTTCTTCGTCACGTTGTTCAATCGGCGATAGTCCACGCAAAAACGAGTGTTTCCATCTTTCTTCTTCACTAGTACCACTGGTGAAGCCCAAGGACTATTGGATGGCCCGATTACCCCGTCTTGTTCCATATCCTTGATGATCTTTTCTGCAATTTCTCTCTTGGCCTGTGGTAATCTTCGGGCTGGTTGACGAATCGGTCTGGTATCCCCCGTATCGATTTTGTGACTGATGATGTTGGTTCTACCTGTTTTTCCATCGGCAGGTATGAAAATGGATCTTTACCTCTGCAGTAACTCGGTTAACTTCTTCTTCTGTCGGTTGTTGAGTGAGTCGCTTGCAGCAGAGACGAGTTCTTCATACTTGCCGGCCTCATCAGTGGTTGCTGTCACCTGGTGGATATGGAGGCTGCTAGGACACATGTTCCAATCTTCGTTCCTTTGCCAATCGTCACAGGGTAATTATTTATGTTGATAAATCGAACAGGTACATGGTCGTCTGCTGACAGTAAAGCCTTGCCGACTAAGATTCCACGTCCGACTTCCTCGTCATGGTTCCAGGGTTTCATGATGATGGGACTGCCTTGCTCCAATGTACCCTCAATACGCGCTGCTACAATGGTCTCGCTCCGTTTCGGTAACAGGACGTCTTCTTCTAACATTACTCCTGCCGCTACCTCCACCCGTGGATGTAAGAAGATCTCTTCGGCACCCACCTTGAGTGTTCTGCTTCTGAAGTCCAGTTGAATCCCGTGCGCACCCATGATGTCCATTCCCAGAATAACATCTTCAATATCCGCCATGATAGCTCGATGTGGAAATTTGAAGGTCCCGATCGATATATCCACATCGATTTCCCCATAAACGGTGGCAGCTTCACCCGTTGCAGTTCTCAGACGCCATCTTGAGTTCACAAGTTGCTTTCTTGAAGACGTCAGAAGTACACGTCGCAGGATCGTCTTTGATGCACCAGTATCGACCAACAATGCGCATTTTTTTCCGTCGATCTGTCCATCTACGTGAACGCTGCTGTTATCACGCCGTAGGAATGCCACAAAAATGAGAGGGTCTTGAGAATGACGGGTCAAAACTGCCCCCTCGAAGTCGACCCGCTCTAGTTTTCCTGTGGCTGCGTGGAAGATGGTCCTTCCTCAGTAGCCTGCTTGGCACGTTTACAAGTTCTCTGGAGGTGGCCCAACTCTCCACAATTCCAACAGCGGACTGATCCCCTCTTCTTATCCAAGAGGCCCTTGATGGTGTTAATTAAGGCTTCATTCGAATCTTGCCTGTGGCTCTCGGCTATGTTCTTGCTGTCATTTATAGCTCGTACCTTCGCGGATCCACGGGAAGGTTCTGCTGCGGCCTCGATCTCAAGCGCAGCTGCCAGAGCACTGGTGAGGTCTTTTGGTCGAGTGAGGCGAACTGCTTTCTGCATTTCAATATCTCGTAGTCCATATACGAACGTTTGAACAGCCAAGCATTCCATAAGAGATTCGGGAGCTGATGGATATGCACAATGAACCAATCGTGCAACGTCCACTTCGAATTCTTGCAGGCTCTCGTTGACTCTCTGTCGACGGCTCTTTATTTGTGATTGAAATACTTGCTGAAGATGTTCGTGACCATACCGCATTTCGAGGCGTTTGACGAGATGATCGTAGCTATCAGCTTCCACTTCCGGAATGGCTTGCAAGATGTTCAGTGCATCATCCGGTAGAGCAACTGTAAGAGCTACCACTTTATCCTTTGATGTCCACCCATTAGCTTTGGAAGCTGCTTCGAACTGCTTCAGATAGTTTGGCCATGATGTTTTTCCATCAAGTATAGGCGGCTTCACTCGATTGGTAGTAGTCACTGCATCTGGCCTTACTGTGGTTTCAATCATGAGTCGTTGACCATTTCCAGACTTCTCCAGCAAAGATCTTCTCTCTATTTCGAGCTGCAGCTTCTTCTCCATTGCTTCTATCTGAGTGGTGAATTGGGTTGAAACCTGAGCTATGATCTTGTCCTGCTGAGACGCGATCTGTTCTTGCTGAGCAACGATCTGTTCTTGCTGAGCAGCGATCTGAGTCATAACTTCTTCCCGATGTGTTGATATCTGAGTCAATACTTCTTCTCGTTGGGCTGATATCTGGGAGGCGATCTGATCTTGCTGAGCAGAAATACGTGCCAGCACCTCTTCTCGCTGAGCAGTCATCTGAGCTAATACCTCGTCTCGTTGGGCTGAGATTTGAAAGGCTATTTGGTCTTGCTGAGCTGAGATTTTCTCCTGCTGAGCACGCATCTGATCCGCGATCTTCTCCTGCTTAGCCACCATCTGGTCCGCAATGTCCTGTCGCTGAGCCGCTATCTGTTCCGTGATCTCCTCCTGCTGAGCCACCATCTGGTCCGCAATGTCCTGTCGCTGAGCCGCTATCTGTTCCGTGATCTTCTCCTGCTGAGCCACCATCTGGTCCGCAATGTCCTGTCGCTGAGCCGCCATGTCCTGTCGCTGAGCCGCTATCTGTTCTGAAATCTCAGCCAACATAGATTCCGCTGAAGCTGGTTCCTCGAAGGTGAACGTCTCTGGATCTTGACCTACGCTCACCATATACTCTTCGAGACGATGCTGTCGAGATCTCTCTCCTCCAACTCGCGTTTCAAGTCCACCACTTTCAACTCGTGTAGTTTCTTCATTGCAACGGTCTGTTCACTTCACACTGGAATATCCCACACTTCTGACACCAATTGTTACGTTATTCGGGTGCAGAAGCGAACACGACACTATTTATTTTCGAACTGATTTATTTGAACTATAGAAACACTAATTTATAACGAACTTATAACTACTATTTATGTAAAACGATTTATATCACGCGGTATATAACTGTCTCTCTGACACTCGCTGCTCGACTGACTGACTCCGTTGTTCGGCCGTTTTATATATGTGAACACATGGCAGGCTTTGGTTCGAGAAAGTTCTCGAATGATCTTCCGTCTCCTTCTTTTTGTTCTAGAAGCTTCTTAGAACAAAACCTCTCTCTCTCTAATTGTTCCATCGATTGTTTTCAGAACATTCCAGAATCTTCTGTGACGTTATTTGTCACTGCGGCATATATTGAGTGTCGGAAATATGCTGGTGTATGTATGAATCATTGAGAGGTTGGAGAGCAATCTGGGATGCGTGATACAGGATGATCGTTGTACTCCTGCCTTCCTGCTGATGTTTCTAAAGCCCCTCTCAGGGGAATATCATTACAGTAACATATTAACTCCAATGTGCATTAGGCTTTTCAACTCCTGATCTAGATACGACTAACCCTCGCTATGATGAAAATAACCCAAAGAGGACAACACACAATTTCAAATTGAAAAGTTGTTTTCCATTATATATTCAAACAATAGTTATTGTAATTCTTTATTTTCATTTAATTTTTTTATGTATATATATTTAAATTTGGTATTTCCAATATTTGACAGATATAATTCAATATATTGTGGTGTTAGCCACTAAGGGGCCAGGTAGCCGTGCGGACATAGTGTCAATATTCTAATCCGTATTCGCTTGCCGGTCGTGGGTTCGATTCCCATCGACTGCAGAAATTTTCATGATGGCCCAAGAAAGTGTTTGGGATCACACGTTTAAAGGTAGGGCCCCCGTCATTGCTTGCTCGCACAAGACTCTCGAAGACTTCTGAGGGTTGCTCGTAAGGGGTCAACCGAATGACGGATAGAACAATTTTAGATCAATTTTTTAGTAATAGTTTTCTGTTAGATATTCAATCAATAGTTATTGTACATGTTTGGACGCTTTGTTTTCATCAGGTATCTCCATTATTTGACAGATATGAATTCAGTATTCTGTGGTATTAGCCAGTGAAATAGTCGTTTTCTGTTGGATATCTACAATGAATTTCTTATTCCTCAAAAAATTCATACCCAAATTAGAACACACATATACACCACATACAAGTAGTTTATATTTCATTATGTATCTACTTCCGTGGTGTTACTCAATGTTTATTTTGATCCTATACAGAGATGTGAGTGGGTGATATGACCGTGTCATGACCGTTCTCATGACCAGTCATGACCGTCATGACGCATTGAAAATGACCACCGGTCATTTAACCTCAAAATCAAATTGTGACAATCATCAGTTGGGCGTTGAGACTATCGTGAAGTTTTCATTATTTCTACCCACTACTCAGTAAATGTGAAATTATTGAAGAAACCTAATCAGTTTTATTAAACAAAGGTATAGTGGGCAAAAAAATGAAATGAATGAAATGGATGAAGATAAAGAGAAAGACGGTACAGTCGCAGAATAAATTTATAAATTTCTAGTCGATTGACTATAGGAATTTCAATATAATTTTTAATTTATGTTATATTCAGTATCTTGTTTTGAGTTCATGGTTCAATACAAATATTGAAATGTATTGCAATTTAAAAGCTTATTTATTATATGTATGTCATTCATGCTGGTATTGATCATATGACTGGTCTTGGTCACGATTTTTAAATGACCGTCATTTCACATCACATCACTGCTCTTATATAGATAATTGTAACTTCTGAATGTATAACTCACTTTTTCTTTTTTTTTAGTTTTGACTATGAAAGGAAAATAAACATTAAATATTATCTATACTTCTTAGTCTGCAGCGAAAATATCCGAGATCACGCCCGGAATGGACACATACATACCTCATTCTTCGAAAATATCGTCACCTTCGAACCCTAGTTCAAAAAGAACTCCTCTAGAGCTTTTGCCTTGAAACAAACAGCATGACATCGCTGGCGCAAAAACCCTAATCTCGTGACTAGAGCAGGATATGTTGAAGCCATGGATAACTGCAGCCCAACAATAGATGCATCGAAAAACACATAAAATGCTAAAATGAGATCGGAACTCGCTAAAGCAGTCGGAAGGAATTTCACTAATAAACAGCTCCATATTCGAAGTGAGACAAGCGAATATTTTGTTTGTTTTCGAATTGTAATGACTTAGGATGGGATCAACCGATTTTTGATTATTCTTGCGATTTGGATTGCTCAGTCAATTGGGTATAACATAATTCTCTAACGTTTTTCCACCTTTTCGGAATCATGACCTACAGGATGATATCTGAAAGTGTGATAATTTCAGAAAAGTTTGAGATCGCCTCGTTAGTAGGATAATTTTCAAACTGCAAAACCATGAAGCCCGATGTGTTTTCTCAAAATGGTTTCAGATTCATCAAGATCCATACAGGATGTTTTGAGATATGCAATTTTAAAGAACATATGACTTTTCGAATTGTTTGAATACCTCAAATTCATTGGTTAACCCCTCGGTATAGTCTCATGTTGTCTGGTGAAATGGTTCCTCCTCAAGGAACTGGTAATGTAGGTGGGTTATCAATGTAAGAAACGGCTGGTACACAATACTTATTTATTTTATAGCAATAGAACACAGATCGCCTACCCGTAGGTAGAGCACAACTCATTTGTTATTATGACAAATAACAACGTAGATATTAGTATAAATTGGTGGTTGTTTTTGTATTCGATAACAACCGACACGAGCAGTCTAGCGCTGACCCTTCGACTGACTGCCTTCTCTCCGCACCTTTCCCCACGCGTTACCCCACTTCACTTAAGCTGTTGCCAGCTCAACACATTTTGTTCGAAACCATATCACTACCCCTCACTTAAAGCTAGGTTTAACAATAATTTTAGTTTTGAGTACCTCCAAGGACATCCATATGAGAACACAAATAAGATTCGAATCCTGACATTACAAAAAGGTAAATACACAGTGAATAATAATAATAAAAAAAACTTGCATAATTAATCCTAGGCTAAAACTTCGGGCATCTCCTTATGAGGCCGTAGGTTTACTATATTTTGCCTTGAGAGCTCCGTGCCCTCTGCATCCTTAATTATATAGGATTTAGGACCCGCCAGTCGTGCTACCAAATAAGGTCCGTCAAACAACATAAAGAACTTTTTGATAAGGCCGTCCTCAGCTGACGATTGGGCGTGTTTACGAACAAAAACTATGTCTCCTTCCTGAAAGCTGGTAAGCTTTACCTCCTTTCTAAATTTTTCGGCCCGACGCAGTGCCTTAGATCGTAACCGATCATGCGCTAGAACAGTATGCTCGTTCTTGGGGAACTTTATAAATGTCTCCACCGGGCTAGGTATTCTTTTCTCAAACTGTAAATGCTCCGGTGCGAAGCCGGTACTTTAACTAATAGCATTATTTACAATACGTTCTTATTAATCGCGCGATCTCTCGGTTATATCTTTCCGTGAGGTTACCTTCCGGAAAATATACCGAAGTAAATTTAGCATGAATACCTTCGCTAGCTAACGTATCTTTCCAGCGCTTGCTAGAAAACTGAGTGTCGTTATCGCTCAGTATCGATTCAGGTTTTTGGATCTGAAGAATATAATCCTTAAACAATAGATTAAGTATAGAAACGATGGTGGCTCTTTTCATAGCATATAATTTTACATATTTAGAGAATGCGTCTACAAATACTTAAACCTGTGTCGCACCACCTCTTGAGGCAGGGAGTGGACCTACTAGGTCCGTACACACTAAATATTCCAGTTTTTTCGGTAAAACGACATTCAATTCGCCACGACATTTTTCCCTACATTTTGAACGCTGACAAATATCACAGGTGGTAACAATTTGTCCAATATGTTTCTGCATTTTTGGTCAGAAAAATCTCTGACGCATTTGGGAATAAACCTTGGATTTGCCAAAATGACCAAAATCACAATGATGTGTCCACACCAAGCCTTTGACTTGAGATAACGGCACACAAATCTTAAAATCAGGGTTAAGGGCATCCCCACGCTGAAAAAGCAATCCCTCATGAAGTATATACCATAGAGAAATTTTCAGTTGTTAAAACCAGTTAAAACCAGTACGCTAACAGATAGAGATTCTAAAATCGAAATTTTGTCGCGAGTCCATTTATCTTCCAGCTGATCTTGCCGCATTTCCTCGAAATTTTACCTCAATTTGGTATGTTCATCAGACATTCTAGTTAGAATAATTTTTATGTAGGCCGAATTTTCCGGAATTACATCAAGATTCTTACATGGTAGATTGCGCGACAATATATCAGCCACCACATTTTTCAATCCCTCACAATGGATTATTCTAAAATCAAACTCATGCACGTACAAAATCCATCTACTCAACCTCGCACATCGCAACTTACATGTCAAGAAGAAACTCAATGCCTTATGGTCAGATAATATGACCATATCACGACCTAGGACTACAGTACGCCACTGCTTGAGACTCAATGCCTTATGGTCAGATAATATGACCATATCACGACCTAGGACTACTTATCTGAAATAAAAAACCTGCGACAGCAAAATCAGAACTATCGCACTGAATATAGAAGGTATTTTCGAAGTCTGGGTGCGACACCATGGTAGTATTAAGATAAGCCTCCTTGACTCGCTTGAAAGCCTTCTTTTCAGTTTCAATAGTGGTACCGTCAGATCCGAATAGTGGTCACAAAACCTCTGTTCATAATTTACGAGCCCTAAAAACCCACGAAGCTCTCTCACATTCCGGGGCGAAAGAAATTCCGTAATTGCCGACATTTTTCTATGATCTACATGTACCCCATCACTACTGACTACGTGGCCTAAAAATTCGACTTGACTTCTCAGAAAATTACATTTTGGAAGTTTCAAAGTCATTCCCTCCGTGGAGAATATACGAAATAATATTTCCAGATGGTGCAAATGCTCCCCAACGCTTTTCGAAAATATTAATATATCGTCAACATATATAATTGCAAAATGATCACACTTACCATTGAATACCCTCTTCATGCATCTTATGAGACTTGCCATAGATGTGGCCAGCCCAAAGGGTAACCTGGCAAAAACATAGGTCTCTCCCTCATATATAAACCCTATATATTGTACACCCCTTTCCTCTATCGCAATTTGTTAGTAAGAGAAAATTAAACAATATTTCTGACGCATTAGGTGGCCCAACAAAATCTGGCTTTATTTTTGAATTCAACTTTCGGGCGTCTAACCATATTCGGGCGCTCCCATCTTTTTTTCCAACGACCACTCATGGTGAAATATAATTAGAATCGGCCTTTTTTCATTACCCCCCATTTCAGCATTCCTTTAATTTGATCATCGACCTCCTTCTTGTACTTGAAGGGTATAGGGTAATTTGGGCAATGAAACTGACCCTTATCCTCCATTTCAATTTTATCTTTATACGATCTCACCCGTCCCGGACATTCAGAGAAAATATTACTCTACTACGACGAGATGAGTCTGAATAATTCATCTTTGGTTGTCTCGTCTGCACAAGCTTTCTCTGCAGATCTTCGAAAATCAACATCCGAATATTGATGTAACGCCACCATCTCACTTCCTTTTGGAGTTTCCTCATTAGCATAAGAGTTTATACATAACTTTATACTCAATTGTTCTCCGTCCGGCAATTCTGAATTAAATGGAATGTTACAAACATTTCCTTCCACGTCGAGAGTAATAGTAGAACCGCTAAAGTTTACATTCGCCTTATACATAGCCAAATAACATATCACAATTGAGCCCCGGCACAATCAAACATTTAACATCTAGTTCTAATTTCTCGGGTATAAAAAATTCAATAGGCAACAAGGCTTGATATTTAATACATTGCTTCTTCGCGCCTACGGCCGTTGAAATTGATACGTTGGGAACCGACAACACAGGTATTTTTACCATCTTCTTAATTACGTTATAAAATATTTCCGATATGGCCGTAATTTCGCTGCCACTATCAATGATGATACTTGCCAACTTATACCCTATCCTTGCCTTCAGAATTGGCGACATGAATAACCTAATCCTCTCTTTCATTTTCTCCAGCGTCCGAATCGCTGGTAACTAGGAATTCGGGATCATCGTAAAACATTGCTACGTGACGTACATTGTTGCCGATACTTCCCATATCGCGTTCTCGCTCTACACTATTACCCGCCGACGATGGGATTGCCCGCCAACTATTATTATTATTATTATGGCCCCTGGGTGGCCCATTATTGAGCCCTCCCCGATCAGACCTACGATAGGAATACCGCATATTTTCACGAGAATTTTCACTCGGTGAATCATCACTTCCTATATTTATTTCATCAAGATTGCGAAGATATTTATCAACCTCATCATATGTTTTCAACCCCAAGGTTACTATACCCATCTATATTTTGTTACACCACCCCTGGCCGCTGCGAGAGCCCTAACTCTTCTCGGCATACTGCTCATCAAGCCATCAATGAAATCTTGGGGAATAGCTGCCCATTCTTCCACTATTCATCATTTTACCTCCTCTTCTCTTCTAACATAATTTTAACCTAGCCCATACAAGTTCTATTGGGTTCATGCCTGGAGACATGGGTGGCCGGTCAATTTTCTCTATGTTATGTTGTCTCAGAACTTCGGTGACAATTCTCGCATGATGTGGTCGTGCATTACCATCGACCAGTACGAAATTGTCTCCAAAGTTTTCAGCAACTGGTATAACAACATCTCTTATGCACATGTCACGATATCGAACAGCATTCATACTTTCCCTCAAAATAACCAACGTGGTGTGGTGGTTCATCCTTATTCCGCCCCATATCGTAACACACCCACCCCCAAATGCCACCCGCGCCTCCATATTTTCCTCCAGAAACCTCTCACCCCTTCTTGCCATACTAATATCCTTCCATCTGATCTGAACATATTACACCTACTCTCATCAATGAATAAACATCTCCCTCAATCTATTTCCCAGTTCAAATGGTTTTGAGCCCAAAGTTCTCGAGCTATCCTATGGTTCAGCTTCAATAGAGTACAAGAAGCCCTTCTTCTGGCTCTCAGATTGCGCTCATGAAGCCTTCTTCTAATTGTCTCATCTGAGACAAACAACTCCTGTTCCATTTCTTAGTGTCTAGTTCAGTTGTCCAGCAGTCTGTGTTCGAAGACGACGTACCGAAGTAACTAAGAAATTATCATTTCTCGCAGATGTCTTCCTCTGTCGTCCACCTCCGTGACGATAATTATGATCTCATGTTTGATCGTGACGACGGATTGCCCTGTATATTGAAGCTCTTGATGTGTAGAAACACTGTCCAATGTCTCCAACATTCAATCCATGATCTCTCATTCTGAGAACCATTTGTAATTGTTCATTGCCCTATTATCAGTTATTATCTCCAAAGTGAAAGAGAAAGCCATCAACATTGAGCTCATCAAATATCTGGAAAGCTCAGGAATCGTCAATGATAGACAATACGGCGCTCGTCATAGAAGATCAACTGGAGATTTATTCGCTTACGTCACCCACATATGGCAAGCTTCATTAGAAAAACATGGGGAATCTCTAGCGTTAGATGCATCGAAAGCATTCGACCGTGTTTTGTACCAAGGACTTCTTAACAAACTACCATCATACGGCGTACCACCTCAGCTATGCCATCTTTCATCCAGTTCTTTATCAGGCAGATCGCTCCATGTGGTGCTGTACGGAGTATCGTCTGATAACATAGCCATCAATTCCGGCGTTCCACAAGGATCAATCTTGGCACCAACATTGTTCCTACTTCATATCAGTGGTAATTTGGGAGTACTTCATATGAGTGATAAGTTGGGAGTAATCACTTGCTCCATCCACAGTTTTGCACAGATGATTGAAGGTAGTCTCCATACTGCGTTCTCTTGCTGAAATTACAGCCTGAGGAACACAGCACAGATAGGCCGCATCTGTTTCAGAATATTGTTTCCACATATATGAGGTTCAGCATCCAAGCATTCGCTTATGCTCTTGGTGTCCATCAAGCCGTTCGCCTGGTGGTCACGCCACACTCACTAATTCTTCGACATCATTGGAACACCGTAGAAAATTCGGCTTCCTTTCACTTTCCTAAAGATACTTCCACGAGAAATGATCTTCAGAAATCTCTGCTATAATTAAATTACTAGCAATACCAATCAGTTACCATAACATTGGATTCTATTTATAATAATTGTTGAATAGTAATATTTGGTTATCAAATTTTTCACAGGTAATTTTGCATAATGTTTGTCTTGCTAATTTAAAACACCTAATACATAAACACACCCCTTTTGATTACTATTTCACTAAAATATTCGATATTCTTTTGTAAAGACTTTAAGAAATTCTTTCTGGCTCTCAAATATTTCCTCATTCCTTTATCTGTAACCTAGCTTCATTTCTCGAAATTTGCTGTTGAATAAAATGAAATGAGTCATTCGGTACATATATCAGAAAATTTTGAATAATTAACGAAACTTTGTTCATTCAAACTGCGATTTCCATTTTGAACATTTGAACATTCGATGAACATTTTGTTCCGAATTTCAATTCGACGTACATATTATGAAAATGTTCATTTTGCTAATGGGATAATGTTGAATTTGATATCCTAAATTATTTCTTGAGCCACATAAGTACTGTGTAAAATGGTCCAATGTTGTGGTCTAGTAAGCCAAGACTATTGCTGTTTCACGAGTGACTCAAATAACTATAATGTAATAATTGACCGTATGAACCGAATGCCGGCCACTGAACGGAAACCCGTTGGATCTTCACATATAGCTTCATTTTCCGTATTTTGATCGAATTTGAAAGCACTACTCCGAATATTTTCACAATTCAATTTTCTTTTGTTTCAGGCGGCCATCTTTAGCTACATTTCATGATGCCAAACACAATGTGGTAGCGATGAGCGTGGATGAAACCAGTAAGCGAATTGTCACCGTTGGTCAAGATCGTATGATAAAAGTTTGGGATATAACAGCATTGCTTTGAATTATTTGTGAAATTGATATTCTGAAATGTGATTGAACAAAAATCTGGTTATTGAAAATATTATGTGCTATCGTTTGTTAATACTTCATATTTATATTACCTATTGTAAAGATTACGTTGAATTATATATGTATTATAGGAATTACTCTAAATAAGCACTGAATACTGTTTTAATTTCTTCAAATAAAATTATTATACCGTGGTTTTATCGAAAAACACTACATAGGACATAACTCGTGAGATATCGTTATTTAACGGGAACGAGAATGCGAATAATGCCGTTTTCCTCACTGCTACGTAGGTGCTAGCCCCGACTGCGACCGATTATCTTGCCTAAGTAGTGTATTTCGATGAAAGCTTATACCTAGTTCCGAGTCATTCTTTTTAACCAAACATATTCCACAAATATTTTGTACAAATTTCCTGCAAATTGTATCATAATCAATTCCACGTGAACTTGTGTTCTAAGGGCACCTCCTGCGGTTGTTCGTCAAACAAAAACAAACTATCATGATTCCAGATGCAATAATACCTTTTTCAAATTCATTTCCTCGTTTTCCTCTGATTGAGTGTCCTCACAATTTAGAAATGAATATGAACGCATAAGTTATGGGTCACTATCTGAACTTGCAATTGTTATCTTTGTCAGAGCTAATTTAGTTGAAGGTTTTGGCCAATTGGGACAATGGGCTTATATCACAAAAAATTTGTATTTCATAATTGGATAGAACTCACCCAAACTAGGCCACCACCGCGAACAGTTTCTTGCTGTGATCTCCCTACGTTTCTTAAAAAAATATTGAAATCCCCGATTTTTCAGACCTCTGAAAACGAGGCGATGATGTGACGTCAAAACCCCAATACTGAAACAACTTTTTGCAGCTTCATGTAAAACGGGCCAACAAAGCAATGTTGCTGCGTTTATGAAATATATTGGATTATTGTGAAATTGTAATGGTGCAAATGGTTTTGAGATTGAGACATTTCGTTGTCTAGAGATTGTTTATATTCCAATGATTCAACCCACAATCGACAACTTGAATATATTTTTCTGCAGTAGTGGTAGTGGATATCAATAGATATTTCAATATCGATTTCGATCTCTCGGATATTTTGTTTCGATGATATGGCAACTGTGATAAGTGTCAGTTTTAACTATGGCGAGATAAGGTTTCTACGTCATAAGAGGGTCCGTTTTCAGAAGGTACTAATATTTATGTCCAAAAATAAAACATTCCAGTTAATTTTTCGATCGAATTATGGCGTCAATCATTATTTATGTATAAAAGGATCATTATCAACATGGTTTGAGTTAAAAGTTCTACTAAGGTGTACACGTCCATTACAGTCTACAGAGTTGTGACATTTTGCCTCTGTTCGCACTATTCGGTAAACCAAAATTCCCAACAATTTTGGGGGAGAAGCGGGAATGATCTTTTTCGAACGAGTCGCCTCATATAATTACGATCGAACTTCACAGGAAGTTCATTTGATCGTTCAATTATATTTCGGCGCCCCGTTCTTCAAAGATCACAATGGTAGATGTTTAAAGCTAATGTCTGCGTTTTTTCACCCAATCATTATTTAAACCTTGGGTTATAATAAATAATCAGATACAGCTATAATCTCGAAATGAACATTTACTTCTTTCAAGTAAATATTGAATAAAAAACAATCTCATATGCCCTATGAAAAAAAACATACAAAATATAATAAGTATGTGTTCTCATTCTTTGGAATCCTTAGATTTTTACACCACTGCCTTTGCTACATCTAGATGGCCTATCAATGGTTTGTTATTAAACTTTGCAAAAACCATTGAGTTGTCATTCCAACCTGCTGTCCTTCGAATTTCTTGCAGCAAGACACCGTTTCGATAAGCAGCTGACGTTGCTGCGTGTCGAGTTGAATATCCCGAAAAATGGCCGTGTTAACTCCAGCCGCTGCTAGTACTTGCTTAATCCATCGACTCATATTATTGGTCGTTGCCGACCTGTAAGGTTTTCTAGTCGTTAAGAACAAAAAATCATGTGCTTCAGTTCTAATCTCTGATGTATTTTCGATATAACACAATAAAGCAGAAGCAGCGCATACCCCAGGCTGCCGCAAAAAGAAAGGGTGCATGTTTCTTGCAGTTGTAGTTTTCAGATGATCTGGAATTAAAATCTGTATTTCATTTGGAGATATAATAATATTGTCCACCCTGAGGAGGGCTTAAGTCTGAATGCGATGGGCAGTCGTTAATGCCAATAACGTCGCTTCTTTCCTTGCTAGATCCTCCACTGATATATTATGTTCGTTGGGATTTTTATTTTCTAAGTAAGATAAAAACTACTCCTGGATCCCAAGTGAAATTATACTTCCTTCTAAGGGGGCTCAACCTAAGAACCCCTCTGAGAAAACGTTTGATGACTGGACTCGCACCTATTTTACCCTCAAGGATCAACGATAGCGCCGATCTATGGCCATTAGGAGTCACATAATTAATAGATTTCTGCTCCATCAAACTCTGCAAGAATTGCATAACCTCATGTATTCCGGCATCCAAATAATCAATTGAATTTTTGAAACAAAAATTCCACCATAACTTGTAAGTACTATTATATTGCTTAATTGTCGAACTCGACAAAGATTCCAACAATATAGGTATGCTGCTTTCAGGAAGTTTCTTCTTCACATAAGCCTGCCGGATAATTTTCCGGCAACCAGGATAATCTTTGATGCAAATGGGTGAGTTTCCCTGGAAGCAGATAATAATGAATTAATGGTAGGTTCAAATTTTTGTGGAGGTTTTGTTAGCATCTCGCAAAATAGAGGATACCAAGATTGTGTCGGCCATTCAGGAACGACCAATATACCGTTTGCTTTATCCATTATTATTCTATTGAGCGTTCTCAATATCGAAGAAAACGGTGGGAACGCATAGAAATAATAATTTTCCCAACTGACTGAACGCATCAATCGTTAATGCATTAGCATCTGGGAACCAGGATATAAATTTTAAACATTTATTATTTTCACTGGACGCATAAAGATCTATTTCAGGTTGGCCAAAAGACTACAATTTTTTGAGAAATTTTGGGACTAAGCTGCCACTCGGTCTCTGTCGGAAATATACGAGACTGTTCATCTGCTATGTGATTGTCCTCAGATTTTATATAAAATCTCTTTCTTCACACCACTGCCATATCCTTTTTGCTAAATCACTCAAAAGTGGGAATCTTATACTACCCATACGGTTAATATAAGATAAAGCAGTACTGTTGTCGACTCGGAGAGTAATATTACTCGCTACCTAGCCCTCCGCAAAACTTTTCAAACCATAAAACACGCCCAGCAACTCTAAATAATCAACATGATGCGTCTTTTCCTCCGCTGATCACCACCACCTGTCAAGGATGCATCCGTATAAATTTCTAAGTCGTACTTGTCCTGCCTAATGTTATTAACTGTGTGGTCAATTGTTTTTGTCCACCAGCCCATATCCGCCTTTACATGAGGAAAGATTTTCATTTTTGCATTATACACAACATAGTTTGTAGACCTAACATTGAAACTGTTATTGACCTTCTTGAAAATTCTCAATGGCATGACACTAACGTCAGCTCCAGTATCTATCTTTACGTGCATTTTCCTGTTTTCAACCTGTATAATCTCATCCCAGAGACCCTGTGTGCAAGTTGAATTATTTGAAGGGATATTCTCTACACGTTGAACAAAGATACTATCATCAGAGCTATCAGATCCTGACTGTTGATCTACATTTTTTACATTTTTGACCCGACATGATATTTCGAAATGGTTCAGTAATCCGCATCTTTTACATTTTTGACCATACGCCGGACATCCTCTAGGACCATACATAGTCTGACAACAGCTACATTTGAAGTGATCGCGACTACTTTTATTTTCAGGTCTACGACTCCTTCCAGTCTTACCCACTGTTCTGTTCTTCAGTGTTACCTTCTGATGTATCTTCTCGTTGCTTGAATTGTTCATTCTGACTTTTACACTGCTCGCTAGTAATACAGAAGTTCACTGCTTTCTCCAAAGTTAATTTTTCGACCCGTAACAGAGCTTTTCGGGTATTGGAGTCTATTATTCCCATCAAAATTTTATCTCTGAGTGCTCTTTCTTCTGCAGATTATCCAGGATCCATATAATGTTGTAATTGCATGTTTTAATCAATTTCTTGCAATCAGTGAGAAAACTTTTGAATGATTCACCTTCCTTCTGTGTCCTCTTCATGCAATTATACCTTTCATAAACTTCATTCACATATTTTTCAATTCCTTGCATTAAATAACTATAATCTCCATTGTGATCTTGTGGAATGGCAAAAGTTTATATTATTTTCGCAGCGTCAGTTCCCATCAAATTTCTTAACTTATTCATTGAAAACTTTATTTCAACTGACATAAACATCAATGTCCTAACAACCATATCACTTAGACTACAGGACGATATATTCCGAACAGCCAGCGCTGCATTGCAGAAAATAGTCGAAGATCTCCCGACCCCCCTAGACTGAGCGTGCAGCACGAGGATGACAACAAATCAATGTGTGTGATGTGCTCCAAGCTGGAAGAATACCAACATGGGTATCTGTAGAAACACACGCAGGGCGAGCAGCATGGAAGATCGGCTGCGATTCCGGAGGTGTATCAGCTGCAGTTCATATCGGAACGACTGCTGGAATGGTGTATGTGCCGGATGCTCAAATGGGTAATATTTTTGTGGAAATGTTGGCCACATAATATATAGGAGTGAGGACCACCATTTCAGCGCGTGCTGGTGTTTGTCGCACGAGGGAAGGGTATATCATAGGAGCCTGAACGAACCTCCCCCAGAACCATACTATGTACGAGAACAGGCCAGTTCAGATGAAGATGGCCACTTAGAAGTAGGATTGGGTTTATGTATCCCGTTTGAAATTGAATTTTCAAATGAATAATTTTTGTTTGATGAAATATGGTGTTTTTTTTTTCTTTTCAGCTGATAATGATTCAATTGGTAGAGGGTGGATAGAGAGAGACGCATAACATATAATTTCGAAAGAACTATATTGGGTTCACATACATCAAATTATAGCAGACTCATCAATTCAAGAATTGTGTTGGCCAGAGAATCCGAGCCATTCGACAAATAATTAAGTTCCATTTTTCTTCAAGACTTTTTTCACCAAGGATACCTCAGGGTTGACGGTTTTCAATAGCTCCAATTCATAAAAGGATCCTTTGATCGGTTTGCCCTCCATATCTTCAAGTTTGTATGTTCTGGGATTCGTTAAATTCACTTCAAATATTTTGAATAGTTCCGTAGAGGAATTTGCTGTATATCCTCCCTCAAAAACCCCCTTATATTTGCTTATCCGTACTATATCACCAACTTGATATTTAGCTTTTGGTGCTATCTTTATGAGACTATAAGCTTGCAGTTTCATAGTAGATGTCACTTCAGAGGGTTTCATACCAATTGTTCGATGCACTTTGTTATTGTACGCATTGGTTAGGCGCGGTAAAATATCATATCATTTATATTCACCTCTGGCAGTAGATTCTTTATAAATACAATTTTTCAGTGTCCTTATCACTTGTTCAACGATCGCAGCCTTCATCGTACTATACGTAGAATAATGATTGATCCCATATTTCGCCATCAATGTGCCAAAATGGTTGTTATAGAATTCTTTACCGAGGTCACTCTGCATATTTCTTGGAGAATATTCAGCCCTTTCCAATACTCTCTCCATGTCACTTCTGATCCGGTTTTATATTTTATCGGCTCTGTCCAGATATATTCAGAATAGCAATCAATGGTGAATGATATGTAACGATAATCACTATTTTCTTTAGAAAACGTTTGCATCTCAGCTAAATCTACTAGCCACAAGTCTGCGGAACCTGTCACAAACAGGGTTATTTTTCATTCATTCATTCAAATTCATACAAGGTTCGAAGTCATTGAACGGTCGCGTCTTTGTTTATTAATTCCAAAATTTTCGAATCGTGAACGAACTCTTTTTTCCATAGTTGAACATAAACACAGGCGTGACAATGACTTTAACAAACCTGGACTATCGACCTGATTTCCTTACTGTCACGTTTCCGAAAATAAAGACAACTATTTAAAAGACGTAAGGAAGCGGGTTCGACAGTTCGACTACCAGTGCGACTACCGGTTCGACTGCGAGTTGGACTGCCAGTTCGAGTTCTAGTCCTGGTTTTGAGTACAAGTCCGGAAAGTTTGAGTTCTATCAATTGTAAGTTTGTAAGTTGCCACTGTGCCCGAACCTTCGGAGTTCGGGCAGAACACAAGATGCCCTTCCTCAGGCCCCAAGAAATATCAGTTAATTTTTAAATATAGGGTAAGTTAAGTTTTTATTAATTGTTATTTATTGCCAAGAATAAATGTGTGTATATGTTTTGTTGGAAACCCTCTGGAGTATTCTTTATTATTATCACTTTCAAAGTTCATTCTCTAATAGATCTAGAGCACAACATAGGCAACCCCCGCCTACAGTTTGTGACATGGTGGAGGCGCCAATGGCTCGTTCCCGAGGTTGGTTCTTCATAACCAACCTCACATTTCAAAATCTTATGTTCTTTTGTTATTTCAATTAGATTATTTTCATTTCATTGAAGTCAAGAAATATTTCAGTAAAACATTTCCATTATTTTAAGTATTGAATAAAAAAAAATCTGTTTTTATATGGGGCATCTGGCCAGGATTTGCGAACGGTCCAGCATGCTAAAACTGGACTGCCTCGGTTTGATCTTCAAATGGGGCGTTCCTGGTAGTGCACACAGATAGGCATGCTAAAACCATCTGTACCCATACAAAAACTAAGTAAAAAATATAATTTTGTTTGTAGTTATTTATGACTTATTGAAAAACATAAGAGAAACTATTAGTTTGATAGAGATGTGCTATATTTCGAGAATTGAAATGTCATAAGGTGATGTACAGGTTGTTTAAAAGAGTAATTTTGATCTTGTGCGTGGAAAAAGAGATTATTGATGCGTGCTGAGAATTTTTGAGGATTATAGAAGGTAATTGAGAATTTTTATTGATTATTGAGTTTTTGTTATGTTGATCGAGATATGTGAAAGTGACCATATCCAGAAATATGAGGTGCACAATTCACAAGTGTAAGTAGCATCCAGTGTCGCGGAATAGGCAACTGGAACTTTGAGGGGATCCTGGAATAGTTGTTGCTGATGATACTTAAGATAAAGGATGTCCCTAAATAGTTTTTCCACGATTTTTTCATTACTCAATGCAGAATGTGATCACTTATGACGAAATTCAATAACGGTATATATAGGTAATCTATTTTTTTTTCGGAATTTACAACGCAGGCCAAGCTTTATGTTTCAAAATTTTCGCAAAGTATTAGTATTAACGATCCTTGGAGAATGAACAAGAATTACATTGTTTTATAAGGAAGCACACATTTTTTCTCACTTAATGTTATATATAATCATTTACTTTTAGGGTTTTTAAATGTTTGCTTGAATAGTACTTAAGTTTTAATGGCAATTTTTATGATAATTATTAGTTGAAGACTGAATATAGGTATAAATTGATGTTGATGGATGCCTATTGCATCCAATATGTCTATCTTGAAAGATTATTGACTTGCAGATTCTTGGGAATTATTTGACAAATATGGAGTTCAAAGAGAAAAGTAGATATATTGATATTTTAAATTCATATAAGTATAAAATATTCGGGGTGAATGGAGGAGTATGCATAGATAGTGAAATTTAAATATCCATAGTATATAAGTAGAATTTTACCGTATAATGACCCGTGGACCCCAGAAGTAACCGAAATTGATATGTCTGAAATAATTGAGGAGGATGAAAATCAAGAATCAGATAACGAAGGAATTTAATTAATATCGCACTCTCGTATTGTTTAGGTAACGTGAACAGATTTTAGTGTTTAGTTTGTATTTTTTTATTATTTATTTAGTAGGAAACATGCTCTGATAATATATTAAAGGATTTTAAGATATCGGCTAATGTAGATACGAAAAGCTTTTAATGTGAGGAAACTATTGATATGCAGTGGAGAGCACTGTATACGGGCTATCAGGAAACCCAAACGGGGTAGAGTATAGCTAAAGTAGAGATTTGTGTTTTTGACCAAGGAGTCAAGGTAACTATCGCTGTCGACTTGATCAGTGCAGTAGTCACTGTGGATATCGGATCATCACCCTGTATCATTCAATACCCGTCGAGGTAAGTAGCCAGGGGAGTAGTTGTTTCAGGAAATGGTCCGAATTAGTCAGAAGTAAAGCGATAAGATGAGATAATTAATTGATGTTATTGATACAGTATTGAGAATATAAGAATTATTGAGGTTATGAGAATTATTGAGCGTACCCATTAAGATTTTGAGATTATCGAATTCGTGGAATTTTGAGAAATTGGTACATTATTAGGTGTGCTATGATGTGCAAAGGTTGGCCAACCAAACGTCAAGTGAGCTCAAGAGTTTCATCACGCGAATCTCCCGGAAAATGTTCTACATTGTAGGGATATTTGAGCTATATCGAAAAATTAGGATATTAGACAAACGTTTCAATAATTAGAGCAGGGAGGATGGACTCTGAAGCAGATCTGACACAGATGCACATATGAAGATAGCACGCAAAGTGAATATTATTTTGGTACCAAAGGAAGTACATATTGTGAAGAAAATGGGTATCAGAGAATCAGAATCACATTGGTAGAAAATAGGGAGCCGATATCGATAGTAGTTAACGCAAGATGAGCATGTTTCCAAAAGTAATTGTCTTATTTCCAGAGGAAATCGTTGTCCATTTAGTAATCGAACATGTATTAATCGTTTTTTTTTGTTGAGTATGTTTAAGGACAAGAAATGCATGAAGAAAGAGGAAGTTCTAAAAAGAAGCCATCATGAACCGAAACTCAGCAGAACCTATTGTTATGAAGAACGATAAGCAAAACCAGGAAGCTTACTGGTGCTAACAACAAAACGACCGAGATGACGAGATGACAATTTGACAATATCATGGAACGAGAGATAAGAAATTCTAGGCAAGTACTATTTCCCCTCCGGAAAAATAAAATGCCTACTTCACTGTTTCATCAAGCTAATGGCAGAAACTCGCGATTCATATATTATAAATTTACAGTCTTGGGTTAGTTGATATTTCTAATAGATATTTGCATTCGAACGAATTTGTTATTGTTAACAAAATCGAAATGAGGCCACCAATTAATACACTCTTTGTTATTATTCAATTTTACTCACACTATAAGTGTAGGTATTTAATATACCAAAATATTCAGAATAGCTAACATATTGGGAAGTCAAAATCTGGGAATACAAATCAAGGTATTTCTTGGAAGGCAGTCATTCCGATTAAATGACATTCGCTTATGAAACAGAAGTATTTCAGCGAATCCAAATTGGGAAACAAATTAAATGGTGAATGTTTTCCATATTTGAAAAACCAAAATTCAGTTCGTGAAAAAAAAAATTAATAATAATAATAATGAGTAGGGAAACAAGAAATAAGAAATGGGTTGTCATATGTTTATCTAGTTTGAATCACCATCCGAAACAGTTTTGCTTATAAATAATATCCGAGTTTCGAGTTCGCGATTGTTATGATATCAGATATCATAACACATACATGAGGTTCAAGTTCAACGATAGGAAAAAATAATGATAGGTGGAAGCGGCATTTTTAAAAAAGACAATTTTCAATACGTTATCTGGAAGATTTTATTATGGAAAAATTAAAGGGAAAAAAAATATAATGAGAAAAAAAAATGAGTATTAGGATTATCGATGGGTTAATGAAAGAGGTGAACAGTTCAACGGAGTGATGCATACTGGGGTCAGTGACAATGACATGTAACGGTCAATGTCAATATTATAAAAGCGGTCACCTCGATACGGGCATAATAAATCTAAGGTAGTTTCAAAATAATAATAGAAATAGTCACGCGGTACGTTAATCGGTTTAATTTTATTTAGTATAATGAGTCAGATGGGTATCACAATATAAAGTTTATTTATATATATTTTAATATAAGATTTTTAACTGCCATATATTTTCTGTTTGTTTTCATGTGATCGCACACACAAAGGCACTGATGGGTTTCATCGTACAAGAAGTGGACGCACAGTTCTGGCATCAACAACAGCAGGAGGCATGAATTGGCTGACGACATCCCGAAGGGCAACCGTTAAGGGTACCACTGCAACCGACAAGAAGGGCTATCGTAACCATACCTTGCCAGCAATAATGGACCGTCGTTTCAACAGCAAAGAACGGCAGTAATGAATACAGAGAGCCATGCAACGATTGATGGAGAGATGGCATCTCTACAGCCGCTGGATAGCATCCTCAGGGCAAACCAAACTCGGTCATTAGAGGAAATCAGGGAAGACGTTACCGGACTATGGTATTTAGCCAACCCAGATGTACAGCATACCTCCGGGCCGTCGACGCCATGCCAGGTAGTCCTTCCTAGGTTAGTCAGCCAAGCCAGGCTGATTAACAATAGCTGACTAGTCGTGTCAGTTAATCGACAGTAATGAAGCCAGATGCCAGAAGAGCCGAGATGAAACCCAGAGACTACAGTTTGGAGTGCCTAAAGACAGTGAAGTGTGTGGATGAACTCACAAATTTAAGTTGTACTATATGGACAGTTTTTAGATAGGTTTTTTTTTAGGAATTCTCAGAAATTTTCAGTAATTCCCAGTAATTTTTTTTTTGAAGAATGATTTATGTTAAGGATAGGAGTTTTTTTTATTATTAGATTTGTATGATGATAGGTTAGTACGTAGTGCTAGGAGTACCCATCTGACCATTTTTTAACGACGGGGGCCGTCGTTTTCAGAGGAGGGGCATGTCACAAACAGGGTTATTTTTCATTCATTCATTCAAATTCATACAAGGTTCGAAGTCATTGAACGGTCGCGTCTTTGTTTATTAATTCCAAAATTTTCGAATCGTGAACGAACTCTTTTTTCCATAGTTGAACATAAACACAGGCGTGACAATGACTTTAACGAACCTGGACTATCGACCTGATTTCCTTACTGTCACGTTTCCGAAAATAAAGACAACTATTTAAAAGACGTAAGGAAGCGGGTTCGACAGTTCGACTACCAGTGCGACTACCGGTTCGACTGCGAGTTGGACTGCCAGTTCGAGTTCTAGTCCTGGTTTTGAGTACAAGTCCGGAAAGTTTGAGTTCTATCAATTGTAAGTTTGTAAAGTTGCCACTGTGCCCGAACCTTCGGAGTTCGGGCAGAACACAAGATGCCCTTCCTCAGGCCCCAAGAAATATCAGTTAATTTGTAAATATAGGGTAAGTTAAGTTTTTATTAATTGTTATTTATTGCCAAGAATAAATGTGTGTATATGTTTTGTTGGAGACCCTCTGGAGTATTCTTTATTATTATCACTTTCAAAGTTCATTCTCTAATAGATCTAGAGCACAACATAGGCAACCCCCGCCTACAGTTTGTGACAATAGTTCTCCTTCTATGAAAGTTTCGTCTGACAGGTTTTTTCAGTTCATTAACTATTTGCCTCTTGGTCGCACTTATCTCTATTACAGCGTTATTCAAACCTATTGAAACACTTCTGAATGCTTGTGATCTCCTTGAATAACGTTCATATACTAATAGGCCAGCATACATCATATCCCTCTTATGCCCTGAAGACGAATTAAAATTAATGCACAATGCCTCCTTCACGTAATTCCTCAATTATTGACATTATTTCATTATCGTGCCCAGTGTGACCAGCTGATTTTGAACTCCACAATAGCCGAAGGCGTTCTACTAATTCTGTAGCTTTATTCCAATGGACGTACTCTTTGCGGCGTATACTAACACCCTTCCTGGATGGTATCGACTGTAATATTCCCCCACCACCTTTAACGTTTTGCTGCTGACCCTCATATTATGTGGAGAACCAATTGATGGTTTGATAATTTGCTGATATTTCGCTTTTGATTTCGTACTCATATTCAACCCTTCCCGTACATCGAAATTCTTATATGGCGCCTTTGTATTAATAATAATAATAATAATAATAATAATAATAAATCATTTATTCACAGAAAAAAAAGAGATAGTTACATGATAGTTACATGAATTATGGAACTTTAAATGTGAGTGTGAATAAATACGAGCAACTACGAGGTAACATGTACATCGAAATATACATGTGTACCAGTGTGTAGTTAGTTCGAAGTGCAAGTGAATATACCTAAGCTATATACAAACATTAATAATTGAATATTATTACCTATGCAGGTATAAAAACTTAACCTCATTTAAATTGTTAGTGAATATCATAATTATGAATATTAAATAACCTATAATAAAAATATGATAATGAGAATATATGAGAAATATATATATATATATATGAAAAAAATCGAATAATACGAATGATCCCAAAATTCTGTATGGATAGTGTGAAAAAATATTCGAAGCATATATATTTGAAGTAAATTAGTAGTTTTTTTTGACAGATAGTACAGGAAAATATATTCATTGAATTCTTTTAGTTTTCTATGATTGATTTTATAAATTCGGATGATAATTTTCTTAAATAATCTTTGAACGATTTCTTGAAACGTTGGCTTGTCGGTTCATTCTGTATATTTTCAGGCAAGCAGTTTACTTTTGGTCCCAAGTATCTATAACAATTTTGTCCAATTGATTTATTCATGAAGGGGATTATAAAATTATTTTTCTGCCTTGTATTATGATAGTGGGAATGAGTTAGTAGTTCATTTTAATGTAAATATTGTGTAACTCCTAGTCTCATGAAATAAAGTTTCCTTAGATCATAGACCTGTGCCTCTTATAAGGCTTGGCTTGGATATCGGTTATTTTTATACATTATTTGTTTCAATACACGTTTTTGTATAATTTCTAGTGGTTTCGATTCAGGTGTGTCTTAGACACTCCACCCCATCCTATATAATGCCATAATCTAAATGTGATTCAATTAAACTATGATAGAGTATTTTCTTTTGCTTAATATCCAGTATATTTGATACTTGTTTGAATCTATATAGGATATTTCGTAATTTTTTGACAAGATAACTAATATGGACATCCCATCTCAAATGGCTATCTATCATTATACCTTAGTATTTGACACTTTTTGTTGGTAATATTTCGAGGTTATTTCCTAAAGGTATCTTATCGAATGTTGGGAGGTTGGTGGATAAGCTACAGAACGGCAGGTAGAATGTTTTTTTGAGATTTATTGATAATAGTCTATTATCAAACCATTTTTTGATGTTAACAATTTCGCTTTTAATTTTACTTTCCAAGTCGTCCCATGTATCTCCTTCGTAAAATATAATAGTATCATCTGCAAAACTTATGATGCTGCCTTCTTTTTGACTTGAGAATAAGTTATTCAAATATATATTGAAGAGCAAAGGCCCCAATACCGTTCCCTGGGGTACACCGCATGATATATTATTTCTTTTTTGCTATAGATGGTTTTTATTTTCGTTTGTTGTTCCCTGCCAATTAAGTATGAGCTTAAAAGACCATATGCTTTACCCCTCACTCCTAGATCGTCTAAGGTTGATAAAAGAATGTTGTGGTCCACGGTATCGAAAGCCTTTGCTAAGTCTAAAAAAATTCCTATGGAAGGTTTTTTGTTATCTATAGAACTATATATTTTCTTGGTAAGTTCTTTTATTGCGTCTTGGGTAGATTTATTCTCTGTGAATCCATATTGCGCATCCGACAACAGCTTATGTTTCTTCAGGAAGGAGTTTAATCTTATCTTTACGATTTTCTCAAATATTTTACCGAGATTTGATATTTGAGATATTGGACGATAGTTCGATACTTCCGTTTCACTGCCACTTTTATAAATCGGTACAACTGTTGAAAGTTTGAAAGTGGATGGAAAGTGGCCTCTTTAAATTGATTCATTGATGATAAAGGTGAGAGGTTTAGCAATGTGAATTGATATGAGTTTCAATGTTTCAGCTTTCAAACTGTCTGGACCTGGTGATTTTTTATTTTTTAATTGTGAAATTATTTCTTGAATTTCATTTTCATCTGTGGGATGTAGGAATATGGTATGTTCTGATATGACTTTGGTTTCTGTATAGTGCTTATCCTGTTTAATTTTTGCTGCTGAATTTGTACCTACAGTGGTGAAAAATGAATTGAACTTTTCCGATATTATACTTGGATCACGTGTTACATTGCCATTTTCAGTATATATCGATGAAATTTCGTCAAGTTTTCGCGGTTTGGTTAATTCATTCACTACTTTCCATAGTCCTTTTGAATCGGCCCCTCCTTTTTCGATAATATTTTTGTAATATTTTGTTCTTGCATCTTTTATTGCCTTCTTAACAACTATTCTATAAGCGTTATATTCATTTTTCAAAGCATCATTATGTAGATTTGACTTCAACCTAGCATACATTGAATTCTTTTTATTTATAGATTTTAGCAAAGATCCAGTGACCCATGTTTTCCTCTTGATATCCTTGTTTTTAACTTTAATCAATTTGGTAGACCTATCCACAGCACTCTGGACTAATCTAACAAATTTATTTACGCAATTATCCAGATCATCCATTTGTGAAATAGAGTGCCAGTCGGTATTTTTAATATTTTGTATCAATTTTCCCTCATTTATTTGTTTATAGAATTTTGGATTGGTTATGTTTTCTGTTGTGGATTTATTATCGAATATTATCTGTACTAGTGTTGTGTAATGGTCTGTAATACAAGTTTCTATCGTTATTGGAATAATTGATTCGAGGTTCCCTTGCTTTGACTTGATGAAAATGTGGTCTATGCATGTGTCTGATTGCGGCCTGGTAGTAGTATTTATTATTGAAATGTATCCATGTTCTCCTAGCGTGTCCAAGTAAATTTGTGAATTTTCTCTGTTTTCCTTTATATCAATATTTATGTCACCTATGAATACACTATATGTGAAGTTCTTAGGATGATTATTTAACACATTATCTAAGCTTTCAATGAATTGTTCGATTTGACGATTACATGGTGATCTATAAAATGCATTGATAATAATAACTTCTTCACCAATAGCTGCTGTTAGTTGGAGTAGATATGTACCATTTATTTCTATTTCTTGGTGAGAATAATATAATTTTGACTTAATGAATATTATTACTTCATCGTTCTGATTTAGCTTTCCATAGTTATAAAGAGTTTTATAGCCTTCAATATTGTAAACTCCGATGTCATTTATAATACGTTTTTCTGTAAGTACTATGCAGTATATTGAAGAATCTAGTTCTTTCAAGAATATAATGAACTTATCTAAGTTTTTCGATATGCTTCGAATATTAGTTTGCAAGATTTTCAAGTTACTGTTGCATTTATTGACTTGTAATACTTGTCTCGCTAGGTGTGCATTTTCTAGAACATAGTTCTCAATTTTTTCTACTTGAAAATCTCTAATGTATGGATTCATTTCCGAAACTTGGGAATTAGACAATAACTTATATTACAGTCTTATATTACAGTGAAAATAAAATTCTAAAAGCTGTGACACAGTAGTTCGAATGGAACTGTAACATAAAAATATAAAATGTGAATGGTTGATTCTTTTTTTTTTCTTTTCTTGGGCTCTGGTGCAGATTTTTTTTATGGTTCCTGTAGGTTTTGCTGGAGATTCGGGTAACTTCTTTTTTTTCGTTGATGCTATTCGATCTTTCTAGGGGTGGAAAGGAGAAGGCTAGAGGATTCAATAGATTTGGTGTTTCTCCCGGAGTGCGTGTCGGGCTAGTGATACCTAATGTTGGGGTTGGTGGTGCACTGTATGATATGACTTTGGAGCTATCATCCATCTGCTGATCTTCCTTATTCTTGAGGTAATCATATGAGAATTCCTCACCATTTACAATCAAGATATTGTTTTTTATTCGCGCGGAATATTGTTTCTCTTTGGCAGCTTTCATATGTTTTAGTAGACATTTCCTTTCCTCGTAGTCTTCCTTCGTGTAGTCGAGGGCAATGTTGACACGTTTTTCCCGGAGTTCGCTACTACACACTTTTGCTCTATTCAAAATTTCAGACTTGAACTGAAGGTTAACGACCTCAACTACTATAGGACGTATGTTACCATCGACAGTCTTGCCAATTCTATATGAATCACGAAGGTCGCTTCTGGCACATGGAATTCCGAGTGTGTTATTTACAAGATCTAATATTTTTCCGGTAGTAGCAGCCCCGGCCTCATCCCCATCAAGTCCGTATAATATCAGGTTATATTTTTTTGCTTTTCTTTCTAATTCCGTTAATTTTTCCTTCAGCCGTTTATTTTCAACTTCTAATTTATCATTTTTCTGTTCTAATTTGCGAATTTCAGAACATAAATCCTTTCTTACATTTGAAATCTCTTGTTTCAGGTCTTCGTTACCTTTTTTTATTATTGTGCATAGATCTTCTAGAGTTAAACTCATATCTCAGAACTGGATACGAGTATTCTGAGTGAAATTGCTCCAAAACTGTTACACACCGTACCCGGTGAGATTTAAAACTGACCCGCCGTAAAAATTTGGCAACTGAATCAATCTGGTATCGAGTATGTTCCCACCACTGCCTAATAATTCTACTTTGATGTTGATGTGTTTATATGCATGTCATGCCACTTTGACCCGTACTTACTTGTACATAAGGTTTCGGCAGGATTATCACACTAAAATGCACTTGATATCACTCCTATTCACTCATTGATTGATCATTTTTCACCTTTGTTGATTTTGCGGATCCAATTTCACACTTTGACGTAGGTTGTGTCGGTTTTATCTAGGTAAACTTTTATTTATTCAGGAGACAATAAATGTCGTGCTATATCGTTCGTATTCTCCAGCAAGGCTGTGTATACGCTATTATATCGATCATTGATCGATCTCGGTACGTGCATCATGAATATAAGATTATATAATTTAGACATTGCTGGACAAATCTTGCTTCTCTTATTGCTGCACAATAACTCAATTTGTCCGTGAGGAAAACGAATCTCCATCATCGTGTTATTCGTGGTTTGATCGATACGAACGTCATAATTGAGATCATTAGACTTCAAGTTATCCAAATGTTTTCTCAATTGTCCATCTAGTTCGTTCGCTTCTACCTCATCAGCGGGTATCATAGTATCGATTGAAATGTGTGAAGATGATGTTGGTGGTGTATCCATCATTGTTCTATAATCGGGTTCTTCATCGTCTTTTTGTATGCTTGAATAATCATCAGTGGAACTACGTGGTTTTACGGATTGTCTGGGTGGTTTCGTAGCACCTGGAGACGCATTGCCCGACATCGGTGTGGAATAATATGTGGGTTGTGCCATCATTGTCGGATATTCATCGTATTAGCTGTTGTATTTGGAGTTGCTGCTGCTGCTGCTGAGATAACATTTAACGGTTTCATGAGTGGTTCTTACACCTTTTCGAGCGCCAATTGATTTCCCATACGGTAATTTTTCAGGCTTTCGAACTTTTTCCTCACTGCTTCGGTTGCTCCAATGAGTTCACGTTTGAGGTAAATTTCTGAATTCATTTCAGTCGTTTTCTCATGAGATGTGCTCATAGTCACATCTCATGGTTGAATGAATCCCGCGGTGCTGAAAAATCACGGATATATGAAGTTATTGAATCCTTTTCTGTAGCGACCCTCTTGTAATTCACTATCCTTATCGATAACTATAAATCCATATCTATTTGTCCAACTCTGAGCGCACATATCTTGAAATTGCTTGAATGTTACATCTCGAAGTACGTGATCGGAAAAAATGTGGTGAAGATTCATTTAATCCTGTTAAAACATAACTATGGAGTTGGAGTTGTCGCGAATGAGCTGTTTGGGTACTCTGGTATATGTCTGCGCCAGATAAAAGCAGTCCACATTTTTATGGCGACCCATAGAAAAATACGATCTAATCAAATCTTGTTTCTCACAAATGACGTCCTCGAATATGAAAATGCTATCAGGTTTATCATTCGATGGTCCTATCATATCTACATTATTATCAAAATTGTGGAATCTCAAACCTTTCATAGGTACATAGATGAAAACCCAAAGTCATCTCCACAACTTTTATTTAATGATCATAGATCATATAAGGAACATGTTTCGGGCTTATATAAGCCCATCATCAGCCAAGAAAATGTAAAGTTCTAAAAAAGGACAGATTGACCTATGGTATGATACAGTAATATTTTACTTACATGGAAGTGAAAATTGTTGCAATATGTATACAATAAGCAATAACGGAGCAAGCAAAAGCCATTGCTCCATGCTTTTGCTTGCTCCGTTATTGCTTATTGTATACATATTGCAACAATTTTCACTTCCATGTAAGTAAAATATTACTGTATCATACCATAGGTCAATCTGTCCTTTTTTAGAACTTTACATTTTCTTGGCTGATGATGGGCTTATATAAGCCCGAAACATGTTCCTTATATGATCTATGATCATTAAATAAAAGTTGTGGAGATGACATTGGGTTTTCATCTATGAACTACACCACTCCACTTTGAGTTACCATGGACTTCTTCCAAAGACTTTCATAGGTACTCATACTTGGGCTGGTATAACGATTTTGAGTAGAGGTAGATATTTGTGAACCGTAAACCATTTTTGTTGGTGAGGAGTGATATCATCACATTCGTTTTACCACAATTCGATGGACCAATTATGAGGCCGCGAATTGTGTTGAGAAATAGTGTTCCATGTCGGCGTTCTGAGATGATGTTACTTCCCAACTCCACTTTCTCATCAAAATTGTCCACATTGAAGGTTTCTGCCTGCTGAACTGTTGTGTACTGAGTATGGTTAAACTTCCAGTAAAATATTCCACGTTGGTTTCAGGTTGCTATGTATAGATAGATAAGTTCAGTTGTTGATAATATTGATTTTGTGAGCCACATTGAATGCATGTTATCTGAATTCGACTATCGACTTCATATATAACATATTGGCGACGACCCATGAGTAACCCAAAATAACATGCTCAGTAAGTTTGCCAAAGTATTGCTAGTCGAGCTCGCAATATGGCTACCTATGGAAACATTGAACACTTCGATCCCTGTGATCCCGCCAGTTGGGAAAGTCACCAAGAAAGAATAGAGTTCTTTTTTTTGGCGAATAACATTCAAGAAGATGAAAGAAAAAAATCCGTTTTCCTGAGTATTTGTGGCCCGGCTACATATTCTATCTTACGTTCGCTGATAGCTCCCGAAAAGGTGAATGCGAAACCGTTCAACGAGTTGATTCGAGTACTTAATCAACATTTCACCCCGAAGACCTCAGAAATGGTTTGTCGTTTCAAGTTTCACAGACGCAATCAACAAGCTGGTGAAAGCATTGCGGTATTCATTAAAGAACTACGTCATCTTGCAGAAAATTGTAGTTTTGCCGATACTTTGGAGACCATGCTGCGTGATCGATTAGTTTGTGGAATCCTAGATGAATCCCTTCAGCGGCGCTTGTTAGCAGAACAGGATCTCACATTTGCTAAGTCACAGGCTCTCTGCCTGGCACATGAGACTGCATCTTATAATCTCACTGTGCTCAAAGAATCTTCGACTCTGACAGCATCAAGCTCGTCAGTAGTACATTCAGTGAATAAGATGGATGATAACAAGAAATGGTTTGATCGGAAGAAGAGATGTTTTCGATGTGACAGTGAGCATTCGCCTGACACATGTGCTTTCAAAAATACGAAGTGTCGTTACTGTGACAAACTAGGTCATATATTATAGAAAAAGCATGTTATGCGAAGAAAAATAAAGTTGGAATTTCCAAATCTAAACACAGGGTGCATAATCAAAGTACCGATGATATCGATGAGCAAAATTTCAGTATCCCTGAAGATACGGACAATATCTACAGTGTGCCATTACACAGTTTACAAATTGACTCTGGGTGCGGGAAATTCAATGTTAACATCCAAGTAGATGGAAAGTTGATGGAAATGAAAGTGGATTCGGGTGCCGCTCATAGCGTAATTGGTCAAACCAATTTTCAAGAAATTTCCAGAGACTGCCCTCCTGTACTGGACACGCAAAATGCAAGGACTACCAGGAAAACGTTATTCATATTGTGGGAGAATTCTGTGTTCCAGTTAAGTACAGAAACCGTTCGGCGGAGCGGCCACTCATCGTGGTTCAATCAAACCGAGCGAGTCTTCTGGGCAGAAATTGGTTCGCAGCTCTTGGCATTTCACTCACAGGAATCCATAACATGACAGCTACTGTGGATTACGAGAAGGAGTATCCCCAAGTATTTAGTGAAGATTTGGGAGCGTATAAAATCCCCCCAGTGTCATTTATATTGAATCCAGAAATCAAACCAATTGTACTGAAAGCTCGTCGTGTACCATTCGCTCTCAAAGAGAAAGTGGATTGTGAATTGGACAGACTCATTACACAAGGTGTGTTGGAACCAGTAACACACCTGCAGTGGGCGACCCCTATTGTCGTTGTTCTCAAAGGCAGTGGTGAAGTTAGAATTTGCGGGGACTACCGTAACACTATCAACAAGGCGCTGCGAACCAATGCTTACCCTGTTCCTTGTGTGCAGAATATTTTAGCAGCTCTAGCTGGAGTAAATTTTTTTGCAAAACTGGACTTGTAACAAGCCTACCTACAACTTTCAGTGGACGTCGAGGCTGCAGAAGCACAAACCATCATAACACACAGAGGGTCATTCAAGTGTTCGCGACTCCAGTTTGGTGTCTCCGTTGCCCCACAGATTTTCCAACCATTCATTGATGCGCGGCTAGCTGGAATACCTGGTGCCTTGCCATACTATGATGACATTCTCATAGTGGGTACATCGGATTCAGATTAGGAGATCAAAGTGCGAGAAGTGCTTCAGAGATTCAGAGAGGATGGACTACACTTATGAAAAAACAAGTGTGTTTTCAGTACTAAGGAAATAACATTCCTCGGATTTCATATAAGCGCTGCCGGGATACAGCCAACAAACGATGAAGTGACAGCTATTGTCAATGACCTGCACCGAAAAACACAACAGAGTTGCAAGCGTTTCTCGGACTTGTGAATTTTTATCATATGTTTTTGAAAGATAAAGCCACACTGGCCGAACCTTATCATCGACTCTTGCACAAGGACTGTCCATGGCACTGGCGCAAAGAAGAGGAATTAGCTTTCGAGAAGATTAAAGATATCCTAGTGAGTGAACCTCTGCTTGGACATTATGACGAACATCGACCACTATACCTTACTTGTGATGCTAGCCCTTACGGCGTGGGGTGTGTGCTCAGCCAGCCGAATAACGAAGCAGTGGATACGCCAATTGCTTACCATAGCCGTACCCTGTCTTCATCAGAGAGAAATTTTGCACACCTGGACCGAGAAGCACTAGCTATTATGGTGGGAATCAAGAAGTTCCACGACTATGTCTACGGTTGGGAAGTGGTGATTCGCACGGATCACAAGCCTTTATTAGGAATTCTGGGTCCTAACAAACCAACTCCTGAAATCTTATCTCCACGTATGTTACGATGGGTAATTACGTTGAACGCCTACAATTATGAGCTACAGTTTATCCCTGGTAAAGAAATAGGAAACGCAGATGCTCTTAGCAGGTTACCGATCAAAAAGAAATTTGGCGAGTCACCACCTATGGAAGAAGTACTGATGCTTGAGTCGATACCAGAAAAATACTAAGGGGTGAAGAAGATTGCTGAAGAAACATAAAAAGATCCAGTTTTCTCCATAGTGCTTTAATGGACATGGAGAGGATGGTCAGACGAAAATAAAAATCTATCAGAAGAACACAAACCATACTATCAACGAAGGTATGAGATCACCTGCTATCAAGATTGTTTATTATGGGGTACTAGGGTAATAATTCCACCAGGTGGTAGGAATAGAGTGCTCAAGATTCTCCACGCGTCGCACCCAGGAATAGTTAAAATGAAGGCCTTAGCCAGATCGTATGTATGGTGGCTTAACCTAGACAGTCAAATTGGGGCAAAAGTAAACAGTTGCCCTGAATGTCAAGAATGTCGTCCGATGCCAAGAAAATCTGCAATCCACCCTTGGGAATGGTCGCGAGCACCATGGACACGACTGCACCTAGACTTCGCTGGCCCGTTCAACGGATACATTTACCTGATAGTTGTTGACCCCTATTCAAAATGGATTGAGGTGAGAATAGTGAAGACAACGTCAGCATCAGCCACGATATCGGTGTTGCGGGATCTGTTCGCCACCCATGGAGTTCCAGAGGTAATAGCTTCTGATAATGGAAGTGCCTTCACAGCGCAAGAATTCAAAGATTTCCTGAAACGAAATGCAATCAGGCAAGCCCTTGTTGCACCATACCATTTCAGTAGCAATGGACAAGCAGAAAGAATGATAAAAAATGTTAAAAATGCGTTGAAGGAAATGACAGGTGGAAATGACAGGGCGTCTATGCTCGCTCTTTCACACCTGGTGAAAAATGGATACCTTCAACAGTCGTTGGAATTACTGGTCCCTTGAGTTACAAGGTGGCCACTCCAGAAGGGAAAATGATAAGGAGACATGCCGATCAACTGCGAAGTCGTGAATCCAGACACGAGGATGGTGGTGATGCCCTCGACACGAGTGAACCAAGTCCAAGACCTATGGAGATGGACATTGGAGAACCCAACCGAGAACATACTGCCTGGTTTCCAAGTACTAAAGGCGAGGGTGATACAAGCCTCGTGCCGCCAGGAAGACCAGCAAGGAATCGTCGGCCTCCACAATATTTAGAAAATTATACCGAGTGATGTTTTCTAGAAGGGAAGAGTGTTGTGTACTGAGTATGGTTAAACCTCCAGTATAATATTCCACGTTGGTTTCAGGTTACTATATATAGATAGATAAGTTCAGTTGTTAATTATTGGTTTTGTGAGCCACATTAAATGCATGTTCTCTGAATTCGACTATTGACTTTATATATAACATGAACTATCCACATTGTATGACGGTTGAATGATATATATGGAAGTGCAACCCGTGTTGGGGTCATTTATATTATGAAGCTGGAACGATGCACATCGATGAATAATAATAAAACCAGTCGACGAAAGAGAAACGGTAAAGGGATTGTGAATACCCTAATAAATAGAATACCATTCGAGTTACACATTCCTGGTTATCAATACTGTGGGCAAAACTCCAAAAACGATTAGCTCGGGGTGACCAGGGGATAAATCAACTGGATAAAGCTCGCAAGGAACACGATATAGCGGATCTGAAGTACCCAAACTATTCATCAACTAGGCATTAAGCTGATAAAAAATTGGAAGAAGCAGCCTGGGAGCGGGTTAAATCGAAAGACGCGAACGTGGGGGAAAGGACCGCTTCTTGGTTAGTGACCAATATAATGGAGGGGAAGAGGCGCTTCGGAATGGGATGTAGTGGACCTGATGGAAAGGAAAACCGACGCATTACAAGTAAAAAGAATAAATCGAAGCGTGTAGGCAAAATCGCTTTCGGCTCTGGCGTAGTCCACAAGGTTCGAAATGTCATACGTCAAATGGGTAAGAAGAGTGATGTCGTCAGAAATTTAGCCAAAACATTCCTTATGGCGATTGAAGCTGCCCGAAAATTTGTCAAGATTGCAGGTAGGAAGAAGAATATACGGATACCTAGGATAATACCAATACCTTTAGTTGGCGGAATACTCGCACTAATATCCATTTTCGCGGGCTTATCGGCTTTAGGAAGTTTGGCTGCAGGAAGTGCTGGTATAGCTCGTGCAATTCGTTCTGCAAAAGAGAGTAGGAAGCAGCTTTCGGAAGCAAGTCGGCACAATAGGCATATGGAGGCGATCGCTCTTGGAAAAGTTGGTAGAGGAGTTTATTTGAAACCATATCGGAAGTGGTTAGGCATCTATCTGAAACCTCCAAATTCAAAAAACTGAATGAACTACCTGGAAGGGCCTTAACAGACATTGATCTATTGAATCATGTAGATAAAATGAAAGTACCACACTTTCGAGGTATATTTATGAGGGACTAGCTACCTCGTTCCGGCCCACATCGCATAGAAGCAGCTATTCTGAATTAGGATAGCAATCAAGGCAATGGTACGCACTGGGTTGTATATAAGAAACGTAATAGAGAAGTGGAATATTATGGTAGCTATGGAGATTTGCCACCTCCTCAGGAGTTGATGGAATATCTGCAGAGAGGGTCGTTGAACACTATCAAAATCACGTATAACCACGAGCGCCATCAGGATTTCAAAACAGTCTGGTACGGTCATTTGAGCTTAAAATTTCTCTCGACAAACGACGAACGCAAATATAGTCTTCAATATGGATAGAGAAAGCATCAAACGAATGAGGCACTCATTACTGGCTCACTCACGATTGCGTTTGCTGCTAAGAATGAGTGAAAAGCAGATTGATCTAGTGTGGGATAAACTTCCTCAGCAATTACGTAACAATATGGATGTATCAAAATATCCATTTTTGTGAAGAGCATTACCATGGAGAGGATGGCAAACATGGCGCTGCTGATGTGAATGATGGACCAACACCGAGAAGAATATTTTGCTGTTTTTGTCAAATCAGTAAAGGAGCTATACCGAAACCCCCGCAATTTTCGAAATTCGAAGTCCTTTTTCCCCTGATTCTACGGAAATTCTGCGATGCGCAGCGGAAAGCCCCATAAGAGCCCATGCCATGTTAAGCAGACCAGATTTTTCCCTAGATCTACGGACTTTTTCAGTGAATTTCAAGGTCCGTTCTGCAATTTTTTACTTTTTCAAAGTCATCCATCTCCGACAAGCGAACTTATGAATTAAAAAAAGCTGTCACCGCTGGGGGATTGAACCAGGGACCATCGCATTATGAGGCAGCGTATAAACGCACTGTGGTATTCCGACCTCCGTAATAGTTCAATTATTTTAATGCTATTCAAATGGGATATCCATCGCTGGCGCGCTTATCTTTGAAACGGATCTATCGAGGTAGAGCGAAGCGAGAGATGCGTTCCAGAGATAATAAACTACAAGTCGAAAATAATATCCATCGCTGGCGCGCGCTTATCTTTGCAACGGACCTATAGACGAAGAGCAAAGCGAGAGATGCGTTCCAGAGATAAGAAACTTCGAGTCGAAAATAATATCCATCGCTGGCGCGCGCTTATCTTTGAAACGGATCAGTAGAGGTAAAGCAAAGCGAGAGATGCGTTCTAGAGGTAAGACGGTATTACATCGAAATAAAATTATGGTGGAATATTTTTATGTTAGTTATGGGAAGCCACGTGTACCCTCTCCACCAGCATCAGAGATGCACCCGACTCAGCACATTTGTTTAATAAAACCAGTTGCATTCATTATTTGCCGGCTTTTTCTCAATTGTTCATCTCTTGAATAAAGTTCATCATAGTTACTCATTGTTTTTTAAAAATTCGCTCTCCGCTATAGAATTCAAAATTGGCGCAGTCGGTAGGATTTGCCCAACGGTTTTGACGACAAAAATCGCGTTTTTACCGATCTGTATCAACAGTTCAACGGCAAAAAATAATGGATTCGCGAAAAGACTGAAAAACTCGAGAAACTACACTTGAAGCGGAGGACCACATCGCCAAAGCATCAAGAAGCCTGGTGAATGACCACATCGCCAACACCAGCCCGAATTGGAGGACCACATCGCCGAAAATTTGGGAATCTTGGCAGAGGACCACATTGCCGAAACCAGTTATCATAAGTTAGGAATAAGAAGAAACGAGAAAAATGAAGACAGCAATTCTACTGTAAGTGATTTTGCTCATATCCATATTAACCATTCCCAATAACCCCAATAATTGTGAATTCATTTTCAATTTTTGTGACATTCAATGGTAGATGCTACAGATATCGACCAATTAACTGAGTTATTGAAAAATTCATTCAATCCACTGAGTTTAAAGTTAGAAACAATACACGAGATGGCACCTCCATCAGATGTAAACTATACTCTTTTGAGACTTTTTGTAGATGCAATTCCAAATTTTGATGGAAATCCGCATACATTAGGAATATTCCTAGGTAGTTGCGACAATTTAACTGATGATTTCAGAAGTGATAATAACCCACAACTAAATACATACATCATACGAGCACTTCTTGGAAAACTAACAGGCAGAGCTCTCAGTTTGATAGGTTCACGTACTGAATTTAAAACCTGGACAGAAATCGAAAATGCTATAAAACTTAGTTTCGAAGATCAAAAAAACATTGATTGTCTAGTTCAAGACTTAATTGCTTTGAGTCCTTTCAGAAACGAATCTCCCTATAACTTTGGTATGCGTTGCCAGGATTCTAGAAGCCTTTTGATATCTAAAGTAAATTCAGAAAATCTATCTATGACAGAGAAAAGCATCAGAATCAAAAGTTATGACGATTTAGCACTCAAAACGTTTATTAGAGGACTTCCTAGTCAATTGCAAAATAATATACGGCTTCGCAATCCAGATAGCTTGGGAGAAGCCATGTCTTTAGTAATTGAAGAGGAGAATTTTCTATACAGTGCATCAAAAAGTAATCCTATTAATACACAAAACATGTACAGACCCGGACAGAGACCTACTCCGATGAATAATAGACAAAAACCACGAACAACACAATCACCTAATTTCCAAAGACCTTTCCAAATTAATATTCAGAGACCCCCATTTCAAAATACCTTCCAAAGACCACCATTCCAAAATAATTTTCAATCACCCTCATTCCAAAACAATTTTCAGAGACCACAAATGCAGAATAATTTTCAAAGACCCTTTCAAAATAGTCAAAATCAATTCAGACCTAATAATAGTCAAATGACTCGCAATCAACGTCAAAGTCAAATAACCAGAAGAACATTCCAACCTGAACCAATGGACACAACATCTGGAAATACCCGTTTTACTCAAATCCAAAAACCATTCACTAATACTTAACTCTACGCGCAAGACATTGAAGAATTCGATAATCCTTTCGAGAACACAAACACACCAGAAGAAAATTTCAACAATCTGTCGAGTGAAGAAACAAATCAACAAGTACATCAGAATTTTTCATCACCGAATTATGACCAAGTAAATTTTCAAGTAGATCGATACCCAGAGACTCAAACATGATTTTAAACATAAACCTAGTAAAAGCAAATTTACCATACATTTTCATTCCTGAACTAAATGCTAATTTCCTGATTGACACTGGTAGTACAAGAAGCCTTATGAATCCAAATTGAGCTTACAAATTTCACAGATATTTTATTTTCAATGAAGATTTCAATATACAAACGGCTCATAACATCAGTTACCACAACGAAGTTATGATAATCCCTGTTTTTAAAGTTTTTAAAGTAAATGAATCACATAAATTCTATCTATTCAATTTTAGTCAAAAATATGATGGCCTGATTGGCATAGACCTATTGAAACAATCACTGTTGCCATATCATCCAAACAAAATATCCGAGAGATCGAAATCGATATTGAAATATCTTTTGATATCCACTACCTCTACTGCAGAAAAATATATTCAAGTTGTCGATTGTTGGTTGAATCATTGGAATATAAACAATCTCTATGTAGACAATGTCTCAATCTCAAAACCATTTGCACCATTACAATTTCACAATAATCCAATATATTTCATAAACACAACAACATTGCTTCGTTTACCCGTTTTACATGGAGCTGCGAAAAGTCAATATAGGTTAGAATTGATCTTCTTCTTGTTCTCATTATCTTTTTCCCAAAAATCAACTTGCCGATTTACCAATCTTGGTGCTTTGCCAGAAATCATGTATCATTCATCTCTGTCTAGAATAGTCTTGTTCCAGTATAAGGGTTTTGACGTCACATCATCGCCTCGTTTTCAGAGGTCCGAAAAATCGGAGATTTCAATAATTTTTTATAAAACGTAGGGAGCTCACAGCAAGAAACGGTTTGCGGTGGTGAGCTAGTTTGGGTGAGTTCTATCGAATTATGGAATAACATTTTTTTGTGATATAAGCCCATTACATGCTTCAGTAAATATTCAATCAAAATCAATAACAACTCCATATGTCAAGATTCCTATAATTTACGAATCTGAGGAATTAACGCAATTGAAAAGTAAACTTCAATTGAACAATTACATTTTAGATATTCCTGCAAGAACTAGTAAGATCGTTAAAATACCAGTCAACCACGAAGAAGGCATAGGATACCTGGACTATATACATCTTGATAAACAAATAGAATCTCCCCGCGCAGTGGCCAGGTAGCCGTGCGGACAGAGTGTCTATATTCTAATTCGCATTCGCTTGCCGGTCGTGGGTTCGATCCCCGTCGACTGCAGAAATTTTTCTGATGGCCCAAGAAAGTGTTTGGGATCACACGTTAAAAGGTAAGGCCCCCGTCACTCCTTGCTCGCACAAGACTTTCGAAGACTTTTGAGGGTTGCTCGTAAGGGGGCAACCGAATGACGGATAGAACAAACAAACAAAATTTTTAGTTGTAAATATCGAAAACTATTTTGCGATCACATCAATATCAAATTCAAGTTCTGAATCAGTGAAAATCAAAATCAATAATCCTTTCAATATCGAAATTTTGAATATTTGTGAACTCAATTTTATTGAAAAAATGGAAACCGATGATTATTTGGACCAAGAACAAGATAATGTTCTAAAATCTAATTTGAAGAACCTTCGTCTTGATCACTGTAATAATGAAGAAAGACCAGCTATCCGAAATTTATGTTTAGAGTACCGTGACATCTTTTATTGTGACAAAATACCCCTGACCTTTACCAACAATATCCAACACAAAATTAACTTGACTGACGAATCACCAATTTTCACAAAGACATACAGATATCCCGAAATCCATAGAACCGAAGTAAAAAGTCAGATTAATAAAATGTTAGATCAAGGCATAATTCAAAACTCTACATCTCCTTGGTCAAGCCCAATTTGTATAGTCCCAAAAAAACTTGACGCTTCAGGATAACGAAAATGGCGACTAGTAATTGACTATCGTAAATTGAACGAAAAAACTATGGATGACAAATACCCCCTACCAAGCATAACGGACATATTAGACAAACTCGGAAAAAGTCAATACTTCACAACACTGGACTTAGCTAATGGGTTTCATCAAATTGAGATGAACCCGAATGACGTACAAAAGACAGCTTTCTCGACTGAAAACGGGCATTATGAATTCAAAAGAATGCATTTTGGACTCAAAAATGCTCCAAGTACGTTCCAACGTGTTATGGATAATATCCTAAGAGGACTTCAAAATGAGACATGCTTGGTATACCTAGACGACATTGTCATATTCAGTACATCTCTTCAAGAACATATTGACAGACTGAGAAATATATTTGACAGACTTCGACAATCAAATTTTAAAGTACAACTTGACAAGTCAGAATTTCTTCGAAAAAAAGTAAATTATTTAGGACACGTTATGACTCCAGACGGCGTCAAGCCGAACCCTGAGAAAATTCCAGCAATCAAAAAATTTCCAATTCCTACGACGCCGAAAGAAATTAAGAGCTTTCTTGGACTAGTAGGTTATTACCGTAAATTCATTAGAGACTTCGCTAAAACCACGAAACTCAATGTTTGAAAAAGATTCACAAAGTTGTTCATGATCAAAATTTTATATCTGCCTTCAATACTTGTAAAAATCTCATTTCAAATTCACCAATTTTGCAATATCCCGACTTTTCAAGAAAATTCATTTTAACTACGGACGCATCTAATATTGCCCTAGGAGCAATACTTTCACAAGGACAAACCTATAGCATTCGCTTCACGAACACTATAAACGAAACTGAACAACGATATAGCACTATAGAAAAAGTACTTCTTGCTATTGTATGGGCCTGTGAATACTTCAGACCATACTTATTTGGTAGAAAATTCACTATTTATACAGATCACCGACCATTAGTTTGGATTTTCAACATCAAAGAACCAAATTCGAAATTAATTCGCTGGAGACTGAAATTAGAAGAATTCGACTACGACATTGTATACAAAAACGGAAAACAAAATACTAACGCAGACGCTCTTTCGAGAATTACCATAAACGCTTTAGACGACGAATCAGTGATCAATAACCCTGGTGACATAGTCTCAGAAAACCTCGAATACCTCCGAAATCTATCCCAATACTTTGAACCACCGAAAAACAAACCTCCCGAACATGACAAGATCGTGACACCAAAAATACAAGTCATTCCAGACATACAAGTCCAGCCTCCTGTTCAACCCCCTGACAAAATCACTAACGACGACACTGGTACATCAACACAACATTCGACCTTCAATGAAACCACTAACAATGGCATAAAAATTTTAGACGAAATAATTAACAATAAAGTGAACCAAATATTAGTATTTCCTCAAATTTACCCTAGACTCAAAGTTTCACAAGAAAACTATAAAATCGTAACAATTGAAATCCCAGAAACAGATAATGACACATTGATTCTAGAATTCTTGAGAGACATGGCAAGACATACTGTATGCACTTCCATACAGATAAACTATATCAATCTTTCAATAAAGTCTACATTGAGAAATTCTCAGAACGAGGACCAAAATTAATTAAATGCACACGAAGAGTGAACACCGCACAAGACAAAGACGAACAAATTGCAATTCTCAAAAATCACCACGAAAGCAAAACTAACCATAGAGGTATATCCGAAACCTTGGAAAAAATCAAGAAGAATTACTATTGGATAGTATAGATTTGTGAATCGGTCACAAAATTCATAAATTCATGCGAAATTTGTCAACGCACGAAATACGCTAGGAAAAAACCATATACTCCACTAATGATAACAGAAACACCTTCTGAGCCTTTTCAGATAGTTCATATAGAGCTCCTCTTTTACGATAATAAAAACTATTTAACACTAGTAGATTCATTCACAAAATTCGCGCAAGCATTTCAAATAGCTGGAAAAACCGCTATAAATGTTAGTAATGCCCTAATCAAGTATTTTTCATCTTTTGGAATTCCTGAATAATGTATAATTGATAATGGCACTGAATTCAATAACGAAACGGTCAAAGAAATACTAAATCTACACAAGATCAAAATTCATTTCACAACAACAGCTCATCACGAATCAAACAGTATAGTTGAAAGATTCCATTCAACAATTATTGAACATCTTAGAATCCTCAAAGAAATGTATCCCGAAGAACAAGACAATTTAATGGATTACGCTATTATTGGATACAATAACTCAATACATAATGCAACAAACTATACTCCATTTGATCTAACCTCTGGCTATACCCATTCAAGAAACCCTAATGAAATATTCCTTCCAAATTCATTTTTCACGGACTATGCCGAAAATCATAAAAAGAAATTAGAACACGTTTATTCAAATGTAAAAGAGACTCTAGAAGCAAACAAACAGAAAATCATTTCACAATTAAATACTCAAGGTGACACTAATCCAGATTTCGTAGTAGGACAAATCGTTTATAAACAAAATTCTCAAAACCGCAATAAGAAGAATAATAAATTCCTAGGACCGTTCGAGATAACAAAAATCTTAGATAGAAATCGAGTAGAAATCCTTAGTAAGCATAGCAAGAAAAATGAAATTATTCATATCAAGGAATTAAAAAAGCCTCCTATTGTTACAGATTCGCCACGTGCCTCTACGTCACAGAATTCCACATAAACGGAGAATTGACCTACCCGACATTTCATGACCTTGCTGACAATCCCGGACTATTGACATTGAAACTAGGAAACGCTAAAAATAAAGTCGACTATTGGTCTTTCATACAGATATATGATACCCAGCGAGCACAAACATCCCTGGGATGTTTTGGGATGTTTTGAAAATGTTGGCATGAAGATGTTATTTTGAGACGTAATATGCACTGACCAAAGAGGTCTTTGAAGGATATTGAAGTATTGTTTTTGTTCTTCTGTGGCATGTCTTTGTTTGCCTACTGAGAGGTATCCCTGGGATGTTTTGGGATGTTTTAGAAATGTAGGCATGAGGATGTTTTTTTGAGGCGTAATATGTGTTGAATATGTTTATGTTGATTTTGATAGAATGCCCTGTATTAAGTATCATGTATGTACTAATGACATGAATGAAATATAGTTGACAGACGTTTAGAAAAAAGGTCATTCTCATTATTTTTTATAATAGAATTTTCTCAATAAAACCAAGAGGTTATGGGCCCAGGTCATGCTCAGCATGTACAGTAACGAGTAAAGTAAAGTGAGGAGAAAATTCGTAAGAAGAAACGGAAAAAGTAGCAGATAGCAAGAGAGAATGACGTCTTCCGGAATATTGCCTTTTCCTCAGCTAACAAGCAGTAATTATAATAATTGGAGATTTCGAGTGGAAATCATGCTGGAAAAGGAAGATGTGAAAGAGGTGATCAAAATGGAGAAAGGAAATTATGAGAAACTGAGTGCTGAAGCTAAAACTATGTATGATAAAAAAGATACGAAAGCGAAATGTATCATAGTGCAATGTATGACTGATAAGCATCTAGAGTACATAAAAGATGCGAAAACTGCACAAGAAATGTTGAACAATTTGCAAAATATTTTTGAAAGAAGGAGTACTTTTTCGAAACTATATATAATGAAAAAGTTACTGAAGCTAAAGTGTACGACGGATGAACTACAAGAACATTTCATGAAAGTAGAAAGTTTGCTGCGAGAACTAGAAGGTGCAGGAGCTACACTTGACGAGAGTGATAAAGTATGTTATTTACTTCTGACAATGCCCGAAAAGTATGATACTGTAATTACGGCCATCGAAACAGTCACCACAAATATAACTTTGGAATTTGTGAAAAGCAGACTTCTCGACGCAGAACTGAAATTCAAGGATTCTCAACCAGAAATGAATGATGACAAAAATTCTGCATTTCATTCTAAGAAACTTCCAAGTGGTCAGCCTGATATTAAATGTTATGGTTGTGGGGGTGATCATTATTTACGTTATTGTCCAAAGAATCTAAACAAATATGTAAGCAGAGGCAACTACCGAAGTATGTCAAGAAGATACAGAGGACGTAGTTCAAGAGGTTATTTCCGTGGTTATAGAGAAGGAGAAGCAAATTACGCTACTGGTGAAGAATCTAGCAAGAACGGTGATGAAATTTCATTTATAAGTGAAGTATTGAGCGTTGGAGAACCAAAACTCCAGTTCAGTGAATTGAAAGTAGATTTTATACTAGACAGTGGTGCAACAGATCATTTGGTAACTGAACGAATGGAACAATATATGACAGATATTGTGAAACTTGATGAAGAAATAAGAATTAGAGTGGCCAACGGAAATGTACTTACAGTAAGCAAGAAAGGAAAATTAGTAGTAGAATATGGAGATAGAAAAATTGATTTCGTTGCTCTTATAGTACCAAACCTGACATATAATCTGTTATCTGTCAAGAAAATGAACGATAAAGGAAACAAAGTATTGTTTGATAAAGAGGAAGCAATAATACAATGCAAGAAAAACAGCAATGTAAAATGCAAGACAGTAGGAAACTTATATGTAGCAAGCTTCAAAATTGGAGATGAAATGTGTAACTTAACAGTAAAAGGTGATATTTGGCATAAGAGACTAGGACACATTTCAGAAGCTTACATGAAGAAAATGAATTTACCAATGCCTACAAACGTATGTAGTCCGTGCCAAGAGGGAAAAGCAACAAGGCAACCTTTCCATAGTCAAGTTTTACCGCGATCAAGGAGAATTGGAGAATTTCTTCATTCAGACGTGGGTGGACCAATCCGTACACCAACTAACAATGATGAAAAGTATTATCAAACAATTATTGATGACTATTCTCATTTCATAACAGTTTATTTGATGAAACGAAAAGGCGAAGCACAACACAATTTAATGAATTATATCAGGGAATTGAAAGCGCAGAGTTACATAGTCTCGAAAATCAGAATGGATAATGGAGGAGAATATACAGCAACAGAATTCCGTAATTTTTGCAAACAAAAGGGTATCAGATGTGAATATACTTTGCCTAGTACACCACAACAAAATGGGGTTAGCGAAACAGCTAACAGAACACTTATGGATAAGGTAAGGTCAATGTTTGCCGAAACTAATCTACCTAAACATTTATGGGGAGAAGCCATACGTAGTGCTGCATATCAAATGAATAGATCTCCAACAACTTCTTTGAATGATGATATACCAGCAAACATATATCATGGCAAGACAGATCTTAGTAAACTAAGAGTCTTTGGGAGTAGAGCTTGGGCACTGAAAATACCAAATTCAGGTGACAAGCTAGAAACTAGAGCAATACCTGTTCGTATGGTTGGATACAACAAAAATGGATATAGATTATGGAATCCTCAAACTGATGAAATAATAGTATCAAGAGACGTGAAATTCGATGAATGTGACATAGTATATGGAATAGTACAAAATGAAACTGAAGAAAATCAAGAAAACTATCAGAAATAAGTTCAAAAGCAGAATGAAGACGATGATAATTTAAATCGCACTGGAAGAGAAGAAAATACCCAGGAAAATGAAGAGATCGTGAAAGATAGATCAACCAAAAGACCATCAAAATTACCTTCAAGATTCAATGAATATGAAATGTATTATACATGTTGTCTTTTGACAGAAAGCGAACATCCTAAAGATTACGAGCAAGCAGTGAAAGCAGGACCTGATTGGAGAGAGGCTATTGATAAAGAACTTGAAGCACATGAAAAATATGGCACATGGGAACCAGCTATCTTACCTGAAGAAAAGAATGCCATTGATACTAGATGGGTTTTTACAATCAAGCAAAGTGGCTTGAAAAAAGCAAGATTAGTAGCCAAAGGCTATCAAGAAGAGCATCATTATAATGTTTACGCTCCAGTTGCAAGATATCAAACAATAAGAATGTTCATTGGACAAGCTTTACAAAATAATTGGGAAATCAAGCAACTAGATATTCCCACAGCTTTCCTACATGGTAATCTGAATATTGATATCTACATAAAAATACCAGAAGGTGTAGATGTTGATAAGAAATTCAATTCTTTGAAATTAAAGAAAGCATTATATGGATTACGAGAAGCTCCCAGAATGTGGAATGAAAGATTTAATGATTTTACAGAGAAGAATCATTTGAGAAGATCTGGTAATGATTTTTGCCTGTATATAGGTGAAAATTCATGGCTTTTACTCTGGGTAGATGATATTATTGTGACAGGACCTTGTACTTCTTTTATTGTGAAACAATTGGAAAATGAATTTGAGGCTAAAAATCTTGGACAACTCAAACATTTTCTAGGTATGGAGATACAGTCAATCAATGATAAGAAGTATATTTCACAATCTATACTGCTCAACAAAATGATTGAAAAATTCAATTTGCAAGAATGTAAACCGGCAGTGACTCCTATGGAACCAAACTTTCAAGTTGAAAAACAAGAAATTATTGAAAATGTTCCCTACCGAGAATTAATTGGTTCATTACTCTATGTGGCAATGATCAGCAGACCTGATATATCATATCCTGTCATATTCCTCAGTAGATTTTTAGATAAACCTACTCAACAACTTTGGATAGCAGCGAAGAGGATACTTCGATATTTGAAACACACAATAGATTTTACTCTGACTTATGAAGCATACAATTTAGAATATCCTGAGATAATTGCATATACTGATGCTGACTGGGGTGGCGATTATCTCGATAGAAAGAGCGTTAGTGGATGTGCAGTCTTCTACAATAAAAATTTGGTATCTTGGATCTCAAGAAAGCAGAATGTAGTGGCTCAATCAAGTTTCGAATCTGAATATCTAGCAAGTGCTGTTGCAGCTTCTGAGCTATTATATATTCAAGGAATTTGTGCAGACTTCGGTATACAAAACTTGAAAACAAGTCTAATGATAGACAATCAAAGTGCTCTACAGTAGGTATTGGGATGGGTTTGACAGACAAGGTGGGGCGTGGCCTAGGCGGGGCGTCAGTTGGGGATGTGGGTGGAGTCTAGCAGGGGGTGGGGTTATAGAGGGGGTAGTGGGGCGGGGCTTGGCCCTGATTGGTCGTGGGTGGGGTCATTGTTCCAATTGGCTGTTGGGATTGTCTTATGGCCGACGTGGGGGTTTACCTTTCAAGGTGATTGATGGCTGGGGCCTTGCTTGGACTGATATGGACGAGGGTGGATCTAATGTTTACATTGGCTGTTGGAATGTCTGATGACTCGACGTGGTGATGATGATGTATGGGGGATTTCATGAAGTGATTGATGCTGGAGTGGGTGCTGTCTTATGGCCGACGTGGAGGTTTACCTTTCAAGGTGATTGATGGTTGGGGCCTTGCTTGGACTGGATTGGCCGAGGGTGGGTCTAATTTTTACATTGGCTGTTGGAATGTCTGATGACTCGACGTGGTGGTGATGATGTATGGGGGATTTCGTAAAGTGATTGATGCTGGAGTGGGTGGTGAGGGAGAGATATTACAGGCTTTGGGAGGCGTATAGTTGATATGTTAGGTATTTATTCACACTTCAACCACTGCGATGTAGTATACAGTCCTTGCTTGAACGGGATAGATGCTCGCCGAATACAAAAAGTGCAAACATCGTGTGTTCGTCTCATTTATGGCATACGTAAATCTAGTCGAATATCTATTTCGGAAAAGCTCAAACAATTGAAATGGCTCAATATGGATAATAGGCGACGTCATCATATGGCGTGTATGTTCCACAATATACTTAAATCAAACACACCACCCTATCTTCATAAGAAATTGAAATTCAGAACTGACGTCCACAATCTGAACATTCGTCGTCAAACACTGCTGACTGTTCCCAGACACACTAAACAAATATATAGACGTTCTTTCTCTTACAATGCCGCAATTTGTATTAATAATATTCTCAAACTAGACAGCACTTTTTTGGAATTATCGCGATCAGCATTTCGTCTCAAATTCAAAAAATACTTATTTGATACCCAGTGAACTCATGCTTGCTCATGCCTTGATTAAAAAAAATGCTCTTTCTTTTCTCTTTCCTCTCCTCTCTTCTTTTTCTTTCTTTCTTCTTTTCCTTCTTTTTTTCTTTTTTTTTTATCGTTCCTTCGAAATCACTTTAAACGTTGATATAAAGGAGACATTACGCTGTAAAATGATTTTTTTGTATCTCTTCAGGCCGTGATGGAAGAACAGAAGCAGTATCTACTGCTATCTGAATCAATGTGCCTTTTTCTCACTGTGTTACTCTCATACTCTGCCAAAATGTTTGATAATTTTATTTTATTAATTACTATTTTCATTAAATTACATGTATCTTGTTGTAATACGTGGTGGGAAATAAAACTATTATTATTATTATTATTATTATTATATTAGGTGCCATCATGGATGTGAGGTATGTTTTGTGGTGTATAAATCTATTGGACGAGGGTGGGTACAAATGTTTACATTGCCTGTTTGATTGTCTGATGGCTTGACGTGGGGGATGTACCTTCCAAAGTGATGATGTATAGTGGGTTTCGCGAAGTGATTGATGCTGGAGTGGGTGGTGAGTGAGAGATATTACAGGAGGCGTATAGTTGAGTTTGTTTGGCATTCACGACGTGATATAAGGTGCCATCCTGGATGTGATGTATGTTTTGTGGTGTATAAAAAAGTTGACTGCATTGGCCTGTAGGTGTGGTCTACTACGTATACCGATATAATTGGATCCCTCACACTCTTCCCCTCTCTCTCCCTCTCTCTCTCTCTCTCTCTCTCTGTCTCTCCTCTCTCTCTCTCTCTCCCTCTCTCCCTCCTTCTAACTCCTCTATTTCCTTATATCTCTCTACATATTCCTTCATTGTGTTGAATGTGGATCCAACTATTTTTCAAATCATCATTCTCCCTTTCTCTGTTCCGAAACAAAAAAAAAAACATCGCCACACAAACACACACACACACACAAACACACATACCCCTCTTTCTCACATTTTATAGTCCTCTATCGAAATCACTCTATACGTGTCCTAATTCTATCGATACCAACTGTGGAAGAGGTATTCAGAAGACAACAAAGAGAATATTTGGAGAATACCACTGCACATAACGATCCCATATAGAACACGACGTCCAGTGGACGTCCAGTTTAGGTCCAAATAATGTCCAAAGGTCCATGAACCTAACATGGACGTTCAATGGATGTACAATTAGGGATATATTTTGTAACGTCCAGTACTGTACGCCTTATGGATGTCCATTGGGAGTAAGATATTCGACTTCACCAAAACATCCATATTCCTTGGTTTCAGAACGTCCAAGAAATGAACGAAATCGGATCTAAATTGTACGTTTACGATTCGAACGTCTATGTACGATCAATGAATGTACGATTCCGAATATATTTCTCATGTTCAAAATGGTACGTCTGATGGATGTACATGACTGGATCCAGTTTGTACGTTGACGAAATGGACATGAATGCACGTTCAGTGAATAAACGATCCTGGATATTTATTGTACGTTCAGTTTCGTGCGTCCAATGATTGTCAAGTGGATGTACAATTTTCGACATTATGAAACATCATCCATATCATGGCAGTTCTGGACTGACCTAGAAGAGTACGGTAGTGATCTAAATTGTATGTTCACAAATTGAACATCTATGTACGTTCAATGAATGTACGATTCTGGATATTCATTGTACGTTCAATTTTGTACGTCTTTTGAATGTCCATTGGAAGTTCAATATTAGATATTGTGAAAATTCTACAGTAAGAAGTTTCAGGACGTCCAAGTGACGTACATTATTGGATCCAGTTTGTACGTTTACAAATGGTACGTTTTTGTACATCCTTTGTATGTTGAAAGCTGGACGCACGGTAGAGGGGATGCGCGATGGCGCTCTGATCGGAACATGAAGTGGGGCAACGGAGAGGATATCGATCGAGTCCAGCTCCAAAGTGAACATATTATGTAGACGGCAGACAAGGAGGTTACGCCATTTTGTGTGTTTTATACGTGTCTGTGATGAAATTTAGGATTCAGACTATTTGGAACTGAATCATCCAAAGCATGTATGATGGTACGTAGCATATGTTCCGATATTCCTTCTCATATAACTATTTATTTCACATGATAAATGTGCTCTGATAATGGTTTGGGGCGTTGTAGGTAATGCGGAATAGGTATTCCATGATATTCTGTGGGTTTCGAATGGACGACTTGGATTTCATATGATATCAGAAATAGAGCTTTGAATTTGTATAGCACTAGTTGAAGTTGATCTGAATTTCTGAATATAGGACTTAGACAGTTGATTCATACACTAATCCTCGACTACAGAATAATATGAGTAATACTTTGTTTGTCTCTTTTAACAGAAAGAAGAAGCGAGGTGACTGGAGAAAATATAAATCCATAATTTTTATAAAAAACATAGTGAGAAAAGCACGATATCATCTCTACTATGTTTGAGAAATCAAATCAGGGAAATATCCAGCCTCTGCCTATATTCAGAAGTCATACAATATACAAGAGACTTATAATGGCTGGGTCATCCTGAAGTTCAACTTCCTATCGGGTTACGTCCAATGGATGTCCATGTATGGACTATATGTATTGAATATATATTCATAATGTGATTCTGAAGAGGAGTAATCATTGGGGTTCAGATAGTCACTGTATGGACGTTTATATAGAATTTGAACTGAACTGTGGTGAGTATCCAATTATACAAGTATACAATTTTATTATTCCTCTCTTCATATATAGGTAATATTATAGCTCTACCTTTTCAGTTTCATTTTTATCGAATTTTGTCCTCAAAAAATCAAAATGACTATATCTTGTCAGTTTTTTGAATTAATGCTTTTTCAGATGGTATGTTTTGATTACTCGAATCTTTCATGAATGTCGTGAGTCGAAATATATTTAGCCGCTAAATTATGCATACCTATTAAAGATTCTGTTTAACTCGACATCATCCTAATTATGATGGCTGAACAAGAGCAGAATGACGAAATTCATGCAATAAATTCCAAGCATATGTTGTATCTATATTGAATGATATTACACTGTACCTTACAGATATTTTTTTAATAAATAATATTTCATATGAGTATGGATTCTTTGTTTGGATATTCATTGACTGCTTTCAGTTCATGTCCATTGAACATCCGTACGTCCATTGGACGTCTCTAATGGACATCCACTGACTGCTTTCAATTTACGTCCATTGGACATCCTGAATGTACGTTCATCGAACATCCTGAATGTACGTCCACTGTACATCCTGAATGTATGTCCATTAGACATCCTGAATGTACGTCCAATGAACATCCTCAATGTACGTCCATTGAACATCCTGTGGACGTTTTCTGGACGTTCCAATGTACATGACTGGATGTTCAATGGACGTCCACTATGTCCATGTTGTACATCCGTTGGACATTCATTGGACGTACATGTGCTATATGGGATGTAACCTGGTTGATCGACTGACGTAGACTGACGTCTTTACCTCGATTTCATCTGATTCGAGCAGTTTGGGTAGGCGCGCACTAAACCCACAATATTTCATAGCGGTGAGGAAAATGACGATAGGAAATTAGAACACTGACGAAGAGACATACACTGTAACGCTCTCTCTGTCGCATGATGGGTATCTATCTCCGTCTCTCTGTCCACTTATTCTCTCTCTCTCTCTCTCTCTCTCTTTCTGCCGTTTCTTCCACCTATCGATCGGTTCATCCACTCCTGCTACCTGACCCCTTCTCTCCCCACCCCTTCTCTTCCATTCCTGCCATCCGCCACACCTTCCATCTGTCACTCCTGCTACCTACGAAACCCTGCTATCTGCCACTCCTGCTATCTGCCACTCCTGCTATCTGCCACTCCTGCTATCTGCCACTCCTGCTATCTGCCACACCTGCCATCTGTCACTCCTGCTACCTACGAAACCCTGCTATCTGCCACTCCTGCTATCTGCGACACCTGCCATCTGTCACTCCTGCTACCTACGAAACCCTGCTATCTGCCACTCCAACTATCTGCCACACCTGCCATCTGTCACTCCTGCTACCTACAAAACCCTGCTATCTGTCACTCCTGCTATCTGCCACTCCTGCTATCTGCGACACCTGCCATCTGTCACTCCTGCTACCTACTAAACCCTGCTATCTGCCACTCCTGCTATCTGCGACACCTGCCATCTGTCACTCCTGCTACCTACGAAACCCTGCTATCTGCCACTCCAACTATCTGCCACACCTGCCATCTGTCACTCCTGCTACCTACAAAACCCTGCTATCTGTCACTCCTGCTATCTGCCACTCCTGCTATCTGCCACACCTGCCATCTGTCACTCCTGCTACCAACGAAACCCTGCTATCTGCCACTCCTGCTATCTTCCACACCTGCCATCTGCCACACCTGCTATCTGCCACTCCTGCTACCTGTGCCTCCTGCTATCTGCCCCTCCTGCTATATACCACTTCTGCTATCTGCTACTCCTGCTATCTGTCACTACTGCTATGCTACTCCTTCCATCTACCACCCATGTTATTTTCAACTCCAGCTACCAACAACCCATTATAACTGCCGTGAACCCCTGACATATGTATTGAAAAAAGTTAAATTTCATACCACGATTCTTAGGGATGAGCTGGTGTTGAACTGACAACTACTCAGTTCCGAAATAACCTTCATGAAATATATGTTTGCAGATTTAAGACGATTCAGATACCCATTTTATATATACCATAGGAAGTGAGATAAAACAAAGACTTGTAGAACGATTGAAAAGTTTAATAATGATAAGAATATTATTTATTCGTACATTTTACAGAATGAAAAGTTATAAAATTTACAGATAAATCATAATATGTATGAAAAGGAACATTTTGTTACAGGAATTTTTGTAATATGAGTCATCACTGAACAGAGTAGAGATAACTACACAATATCATTAGCTGATAGCAATCATCATTGATCATGAATATCACTTGCTGTGAAACCAAAAGATTCGATTATTTTGTACAATGAGATGCACTTGAGATCTACAGCAAGAAGAAAAAGAGGAAAAAGTGATAATAATAACAAAGAAAAAAAAATCAGTAGGTACAGAAGAAGATGGTTTGGTAGAATTGTAGTGCAGTTTTTTTGTTTTCAAGTGATTTAACATGCTTTTCAATTCAGAATATTATTATATGTATAACATAACATTTCAATATATTCAATGAAGATGACAGCTCATACAATTCAATATGCGTCTTTCCTTCCTCAGAGTATTTGTACAATGAGATGAAATCGAGACCCACACTAAGCAGAAAAAAGATAATAATAGCAATGAGAATTCGTCAATGAGTACAGAACAAAATTAGTTGGTAGAATTGTTTTTTTTTTGTTAAGTGATCATCAACTTGTTTTTCAATTATTTCGCTAATATGAGATGAACAGGTGAACTCATATGATACAAATTCATAAGAAAATCATGATAAATGAAAGTTCGAGAGAAAGTGAAATCACCAATTCGACATTATTATATTTCATATAATTACCTATATGATGATGAGAACACTGAAATAAAATAAAAAATATTTATAATATTATTTTAATTCATCGTCGTTGATTATGGAATTTCTGCTATGTTAACAATTCGTCAATATCCAGGTTTGGTGCCATCAGGTTCAGAAATTTCTGCTCTGTTTACTGATATAATATGTTATGTGAACAAAATATCAGAGTATTCTGAAATAACCGAAATAGATAGAACGAATCTGTTTTGTGCAACTGAATACCTGCTATATGCCGAGCCACGTAGTAGATATCCACAAATCTAGCAATGATAAGTCGGACGAACATTCTAATAATTGACTCATGTAAAATTGTAGTCAAAGCATATAGCAGATATCACATAATCAACAACGATAATCAATAAAAGAGACAGCTTATACAATTCAGTTCATTCTTCCGTACTGATTTAACCATGACCGACAAAAAAAAGAAGAGCATAATATCGTTAATTGAACTTGGATCGTTTCTTGAAACCATATGGTATAGAACTATGATCAGGTAAAAATCTTCGCTTCGTAGAGTTGGGGCGGTATATTTTTGTTTCTTCACGTGTGACAACTTCATGTTCCTTGGTTCTCCTGATATTTCTTGATGTTATGAAGATGGGTTCAGATGGACTCAAAATCGTGTTCTTGATGCTCTCGAAATTCACCAGTTGGGATGCAGCGTATGTTAAAGATAAACCTTTGACTTTGCAGACTACCTCTTCACGCATATTTCGTGTCGACCAGATTTTATAGGCGTAATTTTTAGGGCCTCCGGAAACAAACTCGGTTATATAAGATCCTAGGCCATACCCCTCTAGTTCGTCTGTCATATCACCAATGAATTCTCCTGTTGGTATGTCATCAAATTCTTCTGTTTTCGATACATATATAACTGAGTCTGTATCGTAATACAAGACCCTCTCACCTAGTAGTTCAAGGTAGTTGTACAACTTGAGGCGAGCCTGGGAGGTAACATATGCCGCTATAGCGACGTTAACTGTAGCCAATACATCGTATGATTCATCAGTGTATCGAAAACTAACTATTATTGTATTTTCATTGATGGGTAATACGTTATCAACTTCAATAGAGGGATTAGTCATCATATCAAAGAATTCACTAGGCTCATTCACAATTTTTGTCTTGGACTGGTTCTCTTTTTGACCAAACTTTCCCCAGAATGAGTTTAAAATCAACTTGGCTTGAGAGCGAAGACCAGGATTTTCAAGTATCTCAGCGAATTCCAACTGAACATCTTCGTATCGAGGAATTGTTCGATATATCTATTTTTATCTGCTTCACTTATACAGTTTTTAGGCCAACCCGAAGCCTGCTGTTTGATTTTTATGAATTTATTCATCATTGCAGTGAAGAGCCCTGGTATTTTTGTGGATTTATCATATTGCTCAACACGGTAGCTCCATATCTCCTGTATCTCTTGTAATTTGTATCCTTTTTCTAGAGCTTTCTGCACCTCATCGATCACCCATGTTCCTGTCAGAGCCCTCTCCTCTTCATCATGAGTGCACTCGTCAGTATTCATATTCTGACCACAGGTTCGACACAAAACAAACATCAACTTGTTATTCATTTTCAAAGGTAATACGGGGTGGTAGAGATTTTGTGGTGGAACAATGATACATTTGACGAGCCCATTAGTATTTTTCAGGTCGATGGTGGAGCATTCGTTTCCCACGTACACAATAGGGTGTCCGATGGGAAATTTTCCATATTTACAAGCCCATGGATATAAAGAGCAAACATCGATATACTTTATTTTCTCTCCATCCTTACACTTGTAATACTCAATTGTATTACCAGTTCTACCTCCAAAGAAAGCATCTCTAGCATTGAGTGGAATATTTCTGAGAATAGGGTGATTTGTGCTGAATTTTCTCATTTCATCAGTCAATTGTCTTTTAAAATCGCATTCCCACATTTCAATGACCACGTAGCCAAAGTTGCGTAATCTTTCAGACTTCGCTAGCGTTGACTCATACCTCAAATTCAGAGACTCTGTGGGGCTGTCGGGTAATGGTTCACTTCTCTTATATTTGTAACATTGTGGACATCCATGATATCTACAACCATGAAACTCGAAAACTTGATTGGTATCGGCACAAAAACCATCGACCTTCACGCCGTGTACACGTGCTTCTTGCTCCTTTCCAGCGTGTAAAATATTGATACATCTCTGATGTTCCTCCCACAATAACCATTCGATGGCTACCTTTGATTGTTTATCACGCCATCTGTAGCCATTTTTCGGTATGATGCCAATTGTATCAGTCTGCAGGAAGTTTCTGCGATAAACTGTATTACACGCAGAAGCTATAGTACACGCTTCTGTGAATGGGCATACGTTAGTCGTATCAAGCAGCTGTTGTCTGAATTTCAAACAGGCTTGAGCTAAAATTTCAACATCTGATATGCAATAAGCTACTAAGTCACGTTGCATATCGAATTCATCATCTTTATGAGCTTCATACCATGAAAGAAAAGCATTTCGATCATCCTCTTTCATATTGTCTGGGTCGTAGAAATTGACAGATGGTAGAGGCCCGACATAGCATTGATTTTTTGTGGTGTTGAAAAGGTGGGGAAAGTACCCTTTCTTGAACTGAGCATCAAGGCCGAAAGCTTTAGGAAGTTTCGAAAGAGCCATAGGAAAATAACTTAATGAATCCAGAAATTTCAAATTTCCTACGCCCATCATGATCAACTTAGTTCCACGCATTATCAATTCTGGCCTCAGATCGGTTTTTACCAGAATATAGTTGAGAATAAACTGATGGTCGAATCCTCCTCCGTTATGTGCGAGCACTACAACCTGTTTAAAAAGTTTTCTTTGATTGAGAATAAACTCAGTGAATCGTTCTAGTGGTTCAGATTTCAAGATATGTAGACGAACTCCACATTTTCCACATACTTCGTTATCTGAACTCAGACAAATGTCACAGCATTGTTTGAAAACACATAGATTGGGTACGTGCACTAAAGATCCATCGTCCAATTCTTTCTCCTGTTGTGTTTCTAGATCGTAAAATATAAACAGCGTGTCCTTGAGTTTCGGAGTCTTAGTATCCGGCTGTATATAACACAGATGTCCTTCAGGTGCATGTTTTTGACATATTTTACAATAAACCTCATCACAGACGTGTTGTCGATCGCTTTTGACGGTTTTGAAACACTTTTCGCAACGTCGAATTTTCTCACAGACAGTACTCTTGCCCATTGAATTCAATTTCAGATGATTCTCAAAGCATTTTGGTCCTCTGAATGCTCTCTTACAGTCTTGACATTTGACTTTTATATCGTCTTGAGAACAGGAAGGAGTAGTTTGACACGCAGGACATGATCCACCGCATCTATGAGAGTTCTTATTATTATAAGGGATGTGACAGTTCTCACAATAGTAACCACAACAAAAAGCTGCGGTCAATGAGGTAATAACATTATAGTGGCCATTATGGTGGAGGAGATTGAGATTTTTACTGCTGTTCGATATTCCTTTATAGAGCACGCTACGACCCTTATCTCCATAGCTGTAAACAACAATTTTAAAATCGTCTATCAAACACTTTTGGAATTGCTGTAACTCGGGTATTCCAGCACCCTCTTCAGGAATCGTGATCTTTGCATATGTCATGAGCTGAGAAGTTCGTTGTGTCTGCAACTTTCCAATGTCACGTCGTATTTTACGGTACTCGGGGTCTTTATTTGCTGCAGCGATAGCAACAACAAGTGCTCGGGCTAAGCATAAATTGTCTTTGTTATAAATAGTCACAATTCCTTTTCGCATGGCGCTTTCTTCATCAAAATTGTTATAATTGCGGCCTTTGTGCTTTCCTTTCCCTACCGGCATCCTCACTGTCGTCACACCTAAACAGAATGTGTCTGTATTTAGACCACTTGAATTAGATTGGAAGACACTGGATATCAGATTCCAAATATCCTCGAGAGTTACATCCTCCAGGGTCTGAAAGCGGATCCATCCGTCACCTCTCTTGAAATTTTTTGAACAGAAGGTGAATCCTACTTTATCCTTAGGTAGAAGTCCTTCCGTAGCTTTCACAATAACCTGGTTGACAGCATCCTTCACCCATCCAACAGGATCAGTGTTTTCAGGTACTGGTTTGATGTTGAATTCCAATGTTCTGCCCCGGAGATTGAAACGACGCACGGTCTTTTGGTAGTCCTTGGCAATGACAAACTTCTCCATTGTTCAACAATAATAAATCAAAGGGTTCACGAGAGCTAAAAGATACGTCTGTCCCGTTCAGCTGACTTCAGAAGACTGACGACTCGACTAGTCAGCGTAGTATTTATACCAGTAGACTAGGTGATCGTCGGTGAGGAGGAATCTGAAACAACGTGAAGCCATCTATCGCCACCATTGAACTAGTTACTGAATCAACAATAATTATTATAGTCCAATAGTCCACCAGTTTCTCTCAGTGAAAGTGTGCCGTGATTGACTTCATTAGGAGTAAAGGGCGACATAAATAGGAATTTCCCAATGGACACCTCTTCGATGTTTTTATAGGCTTGAAAAAACAACAATCACCGATAAGAGGCGGAGTTAATTACCTAAGTCACGAAATTTCGAATTTTGAGAAAAAACTGCTTTGTAAAATGTTAGAGTGGAATAAATAACATTATTTATAACTTTATTTTGATTGGGTGACGAGATAAAAATATCAAACATAAAGACCAATTTATTTGAAGATAAATCTCCCATTCAAGTGTTTCATAGTGAGTTTCCGGGAATTCCGTTTCCTCCTTGCTAGAAATAGTTTAGAAATCAAATTTTTGTACTTCAAACTCCCTGTTTGATTTCATTTTGCCGTTTTCTTCATACAGTTGCTTGTGACCATTATTCAGAAGCAATATCATTTTATAGCTGCTCATATCCTCAGTGCTAAATTTGCTCGGCTCCCTCTTGAATGAAAGGCTGATGAGTCTCGTAGTTTGTTTGAAACATTCTGTTTCTTATTGATATACCTCCATTCTCAAATTCAGTCAGTTCTCTACCAATTACCAAATCACCGAATTCACCTCTTCTTCGAAGACCGTTCAGGCGCTCTCAGTTGTCACATCCCAAAGCAGAGCAAGAAACGAACGCTCCCTCACATAACCCAAACGCTCCACCTACGTGACACAAACGCGCCGCTTACTGAACCCAAACGTTCCATCTTGGATTATTTTTTGATAAAACCATTAGACAACATAACTTACACATAACTAAAACAGAATAAAACGTATTGAAAATGACACTGTTGCATATACCTAATTTAAACAATGTCGTTGCGGAATTCGACCGACAACGCTTGACAGGTGATAGCCCCTACGATATCATAATGACCAAGATAGGGCCATGTCTTCAGGTGTCAGGTTTTTTCCAAGATAGAAGGTTTTTTCGAGTTCAAGTATGCCCATTTTTCACAACAGGAGAGGTTGCTGTACCTATTTGTCTACCGATAAAATATAAGGAGATTGTTTCATTATTTTGAAACTTGTTTGTTCAATTTCGTTGACATACTCACCTAGACGTAACTTTCTCCAAAAAGTAGGGAATGTATACAGTGCGCTCGGTAAATTCAGTGCTATCGTGAAATGGGGTTGCCATTAAAAATACCGATGAGGTAACTTCTACACGAGTTTTCTTGTGTGCATTGACTAACTTCGAAAGAATGACTAAATGAAAATGAAATTCAAGGCTTGGAGCGTTCCTTCAAAAAATCTTTCCTTTGATTTACAACGAATTTATTCACTCTCTCCACAATAGCACTTTATTTAACGATCGCTCTGTATACAAACAATATGTATAATTTATTTTGAATCCAGCTCTCCATGGATATCCTAAAAATTGTATAACATAATGGTGTACCATTTGAATGAATTGTCGCGATTGTCATAATTCGATCAACCTATAAATTCAATTTTCACGTTTTCCAGAAGACTCCTCAGAAATGGCCATGTCAGTTGAAAATGAATTCATTCAATACTTTACGAAAGCACTGTACATTGGAATGATACTCATATTCTTATATTTATATAAAAATCTAAAGAAATGAATATCTACTCGTTCAACGAACAGATAGTAAAGGTATGAAAGTGAGAATTAAAACAATTCATTTCATATTGGTTTTTTATTGACATCTACATATATATGAATCTTACACATATTGATATTTTTTTTACGTAACGCACATAGTATTCATTCGAAAATGAATCGGCCTCCCAACTGCTTCATCGACATTTTCCTAGTGTTTCGCTTCCTTTTTGCAGGAAATAATTTGGATATTATATTCACATATTTATAACTTCTATTTGAATTTATTCTGCAATTTGCTTTATAAAGCTGTTTGTGGCCATTGCTGAGGAGTAATATCATTTTATAGCTGCTCATATCTTCTGAGTTATATTTCATTGGTTTTCTCTTGAAAAGAAGGCTGATGAGTCCTATGGTTTGTTTGAAACGTCTGTTTTTGATGAATATATCCTCATTTTCGAATAGGATCAGTTCTTTACCAACCAACAATTCACCAAATTCACATCCTTTCCGAACACCGTAAACGTCATCATGACCAGGTCCGTCACAACATAAGGTATAAGAATCATTATTCATCTTCATCATAATATGTTTCCCCATCAACATCATGAGATACTTCTACTTCGGATGTTTGAGATATAATGATACATTCAAGAATATTCTTCACGTCTTATATAGTGGACCAGCAACTGAATACAAGTTGATGAATTCACAAAGCGTTCTACTATCGTCATGCAACCGATCCAATACGTTCCTCAAGCCACCCCATACGTAACAGAAAAGTAACGCATACTCATTTCAAGAACTCATAACCTCCAGAAGATAAGAATATCAATATCTACCTCCTCTCCCCACCCTCCATAGATAAACACGGAGTTCTACGAACATAATAGGGATTTCCTCTCGTGCGCTTCATGCGAGATGAAACAAAAACCGCAAATGTGACGCGGCGTGAAAAGGCATGAGTTATCAGTATATCGTGGGAAGGGCTATGATAGAGGCGATAACTACTTCCTGATTATCAATATATGAGATAGGAGAATGAAGGCGATTTTGACATACTGTTATTGACAGCTCCTCAAAACAAATAACAAATGTACTCATCATTATTCATATATAACACGTTGAATGTTAAAAACTTTGAGAAACTCATTGTATGAACACCTTGTATAAGCCCAAGCAGCTGTGGAATTGGTCTGTCTATAATATAAGATTTAGAGTTTCGAAAACTATGATGCCTGTCAGAGTTTAAGATCAGACACAATAGATCTGAAAAGGTCGCGGTGTGGAGGCAGATAGCCCGAAGGCCCCATTCTAAATCTAAATCATTCCAGAGTTTAAGATGATATCAATGAGCAACGACAATGAGTGACGACATTTCATCAAAATTGCAGTTGAATCGATTTTTGAACTACACTTCCTATCAGATGTATATATTTTTTGTGATAGATTGGAATTTCCACACACACATGCACATATATATACTTCAAGTAATATACAATGAAGATAAGAAAATTTCAATAGAAAACTGACCATAAAAATACATAGCTGAAATTCAGATTGAATGAATAGTTATAAACCGATAGATTTTGTGCTACTATTCCAGACTCGCTCGTATAAAGATGATACCGGGAATATAATTGACATATGTTTACGACGTGTTTTTGAAATAAGTACATATATTCAGTACATCTATATAATATACAGTCTAACGATTATTCCCATGATATCAGATGTAATCAAATTCTTCTGATTGACGAGAAATTTCATCCCGTAAATTGAACAAGAACGATAAAAAATCAAAAAGTGCTCCAGATTTAAATAATTTAAATTGTTTGAATTTCGCATGATTGTGCTTTCCGCACGGAAATTTGAACAGAGGTAACGGTAGAATTGCTAAAGGATAGAACTTTGGGGGGAGGAGGGGTCTAACTCCAAATTTGACGTTGATCCCTACATTTTTATTTGTGCCATTCGATCACCCCCTCTCTGCCACGGATCTTTTTTTTGGTGTCATAATACTTCGTGAACATTTCAATTTGTATGCGAAAAGGAATATTTCTCATCCCTAATGTTCATTGTGTTTGTTTTACCGCAATTTTACTGATAATTCAAACGGCTTTTAGAATTCGAAAATTAAATAAAAATATTTTGATTTTTATGTACCTATCACTCGAAAGAATTTAGAATTCATTCAATTGTTCAACTTTAGGTCAAGGAGCCACGGGTGCACATTTTTTTTTCTTTGGTAACCTTCCTTTGATTTGTTATTCAAAATCTCCAATTGCTAATGAGTAATACAAATATTTTGCTATATCACCAACATCGAACTAGAATTCATTAGAACCGATGAATTAAACACTAAATAGAAATAAGTCACAATGAGACCGACAAACTTCGTTTTCAGATGCCTTCCATTAAAAAGAAAAGTCTATATCCAACGTCTGTGCAAATATTTACCCCCGTCTGAGATAGGTACCTAATTGTTGAAAAATATTTCGATGTGTTGTAGAGTATTCTCATTATGAGATTATGGCACCTGGGCAATCAACGGTATCACCATACCCGATAGGAACTGATATTTATTTATTGGACCTATAATCTTAGGAATCTGAGAACGAGGGTTGTCTATTCTGACTCACCCTGTAGATACCAATCGTGAGAGGCGGTATGCAGGACGTCTCTGAAATTCATGTACAAAAATAATATAACGGAATCTCATAGCAAAAATAGGATGGTTAAACCAAAAACTCACCCTAAAGACGAGGGCAGTGGAGTTGAATTTTTAGAGATTATACTGAATATTTCAATATTTTATTCAAATTTTGTGGGTACATTGTCCATTATGTGCGGCAAAACATATCAAAAAGCATTTTTTCCGACATATAAATAGTGAAGTAGGTACATAGTCGAGTATTTTTGATTCAAAATCGGTAAATTCCATGAGAACGCCACCAACCGTGAAGTATTGAAGTTACATTTTACACTTATTACATCATTATTATAATCTGATCCTCTGGAATTCCCTGTTTTCAAGTTGTTTGAATACAATTTGATGCTATTCACCCCATTTTGAATAATTATTGAAGTTAACATAGACTCCGTCCTAATATTATGACGAACAGTGAACAATAACAGTGTAAATAAAAAGGGTTTTGTAAGTTTTTGAATAAAATCCTCAACATTTTTCTGCAACAAAATTGACTACAACCCCCTGTATAGCTGCTCAATAGTGAGTTTTGCTATTGATTCAATAAGTCTGCTCCAATTATTTTTGTTATTGTGATTTCAGGGATATAATTTTAACAGGTACCTATTACAGATTTCAGGAAACCTAAATATTTGAGAATGAAGAATATTTTTGATCATGTTGATCATAATATTTTGAATCAAAGATATTCCCAGTATGATATATATGATAACCTGATAGGAGGCAGTAGTTTCAGTTGGTTTCGAAACAAAACAAATGTGTAGAGCTATTTTTTTTTTATTATTATGTTACTAGTAACAAGAAGTGACACTTTTCAGGAAGTTTCACACTGTTACCCGTATAATTACTAAAGATATATGGGTATATATTATATTTCATACCAGAATGATGGAATTTGAATGCTTATATGAATTTCAATTCGCTATTTCATCCAAAGTTATTATCAACGATGGAACCTGAACGTGATTCATGATATTATGATCCGTACCAATGAATAGTCCTCTGTAGTATATTGAGGAATATATGAAGAAAAAAATTCTCAGTATGATACATATGACCATCTGATAGGAGGAAGTAGATTTTGTTGATTTCGAAACAAAAACAAATTGGTAAATTACTGGAGGGTCAGAAGAATATCCTACCACCATCAGTCATGATAAGCTATTTTTGATTGTGTTACTATAGTAACAAAAAGTTAGACATTTCAAAGTTCCGTTCAGTTTGGAAGTTTCACACTTATAAATGAGATATTTACCTGTATAAAATGATGGAAATTTCAACGCTTATATGAATTTTAATTCGCTATTCCATCCGAAATTATCATCAACGATGGACCCTGAACGTGATCAATGATATTATGTTCCGTACCAAGAAATCCTCTGTGAAATAATGGGAAATATAAAAGATGTTTCATTACCGGATTCACAGAAAATATTTTCACCAAGTGATCACTGCCAAGGTCATACCGGAAGTAGATATCAATTTCATTATTCCAAATGACTACATTTCAAATTTTTGATTTTTCGAATATCTATCCAATTTCCCTATACCTACCTATTCAATTCAATATTATCTGTGGAATTATAATCATTTTCGTAATAGGGAGGTTTGATATGATTCGAAGCAGAATTCAAATCCCTTCGAGACGATATGAAATAAAAACACGACTAGGTTCTTTGAAAAAAGAAAAGAAGGGGTTCAATCAAATATGTGCTGATCAGTTATGGGAAGAAATTTTTGAACACCATGCATGATATACCAATAAACTGTTAAAGTATCCGACCTAAACTTGAATAATCCTGTATAAGTGCATTCCATTCAAGCTCATTATTTTATATACGAGATAATTGGTGATTTTTATAGGCTGCGGATTTGAAGCACATCATTGAAAATATCGTTTTTTCCTTGAAATTGGTTTACTTTTCAACAATCTCTTACTCGAAATTGGATGAAGTTTCCATAATGATGAGATCTATATACATTTGGAAATAATGAATCTGGTACGTCCGGTATAACCGGCACGGATCATTTGCTAAAAAACCTTTTTATGAAACCGGTATCACTTCGAACATCCATATACTGAATTTCAGAATATTATTTGCAAAAGTTTCTGAGAAACAGGAGAGATGAAGCATTTTCTGAATAACCCTTGCAAGTTATTCTATCGCCGAATGCGCTATCCGAAAGGAATATAATCATAACTATATTACCTTTTCGTATTCAAATAACTAAATATTGATACAGAATGAAGAACATAGTATTTATTGTATTCTTACCTAAGAGAATGATAATTTCTTGCTCGTATAACACTGTAGCCCTCTCACCAGAACACCTTCAAATCAAATGAAAGGTATCTCGAACTCTAAATACAATGAAAATCGACCACATAAGCCGGGATTGGCCATGGGTTAGCCGATTCCAAATCTCCCACAATTTCTCCCCGCGCAAAGGTAGCAACCATAAAGATCACAGTAAGAATGAAACAGTTTAGCCCACCCGGAATTCTTCTATATTTGCCGAGTTCGACTTTCTCTATATTATATGTGGAAATTGGAAACTAATGATACTATAAGTATATCTACTATTTCGAAAGCATATTATTATTTAATTAATCAAAACCTCCATATCTCGGGTATATCAACTCTGTACATATTGCTTCAAGCGTTATGTATATAAGTATGTTAAATAGGGTAGTTTATTCAAGTAGATACTCTTTTTGACAATATGCTGAGTCGAAAATTAAGGCAAATTATATATTTCCTTCAATGAACTCGATTTAAAGATAACTACTGAAGGATATATCATTAACATTCTATATAACATGAATCTGAAGTCCCATGAGAAACTTGGTTTCTGTTTTCGTATTTTTGATACCCTTGGCTGGGAACTTAAAAATTCGAAAAATATAGGCTTACAATATCTTCTCAGGATGTCCATCAATCTATAAAAAGATTTCAGAGTCAGGTGGCTCATTATCACGAAATGATCCTGATTTGCACTTTTTTATGGTCCTTCTATATACAGGGTGTTCAATATATATTTTCAAAATTCGAGGGTTGATTCCATACCAAAAGAAAGTATAAGAATAGTTGTGAACTTTTCGTCTACAAAGACTTGTTTAGTTATCGATATACTGGGTATCAATGTTTCCGAAAACGAGGCGTAATCAATTTCTGAAGTAACTCTCCAGTATTTCTTTTGTTACTTCCGCTAATAAGGTTAGAATTTGTTCGAATTATCCTGTAGTATGCAATGGGAATGATGAGCTGAGAATAATATACAAAAAAAAATGTCAGTCTGTTATTTTAAACTGAATTTTTGTTTTTTAGGGAAAAACAATTTTTCATGTCCGCCCTTGACTCAAGTGTACAAAGCAAAGGAGAAATAGAGAAAGTCTTTACTATACAGAGCCCTACATTGAGCTCATAAAAATACCTAGTATATCAGCTAGTATGGAAGAGAAGAGTATTATATTAGAGCATTGAAACTATTTTCTCGATGTCCAACCTGTGCCTGACAACATAAAGCAATTCTGATATATATCACATGATCGATATATGGCGAAACATTAAAAACAAAAACATAATCTGAAGAGGGAACAAAACGGCTTGAATTGCAAGATCTAGAGAAAATTCAACTGAAAGTGATGCTTAGATTCTGATAACATACTCATAAATGTGAAGTTTCCGGCAATAATCAGAGAACATTCAAAATACCTACTTTTTCAAATGTTTCCTTCATGATCTCTTTAAAATAGCTGCTATTCTTCATTCTGAATATGTCGACTCATTAGAAATCTTGTATTTCCATACTTATGAAAGAACTTATCCATTCATCCTTTGAGAATAGCTTCGAATTGGAAAATTTGTATTCGCCACATATAGGAAAGCCGAGTATAAAACCCTATTTATCTCCATTATCATTTGTTTACTTAGTGTATTGAGTGTTGATATTTCACTAAGTACTCAGTATTCCGAAAATACGAGTCTTCCTATGAGTTTTTGAATTAAATATCAACCACAACCGTTTTTTCAATTCATTGACCACTGCATAAAATCATTTATTCTCTCGAAAATACGTATTTTTCTAATAAGTTGAATCTCTATCTCATCTTCGAAAGCAATTTCACTGAATATCTTCATATTGTTGAAATAAATCATCAACTTGTTGGCCATTGTGAGGAGCCAGCATTGTGTCATAGCTCGCTTTTTTTTCTTGATTCACTATTTTCTTTCAGATCCCGATATTGTTTCCTCTTCTGCCGCTGACAAGCAACATATTTTAGCTCTATGACAGTTGAGTAGAATTTTCGAATTGTTCAAAAGTTTGTCTATTCCCTTGTTATCGAAAGTAATTATAGTGACATGAAGAGTTGTATCTATTGTTTAACGCATTTGTGAAAATGAGGCTTTTTGAATTGAAATATCACTCATTTTTGACGGGCGTTTAACTCGTTCGAGAAAGGTAGAGGTATAACGTCATTTTTTGCATAAAAACTGTGTCACTTTCCTTCACCTCGTGTACCTCACACCATCTTGCACTGTATTTGCGTATGTGATTGAAAAGTACATTTCACACCAGTGTTGTTTATCTCCACCCATAAAAAAAAAGACTCAACATATACATATATGTGGTTATATGTAGCAAGGAATTCTGAAAGTAACTTATGTTATTTTGAATGGCTCTTTCACTTTTTCTTCATGAAATGTTTTATGAATTCTAAATCAATTTTTCATTGAAAATTATTTTGGTGGACAGAAGTAAGTATCCAATGCTGTCGTTACCTACTGCTGGAGTTCGATGTAATGATTCTGAAACAAAATATGTGTATTCTGGTTCACCACTCCGTTTTAGTCATTTGAAAATTTGAATTCTCAAATATTGATGTTACTATCGCAAAAATCAGACGAAAGAGCTTATGAGTAACTGAAGCTGTCGTGTGTCTATGCTATATCGGCGTATATTTGTTCATGTTGTAGAATTCGGGGTTCAAGGATTACAAGCTATAGGATTTCATGGTCAAGAATCTTTATTTCACAAAGTGGCTTCAACCTAAACTCTACATTGACCCCTCTTTATATTAACAGTTTTTATCTCTAGAAACGAAAGGATGTGCCGACTGGGGCTGGCGAGTTCGTCTGACTGGTATTACTGGTGATAGAAGTATAGCAGAGATTTCTGAGGAACATTGTCCGAGGAAGTATGTATAGAAAGGTGAAAGGTAGCCGACTTGTTAGTGTTAGTTATAGTGTGGCATCACCTACCAGACGAATGGCTATTCTCTGCATGGAATCTGAGAACATCAGCAGACATACGTCTGGGTGTCGAACCCCATACATGAGAACAGTGTTCTAGAACCGGCCGTATTTGTGCTTTGTCAATCATGAGAAGCTGTTGAGGTGTTCGCACGGAACAAAAATGCAAGTTTCTGTGATGCAGCTCTCGCAATGGATCGGAAGTGATTTTCCCATGTGGAGGATTGCTGATGGTAATACCGAGCAAAGATATAGTGGAGTTGGTGGGTATTTCGTTATGATTGAATCCAAAGGAAGGTTTCATGACGAAATTGAACAAAAAAAAAAGAAAATGTTTTTCCTTCTCATTGACCATGGGGCACCAATAGTATTGTGTCCTTCTTCAATGAAAAACATACGCGTGGTACGAATCAAAACGAAAGTTACTGGAGACGACTCATGAAAACTTCCAGAACAAGGAGTAGCCTCGGGAGTAGTCAATATAGAGTGTCCACGACACGTCATGAAGTCGGTGAAATATCTACCTGTAGGTAACTTTATTATTGAAGTAATTATAAACATTTTTGTGGATTCTTAATAGTGTCAGATAAGAAGAGTGAGCGTGAGCAGGAATGCCAGATGGCAGGAGTGATAGATAGCAGATACGGCAGGCAGCAGTAGTTGAGAGTAGCAGGTGTGAAAGGTTGCAGGTGTGGTAGGTAGCAGGAGTGGTAAGTAGCAGGAGTGGCAGATAGCAGGGTTTCGTAGGTAGCAGGAGTGACAGATGGCAGGTGTCGCAGATAGCAGGAGTGGCAGATAGCAGGGTTTCGTAGGTAGCAGGAGTGACAGATGGCAGGTGTCGCAGATAGCAGGAGTGGCAGATAGCAGGAGTGACAGATGGCAGGTGTGGCAGATAGCAGGAGTGGCAGATAGCAGGAGTGGCAGATAGCAAGAGTGGCAGATAGCAGGGTTTCGTAGGTAGCAGGAGTGACAGATGGAAGGTGTGGCGGATGGCAGGAATGGAAGAGAAGGGGTGGGGAGAGAAGGGGTCAGGTAGCAGGAGTGGATGAACCGATAGGTGGAAGAAACGGCAGAAAGAGAGAGAGAGAGAGAGAGAATAAGTGGACAGAGAGACGGAGATAGATACACCATCATGCGACAGAGAGAGCGTTACAGTGTATGTCTCTTCGTCAGTGTTCTAATTTCCTATCGTCATTTTCCTCACCGCTATGAAATATTGTGGGTTTAGTGCGCGCCTACCCAAACTGCTCGAATCAGATGAAATCGAGGTAAAGACGTCAGTCTACGTCAGTCGATCAACCAGGTTACATCGTTATGTGCAGTGGTATTCTCCAAATATTCTCTTTGTTGTCTTCTGAATACCTCTTCCACAGTTGGTATCGATAGAATTAGGACACGTATAGAGTGATTTCGATAGAGGACTATAAAATGTGAGAAAGAGGGGTATGTGTGTTTGTGTGTGTGTGTGTGTGTTTGTGTGGCGATGTTTTTTTTTTTTGTTTCGGAACAGAGAAAGGGAGAATGATGATTTGAAAAATAGTTGGATCCACATTCAACACAATGAAGGAATATGTAGAGAGATATAAGGAAATAGAGGAGTTAGAAGGAGGGAGAGAGGGAGAGAGGGAGAGAGAGAGAGAGAGAGGAGAGACAGAGAGAGAGAGAGAGAGAGAGAGAGGGAGAGAGAGGGGAAGAGTGTGAGGGATCCAATTATATCGGTATACGTAGTAGACCACACCTACAGGCCAATGCAGTCAACTTTTTTATACACCACAAAACATACATCACATCCAGGATGGCACCTTATATCACGTCGTGAATGCCAAACAAACTCAACTATACGCCTCCTGTAATATCTCTCACTCACCACCCACTCCAGCATCAATCACTTCGCGAAACCCACTATACATCATCACTTTGGAAGGTACATCCCCCACGTCAAGCCATCAGACAATCAAACAGGCAATGTAAACATTTGTACCCACCCTCGTCCAATAGATTTATACACCACAAAACATACCTCACATCCATGATGGCACCTAATATCACCTCATAAATACCTAACATATCAACTATACGCCTCCCAAAGCCTGTAATATCTCTCCCTCACCACCCACTCCAGCATCAATCACTTTACGAAATCCCCCATACATCATCACCACCACGTCGAGTCATCAGACATTCCAACAGCCAATGTAAAAATTAGACCCACCCTCGGCCAATCCAGTCCAAGCAAGGCCCCAACCATCAATCACCTTGAAAGGTAAACCTCCACGTCGGCCATAAGACAGCACCCACTCCAGCATCAATCACTTCATGAAATCCCCCATACATCATCATCACCACGTCGAGTCATCAGACATTCCAACAGCCAATGTAAACATTAGATCCACCCTCGTCCAATCCAGTCCAAGCAAGGCCCCAGCCATCAATCACCTTGAAAGGTAAACCCCCACGTCGGCCATAAGACAATCCCAACAGCCAATTGGAACAATGACCCCACCCACGACCAATCAGGGCCAAGCCCCGCCCCACTACCCCCTCTATAACCCCACCCCCTGCTAGACTCCACCCCACATCCCCAACTGACGCCCCGCCTAGGCCACGCCCCACCTTGTCTGTCAAACCCATCCCAATACCTACTCTCTACATTCCATCGAAAGTTTTGAAAATAGTAAGAGGACAAAGCATATAGACATCAAAGCTCATTTCATAAAAGATACTGTAGCTAAGGGACTGATAAAAATGATGTATGTTCCTTCAAACGAAAATGTGGCTGATATTTTTACAAAATCACTCTGTAAAGATAAATTTGAATTTTTCAGAAACATGTTGAATGTGAAGGCATACTAATTATGTGATTCATTTTTATTATTCAATTTGCAATTCAAACATTCTGTGAATTATTTGAATTGAGTAGGGGTGTTGAATATGTTTATGTTGATTTTGATAGAATGCCCTGTATTAAGTATCATGTATGTACTAATGACATGAATGAAATATAGTTGACAGACGTTTAGAAAAAAGGTCATTCTCATTATTTTTTATAATAGAATTTTCTCAATAAAACCAAGAATATGCACTTCCCAAAGAGGTCTTAGAAGGATACTGGAAGTATTGTTTTTTTTTCTTTTGTGTCCTTTCTTTGTTTGCCCCACCACAACGTCTCATGCTTACGTCACAATACGATGAATTCTGATTTTTTTTCGATTTTGTTCTTCTTGTTCGCAATTGGCATTCGCGTTTGCAGCGTGTCACGCTTACATCACGCTGCTAACGAACAGAAAGGAATTTGGTGAAGTTTATTGTGTTAGAAGACTTATTTAGTTTGTAATAATGACCATCAGATGCAAGATGTGTTGTTCGGTGCCCCAGTGTAATCAATATATAAAAGTACGAATTTATCAATACACAGCTTCTCCGCAGTTGCAAAATTATGCATTGTGGAGAACATTTCAAGAATTGGGAAACCTATTTCCAATTATATGTGTGTAGTAAGCACTACTCAGAAACCGATTAAGAAGGTAATTTCATATCAAGAAAATATCTTTATGTTCAATCTATTTTTAATGCATTTATTCATTCAAGGGAAATGGAATCCTAATGCAAAAGTTCATTTTGACAAAAGGCTTCAGGAAATTACCTCGAAAACGGTTTTTTTACAGCGATTTAATGTGCGCAAGACGCGTTGAAAATGTTTTGTTGTGTCCATGAAAAGGCTTTAAAAAGAACTAGGGAGAAGGTAGTTTTGTGACATATCAAGGAAATCTCGATAATTGCCGCCTGCGGCGGACATTGGCTGTTCTATAATATTTCTATTCATGTGTGAACAGAACATCGCAGTGGAGGTTCAATGTCTCGAAATCTCGTACTTTTAACATCTCTGAGATGTTTTTGTGCTCGCTGGGTATCAGTAACGTAGTTGAAGAATTTAGAGTACTTCGATCAAAGTTTCAAGTAATCAAAGATGCGATTGAGAGTAATTTTACTTCAAAAACTGACAGAAGAGAATTCTATAACTTATATAACTTGGCATTTTCACTAGAAAAGAGAATAACGAACCAAATTGATCAATTGAACCCTATTTCAAATAACGATAGAACCAGAACTAAACGCGGACTAATAGATGAATTAGGATCAATAATCAAATCAATAACAGGCAATTTAGACCAAAGTGATGCAGAAAAATTTGACAAAGCAATTGAGGCATTATCTGACAATCAAATGGAAATCAAAACGTTAGTTGATGAACAGATTACACTTTTGCAAAAATCAATTAATATATTCGAAAATGATACTCAAATTTTGGTTGATAATCAGAAAACTTTACAAACCAAGATCATACAGATACAAAAAGTCTTGAATGACACAAAGATTCAATATACAAATTCTTACAATCACTTTCTATTCCATACCTTGGTATCACAAATTATTATGGCTTTTCAGGAAATGTACGATATACTCGAGAAAATTGAAATTGCCATAACGTTTTCAAAATTGAACACATTCCATAACTCAATGGTAGAACCAATCGAACTTTTGAATGAAATTATTTCTGATCAACCCTGTTCCAGAATTAAATAGATTTCCTTTCGAGCCAACTATAGAAAATATTCTCATTTATGAGAGAGTGATAGAAATCAAGTGCTATTCAAAAGGCAATCAAATTATTTTCATTATAGGAGTCCCAATTGTTGAGAATGAAAATTACAATTATTTCCACCTCTATCCATTACCTACTTTCCATAATAAGATGTATCAAACTATTATACCCCAATCGAAGTTCCTCATCCTAAATGAGCAAAATTACATGTTCTTCGATCAAAAATGTCAAGAAGTCTCAGCTGAACAATTTTTATGCCACGAATCAAGCCCTGTCAAGATAAAAGAAGATGCCGCATGCGAAATTCAGATGCTGAAATACTCAAACAACATCACTAGCTGCCAACCGATCCCTGTTGACATAAAGTCAATAAAACGCAGAAACTTGAAGATAATAAGTGGATTGTAGTTTCACCAAAAACTACACTGGTCAAGCAAAAGTGTGGATCCCAAACGGACAATATACCTATTAAAGGAACATTTATTTTAGAACTTAATTCACAGTGTGTTCTAGATATTGAGGACATTCATATCAGAAACTATCAAAACTCGCGTAGTGTCTACAAGAACATTGAACTACCAAAAATAGACATAAATCTTCCAGTGATCAAGAATACTCTTGAAGAATTTCATCCCCTGAAATTAGACAGCATTAGCCTCGACGAAGTAAAACACATTGCCGCATCCTTGGACCATCAGCACCAAAGAATCAGAAATATGTCAAAAGAGAAAATCCATTTTGGCATAAGTGTTTGGACCATAGTCATCTACCTCCTCATGGCCATCGCAGTAGCAGCGGTCGCATACTTCTACTATCGAAGATTCATCCAATCCAGAACGCAGTATATACAGGGTGATGCCGACCAGTCAGACAGCACCCTAGCAAGGAAACCTGTTGTCAACCCCCAGATTTCACTTTAAGGGCGGAGGAGTTATGGGAAGCCACGTGTACCCTCCACCAGCATCAGAGATGCACCCGACTCAGCACATTTGTTTAATAAAACCAGTTGCATTCATTATTTGCCGGCTTTTTCTCAACTGTTCATCTCTTGAATAAAGTTCATCATAGTTACTCGTTGTTTTTTAAAAATTCGCTTTCCGCTATCGAATTCAAAATTTGTTAGTTTTATCGACAATATACACACAACACCGAATAAAGCTTCCGCTGATTAGAGTCGTGTGCAGCGATAACCGTCACATTGTTGCCAGACGTTGGAAATTATTATTTATGAGGTCGATAACGCTACAATGTTGTCAGATGTTCAAAAAATGTAAAACATGACATATGACGTATGACAGATGGTGTTTGCAATATGATGTATGTGGGGAGTGGAAGGATACGAAAACAAGGATATATCATAATGAACTATTTTATTTAAGTAATCCTACTCTACAAAAATGGCATGCCTCTTGAGATGATAGCGGTCCATCCCAGTGTGTGGTCGTTGATTGATATATTACGCTTACGCTGGGAAGATGCCCAACCTGTGTTATTTGCGAGTCGATGCCCCGCTCATCCCCTCGTCTATCGTTTAGCCACTGTGAGGTAGCGACTCCACTAGGCACACAGAACATGTCTGAACTAATTGTACAGATTACTACACTTTTGTACAGAATTACAGATCCCATCCCACCGCGTGCTATCGCTCCAGAAATTTTTGTTTATCCTTGTCTTCTACGATGAGACCCGACCCGCCCGACCGGTTTCGATAAAAAATGTTTTCTACGGTCGGTGAATCCCATGGACGTATAATATGGGGAATCCGCAATCCGCAACAATAATAACGGGTTGCGAGTATTGATTTTTCCCTCGGTTCCTTGCGGAAGAGAGAAGAACATATTATGATCTCTCACTCAGTTGGGTTCCTACTCCGTGGCGTTTTTTTAAATTCCCTTGTGAATAACTTGTCATACTTTGCCTGGACCAACATATATGTATATCTGGAAAAACATCTCACGCCTTTTTCGTTGATTATTTTTTTCACTCAATTTGTATCCATATTAAAGTTTTTTATTAATAAGACAATACAAAATATTGATAATATAATCAATCTGAATGTGATAATTTCTTAGAGTCTCATCAGTAGATAGAAAATAAATAGTCAGATATCTTTGAATCTTTGATTGTTAACGGTTCACTATGAAAATGAAATAAAATACATCATCTATAATAGGCATAATATACAGAGTGAGTCATAACTATTGGAACATATATATAGAATTCATTTATTTATTGGATTATACAAGAGTTGAAGCTGCAAGATTATGAACCAATTTTTACAGTATCTAGTAAAAGTATCAGTAGAAATATGAATTCTTTTTTGGTATATTTGGAGAGATAAAAACAAAATCAACAGAAAACAGCTACATTTCCAGTCTATATATATGCCACGATATATAATCATGAAATCGGCGTAGATATTTTGTGCTACCAGTAACTTTTTCTGAGTAGAATCGATTTTGTCGATCCAGAACAACGGAGTACAGACTACGGAACGCTCAGAATCTCCGCCCTAACAACACAGGGATGTTCTATTAGGTACGTACCCTTTTTGTCACACGGTACAAGGACATATACTTGGGGTATCCAGGGGATGTCCCGCAGTGGTTGTCCAGTGGACATCCGGCCCGGTATATCCATAGGTTATCCTATTCGAGTCCCTGGAATATCTGATATCTATTCACATCAGAGTCATTGACTTTCATCAAAATATTGAGTTGAATTTTTATGAAAATGTTTGGTTTTTTTCCGGTAAATAATAGTAATGTGAATAAAGGAAATTGTCTCAGAACTTCTCAAAAAATGACCATTTTTCGCAAACAGAAATCGTAAATGCATAATGCCCCTCATTTTTAAACATCCAAGAATGATCATAATTACCTATACCCAAATCCTAACGAAGTTGAATTTATTCAGGTTTCTGCAGTTTAGTCCTGTTCAAAAATCTGTTTATTGGTACATAAATCTTCAGAAGGCATATCAGCCAATGGAGTAAGGTGCGTGCCTGATAAGCTAAAGGTACCGGGTTCAAACCCTACTCGACCTACTTTTTTTTTGTCCTTGTATAAAATTAGGGACGTCCCTGGGAAGTCCCTAGGATGTTCTTGTGTTATTAGGGCGACAAACGACGGCTTGGCAGCCCTATCGCCGACAAACGCACCGAGTCGGCCGCCCCACAAAAGACAAAGGAAATTATTGGCACTCCAAGTTTCGGCAATACATAGGTCGGATCATATACCAGTATAAAATACTTTGGATTGATAGCGGTATAGAATTGTCACGCAATGTTCCGCGTTTTTCAAGTGATAAATATCAGTAATATCAGTAATAAAAATTTCAAAAATTGTACATAGCTCTGACAAGAAAATGATTTGCGACAGTGAATTATAGTTTGATTTAGTACTTCGACATAATGTAATGAAATATGAAATTCCACTCAAACAGACCCATTTAGATTCAGTTCTAGGGTAAAATACACTAAGGTGACAACACTGGTCCGGGTTCGTGAATTTCAATCAAATATATGAGCAGCTTATATATTCATATCCGCTGACCAGTTTATTCCACAATCGCCAAAAATGGAAGCATTTATTGTTGAGACAATTTTGTGATTCACTCCAATTCAATTTCTATAAACTTTTTTCATGATCTCACGTCCGTGATGCGCTCGTTAGAAGCACATCCAGTACAACTATTTTTAACAAATTCCAATTTACCGCCATATTAGTTAGAATCGTACTGATTGATCGTGGATTCGATACAAGCGTTCTGGATTATGGATTGTTTAATTGTTCCAAGTCGCACGCCATCTGCATTCCAATAGATTTTCTTAGTAAGTGGCGCACCTGCCAGTCAAATTACGAAGTATTGCTCCGACATCGCTCGACACTATCGCCGCCACTATGTGTGAGATTTCGAACTATGGTACGCCATCTAGTTGTGAGATTATTTTGGACCTCGTTTTGCCCCATAAGGTTGGGCATCTTCCCAGCGTAAGCGTAATATATCAATCAACGGTGTGGTCCAATCGGGACGATTATAATGAACGAAGCATGGCAGTTTGATTTGTAGGTTAGAGTTGCTGCGATATTCTTGAAGAAGTTTGTGCCACACCCTTAATAGCCCATAAGGATCTGCATATTCAATGAGACATTCTACTGGAATGTACTGCAATTCTTGTTCAGTGAATTTTGTCAGAGTCAAAGCGGGAGATTTCATAAATTCCAATAGCACAGCTATTTCAGACTTCGTGATTTTTCGAGCAGAGCCAAAATATTTCAGATGCTACTAGTTTGACGTCGAGTTGTAGACTGATGGAATGAAAAAAACGAGTCACATTGTTCACAACATTGTATTCAAATCAGATAAAACCTCATTTTTACAATAATAAAAATATTCTCTGAGAGCATTACTAGACATACAATCAGAAACATCACAAAATCCAGATATAAGCTCTTCCGCGCCCAAATCAGTCAGGTTATTTCTAATCCAATCAGTTATAATATTCAAAATGTTCTGATAATACATGTCCAATTTGTTTATTAGCGCAACTCGATGTGAAACAACACACGATTCAGACCTCAAAATGTCTGCAACATCCTCTTCCACCAATTTGAATGTAATGTGGTATTTGGTGAGTGACAACATTTTGACATCATCGCAAACGAATTTGGTTATGGTGATATAGTCTCCGCAGGTGGTAACAGCAGGATCAGATTCATCAATGAAACAGTCTTGTTGTACCTCATACAGCGAATCGATGAAGGTGGCCCATTCATATGTGGAGAACGAAATTTTTGCTGGATAAAAGAGTTTCTTTAGGATGATGCTTGGACTAAACTGTCTAGCTAGACTAAGTCCGCACTGAATCATGTAGGTGGACAACTGGAACGATGAAGTCAGCAGGAGGTACGATTCTGCTTTCGCTGCTTGATCAACCATCTCCAAATACGTATCAACGTCACCATAATAATCCATCATTGCCAATAAACTAGTACTACCGTTTTCTAAAAACACATCACAAGACGAATAATCAGAGTTGATACTCATTGCTATCAAACTGATGTGTTGGATCGGGTCGGTCCTCACTATTATACCACCACTGTCGACTCGTCACAACATCCGGTTGATTGGAATGGTTGTTATTTGTCAGCGATCGACGTGAAAGGCCCCTCACATCCATTGAATTTGTGCTAGTTTTTCATATGATTACATCATAACTTGTTGGTGGAATCAATCCAGCTGTTGTGTGTATCATCGAACTATCCTTGCATCAATTCCTGTATCTAAGAAACCCGAAAGCTAACCTAAAATCCCACAACAAATGAAACAATTCATCAATTACGAAAAACTCAAATCTGATCTGCATGATCATGACTGGACAAATTTTCACCATCTAAGCGAACCAAATGAACTACTCAAATATCTTACAACCTTGATTACAAACCTGCAAAAAAAATACAAACAATCAGAAGCTTCAGAGAAATTATAGAAACAGGAAGGAATGGATTACAAGTGGCCTAATAAATTCTATAAATAGAAAAAAAAATTATATCTTCGGCATAAAGAAGATCCGCAAAGTGTAGAAAAGAAAAATGAATACCAAAACTATAAAACTCACGTTAATCGATTGGTGAAAAAGAGGAAAGCCAATTATTATCACAATGAAATAAATAAAAATAAAGATAGCTGTGAGAATATGTGGAAATTGGTGAATAGGTTCACCTCTTCTGAAAAGAAAAAAGAAAAAAAAATAATTCAGTGAATAATACGCTCCTAACTTATACCTATGATATAGCGACTGAGTTCAATAACTTTTTTGCAAGTATTGGAGAATCTCTTGCCGATAAAATTAGAAAACCCTCAACCTCCAAACCTATGAGGAAGCGTTCTCCAAACTCATTTTATCTCATGCAGCTTACTGTAAATGAAACTATCACCTTGATAAAAGATTTGAAAATTAATAAAGCACCCAGTATAGATGGAATAAGAGCTGAACTATTGAAGACTATTGTAGACGACATATCTCCACCTTTAACTTTCTTGATAAATCAAATATTTGATAGTGGAATATGTCCTGACGGTTTCAAGAGGGCAGTCGTTACTCCAGTCTATAAAAAAGGAAATCCTGATAACGTAAATAATTATCGACCGATATCAATCATTACCACGTTTGCTAAAATTTTCGAGAAAGCACTGAAAAACCGACTGATGAAATAAACGACTCACCAGATGAAGTGGGACAGCCAAAAAATTGACTAATTTTGATAAGCTATAACTCGAATATTTCTTGGCCGATGTTGGATTTCCAACCAAAGGAAGAAAGCGTCATCTTTGGGCTATGCGTCATCGGCGTCGGCTTTTAATTTTTGCGATTCGTTCTCTTTGTACAGAGTGTGAATTGAGAGCCGGAAAAATGTCAAATTCTTGACCAATAATTTGGGAAATGTGAGGGACCCTAGAATTATTTTTTAGATGTTGGGTGAATGGTTGGTCCGATACCTCGGGACGTCTTTGAAATTTTTTTGATAAATTGCGTTGCTATGGAAAAATCGCCATTTCATGAAATTCCATTTTTATTTTTGAATGTGGCCATTCTTAGTTGAACACTAACAGCTAACATCTGAACTGCAATAAGGGATATTCCTACTGAAGATAATTAACACCAGTGGCGCGCAAAAAGGGGTTTATGATATTTAGAAACGAAAAATTTGTTTTTATTGAAAAAATTCAACAGTTTTATTGATCGTTACAGTTGAAGAGATGTCATAATCTCAATTAGCATGATGTTGACAAATTCATAGGCGCGCAGAAAAGGGGCTTATGATATTCAGAAAATAAAGAAACGTTTTTATTGAAATAAAAACAACAGATTTATTGACCGTTACAGTAAACAAGTTGCCATACATTTAATTAGCATGATGTTGACGAATTCAGAGGCGTGCGAAGGATGATTCTGTAATCATTGACGTATTAAAGAGGATTCATCATTAGAGGCGATTCAAAAAGTTTGATATGGAAACATTTTTAATGATTTCATCAAGTGTTTTGTTCTCTGTTCGCTTAGTGAAAATTTTCTTGTATCATCATTTATGAATGAAAATTCAGGAACGTGACTCTGGTGTTTCTCGAACCGTACAATTTGATAATTTTTTCAAAAAAAAAAATCAAAAAATCTTCAAATTTTGCCCCCCAAAAAAAATTTCAAGTATTTTTTCTTTATAAATTTTCACGTCATATTTCTGATACCATTTTTTTTAGATAATTATTTTCTTCACATTTTTACTACACGGACCCGGTCATGACACGATCAAGAATTTTTTTACTGGGCGAACAGAGAACAACACTTAGCAAAATTATTTAAAATGTTTCTATACAATGTAACATTTTTTAATCGCCTTGTATGAATGGATTCTCTTATTTAATGGGGAAGACCACTGATTTTTTAAAACGACATTATCGTGAACTCTATACTGAAAAACTACCAGTTAATTAATTTTGAATTTTTTCATTCATGCTAAGACGATGAAAAAAATAAATTAGTATATGTCCATTTCAAAACACACAATTCCTGCGCCATTTGAAATTTCATCAATTCATTGGTGTGACTGGTGCGACGTCTTAATCCCAACACGCCTATTGTCCTTGAACTGACCAATTACACTGCAACACTGCAGAATGACGAGGTATCAGAGAGAGATAGCTACAGTTCGGGACTAATACGTCACGACTCCACCATCATATTTGGCTGTTAGAAATATCGAATGAAATATGCTGATTTCAAAACGATATAGATTCGATTCCCTTCAACTCCAACTCATAATATTGATTGTACATGAAATGTAAATCATGATTCGTCGATTGAAAGAGGTTTGCACGGATTTCTTCGCTCAGTGGTCTTCCCCATTATGAAACTGGAATTTTGATCTGTCTACGATTACAGAATCACCTTCTGCACGCCTCTGAATTTGATAAAATCATGCTAATTGAGATTATGACATCTCTTCAACTGTAACGATCAATAAAACTGTTGAATTTTTCCAATAAAAACAAATTTTTCGTTTCTTAATATCATAAACCCCTTTTTGCGCGCCACTGGTGTTGATTATCTTCAGTAGGAATATCCCTTATTGCAGTTCAGATGTTAGCTGTTAGTGTTCAACTAAGAATGGCCACATTTAAAAATAAAAATGGAATTTCATAGAATGGCGATTTTTCCATAGCAACGCAATTTATCAAAAAAATTTCAAAGACGTCCCGAGGTATCGGACCAACCATTCACCCAACATCTAAAAAATAATTCTAGGGTCCCTCACATTTCCCAAATTATTGGTCAAAAATTTGAAATTTTTCCGGCTCTTAATTCACACTCTGTACAAAGAGAACGAATCGCAAAAATGAAAACCCGACGCCAATGACGCATAGCACAAGGATGACGCTTCCTACCTTTGGTTGAAAATCCAACATCGGCCAAGAAATGTACGAGTTATAGCTTATCAAAATTAGTCAAATTTTTGGTTGTCCCACTTCATCTGGTAAGTAGTTTTTATTCAAAAATATGATATAATTTCCAAACAACAATTCGGATTCAAAGAAGGTGTATCCACGAATGACGCTATCGCTACGTTAACAAGTTAATTCTATAAACATGTAGACAAAAGTACACCAACTCTATGCGTATTCCTGGACCTCACCAAGGCTTTCGATACAGTAAATATAGCACAAGTATTAGAAGCCTTGGAGGACACAGGAATACGGGGACAATCTTTGAAATTGAAGAGTTACTTAGAAAATAGAGTGCAAGTGGTCAAGGTTGAAAGCAGTATTATTGTCACTATATATGAATAGCTTACTCACACTACCTAGTAGTGGAAGAATGTATACCTTCGCTGACGACACTTCTATTATCTATACAGCTCCATCATGGACCGAACTGAAAGAAAAGGTTGAAAAAGATATATCATCACTGATGAACTGGTTCAACCATATGACTATCAACTTTGAAAATACGTTTTTTATGCCTTTTGCTAGTTATGCATCGTCACTATACCTAGTTTCCAGACATTGTCAATCGATAATCAGGGAGTAGTGATTGCGCTAAAATTTGCAAATAGCATAAAATATTTAGGAGTAACGATTGACCCACACTTGAGATGGAAAGAACATGTAAACGAGGTCACCAAAACATTGAGTCAAATGCTATTAAAATTCAAATACCTAAAGGAAATCCTAGATATTTCTCATCTAAAAACAATTTATTTTTCTATGGTATAGAGTCGCGGCTTCAGTATGCGATTCTTAGTTGGAGCGGCGTATTAACTTCACACGTCAAAAAACTAGATCTCCAAAAAAAAAAAAAAATACTGAAAATAATATACAGGAAACAGTGCACCTACCCCACTATATGTCTATTCCAAGACGCGCAGGTTCTGAATTTGAGGAAACTATATGTATATGTACCACATCATCACCTATATGTACAGTGTGACCCACTTCTAATGGAACCACCCCTGTATCTTACGTAATCGTTGGGTAAGGATCCTGAAATTTTCTGGAGCGAGAGATATACCAAAAATGCACTATATGACCAAGTGGGGTCATCTTCAGTGATATACACTGCTCGCCAACAGCCATTAAACTACCCCAATTTCCGGAAAATGATATTAGGAGTCGAAATTGGTCAAAAATCACTTCAGATTTGGAATCAGGACGCCCAATTCACTAACTATTCAAATTTTTCCTAGAAAATTTTCAATTCGGAAAAATGAAATTTTGTCGCATTTTTCATGGAAGCACCCCCTACCTGAAATATATAAATCCTATATCCACATTATAAATTCCTTTCCACTCATGAAAAAGTAATTCAAAACTTTTCTATTAAATCTACCAATAATCACGGTGAATGAATTGATCGAGACATAAATAACTTTATCATACTATACGTCTGATATTATTATATTTATAAACCTAGTGTACATTTATTCTCTTTATATATCCCCATTATTTTAAGTACATGTTTTTTTTATTGGATATTTTGTTTAGTATTGTTTCTCCCAAACAACCTACATTGAGGTTACATGGGATTTTTAATGTTTATCCACATCTTTGTTACATGATTAACTAGTGTATATATTTATTTCCTTTTTGAATAAACATTATTACTATTATTATTATATTATTATCATTATCGAATCCCAGCCATTTGACAAACACCTTTTTACTCCTCTTCCTTAAAACTCTTTCCACTAGGTAAACATCGGAATTTTCAGTTTTCTGCATTTCTTCATGATAAAAGGCACCTTTGATTGGTGTACCATGCAAATCTTCCAAGATGTATGTATAGTAGGTTTCGTAATACGAACTTTTCTGATTTTAAATAGTTCAGTAGTTCAATTTGGTGTATAATTCTTTTCGAAAACATGTTTGGCTTTGCTTATTCTCACAATGTCACCAACGTCGACTTTTCTGGTTCCAGCAATTTTGATGTGAAATTCATTAACGAGTTGGATTTTTTCTTCAGAATGTAACATGTTGACAACGTAGGATGGATAATGATGTAAGAAAAGATGACACAAGTGCTATGTTCTTGAGAGATGAGTTTACTGTTATAATAATTAAACGATACATAACAGTTCACACTCTTTATTTTATACCATTTTAGTCAGACACCATTTTTACCAGTCATGTCGGTAGCAGAGTTCGTGGAAGAGAGAGCTCTTCCTTTCCGTGGTTCTACATTCTAGTTTACTGCGCATGTGCGCTTACATTAAGGCAGGGTTGCCATACACTGCACTCTCCCTCACTTATTTGTTGTGTACAATACATATTATTAAAATTTCCTAATACAACATGTCTTGCACATTCCTTAACATCAGTAAATTTCAACATAATTGTATGCCCTTTTATCAATAACAATTATTCTACTGTGAGACCTGTACTAAAATAAAATTTTCCACTTTAAATATGCTCTGCTACCTAACTTTTTGCATATTGCAAAAGTATCATATATGGATGGACAATAATAATAATAATTTTCAAAAATCACAAATAATGTATATGGACAATAAGTAATAATAATTTCTGAACATCAAAAATAATATATATATGGACAATATTCACAACACTTTAAAATTTTCCAATTATACATTTACTCTCTCCTTTTTCTACTACCGACATTCTACTGAGTTATGTACTCATTTTATTACAAACTATTTATCAAATTCCTCTAATTCCTTTCCACAAAGAAAATCTGATAATTTTAGAGGTAATTTTGTTTGCCTTTTTTCTCTAACCTTACAACTACTAGACTGACTAATTTTATTTTCACCTGAAACAATTCTTTGGTCAAATGTATCAACTAATTCACAGCTTTCTGAACTAACACTAGGTAAATTGTTAGAATTTATTATTTCTCTGTCATCATCAATTACAGTTTCAACTTTCTCGCTATTATCATTTTGAGATCTAGATGGAAATTCATTTTCTGAAAAATACTCATCAGATGAATTTTCATCTACCTCAGACTTTTCAGACTCGTCATTATCTCTATTTCGCCCAGACGTGCTTGGACTGTCAGCGTTTGTTGAATGATCATGAGATACGTATATAGGATCATATATTTAGAGCCAATTAGCAAATTATCACTATTCATATCCTTCTGTGAATGTTCCCCTAGTTTATCTAGGCTGGTCGATATTATTTGGTTAGCATGGCGTTTCTACACTTTTCCACAAGGAAGTCTACAAATATATGTAACTTTACCAACTTTTCGTTCTATTTCCGCTTTTGTCCAAGACGTTTTTGTTTTATCTCGATAATCTCTCACCATCACTATCTCCCCTTTTTTCAAGATCTTTACCTTTCTCTGAATATTTGTTTTGCTGTCTGTATCATTAATTTCTGATTTCTCATTCAAAATACTCAACCTAGTGCGTACAGAAAAATTATAAACCATTTCTGCAGGAGATTTATTGGTACTTGGATGTATCATAGTGCGGTATGAAATTAAGAATCGAGATATCAAAGTATTTACTGATGTTTCATTATTTTTAGGATCACTGAGAGCTGATTTTATTTTCTGTTTACACGTTTTCACGGAGTTTTCAGCTGGTCCGTTACTTTGCGGATGATAAGGCGGGCTGGTGATATGCCGAATGCCATTCTTTGTTATAAATTCTTTGAATTGTTTTGAGAAAAATGGAGGGCCATTATCACTTATTAAGGTTTTGGGTAAACCCATTCTTGCAAAAATTTCTCGTAACTTGTCTTGCGTTTCATGAGCAGTTGTTCCTTTTACTGGAAATACTTCTAACCATTTTGAGTATGAATCTATTAATACCAAGTAATAATGGTTTTTAATAGGACCAAAAAAATCTACATGAACTCTTTCAAAGACTTTGTTACTTCTGGGCCAGCTTATTGGCTCGTTCTTTTGAGAATGATTTTTATTTTCCAAACATGGTATACAACTTTTTATCAGATTACAAATGTCATCGTCTATTTTGGGCCAATATATACAAGATCTTGCTAAAGTTTTGGTTCTGACAATCCCAAAATGACCTACATGTAATTCATTCAATAAAGATTTTCTTAACACCTTGGGAATGACAATTCTATGTCCCCACATTATAATACCTTCATGTGCTGAAAGTTCATCACGTTTATTGAAATATGGTTTTAAATTTTCTTCAACTACTTTTGGCCAATTATTATTTTCGATAAATTCTAAAACTTTCATCAACTCACTGTCAACCATGGTTTGATTTCTAATTGATTCATTATCAATAGGCCATGAACTTGACTCATTTATGAAATTAATGTATAAACCCTTATCGGTGTACTCCTCTGAATCTGTCTTTATTTTTAGAGGCATTCTTGACATAAAGTCTGCTAAAGGATTATCTACACCCCGTATGTGTTGGATAGTATAGTCAAATTCAGATAAATACATTGCCCAACGTTGCAATCTATTTGCTGCCATTTGAGGCAAACCTTTATTTTCCCCAAATAATGTCACTAATGCTTTATGATCTGTTCTTAATATGAATTTATTTCCTATTAAATACTGATAAAATTTCCCTACACTGTACTTGATAGCTAATGCTTCTTTTTGAATGGTACTGTATTTTTCTTCACTAGGCATAAGCGTTCTTGAAACGCAAGCTATGACCTGTTCCTGATTTTCCTTCAAGTGTGATAATACCCCACTTATGCCTGTATTTGATGCATCTGTTGTTAAATATATTGGTAAATCTGGATCAAAGTGTGATAAGCACATATCTGATGCTATTACCTTCTTTACAGATTGAAAAGCTTTGTCACAATTATTAGTCCACTCAAATTTCACATTTTTTTTTTAATAGATCATAAATAGGTTTCATTAAATCAGCAGAATTTGGTATGAATTTATGATAGTAATTTAATAAACCTGCAAAGCTACGAACTTCATTTATATTTGTTGGTCTTGGGGCATCTACAATGGCTTTTATTTTGCTATCTGATTCTCTTATTCCCTCCTTTGATATTTTATGACCTAAATCTTCTATTTCATTTTCGAAAAATTCGCACTTTTCTTTCTTTACAGTTAATCCTGCATTTTGAAGTTTACCAAATACTTTTTCTAGATTTTCCAAATGTTCTATGTTGTCTTTTCCAGTCACTAGTATGTCATCTAAAAAGTTTACGACTCCGTCCATATCTTGAAATAAACTTTCTACATTTTTCTGGAAAATACTACTAGCAGATTTTATTCCAAATGCTAATCTGTTTACTTTGAATAAACCTCTATGAGTATTCCATGTTAAAAGCTTACTAGTTTCCTTATTTACTGGAAATTGGTTATACGCCTTCACTAAATCAATTTTAGAAAAATGGACTCCTTTGTTCAACTTTGCATGAATTTCTTCTATTCTTGGTAAAGGGTATTTAAAATCTTCTAAGTGTTTATTCAAGGTAGTTTTATAATCCCCACAAATTCTAAGTTGACCCCCTTCTTTCAAAATTGGTACAAGTGGAGTTGCCCATTCACTACTTTCTATAGGTGATATTATGCCTTGTTCTTCTAATTTATTTAATTCTTGATCAATTTTGTCTACATAAGCTAGAGGAACATTTCTATATTTGCAATAAATAGGGATATAATTTGGTTTGAGTTTCAATGATATATCTGAAAACTTGAATTTCCCAATATTATCCTTGAATATTTCCGAATATTTGCAAATTAATTTATTTACCTCATCTTCCTTATTTACAAAATTTACCATCTCAATCCTCATATCAAATGCCTTGATCCAATCAAGTCCAAGCAAATTTGTACCTCCATTTTGTACTATGAAGATCTTGACAAGGAAAGTCCTTGGTATGCTACGTCTACCATCAAATACCCTCGAGGAGTAAAGATACTTCCATCATAACCTCTCAATGATATCGCTTCGTGTTGAATCCTGCAATTTGAAAAATATTTAGCATATGTTGTGTCATTTATTGCACTCACTGCTGAGCCAGTGTCAATTAACATGGAAAAAGGGATATTGTTCAACAAAACATCAATTTTGAATGGATCTTCAACCTCAATTTCATTAATATTCATTACCTGGTTTTCATCTATAGTTGTACAATAAAATAAATTTTCATCATCACACTCATCTTCTTCATGAATATAGTTAATTCTCTGATCATTTTTATAGCATATTTTCGAAAGATGTCCAATTCTTTTACATATGCCACATTTATAATCTTTATAATAACAAGTATCACTCTGGTGGTTTTTATGACCACAATGTTTACAATTTTTATTAAACGATTTACTTGAGGATCTACTATTTTGAAATCTAGATTTATTACTAGTTACATTACCGACCGAATTCTTGTGTCTCAGCTGGTTCTTCGCATCATTCTGTGGTGGCTTGCTGCCACTGGATTGCTTCCAAGGAGCCTCCCTCACCTGGTGCTTATTGCTTCTTGGCGGGACATTTGAAACGTAGTTCAGGCTACTCTTGCTGCTGTCCATATTACTCGTCACAGATTCAACTTGAACCGCTAATTTTACCATTTCTTCCAATGATTTGGTAGTGCTCTCCTCGCTTATTCTGTCCAGAATTCGTCCACTGCACATTCCAGTTACAAATCGATCCTTGATTTTATCTGTCAAATTTTCTCCAAATTCGCAGTTTATCGCGGCACTACGCATCCTAGCGTAGAATTCGTTTATGGATTCTTCTGATGATTGACTTATTTGATAAAACTTCCTTCTTTCACGCCACACATTTATTTGTGCACTGAACTGCGATTTAATTAGGTCACAGAGTTGAAGGAATGTTTTAGATTTGGGCAGGTCTGGAAATGCTAAGTCTCTAAGTAACTTGTACGTGGAAGTCGAAATTGAGCTCAATAATACGGCCACTTTTAGATTTTCTTCCGTTACCTGGTTAGCTGCAAAATGTTGCTCCAGCCTTTCTAGATATATTTGCCAATCATCGGTCTCTGGTGAAAATTCCATGAATTTTGGTGCTGCTTTCGTCGCCATCTTATTTCCTACACGAGGTCGGCGTGGTCACGTTTTATATCTAGTATATGTATTATACAATACTTTTTATATCCTCGTCGCCAGTTGCTATGTTCTTGGGAGATGAGTTTACTGTTATAATAATTAAACGATACGTAACAGTTCACACTCTTTATTTTATACCATTTTAGTCAGACACCATTTTTACCAGTCATGTCGGTAGCAGAGTTCGTGGAAGAGAGAGCTCTTCCTTTCCGTGGTTCTACATTCTAGTTTACTGCGCATGTGCGCTTACATTCAGGCAGGGTTGCCATACACTGCAACAAGGAGTTTATATGATTCATACAGACGGTTTTCTTTCTGGTAGTAGTGGTGGTAGTGTCGCAGTCGAAGATTTTGGAGCTACAATATTGGGGATATCCGTTTCATTTTATATTTCTCATATTATTAGACTTTTATTTTATTTTAGTATTGTATAAACTTTTTTTCATTCCTTTTTTCACACTATACTTTTATTTTATTTTAGTATTGTATAAATTTCATTCTTTATTTTAAAAAAAATGGTATTATATTACCAAACTTTTGAACGCTATTTTACATAATATTATATTATCAGAGTCTTTTACATATTTTTCATTATACTCCGAATATAGAAACAATCAATAGACTTTTCTGTGTATTGTTCCCCCTTGAACCCTCACACACTTGACTGGATGTGTACGAGAAAGAGAGGGAGAGAGAAAAGAGAAGAAGAAGAGAGGAAGAGAGAGTGAGAGAGAGGGAGAGAAAGAGGGGGAAAGTGTTGTAATAGGATGTGAATTGAAGGTATGGACGTGTAAAACAGTTGTAACATGTCTTCTGACGAATACAGACGTACAGTAGAAGAATTTGGTTTGAAGGTTAGACAGCTCAGTGCAGACATTCAATTGTATGAGCAGAAATTTGACCTGTTGGAAGATTTCGAGCAATTGAGCGTATGGAATAGGGTGTTCACAGAACCGAGACGAACAGCTACACCTACATCGAGAAGAAGAAGAATTCAACCAACACAGCTACTAGATGGCGATACTGAAAGCAAGCTTCATTCTATTGACAGCTCTGAGCAACAACGTCTTCTATACAAACATACCGTACAATACAAGGAATGTACCCGTATGTTTTGATGTGAATCGTACACAACAATGTGATTGGAAGATGATGACTAGAATGTATGTCAATGATAACAAACTACCTGTTTATTCAATCGACATGCCACAACATGTTAATGAAAGCAGCATCGACTACAAATTGAAATTATCGTTTTCTGATGGCAGTGATGGCGAAATGGGAGACTGGCAGACACTTGCATTGAAAAAATCCTCCTCAAAATTGGATCAAGATACTGTCAATGTCATTGAAATTTTGTCACTTTGTTGTACACTAATAAGTTCACTTATTTTAATCTCAAATGTTATTGTTGGAAAACTTAGAAATAAGGGATGTGATGAATCAAAACTCTGGAATTATTATATATTTTTTTTATTTTGGCAATAAATTACATAACCAATTATATGAAGTATCGACATTGTGGAGACTGCACTGGAACCTTCCTCCATGGAAATGATTCATGCAGGGTGGAATGGATTGTTGGAACGTTATTGACTGCCACCAAGAATTGTCAAAATCTTCCAAATCAACAATGTGATTGTTCATCTCCAACACTGTACATTTTCGCTGCAAAAACTGAATCTTCTGGTGACCTCTAACGTAGATGATATCCGTCTGTTGCAGGTTATCTTGTAGTATCCGATCCAACTCATTCAAATCCATATAACCACTGGAACATTTCAAACCATGAACATAACGTTCCACATGGTTTGCCATTTTTTATCTTCTTTGCTCAAACTCGAAAACTCTATAGATGGCTTGAATAGATGATGACTCGTCTTTTTGCCAATACGAATAGTCATTTCCTTTGGAATGAATTCACCCTCAATCATGAGCCCTTGAATGTCAACCAGTGCGATCTCCATAGTAACTCAGCTACAAGAGAACCAGACCATTTCGACCACTTTTCCCATGTAAATCTCCATAAGAAAAGTTAAGGTTCATTCTGGTCATTTTTGTCCACTTCAAGGTCATCCGGCTCCGACGGCGAGCAAAGCGAGAGATCCGTTCCAGAGATAAAGGTGCGCATTTCATTACATTTTTCACCCAATAATGGCTATATACAGGGTGTATGAGTTGGCTAATAGTTGGGGAAAAAATATATATATAGAGTGAACCCAAAAGGCGTTATACCTCCTCGACGAGTAGACTACCAGCATATAGGCTACCCGCTAGCTAATGATTCAATCTAATATATAGGGTGTTTGAGTTGAAAGAAATATATACAGGGTGATCCGCAGTAATACTACCCCACTTTGGGGTATCAGAGGGTTGAAGAGGGTGCGGGTACTCTAAGAGAAGAATTTTTAACGGGCACTTCGAAAATAATGGTTCGTTTATATGCAAAGTCTCAAAGTTTATGAGATATCATTTGAAATGTGTGGGGAAACGTTCAGTTAGGTATGTGATGGAAATAATTGATGCTGAGGTCAGATTTCATTAGCCATGAAATATGTCGAACAACTCTTTATCAAAACTCGTTCAATAACATTATATATACAGGGTGTCTGAGTAAGCAATAGCGATAAGAAATAAGGCGACTCATGAGTAGACCACCACACTTCAGATGGGCTTAGCAAACAGATAGCTGACGTATGACGTATGTCAGATAATCGTTGACAGGATCACCGACATGTGACTATGGGGGAGGTACACCAGAGGATTGAAATCAAACACAATGTAGACAATTTTTATAATATATTCAATAATCTATACAAATAGCAGCACATTTCCCCACCACCCTTGAGGTAGTGCCTTGTGGCGCGTTGCTTCTTTTTATAGTGGGAAGCTCTCCGGTAGACCTACTTTGACCACTTGCGGCGATAAATAATTAGGTTAACAATTTTTCTCAGACAGCACGAAGATTTATTCCTAAATTAATAGAAACACTTCATTAATTCGTCTGATGTATGTTTTCGCAGACAGCACGAAGATTTATTCCTAAATCAATAGAAACACTTCATTGATTCGTCTGATGTATTTTTCGCAGACAGCACGAAGATTAATTCCTAAATTAATAGAAACACTTCATTAATTCGTCTGATGGTTCTTTTTTGTTCGATTGCTAACCTAATCATTCATCACACATTTTACATAAAATTAATTAATTAATTATCAATTTCCATACCTTCACCATTGATGGAATAATGGCCCCATGGAAGAGTGTCATACGATCCAGGTATGATGTACCTCTTATCATCTTCGGAGCTAAGGGCGATTTTTTCTTGGCAGATTGAATGAACATGGTGTTTCTTCGCTCTTATTAAATTTTGGGAAACCTTCTTATGTGTGGCTGTTTCTAGGCATTCAACGTAATCCTCGAAATTTATAGTTGTTTCGACAACAGATGATTTCACTCCTTTTGCTTTTTTCGTCACACCGATATTCATAATGATTCCATCTATTTCATCCTCATCATAATCCTCCGCTTGCAACTTTGCCCTCTTCTTCACAATATCATCATCAGTCACCAGCACCTTTATCGAGTATAATTTGGACCGTAGGCCTACATAATCCGTCATTATTCGACTCTTGTTTTCATCGGACATCATTCCCAACACCTTCTTGTTTACCTGAGGAATGCCATGGATATTATCGCTGGGATAGTCTGAAGTGTCGAAGTGGGTGTGGCAATCTCGCTTCATGATTGCATATGGATCTTGATCAATAATCTCATAGATGAGTGAGTCGGTGTCAGTGTAGCAGACGGTACAATCATCACCAAACTCTCCGAGCATATAATCATAATGGAAGCCGTAGATGGTGGTTTTGGCTAGATCGAGAATGGCCTGACCGACGTAGATAGGCTTGTTCAGCCAGATTTCCAATTTTCCTAGTTCGACTGCTACCAAGTTCTTGTTGAAAATGGTGCAGTTCTTGAATTCGGGTTTGGAAATGTAAGCCTCTGCACCATATCTTCCGGCCCACTCCGTCAATAGTCGAACGTTCACCCTCTTCCTAACGGTTTCCATGGTCTTACCGAAAACAGCATTGTTTATAAGTTTGAAGAGATTTTTCTCAAATTCATTTTTTGCCTGTTTACGGAGGTCGGTGTTGAGGTCTATATATGATTTGAGCCATGTAGATTGCCGGAACTTGAGGACGCGATGAATTTTGGTCAGGACCAACCCATGCTCCAGCGCTTGTTTGAGGGCTCGGTAGTGGATGACGTAGCGTGTTTTATGGTTCAGCGTTGCCATCAGCTTGGTGGGTTGGGAAGATCTAGTCGGAGGTTTCATCGTTTTTGGATTGATGTGTTCAGGACAGAATGGTATATCTTTGTGGGGATCATGGAGGTGTTGTGGGTATTCTAGGTCAACCTCCAATATGTATCCTTCTGAAGCATCATCAGCAACGGTTGTAACATCAAGATTAGTGTTGACCCATTCAAATCCTCCATATGGCAATGCCTGAGACATAGCCCACCCATATTGATTGTTCACGTCATAATACATCAGATATGAGTCGGGCTTTGCTGGATCATACGAAGGCATGTATTTATTGTTTGCTTTAGATTTTCGTTTCGAACATATTTGACTGAGACCTCCACGAATTCCTCGTTCAACGAAAATAAACATGTCAGGATCGGTAAGCAGTTCCAACTCTTGCTTTGTATGCTTCAGCATGGCATCCCACGTGAATCCTGGTAGGGTGTAATAGTGTGCAGGATCGAGACCATAAGTATTGTGGCAGCTAGATCGAAACTTCTCGAAAACATCGGCCAACAGCATAATGTCCGTTTTCATGTAGAGGTCAACATATTGACCCAAGTCTTTACAGTCAAATTTCGACCATACCAGCTTGGCGTGAAGGTAGTGTCTACGGGGGCATGGCTTGTCATACAATTTACTGTAAAATGACTTTATTGGAGGAAGCTGAGTTTCATCGAATCTTTCAAATGAGTCGATATAATCGTAGGGCATCACTTCTTTTTTAGTTAACAACTGGAGCTGATCATTGGAAATATTAGAAAATCGCGATTTTAAATTTGGAAATTCCTCCAGATATGATGCCAACATATCTAGAGAAGAGTTCATGAAGCGAAATGAGTCAATGAAACGAAACTGAATGGAAGTATCATCAACATGTTTCGTAAAGGATATATATTTCTCTTTAGTGATTGGTAATAAATCGATTTTGCCCTTCATTTTGGATGCTATATCTTCGATAATAAAATTTGCATCATAACCACTCAAATTGTGAAACACAACTGGCACCACATGGCTGTCCTGGTATCGAACGTTGCAGCTTTCATGCGCAGGACCTCTGTAGTTGTTTTCCGGAATGAGATGCGTATGGTCACGAACTTTCTTATCGGTAGGTCCAAAAGGCTGTTCGCAAATATGGCAATGTTTAGCTCTTTGAAACTCAACTTCCTGCTCAGTAGACATAGTGATGTTATATGGACATAAAAATACCGTAGACATATCCTCGGCCAACTGGTTGAGCTCATCAGCGAACCACGCCATACAGTCCTGCCCTCGGTACGAACGATAAAAGGAGAGGGAATCGTCGTAAGAGCATTTCATAAAGTATCCGACGGCAGCTGGAACGTGGTGCTGAGGCTTCTCCGGATCTCCAGTATTCTCCAAAACAGACTCCAAATCAGCATAAACTATGAATGGGGCCTTCTCCTTGTTTTTATGATTTTTAAATTTCAGAATGTTTTTCCCCTCCTCAGGCATTCGGATTGCAGTCTCATTTATCCTTATGCAATTCTCAACATGTTTATCGAGCTTATCTTGTGACCGGAAGTAATGGAGACAGCGGTCACAGAAGAATTTACGCCCATTTTCTCTGCTCAGCTGAGAAGATAGCAGTCTGGACAGATCCTTCACCCACACATAATGATACTTGGTTGGGGATGTTTCGCAAGCATCTTTCTCATCAAAGTATTGATCTTGGACAAGTAGAAGATTGACGTGTCGGTCTTTCTATCCTTTGTCAAGTATGTGGGCAAAGTCTGCAAGTTTTTGGATTTCTTCTCTAGGATATATACATTGACTGATAACCCATTCTGCTCCTCGAAGCGAGGAATTTGTTTGGCAGTCATAGGAAACTGAATGCCCTTGAGGTTGAGAACTGTAGACGGATGGGGGTATGAAGAAGTTCTATCGACATGGTGGCTAGCAGGAAACAGAGCAGCAGTCACAGCCCACACAAAGCATGCATTATCATCATTTTTAACGTTGATGCAAGCTCCTTTGTGCTTAATCTGCGGTGGCAGCTCAATGTATGATGATCCAAGTTGAGGAGTAAACTTGTTGATGTTCACCCCCAGATTAATTATACTCTTCAGAGCCCATCCGCTGTCGCGCTCTTGGAATTCCTCCAGCTCAGTCAAAATCGGCGCCGTAACCTTCCCATCGAACCATACATTCAGATCAGTATCCTTGTAGATGGGCGAGTTTGAGGTTGTGAAGTACTTGTACTCCCTAAGTACACTATCTCCCTTCACCAACTCAAACTCTCCACAGAAAACCGAATTGACCTTGATTGCAGCATCTTTCTTGAGGGCATTCTGAATGCGCCGGCTGAACAACGCTTTGCAATCGGTCAAAAAAGCAGCAGGATCCTTATGCTTTATGTTTGAGATTACTCCAGTCCGAATCCTGCTATTAAAAGCCGATAGAGAATCTTCCCAGCGAACTCGATGTTTAGCAGTTTCCTTTCTCGATGCAAGTCCGTCCCCCTTCTTCTGAAGTGCTTTCATCTGGTTCCGCAAACTTCTGATATTCCGGAGACAGGCTTCCAGGTGTTGCTTCTCACCGAAAGTCGTTGAATTCTTCAAAGCCCTATTAAGCCGCTTTATCCCCTTCTGGCATTCCCGCAATCCTTCCAGTACGACTTTCTCATCATAATTTGGAGATAGAAGCCCCAAAATGGATGCGATATGCTTCACCAAATCGGTAAACAGCGACATTTTTCGCAACTGGAAAAATAATAACTCTAATTGACACACAAAAAAGTACGTCTGCACTCAAACGCAGTCAGTGATAGAATGCGATAGATTGAAAGATTTTCAGCCAAGTTTGAGCATTCAACCTTCTCAGACGCATGCGCATATCACTCTTTTATTCCGGATCTATCCTTGTCCACGCATGCGCACTCATACACATTGAAACGCATATGCAGATCACAGATTCTTTCTATGATCTCAGTAAAAAAAAAATAGAGTGAACACCCGTTCCCAGGAGGACCACTAAGCTTTTGAGTAAATGATTCAACTCTATAGTCTAGTATATCAAAGAGTAATCTTTCGAATTAGTGTACTCACTCTATTTATCTCTCTAAAAATATTGAATAAACACAAAGAGTTGAAAGAAACAATATCGATAGTGAACATCCTACTCAAGACCCAAGCTAGTGTCAATATCACTTCAGAGTGAAATGCAATAACCGCGAATATTACATAGTCACAAAAGTTGAGAGTTGGGAATATAATAGTACAGAGTAGATTTCACACTATAAACAGTGTCAGATCCACCGGAAAAATGATTAATCACTCTACGTGGCTCCTGTATCGTTCAAATTAACTATGTGTTTGTGTTGTTATCACCCATTCATCATTTTAGATATAAAATATTAGTTGAGTAAACTACTTACTGATGAGATTTCATCCAAGTTAGATTAATTTATGTTTCACATATCACAGTATTTATAGGACTCCGACAGACGTTCAGCGGCGAAATGTAGGCAGTCTCCGCAGCGCCACCTGCATGCAGTGACGCGAATTGACGGATGAGAAGTAGTGTGACCTTATAATATTTTTGATATTTTGAGAAATGACCACTAGACTAATTAATTAATATATCTGTTTCATGAATCGTTCGAAATAATAATTCGAAACGGGAAAATAACTGAGATAGGTATACAGAAATATCTACGTTAGTAAAAATAGTAAAAATGTTACTCGAAGCTAATATCATGATCATTATATCATCGACACTGTAATCATTATCACTTATTTCTTTATCCAGTAGATCATTCAACATCCAACTGTTTTATAGAGTAGTTATTGCTAATATTGTGAGCGCTGTCATCAGCTGTGTACTGTACGAGAACTTTGTAATAATTGTTTTATGATAGAATGCCTCAATAGTGGAGAGCGGATTGCTTTCAATAACAATAGAACGTGGGAAAGTTTTAAAGAGCGAAAATTTCGCTATAATCGACACCAAGCATTGTGTGTGAGAAATGTGGGAAATTCTTGAATAAAACTAACCTATACCACCATATGAGGAATGCCCATAGAGTGGACGCCACCAATTCGAATAACCTAGCTGATTAGCGGATGGCAGTTAATGGATTCAGAAGTCTTCAGATCACACCTATGGAAGTATTCGGAGGTATTCGGAGGTCTTCAGATCACGCCTTCAGATGTCTTCAGATGTCTTCAGAGGTATTCAGAGGTCTTCAGATCACGCCTTCAGAGGTATTCAGATGTCTTCAGAGGTATTCAGATGTCTTCAGAGGTATTCAAGAGTCTTCAGTTGTATATCAGACACCATAGCGTTCACATCATGGAGTCTAAGCCACATTCATCAGAGCAAGCATTAGATAAATATCACTGTGCAGATTATGATAATGCTTATGGACCGAAATATCTTGACGGCAGATGGACACTAGGACAAAAGAATCTACGCTTTGAGGACCAATACATAGGCTTAGATAATGTCGATTTTAAAAGTACTCTGGGTCTTTTGGAATTATTATTTTCCAAGAACCCTCGAAATTACACGCCTCTGGATCACCAGATGTATAAACAGATGCTAGAAATCAGCTCTATTCATAGAGATCAATTAGGGCGATTACGAGGACAAGCTGATAAGGAGAAATTCGATAAAATTATCAGACCAAGCCTAAACGTCCAAAGTCGAGCGTGGAGCCTGAAGCCAGTATTGGAAATGAAGAGTACAATATTTTAGATGAATGGACAGATCCGAATATATTGGTGGATAGACTGAGATATTTAATGGAATCAGATAAGAACAACAACGAGATCGCCTTTATTCTTACTGAACTTGAAAATGTTGGTATAATATCTAAAAATAAATGATGTCAAAATTATCCGTTTTTTATTCAACACCTGGTAGGCGAGTAGACTCACAATGACTACTCAACTTGGCATACAGAAATATATATTTAAAAACCCTGTATAATGACTGGTAGGTAGTGTGATGAAATCATAAACTTTTTTATATCTATTATGGATATCTGAACATTATTGCGCCATTGATGTTACCATTATTTATACATTCACATTTTTCGAATAATTTTTCTGATATAAAATCGGAGCAAAAATCTGAAAATTGATTATGCTTCTTGATGTGCAGTATTAGTTTGTATGCAAATCCACTTCTTCGATGCTCCATCATGGTATAGATAAAATTAAGAGTTTTATGTCTAGTATGTTCGCCTAATGGGTCAAAGTTCATATGAGACATTGACGCAAAAGATGTAGGAAACCCATCAACATAAAGTATATAACACGATATATCCAGATCTTCGTACCACTGATTCATCAAGACATATCTGTCATAACGTTATCATCTTTCACATTCAACTGCCCAATTTTCTTCACAGCTCTATAATCTTGAAAGAATAGTATTTTCTGTCTTTGGTCGACTGACATTTTTACGATGATAATCACTCTAAGAGTCACAAAAATGAAAAACGAGGTAGCGACATTTCTTGCTGACTTGTGTGGGATGTTGAATATTAGGTCTAGGACTAAAAACAGCTCTTTTTTCAGCTTGAACAGCTGTTTTTTGTGTGATTTCGATAGTTCCTTGTATCTCATATCTCATATGGAACGATAAGAGAATCAATAATAATAGGATTATTTCCTTTATTGTCCGTTAATTTTAGTCTATAACTCAGCTGATTTAATCATCATTCTAGGCTTTGAAAGAATATGATTTTCTGTATACGCTAAATATAGAACAACCAAGCAGATAACGGCATCCTGTTTCAACGCTCCAACTTGAACAGCTGTTTGATTTCGGTAGTTTGTTGATTTCGTGAAAAAACGATAAGAGAACCCGTGTATGTCCTCTATACTCACTCGTTAATTGTTGTCTATAGCTCATCTATTGTAAGAGTATCAGATTTTGAAATATTCGGCGGATTCAGTGGCAGATAAAATGCATAACAATGCTTGAATATAATATGCACACACGAAGACTATTTTTCATATAAGCCTCTCAATGAATAGGGTGAATCAGTCAGTAGTCGGACACTTGTCCAATATCCTTTGCCTATGTTTGATAGACAGTCAGGCACATCACTAAATTGGCGCGCTATTATAATTTCAATAGTACCAACTGCTCAATCGAAAAATGTCTAGAATGGCGTGGAAACATTGGTGCTACAGATTTCTCTTCATTTTGAGGTAATATGTTATTTCCAGGCAAACTTGAGACAACTATGTTTCTATTTCAATAGAGTGATCCTTCATCAGGCTATTACTTCAAGGAATGATCTTTGATTCTCGTTTTCGCGATAGACGGTGTTGAAGTTGATCTGTAGGTTTTATTACTGGTTAAAATCGAGAATGATTCATCTAATAGACATCGTCAGGGTGGGAGTTTGAATTTTAAGTTATTCTTTAGTTATTCCTTGAAAGACACTTACCTGAAATGTACGTTGGTCAATCGTTAGCAAATTATACCAATCGGCAACCTGCAGGGCTGCTATAATGTAGCTTGATACAGCGAAACTGAAATAATTTGTAAATAAAAGTGATATTCGTAGAATAAAATTGTAGACCTAAAAGGCCAAAACCCGAAGGATACGGGATGGAATTTATCGTGCAGAGTGAATGAAAGCACTCAAGTATGCTGCATAAGTTAAATCATACGAGCATTCTGTGTGAGTTATATACTACGCGTTTTCTATGACTACAGCAAAACTCTTCAGTTTGCTGATTTTCTCACAATTAATAGTCTGTCATTTCATGAAATTCGATATTGGAACATGGTGTATGTTTATGTGGCAATTTTTGTAGGAAAATAAATTTATATCATACTTAACACCTAAAATTCAAAATGTGACCTATAGCGACATCTTAACTCGAACATAGGTCACTCTGTATATTTTAATTTTTGTGTAGATAGGGATGATACAATATTCTAGAGATTGCTATACTTTACGATAGCGTTTTCTATTATTTATGCATATAGTATCCATACAGGTTGGAGATTGAAAAATTAATAAATATATATAAAATGTGCCAGTTCTGCTCGTTTGCGGTATTTGGCGACTTTAGATGATGAACTATCGCTATTTTTTCTGGTTTTACAATATTATTTATAAAACATATCTAACCGCCAGTTCCGTCTTCATGTTTTTTTCACATGGTTTTGCAAAAACATATCTAACCACCAATTCCGTCTTCAAGTTTATAAAAATAGCGGATGGATGCTGCAAATAGTCATTAGCTGTCCAGAAGAGAACTCTAAATGGGTAAGTACATATTTTGCTTGTGGCTTAGAATAATTGTTCTTTTTTTCACCAAATGATATTAAAAGTGGCTTCTCAATGATAGTTAGAATGAGTTTCTTGCTTTAAGTGATATTTTGAATGAAATTGGTTCTTCAACTTTGTTGAAAACTTTGCGGAAAACGAATTTGGGTAAATTACCTGAGTAGAAAAGAAGATTGAGCTAGCTCGACTGCTAGCTGTAGTATCTTGCTCATTTTTCCTCCCTATAGGGATTTTGAAAAATATGCCTGGCATTTTATGTTGCTCGTTTCTTAGTAGTATTCTAAAAATTTATATTATACATGCTCGAAATATTTCGTCAGTCTTGATGAAGGTAAATGGTTCTTGAAGCTGCTGTAATAGCTGAAAGCGAACCGATCTGAGGTTGTTTTACAAACATACTGAGACCCTATAGCTTTCAAAGTTGTTAAATACTATGTGAAAATAATCTCTGATTGCGAATGAAGTTTGAATTTGCACTTATATTCTGAATATATTCTTACTGACTTATATTCTGAATGTAATACATACCTCAACTTTCTGTCGCATACGCTAAGGAATCTCAAATTGATTAGGATGCAATAAATCGAAGTAATTTTAGGCGAAAAATCAAAGATTTCGAATTTTTCCATTCATTTTGATCCCTCTAAAATTCTGAATCCAGTACATTGGGAAACCAATCATTGAGTGGGTGATAGGATTTTTTAAAATCGACTGAACTTCAACCCACAGTATCTCCAAACATCAATCATTTGGTAGTCATTTTAATTTTCATTACGTTACTAGAATGTGAGGACCGAGTTGATAGAACTGCTGAATTATTCATATCATTTAGCCTTTTTGGTATATTATTTTATAACAACTAATGCTCATTGATTATGAAAATATAATTTGATATTTAGGCTGGAATAATATAGCTGAATCATTTCTAGATCACAGATGAATGTAATGTTTAATATTTCTCTGTGATTGATCCTACATTATATATCAAATTGATAATAGCTTAATAAAATATGCGTGTTATTTTCAGACCACATTGAAGCCGAAATATGGACCATGGTAAGGAGCTGGCTGCCTCCCCACCTACGTGTGAGTATACTATCCTTATGTAATATTTTTAATTCTGGAAGAATAATGCCATTACATCGAAATTTTAGGAATTAGAAATGTTTAGCTCTAACGTAGAATCATGTTTCAATATTGATCTCCTAACTAAATTTAAGTCAAATATGTATGCGTTTACAGAAATGTTATTGTTGGATTAGTCTTCCACGAGTGACGTCGGGTCTGTGTGAAGTATGTAAATTCATTACGTTTACAGAAATGTTATAGTCTGATTATCCTTCCACTAGTAGCTGTGAGATCCGGACGTTTTGATTTTTCACCTTATGGTGTTTCAGTTATTTTTTTGGTTCATACATATCATCTGTTGATTCTTCCTTATTTTTTGTTCGCTTTTCAATAATTTTGATGAAAATATTCGTTGTATTATGTTGATGTGCTGAATATTTATACTTATTTTAAAAACACCTTGTATTTTCTTCAGGGGACCAGGAAAAATGTATTGCTGCAAAGAGATATTTGTGTATAGTACGTAGGGATTATTTGTTCCATATGATGATATGATATCGCATAGTTTCCTAACGTGTTACGTACAATATTCTTCTAATTTCAATGAAAAATCCGCTTGAAGTGGAATAATAACTAGTTCTGTGTGCTGATTATGCTTGAAATGTAGTTGGCAAGTTGACTTCGCCTGTCAAACAATAATTCTAAATAAATCGAATTCATGAAATAGATTTGTTTTGAAACTATCGCTAGTGGAAATGTATGATTCAAGTTCAGATTTCGAGAAAACGGCAACACATACATTCATTTTTTTCATCTATCCATATTTTTATTACGTAACGGGGTTATAAAATATTTCGCTTTACGTAACTAGTTATGTGAAGTCAAAATAAAAAAAAATAACGAATTTGCGCGCTGCGATAATATAAAATTAATAGAGTTTTTCTTTCCAGACCAAGCCGATTGCTATCATGTTTGGGGCTGGAGGTAGTGGGGTGGTGCCCCCTGATATGGCGTATATAGGCTCCGCGGGCCCATACCGTATATGGGCCCACATGGCTCAGACTGGGACGGTGGTGTGGGCCATATGATGAATAAAATTTAAAAAATATTGATGTGTCTTTTCCTTCCTTCCCAGATTTAGCTAGATGTTAGTTTGATCACAGAAACATATACTAAAGCCTGAATCATTGCAAGTAAAAAATTCATTCGTAAGTAACCCTAGTTCTCACATTATGAATCAATGGAGTAGTATGGATCAGACAAAATTTTTTAAAAAATATATAAAATACTCAACTTACCGGTGCTTCTACACTAATACACTTCTTTTTTTCAGTCTGCTGTACGAAATTATCCTTTTATATGTTAGTCGTTTCCTGTTTTTTCATAAATCCAACCACTTCTTAGCCTCAAATCAGCCTTCAGAAATGTGTTTTTCCCCAAACGTCATTGAAAAATAAAGCCAGTAGAGTTTTCCCATATTTTATGTTCGATAACAAATTCGTGTTTTTCTTGAAACCTATAATCATGAAACAGGAAGCTCTTATCATAATGGTAATTCAACTTTATTTTCAGTCTTGAATGTCGACGCGTATGTGAGGTTCCTCTATTGCGCTGTTTTTCTAAAAATCATGTGTATGAATTTGTGCAGTGGTGTTCGCTTTCCCAAAGAATCGTGTATAAAAATAGGGTGAAGCGATTTTTGTTTTATTTAAATTGTTTTTTCACTATTCCCATTCATTATTCGGATTCTCATCGAGGTTATATGAAGAAAAAAGGTAAAAGTGCTTCATGCTTTATATTTTTTCCTATATTGATACCAAGTCATGTAGAACACGTCTTCTATATAGATACAAGTAATCAAAAAGTTGCGTATGAAATCTCGCATCGCGAGTTTTGGCTGAAAGGCCCACCAACTTGAGATACCAATCATTTGCTATGAAATAAATGTGAGCACCTTGCTGATAGAGTGCTAGAGTATCTCTGCGCAGGCTGTTTTTTCAATATTCCCTTAGCCGCTAGCGGCACTAGCCCGTTTTTGGGTTGAGTCAGGCTCAGGAATTGTTAAATAATATTTGGATTTGCATTGAGCGCACTTTGATACAAGATTTCGCGACACCCCGTATTTTGCTATCTAGCGAGTAGTCTGATAACATCTATCAATCTAATATGTTTGCTGGGCTCACCTTAACTGCTATTCAACGCCCTATTATGCTGTCGTTTGTCCTACGTGAGCTGTCATCTATCAAATTTTTTGTTGGTAAAGTGGAATGGAGTGCCCTTTTTTGCAGCTCAAACACCTGATTTTTGTTCAGTGCATTATGGAGCACTCTGTATGTTGTTCCGTGAAGAGCGACATCATATATTTTTATTGCAGTTCAACTCTGTATTATTTTTTCGATCCATGAATTATGAACCGCTCTATATATTTTTTACTATTCAACTCAAACATGATTATTTCAGCCTATGGATTATAAGCTGCCCCGTATATTTTGCAGTTCACTCCGTATTTTTTTTTTGTTCCATGAATTATGAGTCGTCCTGTATATTTTATGGTAGTTCAACTTGAATGCCCCTGTATGGCTTTTATTCCACATAAATGCGCGACGTTATCTCTAGAACGAATCTCTCGCGTTGCTCGCTGACAACGAGAAATTTCATCCACTGAATAAAAAACGAGAAAAATTCAAGTATGCCACAATTCAAATGATTGTCATGTCATGATTGTACCTTCCGCACAGAGGCGTCGCCAGAATTGCTACAGTGCTGAAAAGGGGTATAACCCCCAAATTTTATTTTGATATCTAGATTTTATTTGTGTCATTCGATAGTATACACTATTTAAATATTTGCATTTACTCCAATGCCGCCCAGTATATAGGGAAGTTAGATAATGGATATTTGTCTATGAGTCAAGGCCTATTATTTCTCCAATATTCCTTTACATTCCTCCGAGAGGTCGAGGTGGGGCTTCATACCTATAGTAACCGTCTATAACCTTCAACGTCCCTAAGCCTTATAAGTTTCAATTGAGCGTTATATTATGCTACATGCTAACTGAGCGCCCCGTAGAGACATACGTTATACGTATATTAAACGTAATCTAGCGAGTCATTTGTCATACGTTAATATGTTCTTGCCTCCCTGTATATATAGTTTTATTACTATCCAAAAACCCTGTATAATGATCGAAATCGTCAACTAGCGTCATCTGTCACACTTCTGCTGAGTCCACCTTTAACTTCTTGCCACGAGTGCCCTATATAAGTTTGTATCAAACACCCTGTATATAGAACGGATTCTGAGTACTCTATCATACGTATGTTCGCTGAGTCTACCCGTGAGACGCCCTATTTCTTATCGCTATTGCTTACTCAGACACCCTGTATATATAATGTTATTGAACGAGTTTTGATAAAGAGTTGTTCGACATATTTCATGGCTAATGAAATCTGACCTCAGCATCAATTATTTCCATCACATACCTAACTGAACGTTTCCCCACACATTTCAAATGATATCTCATAAACTTTGAGACTTTGCATATAAACGAACCATTATTTTCGAAGTGCCCGTTAAAAATTCTTCTCTTAGAGTACCCGCACCCTCTTCAACCCTCTGATACCCCAAAGTGGGGTAGTATTACTGCGGATCACCCTGTATATATTTCTTTCAACTCAAACACCCTATATATTAGATTGAATCATTAGCTAGCGGGTAGCCTATATGCTGGTAGTCTACTCGTCGAGGAGGTATAACGCCTTTTGGGTTCACTCTATTTTTTTTTCCCCAACTATTAGCCAACTCATACACCCTGTATATAGCCATTATTGGGTGAAAAATGTAATGAAATGCGCACCGTTATCTCTGGAACGGATCTCTCGCTTTGCTCGCCGTCGCAGCCGGATGACCTTGAAGTGGACAAAAATGACCAGAATGAACCTTAACTTTTCTTATGGAGATTTACATGGGAAAAGTGGTCGAAATGGTCTGGTTCTCTTGTAGCTGAGTTACTCTCAATGACTCTTCGGAGCAAACTGACGTCTGACTGGTGCGACATCAACACCTAGAACTAGGCGATATTTCGAACAATTTCGCTGAGTGGGAGGTGTTCTATGATTTGGTCGTGAACGATGATGCAATAGGCTTTGTTGTGGGGAGGGAAACCTGTCGTCGCTCCAATGTCCAACTTTATGACAACTGTAGACGACTTCAGACCCAGATGGCGCCTCGAGCAATCGATGACAAACATTGGTCGGGTTTTGAATTCATTGAAATTCATTAGAGAGCGTTTTTGTTGACAGTTATGGTAGCTCTTGTTGAACTCTGTAAAGTTAAAATGATCGTCGGCATATTGGTCTCTGGAAAAGTCCAATAGCATTCTTCCTTGCGGATAATAGTCGCTATTCAGAGTCAATCGTATGGATTTGATCTGTTGGCATTATCGAACAAGGTAACGTCTTCATGCCAATCATCGGCTTTTTTTGTTTGGAAAAACTATGACATATCTGGGACTCTCTAATGCAGAACACGTCTTGACCGACCAAATTTCTATTGTGGATCCTTGTGTGAGTGCTGGTAGCTCGTGTAATTCCCATTGAAGAAACGGTATCATCATAGACTCGTCTGCCTTGATACGTTCCAGCCTGCTATGGCTAGATGGCGTGAGTCTTCAGGTGTGTAACACAAGTATCCTCGCACAGTACTCGTTATTCCAGGATATCTGACAGTGTCCAATTATTTATTGCACAATTCATAGGTAAAGGAATCAAAGAGATAGGCTCCAGCATTGTGAGTTAATGTACCAATAACACCTCCGGTCACAACCAATTTACCCTTTATGGTAATGATGCCTTCAAACATGGCCAACCACGAATCTGCTTGATTGACTGTAATATCGATGACATCATTGTTTTCGAATGATTTCACATATGGGCAATAGGTGCGCCACTCCACTTTAGTGATGCTTTCATCGAATCTGGGTTTGCGGAAAACGTCGAACACGGGGGCTGACAACATTGTAGCCTTCGAGTGATTTGAGGAACAGGATATTGGATAATGTCAATGATTTTCTGCTCCTGCTCTTCAAAGACACGGCTGCTTTGGTGTATAGTGTCGAGGGAACTGATGCTGATGATGGTGATGATGTTGGTAGATTGTCTTCTGATTTATAGGAGTAATCAAACACTAGTACTATCTTGCGAGTTTCTTCAACTCCAATCTTATAATGATTTCTTCACCTCTGAAATCCACCTCTCTGAAATCTTGGTCGAGAATCTGGAGTGTAATTTCGGGCAATTCCCGCCTGCTGACTATAGGTAGGTAGATTAGATTTCTGGGAGTCTCGTCTATGGCGTAACCAGGATCGACTGCAACTGCAAACTCGTAGATCGTATGTGATGGTCTGTCGTTGTAGAGGGCTCCGGCAGTAACGTTGCTATCAATGTGAATGGTTCTCACTTTGGTTATGCTGACCGGCAAATCGGAAGTGTGGACGTGTTGTGCATTCAACAATCTATTTGAAAATCCCAAGACTTGAGCTATGCTATCCTTCGGGCGAAAATCGATGGCAAACCTTTGGTCGAAATCTCACACTTCAGTGTATTATTGTTGGGCTTCAACTAGAATATATCATCAACGTCCTTAGCACTCGATGTACCCAATTCTTTGCGTATAAATGTCTCAATGTCCACAATATCGTATGAACCTCCGGGAATATCGATGATCTTTCCCGCCTTGGTCTTATCTTGCAGATAAAATTTCCTTCGTCGATATTTGGTATACTGTTGTATGAATAAAATCCCAACAATGCTAGTCCGTAATCAGAGTCTGGATCGAGTTGAAGTGGTGTCAGAAAGTCTATGGAGAGCGTAGATGTACGACCTTTCAACGTCACAATCAGAGACATGACTGATGCACAATGACTGTGTTACTTGGTTTCATTGAAGAGGAATTCTAGACATAGACGTCCACAATTACTCTGATTGAAATTTTGGTATTGCTCGTTATTTTACATGATTTTCCTGCCGGTACCCAAATATTGAGCAAATTCTCTGGGCGGTTTCAGATTGCCATAACTATCGAAATATAAGACTTCTTTATCATTTTTTATGTGAGCCACCCAATGAGTGCCTGCATGATTGGAGGTATCCAAATCCAATACAGCACACTCGCGATGCCATGGACGGGAAGGTAGAGTGTCCCGCATAAAAACACCACGAAAATACGGTATTTTCAGCTGTTTGGCATACTTCATTGCATCTTTATCGTTCATTGATTCCTTGGGTAGCTTGTCTAGTAGTTTTTTGATTGTTTCTTCAAGCACAGCCTGAATCCTCCCGATGTTTTGCGTAGAAATAGGCCGGAGCCCTGCTTGCCGATAGCTTCTATTGCTCTATCTTTGCGATTGCTCCGGCTCCTCCAGCTAGAGATCCTAGGGCTCCCAAGGCAGCAAAGATTGGTATCAATGGTTATATACCCCTACTGTGTGGAAGAGGTATCATTCTTGGTACTCTGATTCTTTTTTTACCGCCAGCACTCTTGACTGCCATTCTGGCTGCACGGAGTGCCTTCAATGCAGATTTATTCAGACCACTTCCTGATGTTGTACTACCACCACCATCTGTCGTCGTTGAAGACTTTGATAGTACATTTTTCATGAATTTGATGATGTTGGATAGGGATTGCTGTGATACAAGGCCCATGCCAAGTTTTCGTTTGACCTTTATTCCAGTAGTGACAAGCCAAGCAGCAGCCTTCTCTTCGAATTTAGCGTTCTCCGACTTGACCTTTTCCCACGCTCGATTTTCCAACACCCAATCAGCTTTGTGCCTGTCTTCTATCGAGGAATTTTGCGAATAGGCGATATCGTGTTCTCGACACGCGTCGTCCAACGGATTGATACCGGTGTCTCCTCTAGCAAGTCTCTTATCAAGTTTGGTGCCTGGACCACAAAATCTGTAGCCTGGAATGTGTAATTCGATGACGAGTTTATCGATCAGAGAATAAAGCACACCCTCTCCGTGGTAGAGCAACATGAAGACTGACGTGTAGACAGCTCGACTACTACTCTCATCAGATGATGAAGATCGTTCAACAAGAACGGACGTTGCCCATCGCCAATTAAGTCATCCAGTAGTTAACATGGGAAACTGCTTCCGCATTCATTCAGAGCAATCTTCTGCGGACCAAGCGGATGTGGAAAGACCAATGCGATGCTTTCCCTGCTGTTCAATCCAAATGGCGCGAAATTCAAGAACGTTCACGTGTATTCAAAGTCGTTGTACCAACCGAAATATCAATTCATATTGCAATTGCTGCAACAAGTGTTGGATTCACTGAAAGGCGTTGGGTATTCCCCCTTCAAAGAGAATGATGAGGTTATTAGTCCATCAGAAGCGAAGAATCACTCGATATTCATTTTCGATGATGTGTCATGTGACAAGCAGCAGAAAATTCGAGAATATTCCTCAATATGTAGACACAAGCACATTGACGTGTCATACCTATGCCAGACCTATTCCAAGATATCAAAGCAGCTGGTGCGAGACAACAGTAACCTGTTGGTTTTATTTCGACAAAATGAAATGAATCTGAAGCATGTGTTTGCTGAGCAGGTGTCAACAGACATGTCATTCGATCAATTCAAAGCGTTGTGTTGAGAGTGTTGGAATTCCAACCAACATGGCGCAATGGTGAATGCTAAGACTTTCGACATAAACGCTGGCAGATACAGAAATGGTCATTCATCAAGATGACGTTAACCGGGATGCATGATAACGTTGCTGATGCGATACGCAAGAAAAAAAATCAATGAAATATCGAAATTAATCAGACGGAAATATTTAGCTCTGAAATTAGGCAAGTCTGAGGATGATGAAGCGTTACAGAGAATATTCCATTCACTGGCATCACTGGAAACAACCCAGCAAACACAAATACATATCTGATATACAACAACACATATTTCTGTTCTCATTCGATTCATATTATTTGTACAGTTAATAATATATCTTGCATTTTCGCCTCCCTGAATAAGTCCTTTATATATCTGATATATGTTGAGCGTTTTTGAAGTAACATTGCATACATGTATAAGATACATTATAAGTAACGAATTTGTTCTCATAATGATACTGTAACACTCCACATTCTGAGTTCAGAATTTGAAAAATTTTGAAACAAAAAATATGAGTTTATACTTATGCCTTTGGGCTGCTCAGATTACGGTAGGGTGTGAGTTCAAAAGTTACAATTTTACTGTTAAGATGGTAATCAAGTAATATGAATTCTAAGGATGATTTCAAGGTGATTAATTTGACTGTTAGATATATTTGGGCGCCAGGCTTGCGAAAGACAAAAGCCAATCAGATACTTCCTAAAAACCTTGCTTGGATGAGAAGACAAAACAAATAATATACAGAGGATCAATTCAACAATTTAGTTGCTTGATAAATTTACAATGTGGCTAAAGGCCAGAAGAATTTCAGATAACAATAATTTGTGAAGTGTGAAGTGGCTGAAGGCCTTAAAATAATGTTGAGAATTATGTAAGAGTGATGAGGCTGAAGGCCCAAAAATAATATTGAAGATTATGTGGAAGTGAAGTGGCAGAAGGCCCAAAAATAAGATTGAGGATTATGTGAAAATACAAGAAAAAACAAGAGAAATGGAGCAAAATAAATTCAGAACATTCAACTTTACAAAAGCTATTGATCCGATCTGATTCCAATTGAAGGTCTTGGCACTTGGATGGATTATACCTGGTCGGCCGGATGAATTTTCCAAGAGGGTTTCCTTAAGGTAATTGGGAGTTCAACCTCCAGAGTCAATCCAGCTTCCAGCTCTCGGTTCTGCTTCCAGAGCTACCAAGTACTTTGTGGGTACTACTTATGATGGAAGTTGTAAGGTATAGCCTCTCCTTCAGTTCTGACTGCTCAGTAGGGAATCTCCAGGTGTTACCGTCCTTCACAACCCTCTTTGGTTAACCAGGATCCTCGTAGCAGATATGGGCGTAGTGTGCATGCGGAAATATACAAGGAATCAGAAAGTTGTCGACAATGTGATTAAAGGGACGAAAGGATATCCTTTGAACCGCTCACTGAGTTTTATGTTCTGAATGTAAATACTTTAGAAAGTAACAAATTGAAATGTGAAATTTTAGGAACTTAGAAAAATTAGGAAGGTATGTATATATTCAATTCAAAGAAACAAAAAAAATTGACACAATTCTTTTCCGTGAAAGTAAAAGAAAAGGTATATATATACAATTCAAAGAAACAAGAAAAATTGACACTTGAAAATTCAGTCTTTTAAAAAGAACTAGAGAAAATTGACTTAAAGTTGAACCGGAAATAACTGAGAATTGAATCTTCAATTTGTTATTCAACTCAGAGAGATTATTTGAATAAATCAGAATAATGAGATATCTGGTATTGATATATTATTACAAAAAAAAAACAAGGAAAAATGATCATTTATTTAATGAAGAAACTGAATTCAACTTTGATAAATTGTAGATACTGAAATTCAATCAAGAAATTATGAAATTGGAATATTAAATGAAGGTGGCAAATCCTTCAACTAAAATGCCGAGAAAACTACCTCCTAGTGAAAGTGAAAAAATTGTGATATCTATATACAGGGTGGCAAGTCCTGTTCAAAAGTAAAATGCCTGATAATAGGTACTCTTTCAAGTTTGAAGTTGAAAGGTAATCTACTTTTCCGTGAAAGTAACAGAAAAAGGTATGGATATAGATATATATACAGGGTGGCAAGTCCTGGTTCAAAAGTTAAATGCCAGAAAATAGGTAAGTACTTCAGGTGTGAAGTTGACAGGTCTGGAATTAATATCTGGTATACCTTGAGATAAGAAAATAGACATGCATTGACATGTGGTTTGTTCAGTTGACCAAGAAGATACTGATAGTAAGATATAGAGAAAAATCCCCCTTCCAGAAAACTTGAACTATAGATTGTGCTTTCGTCACAAGAAGGCAAAACCTATATACAGGAACCAGACAAATGTTGACTGAACATGCTATAGAGAGAAGGAAACCTTCCTCAGGTTGCATTTATTTCTCAGAGAGAATGAAAAATGACTTGGAAAAGAAATTCACAAGTTGATAATAGAAATTAAATGCTCACCCGAGAAAGAATCCTGAAAAGGTACAGCCTGGACGTCAAAGTTCAACTTCGAGGCTCTAGGTCCTGTAGGTTCAAGGTTCCTGGACGAGACACAGAGGATACTTTAGTTCAGGTTTCCTGGATGAACTTCTGAGGAAAGTGCGGTAGCGTTTCGAATTTCCAATAGGTACCTAGAAAAATGTTTAAAAGAGTAGATACTGTTTTCAACTTATTGAATGAGGAAAAAATTAGCAACGAAGCTGATGTTGATAGCAACAATTTATAGAAAGCAAAATTCAAGCGACAAGGCAGAGAAATCCAGGTATAGTACTTAACCTTAAGCTGAAATAAAAAAAATATATGACTTATAAATTTGTCAATCTTACGAAAATATTATCACCAAGTGCTAATACAATATATGAAGAACTTAAATATCCAATAAATTGATATCGATGACCAATTATCACTTAAGAAGCGATCAGATATGAATTGTAACCTCAATTAACTCGAATGCAATTATCTCTCACAAAAATTAAATTCGATCAAAAATATATCAATTAATATTTAATTCAATATGTAGTAATCAACTCTAACAAACCAAATGTCTGCGATGACAAGTTATTTCATTAGAAAAATAAAGTGAGTGTAGTGACTACCCTATGGTAGAATTGGCTGATAAATACAAGAAGCTCTCCATTAAGAGATCCACGATTCAAGTGGACATTTGGTTTTTTTTTGAACAGATGCATCAATGAAAAGGTCACCCCTATTTTTGCAAAAATAATCAGTTCTAGGAATGTAAACTCACACCTCAAAAAGGAAATGGAACTCAAGATAATCAGGAAATCAATTTGCAAACATTATGCAAAACTCAATAACATCAATTGTTCTTTGAAAAATCTCTTTAATAGAATATCTATACAATTAGGCTACACACAGTTACAAAATTTTCTAAACGATGTTCAGGATTCAGTATTTATTAGCAAACAGGAAAAGTTTGACAGAGTGAGCAAGAAACTTTCAAATTTAATACAAGAAAAGTTCCACAATTCCAACAATAACAGAAATAAACAATTCTCAGATTTCATTTTCCATGAGAGAGTCAAGAACCTTTCTGATGTTGGGTTTAATGACGAAGAGATGGAGTTGTTGAAGTTGGGTTTGAAATATTCTTTAGGGTATAATGTTTCTGAGAAAAACTTGCTAGAATTTGCTATTGAAATAGATGTTGCCATTGAACTTCTTTCAAGAGACAACAACATCAAAAAGGTTATCCGCAATGATATTCAAAATTTCCTATATAGAGTCAAGAAAGATAAATCTAAAAAGTTAACTGATAGGGAGAAACATTTTCAATTTTTACTTAAGAATATTAAAATGAAAATCAAGGATCATAACTTAGTTTTTTCAAAAGCAGACAAAGGTAATTGTCTAGTAATTATGAACAAAATTGACTACATCACTAAAGTTGAAACTTTCTTGACAGAACATGATTTCAAAATTCTTCCTTTCAATACCTTCATCAAGAAAACAAAAACTCTCATCAAAGTTAGTGACTGTGGCATATTTATGTATGTTAAAAATAAAATGCCAACTGCCGTATTCCTAGCCACTGTCAGTGTACAAACACATTGTCAACACTGTAAGTCACCTGTCACTACACTCTGTCAGCATTTCATGACCAAGTGAATAAATCAGTCATCAACTAGCAGTCTTGGGTATCACTTCACCTTCACCTCCTCCTAATAATATAACATGGCGCAGTCGTGAAACCGGAAAACGTGGTGACGAACTGAGGTTAGAAAGTCATAAAAAAGTTCGCCATCTTGAAAATTTGAAATAAAATTTCAATTATAACGATCCCAATAAGTAAATACCACGAGAATCAAGGGTAAATAGCAAGAAAATGGAATTTCGAGGCATACCACCGATGAGGATGACAAGCAACTTATCGGAAAATTGGAAATTCTGGCGTCAACGTTTCGTGATGTACCTGCAGGCAACGGAGATTTCGAAGAAAGAAGAGGCAACTCAGTGTGCACAACTACTTACCTTAATAGGAGACGAAGGAATACGGATATATAATACATTCGCCTTCGCAGCTGAGGAAGAGAACAAAATCAAGCCGCTATTAGACAGGTTTGAGAAACACTTTAGCCCAAAGAGTAATCTAACATATCAACGTCATAAATTTCTCACCTGTAAACAGAAAAGTGGTCAGTCTGTTGAGCAATATATAACAGAACTGAAAAATTTAGCCTTGGCATGTGAGTTTGGTGACCTGAGAGAATCTCTTGTGAAAGATATACTTATCTGCGGTCTTCATTCAGAGGTAGGTAGGAGAAAAATTGCTGCAAGAGGATCACAAAAATCTAGATGATGCTATCCGAATATGTATTAACATGGAGAAGACCAGGGAGCGTAACAAAGAAATTTCAGGTTCAAAGGACCATTCTCAAGTAGATTTTGTTAAAAGAACACATCCAGCAGATGCGAAATATCAAGACAACAGAAGTAAAATGGATAGAGGCATGAAGATGAAATGTAGGAAATGTGGATTATGGGTGCGTTTTTCATTCCAACATTTTATCATGCGCATGAATCGAAGAAACCATCAAACTGTTGCAAAATTCCGCTGGAATGTTGATGGACATCCATCAAACTGTTGTAATAAAATGCGCACTTTTAAATCACATTTCGAGAATCCAGCAGTTTGGAGGAGATTGACATGACAGTTGACACATTTTAGTGTTGTTTTTTGTTTTGATTTGATAGAAAACAATTGATATTGAGGATTTTTGAGATTCTTGAGAGATTTTAGAAGAAAGAGTCAGTGTTAATCAATAAAGTCGAATTAGCCTTTTCTGATTCTCAAGATACATGATGACTGACACACAACAAAATCCGTGTTTCCATCAATGTGTTGTATAAACCATTGTTCAATCCTTCCAGCATAAATTCCAACAGAACAATTGGTGACGTCACGACAAAAAACCGCATCTATCAGTGCGCACTTTCTTCGATGGAATGAAAAACACGGCCTATGTCATGGGTATGGTAAATGTCCAGCCTTTGGTAAGAAATGTGACAACTGTGGAAACTACAGCCACTTTGCATCAGTATGCAGAAATAAAAAAGTCGGTAACTTCTCAAATTATAGTAAGGGTAGAAGTAGTTATACGAATTCAAATAAAAGAGGTAATAAATACCAGGCTAATGTTCATGTTGTAGAAAACAATATTGAAAGAGAAAATAATGAGTTATATTTAGTAATCAATTTTTCTATTTTATTTGCATTATTTTCTGTTTGTTCAATCTCCTCAACTTTTTTTATCATACCCAGTTGTACACAAGCTTTCAAGCCTAATATGCTACAGCTGTTCATATCGACTACATAAAATAAAAAATTACCTTCTCTATTTTTATTTCTACAGTGCAAAAGGCAAATTTTTTAAATCAAAATTTATCTTACGTAAAACATCTACAGGAATGACATTGGCTTGGGCTCCACTGTCTAGCTTCATTATGACATTATGTCCTTGAATTTCTATTGGTTCCATCCATGATTCCTCCTCAAGGCCACAAATCCTCCTTGCCTCTATGCTACCTATGAAAAGATAATAATTATCACTTTCATCAGATACATGACTAAACTCATTATTTTCTCTTTCAATATTGTTTTCTACAACATGAACATTAGCCTGGTATTTATTACCTCTTTTATTTGAATTCGTATAACTACTTCTACCCTTACTATAATTTGAGAAGTTACCGACTTTTTTATTTCTGCATACTGATGCAAAGTGGCTGTAGTTTCCACAGTTGCCAACAATTTCAAAAATCATGTAGACCAGAACCCATGATTTCTCACGAGGTTCCAAGTCTTCCTTGGTATAAACTTGCTGCAGATATTTTTCATTTTGACGGACAAGATTATTTACTTGTAGTTGACTATTACTCTAAGTTTATAGAGATAAGTAACCTCCATAAAGACATGACAAGCGAAAATGTGATACTCAATCTGAAATCTATTTTTTCCAGACAGGGAATACCTAGAATTTTAGTCACTGACCAAGGGCCTGAATTTTCAAGCCTACTATTCAAAACATTTGAAAAACAATGGGAATTCAAACATGTAAATTCGTCACCTAGGTATCCTCAGTCTAATGGTACAGCTGAAAGAGCTATTCAAACTGTAAAACTAATGTTGAAAAAATGTAAAGTAGATAATACTGATCCTTATCTAGCACTACTATCACTGAGAAATACGCCTATTAATGAAGGAAATTCACCAGCAAACATATTATATAATAGAAATTTGAGAGATTTACTACCTAAACCTAATGCATTTTTTAAACCAAAACTTTTCAATAAAAAACAACATGATGTATTTATTGAAAAATCAAAAGAAAAACAAAAACTATGGTATGACAAAAGAGGAACAAAAACTCTATCAGATTTAGACTGTAAAACAAGGGTTTTAGTACAAAATCACTTGAATAAAATATGGGAACAAGAATAATTGTGAATAAAGTTGGTATTAGGAGTTATAAAATGAAATTGGAAAAAGGTCCAATCATTATCAGAAATAGAAGGTTTATCAAAATTTTAAAAAACGAAAAAATTCAACCTCTTTCCAATGAAAATGAAGAAAGTAATTATTATTGTACACATGACAATGTATATCTACCTATAAGTGAAAGTTATGATGATGCGGAAACGCAAAGTGAAATTATCAGTGGGGAGGAAAGTTTTGATAGTGAAATCGAAATGGAGGCACATAATACAGATTATGTGCAGGAAAATTCAGAAATTGAACTTGATATTGAAATTCCAACAGTAAACTCACAAGTAGAAACTAACGATACCACTGATGAATTTACTAGTTCTAGTTCAGGGGAAAATTACACAGATTTTGATAATCAGTCTGAAAACACTACAAAGAGAGGAAGACAAATCAAGAAACCTAAAAAATATCAGGAATTTTTGCTTTACAATTAAGTGTACATTTCTTGTACAAGATGTAAAAAGGAAATAGTAGGAAAAGGAAAGGGATATACATAGGACAAATTTGATAAAACTCCAATAGTATATTTGTAAATCATAAACCAACAAGATCACAAGATTGTAGAATTGATGACTCAAGATGTTCGTGTATTATTGTAAAAATGTGTAACGTTATATATCTTTATTATTGTATTAAAGTTTTATTATGTCTGTGATATTAGTACTAAGAACTTAAAAAGGGAGATGTGGCATATTTATGTATGTTAAAAATAAAATGCCAACTGCCGTATTCCTAGCCACTGTCAGTGTACAAACACATTGTCAACACTGTAAGTCACCTGTCACTACACTCTGTCAGGATTTCATGACCAAGTGAATAAATCAGTCATCAACTAGCAGTGTTGGGTATCACTTCACCTTCACCTCCTCCTAATAATATAACAGTGACCAACTCCTCAAGGATTACAATGCTCCCTACAATTTAATTTCTAGCAATCCGGTCATTCCTCGATTATACGGATTGCCTAAGATACACAAAGTCGACATTCCTATCAGACCAGTAGTAAGTTTTACTAACACCCCAGTTTCAATTTTAGCAGCTTTCATTTACAACCTCATTAAGGACCTAACTAACTTCAAACCCAAGCACTCGGTGAGTAATACCTTAGATCTAACCACTAAATTATCAAATTTAAATTTCCCCATTGAAAATTGCCTTATGATTTCCTTTGATGTCAGCAATCTTTTCACTTCTGTTCCTAAATCAGAGACTGTACCTTTAGTAGGTAATATCCTTAGGGAAAATCATGTTCCTGAAGATACGGTAACACAAATTTTAACTTCACTAAATTTTTTTCTCTTTCAAGATTTTTTTGTTTTCAATGAAAAATTTTATAGACAACCTGAGGGTTTAGCAATGGGTAGTTGTTTATCTCCTTTCTTGGCAGATATATTAATGAATGACCTAGAGGTGAATCACATAATCATTGACAATAATTCTGAGATTTTAAATTGGTATAGATATGTTGATGATTGCTTGGTTTTCATCAATGGAAATTCAGACACTGCCAACAACCTTTTACAAAAAATAAACTCAATTCATTCTAACATAAAATTTACTCTTGAACTTGAAATAGACAATAAACTGAATTTCTTAGACTTGACGATCAAAAAATCAGACAGACTGGAATTCAGCATATACCGAAAGCCAACACAAACTGACCATGTCATTCCTTCTTTCTCTAATCACCCCCATCAGCACAAAATGGCAGCTTTCTATTGCTACATCCACAGGCTTCTCAATATTCCATTATCATCAACTGAATACAACAGAGAACTGAATACTATCAAACAAATAGCATGTAATAATGGTTACAACCCAAATTTGATCCCAAAGCTAATTCAAAAAATCAAACATAAGAGAGAACATAATCTAACTTATCCTAGAGAAGAAGTTTCCAGATATGTATCCCTACCTTTCACAAATGAAAACATCTCTCAAAAAGTTTCAAGTTTCATCAAAAATAAGTTAACAAACACCAAAATATCTTTCAAAAGCACTAATAATTTGAGCAAACATTTGGTTAATTCTAAAGATAAAATCAATAAATTATCTAGAAGTGGTATTTACAAATTAAATTGCAATGATTGTGAAGCTTCATACATAGGTAGAACTTGTAGACCTTTGAAAGTTCGTATAGGAGAACATTTGAATAAAACAGAATTTTCAGCTTTCGGCCATCACATCAAATTCAGTAAACATAATTTCAGTCCAAATCGTAATTCTAAAATTCTGAAAGAGGTTAATTCAAAAAATTACAATAGACTAGATTTCTTGGAGGATTCAGAAATCGAAAAAGAACTACGAAACAATGACCTTTGTTTGAACACACAAGTACAATTAAATAGATGTTACATTCCTTTACATAGACGTTTGAAATAATAAGTAATTCTCCATGATGATATCCATTATAACTCATACAAGACACTGTTCCGGATTTCGGCTTCAACAAGTCTGAATCTGGCCTTCTTTTCGGTCTTGAGTCCGGTCTACGCTTGAGGTCGGGAGGCTCAACTGATGTTGTCATTCTCTTGTGGATTCACAACTTGGGTTGGGCATCCTTAGATCTTCGGTTCGAACACTAGGACTTTTGAGTCCGAAATGGAAGTCCTGCTCTTTAATTTCCACCCAACACAACAAAATTGCATTCAGGATCCGACTTACTTTTGAGACTTGAGTTCGGCCTTCGTTCTGAGTCTGGAGGTATTCTGGTGGTATGTTTGCTTCTGATGAGGCATTCGTCTACAGGAATTCTCCTTGGACTTCCAGTTTGAACACCAGGACTCTTAAGTCTTGATTGGAAACTCTTTTCTCTCAATTTTACTAAAAAGGTTTACTCTTTGGCCTGGATTGAAGTCCACTTCATCTTATTTTACTTTTCAGAATGTTTTCAAAATTTCTAGACAGTTTTCTGCTCACCTTGTCAATTCTTTCCCAAGCGCTTTTTTCATTATGTCACTTTTCTACTTCATACACATGTCAACTAAGTCATAGACATTGACACTCAGTCACTGTCAACAATTTACTAAAGTTAAAAATTGTCAAACATTCTCCAGAATAAATAAGGTTAAGGTCCCTCGTGCTATTTCTGGACTTGAACAAAACAATCTCAACATGTATTTTTGAAAAAATTTTACAATAACCTATTAGGGAACATATTTATGAAATGTATGTCTGTTCCTAATCCCGTTTGTACCATAATGATGTCGGTGATCACTAATTTTTGGACCTTTTTGTAAATACTTGACGAGTAAATAATCTACCTTTTTCGATTTGTTTTTTGAAATTTCATAAATGTTACTTACTTGCAGGTATAGCACTGATGATGGCTTTTTAGCCGAAAGCGCTTTGCGATTCATAATAAAAAAAATTTTACACGAAATACAAAATCTCTTCATTCTATTAAATAAAGATAGATCCAGACCTACCAGATATCTTCAATTCCCACAACCTATCACTTCAACCTTTCAAGTCGGTAGCTAATATCAGAAGGACTTTGATTTTCCTATTCGTTCTTCGCGAAAGATCCTGTCATATCAATTCCTTCACCTGATTGGTTATTTAGTCTCCCTTCTTCGATCTTCTGTGTCGCTGTCTAGCGGGAAGGACGAGCGCGCAAGACTTGATGAATTCGATATGGTTTTATTTATTTATTTATTTATTTATTAGGATCCATGATGAAAATAACATTCATGTGGAATAAGTCAGAATAATAGGTGCATTTCTTATAGACAACAAACTAGTACAATAAACATATAGGTATGGTTTCCGAATACAATGTAACATGTCAAGTATACATACCAATAACTACATTAAAAAAAGGAACAAACAATAGTTATCACGTGGTAACCAGTGAGGAGCTAAGGTTATGATATTTGAGAAAGCTGGTACAGCAATTTTCCGTAAAATAAGTATCTACCTACCTATTCAATTGAAAGGAGTCGAAAGAAAAATTCAGGAACTCATCCAGACTATAAAAAACATTCTCAAGCAGGAATCTTTTTACTATTCTCCTGAATATTTGCACGTTTTTTTCCATCCTCCATTGCGGAGGAAGATGATTGAATACTTTAATTGGAATAATATAAGAACTATTCGCTGTACGAGATAATCTATGTTCAGGTACATACAAGTTGTCCGCTTGTCTAGTTGAATATTTGTTGAGTTCGTTGTACTTTTTGAAATTTGGGTAATTCTCATGAACATGTAGGAGACATGCATAAATGTAAACTGAATAGACCGTAAGTATTTTGAGGTTTTTGAATATTTCTCGACAAGAAGCTCTATGTCCAGCAAATGATATGCATCTCACTATTTTTTTCTGTTGAATAAACAAATCTTTCATTCTAGTTGAGCTTCCCCAGCATAATATACAGTAGTTCAATGTCGAATGTACAAAGGAAAAATAATATGACTTGAGAATTTCTTGATTAACAGATTTTCTTAGTTGATATAAAGCATAATGAAAACGAGCCAACTTATTCCTCACCGAATCTATCTGATCATTCTATGTAAGATTGGAGTCCAAAAATATACCGAGAAATTTGACACATTCCTTGCGTTCTATGGTAGTCTCTTCCATTTTTATTTCTGTCAAGGTGTGCTGCACTCTCTTTGTCGAGAACACCATGATATTTGTTCTAGAAGCGTTCAGAACTAAACCATTTCCTGCAGACCACTCGATCAGTCTGTCATTTTCTAGAGTCATTCTTTCAGTCAACTCGATATCACTTGATGAGCTCACGGTGATCGAGTAGTCATCAGCAAATAATGTAGAAAGATCGCATCTCACATGTTTCACAATGTCATTTATGAAAATGATAAATAATAAGGGGCCCAGTATACTTCCTTGTGGGACTCCATAGGAAGTTGGCTTCATATCTGACTTGAAATGTTTGTTATTTTGTCTCAAACTTACGAACTGCAGTCTATTTGTGATGAATGATTCGATCCATTTGAGAGGTTGGCCACGTACACCGTATCGCTCCAACTTATTCAAGAGAATTTGATGGTTTATGGTATCGAAGGCTCGACTAAAGTCATAGAATATACCAGAACATATTTCCTTCGCCTCCAGTGATTTCAAAATATGAACGAACAATTTATTTACGGCTTGTTGCGTTGAACAGCCTTGTCTAAATCCAAACTGGCAATCACTCAGAATTTTTCGGCTTTTAATAAAGGAATTCAAACGAATGAAGAAGCATCTTTCGAAAATTTTTGAAAAAACAGAGAGTAGTGATATAGGTCTAAAATTGCTGATTGAGTGCGCATCTCCTTTCTTATGAACTGGAATGACTCTAGATATTTTGAGTTCATTTGGAAATATTCCATTCAAGAAGGATTGATTTACTAACTTGGTAATTGGTGCGGTTACATAGTCGATTGCTACCCTCAGTAAGGAACAAGGAATGTCATCATAGCCCGACGAGTTTTTTTTCGTTACCGATAATATTACTTCTCTCATTTCAACTTCCGAGAATGGTGTTAAAAACATTGATTCGCGACTTTCTTCGATATTATTTGAAAATGTATTTCCTATTGTATCAGCTACTAAATTATTTATGGAATCGATAAAAAAGGTGTTGAATTCCGATGCAGCATCTTGCATATTAGTGACAATATGATTTTTGTCATTGGTGAAGTAATTCATATTTTGTTCTTTGTTCTTCAGATGTATTTCATCATTTATTATTTTCCATGTTGTTTTTGCTTTATTATTTGATTCCATGAATAATGAGTCATTATAAGATTTTTTTGCCTTAGCTATAAGAGTTGAGTGGCTCTTCTTGATTTTTTTGTATTCATTCAGGAGGTTTTCGTTGTTATGAAGCTTGATTTCTTTATTTAAGTCACGTAATAGTTCCCCTTGTTCCCTGATTTGTGGGGTAATCCATTTATTCTTTTTTTTATTATTATACATTTTAATGGTTTTTAATGGAAATGCATAATCAATAATGCTCTTGAATTCTTCATGAAACTCCTTGAATTCGTGACTAGGTAATTCAGAGTTGATGAGTAGATTTCTGAACTCCGCTCTATTTATTTCATTCAAATACTCTCTCGTTTGCCGATAAGTATTTTTATTAGTGGTGTTCGGATTATATTTGAATGAAACCATTTGAGTAAAATGGTCAGATAGATCAGTACATAAAACAATAGGATCGAGATCACTTACCTCAATATTTGAGAATATATTATCAATCCCAGACCTAGAGCCTCCCTGTATGCGAGTGTAACCATTGATACATTTACTCAATCCATAGCTAGAGAAAATATTGACGAGGTCATTCGAGTTATTATTGTTAATACAAAAATCTATATTAAAATCTCCGCACATAAACAGTGGACCATTGAAGTTGTGGAAATTTTCTAAGAATGTCTCCAAGTTTTCTTTCATTATGATGACATTAGCGTCTGGTGATCGGTAAAAACAGCTTACATTAATTTTTATATTTTCCAAGAGAACATCGACTGAGGAATATTCAAATGTTTTTTCAGCTTTGATAACATTTCCTATCCTCTTAATTTTAAAGTCTAAATTGTCTAGTATGAAAATGGCTGTACCTCCTCCTGAATTTACAGTTCTATATGAATAATCGGTGAGTTTATAGTTATACAATTTGGTCATGGATATTTCATCCTCATTGGTCCAAGTTTCGGTCAAACAAACAACTTCGGGAAAATCCAACGAACTAAGTAGTTCATTTGTGGCAGAGCATTTATTACGTATGCTTCTCACGTTCAGATGCATAATTCTGAACGGCATATTCAGTTTAGTTTGTTCATTTACTCCCTTGGATGATTTCGAGAGGCTGGTTTCCGAAAATTTGTACCTGGCCCTTCCTTTCGAAAAATAAACCTGTTAACAGCCGCTCCCACAGGCCAAATATGAGGATTATAAACTTCCTTAACAAAGTTCAATGGAAATGATACAATTAAAGAGGTCGAGTCTGCCTTTTTGCTGAGTAAATCGCATTTGAATGGGATTTCTGGTGCCGTTTCCTTCAGGCAGTTTTCCAAGTCCTCCGGTGTCATAGATGCATCCAGGCGATATACGTGTAAATATCCAAGTCTAGGAACAGTTTTGATATTAGTTACCTCGCGGTTTGAACCAATAATTGGTCTACGTCTATTTGATCTTCGATGTTTAACGACCTTAAATTCATCATTAGAGTTGGGCATCACTTGATCTTCAGGGTGTCGATGAGCCGCTGACTCATCTGCGAACCGGTGAAGGGCTGATAAGCGGAAGTAGATAGAAGAACGAATGGACGTCAGATAATTGGATGGTTGATTGATTGAAAAACATCCCAATGGAACGGAATAATCGTTACAATACCCAAATGAATGTTACAGAGTAATATATGTGAGATGAATCCAAAATAATGTTCTTGTTCATTTCGAGAAATATACAGGAAATTGAGTGTCGGCAGCCATATTGGTAACTTTGTTATTAATGAGGATACAAAAAACAAATTATCAGTACATAGGTATTCCTGACTATAGAAGAAAATTTCTCATTATGTGTTACAAAAAACGAGAAACGGGAAAGAGCATTGAAAACACTGCCAGTTTGATAATTTAAGCAATGTTGTATATTCAATATAACAAAGTTAACTTTGGTGGACACTCAATTTGGATAACGACCCTGTATACTTATGGGTTGTATAGTTACCTACTCATTTGTAGTGTGTTATGTCTTTGTTTCCAGTAGCTACTCCTAATCATGGTTTTTAGATTGAAAATCAATGAGAACATTTTCAGACATCTTCAGCTATGAGGTGAGAACTGTATTATAATTAATTTGGAATCATTTGAATCTCAAGGTTTGAATACATCACTGAGAAAACATCATACCTATGTTGATAGAGACAAAATATTGAAGATAAAAATGTATTTATCAATTTTAAATGATCCAGCATTTCTAGCACCAAAATGAAAGAATATAGGTACTCCATTGATAATGATAGGTGAATTGAGTGGTAAATCACCTATATTCATATGCTTACTAGCTGATTCTATTAGGTATATCCAACAATGTGTATTCTCTTTCGGGGAAAGCACTGTACATACTATATATATCATTTCTGATAGCACTTTTCACACACTGAAATGGTTTATAATGTCTCAGTGGAACTTTGACCATATACTATTGATAGGTACACCGTGTTTCCAGTTGGGTTCTAGAGATCTACTTCAGAGGTTGAAATCAACTTTGGAGAATGCACTTGGAAGTGTAGGTGGATATGGAATGTTTGATTCAAATCCCAAATTTTGCTGTCAAAGAATGTTCCTTTTTTTCATGCTTTTGGATTTTCCAATCCTTTCATATTGTCCCTACAAGTCACAAATGAAAACACCATTACTTACAACATTCGATGACCCAGAAGTCTTTGAAAGTGTTCCTAATAGAGGGGCTATAGGGTTACCAGGGCAAGCCAATCAGAGACCAGCATTTAATTGGAGGCCACGCCCACTAAAAACCGGCGCGAAATTCAAATTACTCATACGTCGTCACGTCGCCATCGTGAATAAATAAATTAAAAAAAGCTGTCACCGCTGGGGGAATTGAACCAGGGACCTTTGCATTATGAGGCAGCGTATATACGCACTGTGGTATTCCGACCTCCGTGATATTTCAATTATTTTAATGCTATTCAAACGGGATATCCATAGCTGGCGCGCGCTTATCTTTGCAACGGATCCATCGAGGTAGAGTGAAGCGAGAGATGCATTCCAGAGATAAGAAACTTCGAGTCAAAAATAATATCCATCGCAGGCGCGCGCTTATCTTTGCAACGGATCTATCGAGGTAGAGTGAAGCGAGAGATGCATTCCAGAGATAAGAAAATTCGAGTCGAAAATAATATCCATCGCTGGCGCGCGCTTATCTTTGCAACGGATCTATCGAGGTAGAGTGAAGCGAGAGATGCATTCCAGAGATAAGAAACTTCGAGTCGAAAATAATATCCATCGCTGGCGCGCGCTTATCTCTACACGGGTGCAGCGACAGCAAATTTCGCAATCAACAGCATAACAGATAAGGTTGGAGGTTATCAAAACCACAAAAAACCCAACAACAAATTTCACAATCAGCAGAATAACAGGAAACGTCGAAGGTTATCGAAACCACAAAAAACCTAACAATTTCACAATCAGCAGCATAACAGGAAACGTTGGAGGTTATCAAAACCACAAAAAACCCAACTAGTCGCATAAACAAAATACGCGATAAGAATGACGCAAGAAATTATCGATATCAGCAGTCGTTCCAGATGGGTTTTTCCAGAACATCCGCGTCTACTATCAGCAAGTCACGAGGTAACTCCGCCAGCATATAAAAGCGATGACGCTACACAACATCATTCACACTCGAGTCTGCAATCGTGAACGTTGTCTCTTGACCAGCTTCAGCCAAATCATCACTGTTCGTGTGTGTGTGTGTGTGTGCATTAATAGCAATAATAGTAAGTACCTCTTTTTTATCAAAGTGCGTATTTATATTCTCAATCCTATATTATCCGACTTTTTTTATTCCATTTTGAGTTTCTTAGTTTTATTTTAAGTTTCATTGCAAATTATTCATTCAGTGCCCATTCCTTTCTCGAATTTTATAATATCGGTCCCTTTCATTTTATTTTGAAAATAATACAACCTAGTGCTCATTCCGCATCAACCTTTTTCATTCCAAGTTTTTTTTTCGAGAGTCAATTCAATGAAAGTGTCAATGATCAATCGCAGATTGATTTTATTTCTAGTTTTATCGAAAATAATCCATCCTAGTATCAAGCTCATCATGACTTTGTTGGACTGCTGATGTTTTTCGTCCTTTGTCTTCCCACCAGATGGATCTTACTCAAATCAACGCAGCTTCTCTGATTGCTCCAAACCAACAGAAACCAAGCGTGAAGTTGGTGGATCTCCTGCTCGATCAACCCCAACCAATCAAGACAGCGAGAGTGGTCACCACAAAATTTGGTAAATCTGTTCTGATTGAGTTGGAGGGCTCTGTTGTGTTCCTGCCCAGTCGTGTAACTGAGACCTATTCCCCCCACATTGGATATTTCGGTAGCGGGAAATATTCCTTGGTATTCAGAGGAAAGGTGGAGACTGGGAAGGCCAATCCAGCAGCTTCGTTTGAAATTTTGGAGAATTAAAGTAAGCTACATTTTTTTATTTGGGTAAAATATCATCAATATAACAATGGAGAGCATCAATAAAACCTTGACCAAAGTTGACGAAACACTTTTACTGATCAAGAACAATTATTCTAAACCATTGGCACTTTTTGTATTGAAATCAATCCGTTCACACATACGGAAATGTATTTTAGCATTGAAAAGAAATACTTTTTCGATTGGTTTGAAGCGTAAAATTCAGACTAAGATCGGGGAACTGAAACGGATGAGATTTTTCATCAAAACGATGAATAGAGGACATGTTGGCTCCGGCCTGAAGCCCTATATTCGTTGGATTGATGTAAATTCAATCTTCGCGTCGAGAGTGCAGACCGGTCTTATTCTGAATTTGAGACATAAGGAGATTATCGACTTTTTGGATGATTCATTTAGATTAGTAAATAAGAGAATTTCAAAAATTTTGGGGCGCTTTTCAATGCTAAAAGTCAACTTTACATTTTCCGGTGACTTCATTAAGCAGTCAAATAATGGGGAATTGGTTGACCGCAAACATTTTTGTACTCCCAATGCCATCGTGGACGCAGGAACGGACCTAGCCGATTGGTTCAAAATCAATGTGTTAGATGTGATCCTTAATAAACTTAGCGAATTTGCCGAGAAGAATAGCGGGTGGGCCTTGAGCGAAATTATTTCTCTGGAGGTTGCCATAAATAAATATGAAATGGGAAATGGCTCATCATACATCAAATTGCCAGTGCAGATTGAGAAAAAGCAGGCTTGCATTAACGTTCAAAATGATGATGAGGCTTGCTTCTATTGGAGCATAGTTAGTTGTTTGCACCCTATTAAAGAAAGTTCGAAAAGAGTTAATAATTATCCTCACTATTCACAAGTTTTGAACATCAAAGGATTAGACATACCAATGAAGCTGCCCCAAATAACAAAATTTGAAAAAATGAATGATATTTCGGTGAATGTTTATGCGTTAGAGTTGACAGAAGTCAACGAACGAACATTTTACTCTGTAGTACCCACCAGACTTACTAAGCATAAATCCAATCGACACGTTAATTTGCTTTTAATTCAGGACAAATATTTCCCAAATTTGAATGACTATGAAGCTCCTCCTGACAACGATAATGCTGAAGAGAACGTCAATATAAAATATCACTATGTCTGGATTAAGGACCTTTCACGACTAGTATCAAGTCAACTCAACAAATATAAGGGTAAGAAATTCATCTGCGATCGGTGCCTCAACTATTATCATTGTCAGGAGAAGCTTGATAGTCATGCTGCTCTATGTGAGAAAATTAATAATGAGAAAATTTCATTCCCCAAGTATGATTTTGTAGAATTTAAGAACCATGTGTATAAGCAGACATGTCCTTTCATCATTTATGCTGATTTCGAATCGCAGTTGGAGAAATGTAATTCCAAAATTTCAAAAACCACTTCAAAGTATCAGCATCATAAAGCATACAGTGCAGGGTACTATTTTAAATGTTCTTTCGATGACTCGCTGTCATTTTATCGTAGTCATAGGGGCGGAGATTGCATGGACTGGTTTGCCTGCGAAATGTCTAAAATTGCCAAATTTGTCGAATCCAAATTGAAAAATATCGTTCCAATGGTAGTCAAACCGGCTAGTACCAGTGGCGCAACCATCTGCCACATTTGCGAAGAGAAATTCAAGGCAAAAGACGTTATCGTACGCGACCACGACCATTTTACTGGCGCATTCAGAGGCTTCGCACACCAGGCTCCCTGTAATCTCAACTTTAGGAAACTGTTCGTTGTTCCCATTACGTTCCACAACCTCTCAGGATATGATTCGCATTTTATAATCAGAGACATTTCCAAGCGGGGACGTGTGAGCGTACTCCCGGTTAATCGCGAAAAATACATTCCCTTTACACAACATGATGATGAAACATGCATAAAATTCCGATTCATCGACTCTTTCCGCTTTTTGGGAACCAGTCTCGATGCTTTAGTGTCAACGCTAAAAGTTAATGATTTGAAAATCCTGAAGAAGGAATTCAGCGACGTGAATGAGACGAAATTTGCATTGTTGACACGAAAAGGAGTATTCCCATATGATTATGTCGATAATGTGGAAAGATTGGATGAATCCGAGTTGCCAAGTATTCAGAATTTCTATAACAAATTGAACGATACAAATATTTCGGACGACGATTACGCGCACGCGCGAAAAGTTTGGGAATCTTTCGAGCTGAAATCGCTGGGAGAATATAGCGACCTATATATGCGGACCGATATTCCTCTTCTTGCTGACGTCATGGAAAATTTCCGTGCGTCATCCCTCAAGACCTATGGCCTCGATCCTGCTTGGTATTACACCATGCCTGGCTATACTTGGGACTGCATGCTCAAGTATACTGGGTGTAAGCTGCAAATCATCAAAGACATCGACATGGTGATGTTTGTGGAGCAGGCGATAAGAGGAGGAGTATCGGTTTGTTGCAATAGGTATAGCGAAGCAAACAATAAGTACCAGAAAAATTACGATCCAAAAAAGCCGTCAAAGTACCTTCTTCATCTCGATGTAAATAACCCTTATGGAAAAGCAATGAGCGAACCCCTCTCTTATGGGGGCTTCACATGGGTAGAAAATGTTGACATTGATGTAACCCAAATTCCTGACAACAGTCCAGAAGGCTATATTCTCCAAGTTGATTTGGAGTATCCTGAGGGGTTGCATGACCTACACAAGGACCTACCATTTTGTCCCGAACACCGCACACCGCCAAATTCAAAATTATCCAAATTAATGACCACACTGTACGATAAAAAGTCATATACTTTACATTACAGAAATTTGAAGCAGGCATTAGAACACGGTCTGAAATTGACCAAGATTCATAAAGTATTAAAGTTCAAACAATCCACATGGCTAAAGCCCTACATCGAGTTGAATACTCGATTGAGGACTCTAGCCACAAACGATTTTGAAAAAGATTTAAGGAAATTAGCCAATAATGCGGTGTTTGGGAAGACGATGGAGAATATTCGTAATCATAGAACAGTAAAGTTAGTCAGAATGTATGAAGGCCGCTATGGCATTAAAAATTTAATTTCAAGTCCTCGGTTTCAACAGCGGACAGTTTTCGATACCAATTTGGTGGCAGTGGAGTTGAAAAAAGCAGAGCTGATTTTCAACAAGCCCCTATACATTGGTATGGCTATTCTTGATTTATCGAAAATCGTCATGTATGATTTCCACTACAATTTCATGCTACCAAAGCTTGGAGCTGACGTAAAACTCATGTATACCGATACGGACAGCTTCATCTACGAAATTGTATGTGACGATGTGTATAGTGAGGTGATTGATGCAAATATCGAGAGATTTGACACGTCTGACTATGCTCCAGACAATATTTATGGTATACCTCGAGTAAATAAAAAAGCCTTGGGCCTATTAAAGGATGAGGCAAACGGTAAGATTATTACGCATTTTGCTGGACTACGGTCCAAGATGTACAGTTATAAATTGGATATAACGGATGGGGACATTGAAAAAGAGAGAAAGCGATTGGAAAGAAAGGGATTCAGTAAAGAACGACTAGATAGGGAATTGGAAAATTTCGGCATAACTAAAAAATCCAAGGGTGTCAAGAAATGCGTCGTCAAAAATAAGTTGACTTTTGATGACTATGTGGATTGTCTGACAGCTTGGAAAGAAAAGACCGTAGCCCAGCAAACGATTCGTTCCTACGCTCACGATGTTTTTTCCATCGAACAAACAAAAATTGGCCTGAGTCCCAAAGATGATAAGCGGAAACTAATTCACGATTCATTTGACACACTTCCGTGGGGTCACTACAGTTTGACGGATTGATTTTCTCCTTAGTATTTTTGCATCAAAATTTTCAAACCAACGCTGTTGTATTGATGACTTATTTTCCCATGAAAAAAATGTAACTTCTTTTATTCATCCAATAATTTATGTTGTATATATGTATATTTTCAATTATTTTAGTATTATCTAATTATTCCTAATATTCATATTTTATTGTATAAACTTTTTTTTCATTTTTATTATTCCTTTTTACATTTATACTATTATACACTTTTACAATTTAGAATATAGAAACAATTATTAGACTTTTCTGTGTATTCTTTTCCCACACCCTTGTCTGGATGATGTGTACGAGAAAGAGAGAGAGAAAAAAGAGAAGAAGAAGTGAGAGTAAGAGAGAGAGAGAGAAAGGGAGAGAGAGAGAGAGGGAAAGAGATGTAATAAGATGTGGGTTGAAAGTATGTATGTAAAAAACAGTTGTATCATGTCTTCTGACGAATACAGACGTGCACTAGAAGAATTTGGGTTGAAAGTTAGAAAGCTCAGTGCAGACATCCAATTGTATGAGCAGAAAGTTTGTTTGTTCAAAGATTTCGAGCAATTGAGTGTTTGGGACAAGGTGTTCACAGAACCGAGACGCACAGCTGCACCTACATCGAGAAGAATCCAACCAACACAGCTAGATGGCGATACTGAAAGCAAGCTTCATTCTATTGACAGCTCTGAGCAACAACGTCTTCTACACAAACATACAGTACAATACGAGGAATGCAGCTGTATGTTTTGATGTGAATCGTACACAACAGTGTGATTGGAAGCTGATGAGTAGAATGTATGTCAACGATAACAAACTACCTGTATATTCAATCGACATGCCTCGAGTCAATGGGACCACCATCGACTACAAATTGAAATTATCGTTTTCTGATGGCAGTGACGGCGAAACTGGGGACTGGCAGACATTTACATTGAAGAAATCACCCGCAAAATTAGATGATGATCAAGATTCGGTCAATATCATTGCAATTTTGACACTTTGTTGTACACTAATATGTTCACTCATTTTAATCTCACATGTTATTTTCATTATAATGAGAAATAAGGGATGTGATGAATAAAAACTCTGAAATTATTATAAAGTTTTTTATTTTGGCAATAAATTACATAACCAATTATATAAAGTATCGACATTGTGGAGACTGCACATGAACCTTCCTCCATGGAAATGATGCATGCAAGGTGGAATGGATTGTAGGAACGTTATTGGCTGCCACCAAGAATTGTCAAAATCTTCCAAATTAACAATGTGATTGGTCATCTCCAACTCTGCACATTTTCGCTGTAAAAACTGAATCTTTTGATGGCCTCTTACGTAGATGATGTTTGTCTGCTGCAGGTTATCTCGTAGTATTTGATCCAACTCATTCAAATCCACATAACCACTGGAATATTTTAAACCATGAACGTAACGCTCCACATGATTTGCCATCTTTTTATCTTCTCTGCTTAAACTCGAAAATTCTACAGATGGCTTGAATAGAAAATGACTCGTCTTTTTGCCAATGCGAATGGTCATTTCCTTTGGAATGAATTCACCATCAACCATGAACCCTTGAATATCAACCAGTGCGATCTCCATGGCTCTTCGAAGCAAACTGACGTCTGACTGATGCAGCAACACCCACCTAGGCAATATTTCGAACAATTTCGCTGAGTGGGAGATGTTCCATGATTTGATCGTGAATGATGATGCAATAGGCTTTGGTGTCGGGAGGGAAGCCTGTAGTCGCTTCAATGTCCAACTTTATGTCAACTGTGGAAGACTTTAGACCCATAATTCGTTACTCGCTTTCAGGTTATTCATAATGAATATCAATTAAAGTTGTTAATAGATCACAGCAATTTGATACTGGCAGCGACATCTGTTGGAAATATCACGAACATTAGACAACAGCACTTCCAGTTCCCTTCGTTCAATTACGATGATGGTAATTAGAGTCCTAGAACTGGATCACTAGCTAAGGTGTAGGAACCTGCGCGTACACAATTCAACAAGTGTATTTACAGACATGTCAGTTGGCCAATCGAATGATTGATAGAAGTCACGTGATAACGAATTTGCTTGAAGCGAAGGTGAAACGAAAATTCTCTCTCTTCCCTTTGACCTTTCGAACTAAGAACAACTCGACGTTGACCTTTTCGATTTTTGTCGATTCTCCCGTAGAAAAATTTTGGAAGCTCGAGTTTTTCAACGTTTGTGACATCAGAGTGATTTGAGGTAGGCACAATTTTGATTTTTGATTGTTTCGAAGATTGCAGATTTAATTTTGTTGAATTTCTTGTAGTGAGCATTTTGATCAGAAAATGGCCGTGTCTAATAACACGCAGTAGACTGTTTGGATAGCAAATTTTCTTTTCTTTGGCTGAATAGCTTATTTGAAATATCGCTTGATAAGATATTTTACAGCTTGGTAAAATAGCTGTTGCATTGCTCTCCTTCAATACTCACTCACTTGATTAGTATCGAAAGTTGAGTGTGTGTCAGAGCACGTGATCACCCAGGATTCCTTTGAGTGGAAAACTTTCTGTGTTTTTTTTATTCTTTCAGTTTGGCTGTCGCCAAGGAAATCATAGTCGTGAAGACTGCATAAGTATAAATCAATTCCTGGTGAAAATTTGGAGAAACACAGGAAGGATTGTGAATTTTGGCTCAAGGAGGAGAAACACATGCGCAGGTGAGTAAACAGTGTGCATTTTGAATCTAGATATTAAATCTGTTAGTGTCAACTGTTGCTCACGTGCGCATCTTTTGTTTTTCTTGGATGAGAGATTCACAATTCTTATCCACCTGAGTGAATTAATATCATTGATCCATTTGCTATTTAAACAGAGTGAATATTGCTCAATCTCATATAAAAAAATTTGGAATTTGAAGGTTGTGCCTACCTTCACTCAAAACCCATTTTTTTTCCTCTTTCCTTCTTCTCAGGAAATATCTTGATCTATTGTGGCAATTATAAAATTCAAAGTTCTTATTCGTGCAAGTGGCCAATTGCACGAAGTGTGATAATTCAGCAATTATTTTCTTATGTCAAATATTACATAGATATTACCTTGATAATTTTCAATTTTATCTTAAGATCATACTATCTGTATATGTATATGTATTACCAAGATAGAAACACAGATTTTTGAATCAATTTTATTGTTTTCTGGTTATCTGGTATCTTTTTGATAATTCTGGTAATCCTGTATTATTTTTTTGATAAACTTGATTTTCAATATTTTGTCATTGTAAAACTTTAGCATTGACCTTCAGTTTTTTTAAATACTAGACTTTAACATTATTTTTTTTTGATAAACTTGCTTTTCAATATTTTGTCATTGTAAAACTTCAGTTTTTTTTATATACTAGACTTCAACATTTGTGTTTTGTAGCCCTCAGCTTCAAGACATGTTTCACTAGGAACCATCAGCGGTTCACCCTCCTTGAAAATTTACTGATTCTCGTTAACTTTCATTCTATGTCGACACACGAGTGATCAATCAGGAAGCTCAATACGACCAGTACAACACGAGTCGTTGAAGATCACCTAGATTTCCCATATCTCAGTGCTGAGATTGTAGACCTGCAAAGAGCCGAGGAGCTCGCCTCTAGAAATCATCCGAGCTGTCACCTGCCATCTTCGACCTCGTAAATTGTGGAACTGCATCAGAGCTGAGCAGCATTCGTTTAGATCTATCTACAGAGGCTGGTTGTACTAACTGGGAATCTAGGACACATCCGCAAGTATCGTGTTATGGTCTGAGTTAACAATATTGATCAGAACTCGTAAAAGTTGAGAACAGTAAATATATTGTAAATCATTTTTGGCATTGTGAATTTCAACACTTTTCATTGTTGTCAATAGATGTTTATTTGAAAATTTTGTTTTTATTGCTTCTACTAACAGGAAGAGAGTTCTTGAGATAAAAGTTTATGAATTGAGTATTTACCTATTTCTTGACTTCTAGTTTTTTTGCTTGTTTTTTTTTTATCATTCCTAAATAAAATAAGCTGGCGCCCATTCCACTTAACACAATTAATATTCCATCCTGATAGCACAAAAATCACCTACAGGAGGATAGTCCAAAGAATTCACCCCTCAGGAATCTCATTGTTCACAAAATTTAAAGAGCTAAGGGCGTTTTGAACATATTTCATTACACTTGGCGCCCAACCTTAATGGTGACTAAATTGTGTTGAGTAATCGTTCAAGAACTCTTCTGATAGTGACAGCAATAATATTTTTCTGGTCAATATTTGCTGAATATCAGATTTTTTTTCTTACCTCAAACATTTTTTTTTGGATCGATATTATCCATCACCTTTACCTTTACTATCGCTTAAATTTTCTTGATTTTTGGTTTGATATTGAATATTCGGTTGACATATTGGTTTGAGAACTTATCTGGAATATTATTCCTATATATCTATATTAAAAGTTACGACATTGTTATCTATAGTTTATCCTTAAAAATTTCTTTGATTTCACCATGGAACCAAATCATCTGTTGTCGAATGAGCTCAATTATGAGATTAAGATTAGGGACTTCGCAGCAACTGGAACAGTTGATGAACGAAGAAAGATTTTGAGAGGGTTGTTGAGTCAACAGTCTGCAAATCGAAGTTTTTCAGGAGCTTTGTCTGAATGTTATACCCATGATCAAGATTTGGTAGAAATTAGAGAAACATTGAGTGATCTAGAGAAAAAGATAGATTCTTTCTCTGGAAATACGCTTGAACGTAAACGTTTAGAAACAAGATTAACTCACATTTCTGGTAGGATTCATCGTTTGAAAGTTGATAAAGAAAGTGAGGAAGCAGCGAAGAGAGAGGTTCAGTTAAAACTTATTGGATTAGAAGCTGATTTCAGTGATAAAATGCCAGGCGCTCTAGCTACTTCTACACCTTCGAATCCATCACCATCAAACAACACAAATAATTTTTCTTTTTCTAAACCTGTCCTCCCATATAAATGGAACATATCTTTCAGTGGTGATACTAGGAAAGAATCTCTGGTAGCGTTTTTGGAAAAAGTTGAGCCATTCAGGATTTCAAGAAATGTGTCTAAAGATCAATTATTTTTGACTGCTGGTGATCTTTTTAAAGATATTGCTTGGACATGGTATAATAACAACAAATCTCGAGTTGCAGACTGGGATGAATTAGTGCAAAAACTAAAAAGTGACTTTTTGCCATATCATTATGATGAATCCCTGAATAGAGAAATTGATAATCGAACCCAAGGGAATAATGAGAGAGTTCTAGTTTATATTTCGGCTATGGAAGGCCTCTTCAATAGACTTACAAATAAACCTACAGAAAAAGAAATGGTGAATAAGATTCAAAGAAATTTGCTACCTTGTTATATTTCTCAACTTGCCTTGAGGGATATAGATAAAATGTCAGAACTTTATATCTTATGCAAAAAATTAGAAGAGTCGAAGGAATGGTCTGAACGTTATAAACCACCTTCTTATAAAAAATCCAGTCTTTTGGAGCCTGACTTAAGTTGTTCCTCTGGTTTTGACCCTGCAAATTCCTTTAGAAAACCCTTTAGCTCCAGCAGGGAAATCTCAGCATTTGGTGCTGGTAATTGTTGGAATTGTTTAAAAAATGGTCATGTTTATCGTGAATGTCGTCAAGCTAAAACTGTGTTTTGCTATGGTTGTGGTACTAAAAATATCGTTAAGTCAAAATGCACGAAATGTGCTTCAAAAAACGTGAAACGTGGTTCCGGAAATCTGGACGCCGTCACCACAACATCAAGTCCAGAAACAGGAGCGTGCACCTCCAAAAACAATTCCAGGTAAAAGGAATAAGTCGAGACAGTCAAGAATGGCAGAAATGGTTAAATGTGGTTAAAGATTTCTGTTCTTGTTCAGATTCGAATAATATCGTTCCTTCTCTCAGTCCCATATTTGTCAAGAGAACTCACGATAATCGTCCATATCTGTACATTAATATTTTCACTGAAAGTATATTATCTCTAGTTGATACTGGAAGTTGTTCATCAATATTAGGTTTTGAGGGTTTTTCACTTTTGAGAAAATGGAAAGTGACAATACAGTATGAAAAACAGCTACAAGTCACAACTGCTGATGGACAATTGCAAGACTGTTTAGGCTTTGTTATTCTACCTATTACTCTTCAAGGGCTTTGTCGAACACATAAATTTTTGGTCATTCCTTCTGTTCAACATTCCTTGATCTTAGGTATTGATTTCCTCAAGGAATTTCACATTAAGGCTGATTTTAGAAATAATTTCTATGACCTTCAAGAGTCAGTAGAAATCTGCCTTGTTAATAATATCCAATCAGCTGAGGAATTATCAATGGAAGAAAATGTTAAATTGAAGAGCTTAGTGGATTCCTTCTCAACTATTGCTCCTAAGGATAAGCTTGGTAGAACTCATCTCTTACAGCACACTATAAACACTGGTACAGCCTTACCAATCAGACAAAGACAATACCCCTTGTCTCCTGCTATGCAAAAGCATCTTCACAGGGAAATTGATGAAATGTTGGAACTAGATGTGATTCAACCCTCAAGTTCTCCTTGGTGTAATCCCTTGTGGCTAGTTGAAAAGAAATCTGGTGAATATAGGGTAGTTTTGGACTCTAGAAAAGTGAATAGTGTGACTGTTCGAGATTCTTATCCTATGACTCAAATTGATGCAACTTTGAGCAAATTGAGAGATGCCAAGTTTCTTACCTCGATAGATTTGAAGAAGGCCTTTTGGCAAATTCCCTTGGAAGAGTCTTCTCGTCCAAAAACTGCCTTTGCTGTGTATGGTAGGGGTTTGTTTGAATTCAAAGTAATGCCCTTTGGATTATCGTGCAGTTCTCAGACAATGTGTCGACTTATGGATCTAGTTATTGGCCTTTCCCTTGAACCTTATGTTTTCTATTACCTTGATGATATTATAGTGGCTACCCCTGATTTTGAAACTCATCTGGACGTCTTGGAGAGACTTAAGCAGAAGTTGGTGGATGCAGGTCTTACAATTAATCTAGAAAAATGTCAATTTTGTAGATCATCACTTGAGTTCTTAGGTTACACTGTTGATAAAGATGGCCTTAGAATTGATGAGTCTAAAGTATCTGGTATTTTGAATTATGAAAAACCTCAAACAACTACTCAGATCCGAAGATTAGTAGGAATGGTTGGTTATTACCGTAGATTTTTGAAAAATTTTTCCTCACTTTGTAGTCCTATTACTGATCTACTCAGAGGTCGAAAAAAAGGACAACCGATTGAGTGGACGAATGAAGCGGATCAGGCGTTTGATCAGATCAAGAAATCTTTAACGACTGCTCCGGTTTTAGCTAGTCCAAATTTTGAAATGCCTTTTGTGATTTATTGTGATGCATCTAATACAGGAGTTGGAGCAGTTTTGTATCAGGAGACTGATGGAATTGAGCATCCCATAGCATATGCATCAAAAACCTTAAATAAATGTCAACGTAAGTACTCTACGACAGAAAAAGAACTTCTGGCGGTTATTTTTGGAATCGAGAAGTTTCGTTGTTATGTCGAGGGTACTCATTTCACTATAATAACTGATCATGCATCACTTGTGTGGCTGAATAGTATGTCGAATCCAGCAGGAAGAATTGCTCGATGGGCTGTCAAATTGTCACAATATTCCTTTGATATAGTTCACAGACGTGCAGCTCTAAATGTTGTAGCTGACGCTCTTTCTCGCTCTATTAATGAAACTGCTGTATTGGACCTATCTTTATTAAAGCCTGATAAATGGTATAATGATATGTGTAAAAAAGTTACAGAAAATCCAAGCTCCTATCCTACATTCAAAGTTGATAATAATATTCTATACAAACATGTTTTTGATAATTCGGATATACAAGGAAATTTATCTAAATGGAAAATCGTAGTTCCAACTGAGAATAGAAAGGATATCTTGTATATGTATCATGACAGTGCGACAGTAGCACATTTGGGAATAGCTAAGACGGTAGCACGAATTAAAGAATTGTATTATTGGCCTAATCTTAGAAAAAATGTCCACAGGTATGTTATGAGATGTTCCGTATGTGCAAAATGCAAACCCTCAAATTTGCCTCAAGCTGGGTTGATGGGATCTTATAAGAACATAAACTTTCCGTTTCAATTGATTTCTGCTGATCTGTTAGGACCATATCCGAGATCCAAGAATGGGAATCAGTATCTTCTCGTTGTGTGTGATTGGTTCACAAAATTCATTTTAGTACAGCCGTTGGCTAAAGCCACGTCTAGAGCAATCATTAGATTTATAGAAAATCATGTTTTCCTGATTTATGGAGTTCCGCAAATCTTTGTATGTGACAATGGATCAGTTTTCACAAGCAAGGAATTCAAGTCGTTTATGAATGAATATAAAGTTCAGAAAATTTGGTATAATGCTAGGTATCACCCTCAAATTAATGCCACTGAGCGTCAGAATAAAACTATAGTTACTGCCATCAGATCCTATATTAAAGAAAATCATAAAGATTGGGATCAATCCATTTTCAAAATTTCACAAGCTATTCGGCTTGCCAAGAGTGATGTTACAGGCTATTCTGCAGCCTTTTTAACTTTTGGAAGGAATATTCCTGTATCTGGAGATTACTTTGGCCAGATTTCTGAAAATGCTAATAATATTGTCACCATAACAGAAAAGAATGGTAGAATAGCAGATTTGCAAGAATTGCCAGAATTTTTCATCAAAACTCGTGAAAGAATTTACAAAGCATACGAACAAAATGCCAAGACTTATAATCTCAGGAAGAGAAACACCAAATATCAAGTTGGTGATCGAGTTTTGAAGAAAAATTACGTTTTGTCTAAGGCTGTGAACGATTTTTCAGCAAAATTGGCAAATAAATTCATTCCTTGTATTGTCCATAAGGTTGTTTCACCATTAGTATATAGTTTGAAAGATGAGAATGGTTCTGATCTTGGAAACTGGCATGTTAAGGACTTGAAAATTGATCCCACATATCTTGACTCCGATGATGATTCTGAAAATGATTCTCTAGAAAGTGATGTGGATGATGGGGAACCTTAAAATATCTCAGTTTATCTTATCTTTATCTTTTCTTTTTTTCAAAAATTGCCGTGCTGAGTCCGGCCATAGAATTGCTCAGCAGGATTAGTCCTTCCTGGCGGTAGAAATCCGACCAAAATGGAATTTTCTTCATATTTCGTATCTTATTTCATCTCATCTTATCTTATCTTCTTTTTCAAAAATTGCCGTGCTGAGTCCGGCCATAGAATTGCTCAGCAGGATTAGTCCTTCCTGGCGGTAGAAATCCGACCGAAATGGAGTTTTCTTCATATTTCGTATCTTATTTCTTCTCATCTTATCTTATCTTTTTTCCAAAATTGCCGTGCTGTCCGGCCGTAGAATTGCTCAGCAGGATCAGTCCTTCCTGGCGGTAAAAATCCGACCGAAATGGCATATCTTTCTTATCTATTTATCTATTATCTTATCTTCATCTTATCTCTAAATTACTTTTTTATAAAAATTGCGTTCTGGAATCGGCTGTAGAAATGCTCAGAAGGAATTATCTTGTTTTACATCAACTTATCTTAACTTGTCAACATTTGTATCTTGTAAATTTTTCAATCAAGTTATTATATCTCTGAAATTGCTGGTGGCATATTGTGGAATTTGAGTATGTACTCAAATATAGTGAGTTTATTATGGATTTGCCTGAAGGGCACATTTATCTGAATGCAGTGTGGCTATGCAAATGTGCTTGAATGCTCAATTGTTCATAAATTGAGATGTATCTTGAAATTGCCTGGTGACTATATTTGCGGGAATGCTTGGTAACTTTTCTACAATTATTGGAGATTTTCATTTTTCTTGATTGAATATTCAAGTTTATAGGAATATCTTGAATTTGCCTGGTGGCACATACATAGGGTTATAATTATCAAAGTATTTGATGATGAGAATTTCAATCTTTTTTTTTTTGGTGTAAGATAAGATAATTTTCTAATATTTTGAATTGCTGTGTTGAGTCGGCGTTAGAATAACTCAACAGGAGAACCTTCCTTGCGGTAAGAATCCGACTAAAATGGCAATCCTATTTGACTCTGAACTGAGATATTTTCAGGGATGTCACATCTTATATGAGGAGTTTGTAGGAATTCATAACTTCAATGTTCTATTAAATTTTAGGTGTCATTGTGACAACTTTTGGGTTGTTCGATATCTTTTGGAATAGAATTTATGAACATCCTGTACATGATACTACGTCATAATATTACTCTCTATAACATGTCAGAGTTGAGATTTCTGGGATGGATTTTCAAGTCATTAATTATAAACGGTTTTTAAAAAAACTTGTTTTTTTGTGAATCAATCCGCATTCCCCATTTGAACTTTGATATTTCACTTGTGACATTTCTGAACTCTTGAGTCTCTACCTGGACGTCTTGGTTGGTTTCATATATCACAACTTTCTCGTTTCTTATCTTTTTATCTTAACTTTTTATCTTATCTTTTTATCTTATCTATATCTCATCTGAGTCCCTTCTATCTTCATCATCTCGTGCAAGTTTTTCGGATTCAAATCTAGCTTCTTGTGTCTGTATCTTGTTGCCACTTGATGATCATTGAAGATGGAAAACAAATGTTTCAGTGGAATGTTCATGCTAAACGTACCATCGGTGTTGAGGATCGGAGCATTGGGATAGTTCCAGCCTGCTATGGCTAGATGACGTGAGTCTTCAGGCGTATAACATAAGTATCCTCGCACAGTACTCGTTATTCCAGGATATCTGACAGTGTCCAATTCTTTATTACACAATTCATAGGTGCAGGAATCAAAGAGATAAGCTCCAGCATTGTGGGTTAATGTACCAGTACCACCACCGGTCACCTTCAATTTACCCTTGATGGTAATGATGCCTTCAAACATGGCCAACCACGAATCTGCTTGATTAACCGTTATATCGATGACATTATTGTTCTCGAATGATTTCACATATGGATAATAGGTACGCCATTCCACTTTAGTGATGCTTTCGTCGAGTCTGGGTTTGCGGAAAACGTCGAACACGGGTGCTAACAACATTGTAGTCTTTGAGTGATTTCAGAAACAGGACACTGGATAATGTCAATGTTTTTCTGTTGCGGCTGCTGCTGCTCTTCGAAGACACGACTGCTTTGGTGTACGGTGTCGAGAGAACTGGTGCTGATGATGTTGCTGATGATGGTATATTATCTGATTTATAGGAGTAATCAAACACTAGTACCATCTTGCGAGTTTCTTCAATTCCAATCTCATGATGATTTCTTCACCTCTAAAATTCACCTGCCTGAAATCTTGGTCTAGAATCTGGAGTGTAATGTTGGGCAATTCCCGCCTGCTGACTATAGGTAGATAGATTAGATTTCTGGGAGTCTCGTCTATGGCGTAACCAGGATCGACTGCAACTGCAAACTCGTAGATCGTATGTGATGGTCTGTCGTTGTAGAGAGCTCCAGCAGTAACGTTGCTATCAATGTGAATGGTTCTCACTTTGGTTATGCTGACCGGCAAATCGGAAGTGTGGACTTGTTGTGCGTTCAACAATCTATTTGAAAATCCCAAGACTTGAGCTATGCTATCCTTCGGGCGAAAATCAATGGCAAACTGTTTGCTCGAAATCTCACACTTTAGTGTATTATTGTTGGGCTTCAACGAGAATATATCATCAACGTCCTTTGCACTTGAGATGCCCAATTCTTTGCGTATGAATGTCTCAATGTCCACAATGTCGTATGAACCTTCGAGAATATCGATGATCTTTCTTGCCTTGGTCTTATCTTGCAGATAAAACTTTGATCCTTTGTCGATATTTGGTATACTGTTGTATGAATGGAATCCCAATAATGCTAGTCCGTAATCAGAGTCTGGATCGAGTTGAAGTGGTGTCAAAAAGTCTATGGAGAGCGTAGATGTACGACCTTTCAACGTCACAATCAGAGACATGACTGATGCACAATGACCGAGTTACTTGGTCTCATTAAAAAGGAATTCTAAACATAGACGTCCACAATTACTTTGATTGAAATTTTGGTATTGATTGTTATTGTACAAGATTTTCGTGCTGGCACCCAAATATTGCGCCAATTCTCTGGGCGGTTTCAGATTGCCATAACTATCGAAATATAAGGCTTTTTTATCATTCTTTATGTAAGCCACCCAATGAGTGCCCGCATGATTGGAGGTATCCAAATTCAATACAGCACACTCGCGATGCCATGGACCGGTGGAAGGTAGAGTGTCCCGCATAAAAACACCTCGAAAATACGGTATTTTCAGCTGTTTGGCATACTTTATCACATCTTTATCGTACATTGATTTATTGGGTAGCTTGTCTAGAAGTTTTTTGAGTTTTTTGATTGTTTCTTCAAGTACAGTCCGAATCCTCTCGATGTTTTGCGTAGAAATAGGCCGGAACCCTGCTTGCCGATAGCCTCCATTGCTTTATTATGTCTTTGATCTTCTTCGAGCTTTTTCTTTGCATTTTTCGCATCAATGACTGTCTTTGCGACTGCTCCGGCTCCTCCAGCTAGAGATCCTAGGGCTCCCAAGGCGGCAAAGATTGGTATCAATGGTAGTATACCGCCACTGTGTGGAAGAGGTATGATTCTTGGTACTCTGATTCTTTTTTTACCGCCAGCCCTCTTGATTGCCATTCTGGCTGCACGGAGTGCTTTCAATGCAGATTTATTCAGACCACTTCCTGATGTTGTACTACCACCAGCACCACCACCACCACCATCTGACTTTGATAGTACATTTTTTATGAATTTGATAATGTTGGATAGGGATTGCTGTGATACAAGACCCATGCCGAGTTTTCGTTTGACCTTCATTCCGGTGGTGACAAGCCAAGCAGCAGCCTTCTCTTTGAATTTAGCGTTCTTCGACTTGACTCTCTCCCACGCTCGATTTTCCAATATCCAATCAGCTTTGTGCCTGTCTTCTATTGAGGAATTTTGTGAATAGGCGATATCGTGTACTCGACACGCGTCGTCCAACGGATTGATACCGGTGTCTCCTCGTGCAAGTCTTTTATCGAGTTTGGTACCTAGACCACAAAATCTGTAGCCTGGAATGTGTAATTCGATGGGAAGTTTATCGATCAGAGAATTAAGCACACCCTCTCCGTGGTAGAGCAACATGAAGACTGACGTGTAGGAAGTTCGACAACTCTGCATATACCTAATGAAACGAAAAATATATCATCACATGATGAAGATCATTCAACAAGAACGGATGTTACCCATTGTGAATTTGGATGAAATTTTGTCAACCAAACCCCCAGTAAATAGTAAACATGGGAAACTGCTTCCCCATTCGTTCAGAGCAATCTTCTGCGGACCAAGCGGATGTGGAAAGACCAATGCGATGCTTTCCCTGCTGTTCAATCCAAATGGCGCGAAATTCAAGAACGTTTACGTGTATTCAAAGTCGTTGTACCAACCGAAATATCAATTGCTGCAACAAGTGTTGGATTCAGTGAAAGGTGTTGGGTATTTTCCCTTTAAAGAAAATTATGATGTCATCAGTCCATCAGAAGCGAAAAATAATTCGATATTCATTTTTGATGATGTATCATGCGACAAGCAGCAAAAAATTCGAGAATATTTTTCAATGTGTAGACACAAGGATATTGACGTAGCATACCTATGCCAGACTTTTTCTAAGATACCGAAGCAGCTGGTGCGAGACAACAGTAACCTGTTGGTGTTATTTCGACAGGATGAAATGAATTTGAAGCATGTGTTCGACGAGCATGTCTCACCAGACATGTCATTCGATCAATTTAAAGCATTGTGCTCAGAGTGTTGGAATTCCAACCAATATGGTGCGATGGTGATTGCAAAAACTTTCGATATGAATGCTGGTAGATATAGAAATGGTTTCGATAAGTTCATAAGACTGTAATCTCTGGACCATTCATCAAGATGACGTCAACCAAGATGCATGATGATGTTGCTGATGCGCTGCGCAAGAAAAAAATCAACGAACTATCGAAATCAATCAGAAGAAAATATTTAGCACTAAAATTGGGCAAGTCTGAGGATGATGATGCGTTACAGAAAATATTCCAACCACTGACATCACCTTTGAAACAAATTGCCACCACGTCCAAGGTAATAAAAGAAAAACTCGATGGAACGCTTTCAAACATCAAGCGAAGCAGAGCAAAATCGTTGGGGTTGAAGAAGGAGAAGAAGGAGGAAGAGGATGGGGAGGTGGAGAGGGAGCAATCGGATTTGAATCAAACTAATTTCATACCTATGATGGATGTGGCTGATAATGCTGGGCATACTGAAGATGATGATGAGGATGGTTATGACGATGCTGATGATGAACTTTTTGTAGATAGTGAAAATATCTCACCGGCTGCAATACATGATTACATTGATCAGTATCCTGCGATGGCTCAAAGATATCTGACTGAATACTGGACAAATGATGAAAATATCGATACGGTTTATGGTCCCAAATATGATCCAGTAACATCGAAATCGTCTCTCAACGGAAAAGAAATGAATTTCCATCGAAGAACTGGAGATATACTTCTTGATGGCTTTCGGTTCCGTGGTACCCCAGGCCTCTATCAATTACTCTTCTATAATGATCCATCCTTTGCCAAAGATGATACGAACCCATACAAGCAAATACTCTTGCTCACCAAAGCTCATCTGAATTCTGCAGGACGTATGAAGTCTTCCTCTAGACTCAAATACGTAGAAATTATTCGTCCAATGTTCAGATCCAATTCCAGTGGTCGTGGTTTGAAGTTGACATACAGCACAGCACCTATCGAGTACATGTATTGGGATGATTCAAACGAATTGGTAGATAGATTGAAGTTGCTCATTGCATCACAGCAAGCCGGAAATACATCAAACGATAACGAGATTGTTGCCATCTTGAACGAATTGGAAGAGGCAGGCATAATAAAACATGTGTAACATTTCTGTGATACTTCCGTGACACTTCCATGACAACTTCCGTGACAGTTCCGTGACACTTCCTTGACACTTCCGTGACAGTTCCGTGACAGTTCCGTGACACTTCCTTGACACTTCTGTGACAGTTCCGTGACACTTCCTTGACAGTTCCGTGACACTTTCATGGCATGTCTATGAGTGTAGGGGCTAATAATTGGCGAGGCAAAGTGTCTACCATTATCGATAACGTACAATACTTTAGTCATTAGCATTATGAGTCTCGACAAATTCGGACGTGGTTCGTTTCCACGCTCAGCTCAGATGGTGACAGTCAGATCTGGATTTTCACATACTCCAACCGGTGATATTGATGTTGGTCATTTGAAGATGTGTAACGTAAAACTGCCAACAGATGCCGCTGATGTTGCAAACAAACAATATGTGGATGAAGTTATATCGCAAATAAAGTTAGATTTCAAGATTGCTTTCGATAATTACGGTGAAAAAATCCGAAATTACCTTGCTGGCTTCAGCAATGAAATAATCGAAGAAAGGAAGAGAGTGGATGTACATGATCTGAAACTGGCAACGTACAATACAAACTTTGTTCAGTTGTCTGGCATAGTGCACAAGATCAACATACATGTGGAGCAGCTTCGTAACAACTCTCTACCAAAACTCGAAAGCGACATCGACTTGAATGTGAAAAATATTCTAGAACTTGTCGATAAGATTGACAACACTGTGAAGAGTTTGCACGATTTGAAGGCTGAGCAACAACACAGCCGTGATAAAGAACGCCAGCTTGCTGATGTCATTGATCAAATGAAAAAAGATCTGACCAAGATTGCCATCACTCCAAAATCTACGACAACACCACCGAAACCAAAAAGGAAGCCTCCTGTGTGAAACCCATCATATAAACTCCTAATCCAACGAAGTCAATATGTCACATTCTAAAGAAAAAATCCAACTCGTCAATGAATTACATAGACCTGCTAGGAAAAAATTTCCAAGGCGCCGCATTATCATCAAAGGTTTGGATGACTTCTGGCAAATGGATCTAGCCGAAATGCGACCTTATGCCTCTGTTAATAAGGATCACAAGCTGATAATGGTCGTGATTGATTGTTTTTCCAAGTACCTAGGACTAGACCACTAAAATCAAAAACTGGTGCTGAAATCGCTCGAGCATTTGCAGATATCCTATCACATGCTGGCAACACCAGAATTCCCAAGAATTTGCAAACCGATCAAAGTACTGAATTCTACAACGAAAAGTTTCAAAGTCTAATGAAAAAGTTCTCCATCAACCATTATCATACGTATACCATAATGAAGGCAGCCATTGCTGAACGTGTTATACGGACATTGAAGGAAAAACTATACAAGTACTTTAGTTTGAATGGCTCATACCGTTGGATAGATGTCCTGCCTGAAATCACGAAAAATTATAATAACACGAAACATACGACAATAAGATGCAAGCCCAGTGACGTCACCAAAGCCAACGAACATGATATTTTAAAATCCACGTACAATCACATCAAAATTGCTGGAAGCAGGAAATTCGACGTTGGTGACATTGTGAGAATAAGCAAAGCCAAACATGTTTTTGAAAAGAATTATACACCAAATTGGACTACTGAACTATTTAAAATCGTAAAAGTTCGTATTACGAAACCTACTACATACATCTTGGAAGATTTGCATGGTACTCCGATCAAAGGTGCTTTTTATCCTGAAGAATTGCAAAAAACTATAAATCCTGACATCTATCTAGTGGAAAAAGTTTTAAGGAAGAGGGGTAAAAAGGTGTTTGTCAAATGGCTAGGATTCGATGATACACACAACAGCTGGATTGATTCCACCAACAAGTTATAATGTAATCATATGGAAAACTAGCACAAATTCAATGGATGTGAGGGGCCTTTCACGTCGATCGCTGACAAATAACAACCATTATCGGATGTTGTGACGTGTTGGCAGTGGTGGTATAAATAATGAGGACTGAAACTTTCAACACATCAGTTCGAGAACAATGAGTGAAGACTCTGGTTATTCATCTAGTGAAGTGCTTTCCGAAAACGGTAGTACTAGTTCATTGGCAATGATGGGTTATTATGGTGACGTTGATACATATTTGGACATGATTGAGCAAGCAGCGAAAGCCGAATCGTACCTCCTGCTGACTTCATCGTTCCAGTTGTCCACCTACATGATTCAGTGCGGACTTAGTCCAGCTAGACAGTTTAGTCCGAGCATCATCCTGAAGAAACCCTTCCATCCAGCGAAAATTTCGTTCTCCACATATGAATGGGCCACCTTCATCGATTCGCTGTATAAGGTACAACAAGACTTTTTTGAAGCACCATTGCCCTGTTTCATTGATGAATATGATCCTGCCGTTACCACCTGCGGAGACTATATCACCATAACCAAATTCGTTTGCGATGGTGTCAAAATGTTGTCACTCACCAAATACCACATTACATTCGAATTGGTGGAAGAGGATGTTGCAGACATTTTGAGTGCTGAAACGTGTGTTGTTTCACATCGAGTTGCGCTAATAAACAAATTGGACTTTTCCATGTATTATCAGAACATTTTGAATACTATAGCCGATTGGATTAGAAATAGCCTGACTGATTTGGGTGCGGAAGAGCTTATATCTGGATTTTGTGATGTTTGTGATAGCATGTCTAGTAACGCTCTCAGAGAATATCTATATTATTGTAAAAATGAGGTTATGTCTGATTTGAATAAAATGTTGTGAAAAATGTGACTAGTTCTTTTCATTTCATCAGTCTACAACTTGACGCGAGACTAGTAGCATCTGAAATATTTTAGCTCTGCTCGAAAAATCATGAAGTCTGAAATAGCTGTGCTATTGGAGTTTATAAAATCTCCCACTTTGACTTTGACGAAATTCACTGAACAAGAATTGCAGTACATTCCAGTAGAATGTCTCATTGAATATGCAGATCCTTATGGGCTATTAAGGGTGTGGCACAAACTTCCTCAAGAATATCGCAGCAACTTTAACCTACAAATCAAACTGCCATGCTTCGTTCATTATAATCGTCCCGATTGGACCACACACTGGGATGGACCGCCATTTTCTCAAGAATCATGTCATTTTTGTAGAAAAGGATTACTTGAATAAATAGATTATTCATCTTCGTTTTCGTATTCTTTTACCCCCATGGGCTGCCCTGTATATATATTTTTTTCAATTATCAATCAACTCAAACGCCCTGTATATGGAAATTCAATCTTGTTTTTGTCATTAAATACTCACTGGGATGGACCGCCATCTTCTCAAGAATCATGCTATTTTTGTAAAAAAGCTTTACTGTGAAATAAAAATTGATTATCTAACAATAATTTTCCTCGTAGTAGTAGTAGTAGTTTCATTTCGCATTTATGTACCATCAATGACATATGTCAATGGTAGAACGATATCCCTCAAACCATGCGGCTTTGCATATAGGTATATTGACATTTCCGAATTGTCCATAAAAAATCCTATTTTGAGAGTACGTGATCATTTTACCAGAAGAAAAAAAAAACCAACAGCATGACGTCACCCACTATAAAATAAATAATTAATTCAAGTATTTGTTTCCAATACGAGCGCGCGCGCGCTTATCATTCTACGGGATCTCTCGCTTTGCTGGATCTTCGAACGCCATGAAGCGAGACAGCGTTGCCACACATAATAATGTAACAATATTAACATCCAAACACATACGTCCGACAACGTTGCAGCGCCGAGCGCTCGAGCCTTACTCTACCTCGATAGATCCGTTGCAAAGATAAGCGCGCGCCAGCGATGGATATTATTTTCGACTCGAAGTTTCTTATCTCTGGAATGCATCTCTCGCTTCACTCTACCTCGATAGATCCGTTGCAAAGATAAGCGCGCGCCTGCGATGGATATTATTTTCGACTCGAAGTTTCTTATCTCTGGAATGCATCTCTCGCTTCACTCTACCTCGATGGATCCGTTGCAAAGATAAGCGCGCGCCAGCTATGGATATCCCGTTTGAATAGCATTAAAATAATTGAAATATCACGGAGGTCGGAATACCACAGTGCGTATATATGCTGCCTCATAATGCAAAGGTCCCTGGTTCAATTCCCCCCAGCGGTGACAGCTTTTTTTAATTTATTTATTCACGATGGCGACGTGACGACGTATGAGTAATTTGAATTTCGCGCCGGTTTTTAGTGGGCGTGGCCTCCAATTAAATGCTGGTCTCTGATTGGCTTGCCCTGGTAACCCTATAGCCCTTCTACTCACAGATAAAAACATCATTCAAGATCCCATTGGGCATCTTCTTCAGATTCAGCTGTTTTGGATGTGCTGGTGGAGGAGAAGAAGGAGGACGAGGATAGGGAGGGGGAGAGGGAGCAATCGGATTTGAATCAAAGTAATTTTATACCTATGATGGATGTGGCTGATAATGCTGGGCATACTGACGATGATTATGACGATGCTGATGATGAACTTTTTGCAGATAGTAAAAATATCTTACCGGCTGCAATACATGTGTTACCTATGCCTTTAAATCTCAGGGGGTGAGTAGTAAATAAAGAATTTGAATGGAATTTCATTTACCTCTGAGTTTGGTCGATGGATTATCTAAGATTTACTAGGTGTTTTAGATCTTAATTGTATTGACAACAGAAAAAGTGTTTTTAGTGTCCAGTTTGATAACGTAGAAACTCGACACTATAGTAGTTCAGCGGGACAAATGGGTGGGTAAGTTAGGCTTAGTAAAATACTAAGTTTGATAGGGATGAATATGCTTCAAATCACAAATAAATTTTGCAATGCCAAGTAATGTGCTTCAAATGTTACTAGATGGCTCAAGACTTGTTACCTACGCAGTGTACAATTATCGCAACAACAAGAAATATAAATTAACTGACTGAAAGCAACTCTTCAGATCATTGTGAAATAATACAATAACTGCTCAAAATCAACTCTCTGAGACAGTATGATGACACATAACTTATTAAACAACGAAATAACTCAGTAAATTAGTATCAATGAGACAAAAGAAATAATAAGGCCTATTTTACCGCAGTGCAGTTTTGGTTTACAGGGGTATATTTTGTAGCTATACTGAGTGTATATTAAATTGATGACATGTTGCAATTATCATGTTAAATGAAACTTTAAACTGATGAATTATGGTTGGTGGTAGTTTATCCCAAGTAAAATATTATCCCTGATACATGGAACGAACTCACCAAATTATAAGCAGGTCCTGAGGTACAGAGGGATCAGGTGAAGTCAGCGCAGCGTCAGGTGGTGTCTCTTGTATGTCGCCTTTCAGCCACGGATAATAGGGCTCCTAAAGCGGGAGAAAGCAGAGCTACAGCGCCGGTGCAGACTCCAGTACAGCAGTCCCAGGGAGCTGAAGGGGGCCAAATCTCGAGTGCGACAACCGTCGGGAGAGGAGGCTTTAGTCCGATAAAAGGAACCCTATATGGAATGACGATAATCGTGCGTTATTTCACCAACACAAAGAATGAAAAGAAAATAGCAGCTGATGATTAAAAGAACATATAGTACCTTGGATGTTGTGTGGGTTCCAGGAGTGGTGGTACAGCAGGTCTCGTCGGCCACGTGGATTTCAGCCACAAAAAATCCCTCTATAGAGGCAACAGGAATCCAATTCCAGCAATAATGGATATCTCAAATTCGGGATCTTTTTTTAATTAATCCCAATAATAAGTAATGGAAAATCGAATGTTAGACAAATTCGAAATTATTCAAGAAACAGATCTCATTGCTTACTTTTGTGACCAAGCTGGTAGACTGCTGCAGACAAAATGGTGCCTATTAAGATCGAAGGGGCTGTCCTTGCCACATCTCACCAGAAGATCACCCTTTTTCGTGTATCTTCCCCTATACTCCCACACACATCAATCACACGGACGATATAAAATTATAGGCGGGAGATATCCCCGCGAACACCCTGTACATGGTATTTCTACCTCACCAGTGTAGTGAAAAATATGTCGATAATATAAAGAGAGGTATCTAGACCATCCGAAAAGAAGGAATATCATTGAATCACCATCTATTTCAAGTCAGAATACATTATTGCCTGTTATTATTGTTTTGATTTGAAACTTCAAATATTCGAACGCGGTCATGCGTAACTGAGGACCATTGTAGACTTGAAAGTGGGGCGAAATACATCTTCTTCCCGTGCGATGACCCTTTATCACAATGTAACATAACCTATAACGCCCATACTTACAAGGAATTAGTGCCAAATCAACGAACAGGTACATAATGGCGGAGATACAGAGTGCCAAACCATCATAACGGAATATGGTGCTGATTGTGAGTCGTTAGAGCCCGTATTCGTGATGATAGCAAGGGAACTATGGGTCAATGTTTCATGATGACAATGATGAAAATTGTGTCTAAAATTGATAAAGAAAGGTGTTAACCCAGTAGCCTCATGAACGGAAGTTCTGATAGCACAGCCAACCTTTGGTAATAACTCAGCCCATGTTCTGTGATTTTTCTCCACATAGCATGACAGCATAGACTTTGAAACTCGATGCACCCTCTCAACTGGATTCGCTTGTGGATGGTACAATGGTGTGAATCGGATGTGTGTGATAATTCTGACACAACTTTTTGAAGAGATTAGATTGAAACTGTACCCCATTATCACAGATCAGAATTTGTGGACAGCTAAACATCAAAAAGATATGTTCCTGTAGCCAATCTCAGAAGCAAAAATAAGGAAAATTTACTAAAAGTATCAGTAACTACGTAGATGAACTTGTAACCTTATTTCGTGCGAGGCAACGGTCCAACAAGATCTACAGAGATCATTTGCCAAGGAACAGTTGGCTCGGGGTATTTTTCAAGCAAACCAGCTGGACGTTTCAATTCTGGCTTATGACGTATACAAGTCTGGCACCTCTTTACCTAAGCAGCAACATCCGCTCACATTTTAGGCCAAAAGTACCGTTGTTCCAACCTCTTATATGTCTTGAAAACGCCAGCATGACAAGCCACTAAGTTAAAATGTTTGTCACTGATAATTTTTTTCCGACCTTCCTTTGGTATCACCTCCTTCCAATAATCAGCCATGTCTTTCAGACCAGGATACGAACAGGGAACATATTTATAGAGTTTTCCATTGATAAAATGCCATTGGGGATAGTTGAATGGGCTCGCGACATTGCATCAGCTACCACGTTATCACGACCTTTACGATGATAAATCTTGAAGTTAAACTGTTGAAGGCGCAGCAAACAACGTGCTATTCGACCTTTAGGTTCTCGTAGATTATGGAGCCATACTAAACTGTGATGATCAGTGATGACTGAGAATTCGTACTTCTCAAGATATGGTCGCAACTTCTCCACCGAAAACAGTACAGCCAGAAATTCTCGCTCTACAGTGCTGTAATTCCTGGCGAGTTAGTGATCGACTGACATGGCATATAACATGCTCTCCATCGTCAAAATTTTGCGACAGGACACCGCCTATACCGTATGCAGATGCATCAGTCTGGACTTGAAAAGGTCGACTAAAATCAGGACAGGTTAGTACCGGAGCTGAAGCCAATGTGTTTTTGATGCCTTGGAACGAAATTTGACTGTCATCTGACCAACAACACTGTTTTTTCTCAGAAAGAAGCGCAGTTATGGGAGCAACTAAGGTGGAAAAATTTGGTATGAACCTCCTATACCACGATGCAACACCCAGTACTCGACGAACCTCAGTGACATTTGTAGGGGGTAAGATGTTCAAAATTGACGAGACTTTTTCAGGATCAACATGGAGACCTTGACTATCTACAACATAACCTAAGTAACGTAGCTCATGGCGACAAAAGAAACATTTCGATTCTGCGACAGTGAGTCCGGCCTTTTTGAAACGCTCTTATACCTCCACAGTTTTAAAGTGGTCTTCAAATGAAGATGAAACAATTATTACATCATCTAAATTATGAAAAACATTCGGTTCTAATTCTGGACCCAAAACTTTGTCAATGAGACGTTCAAATGTGGCTGGCGCGTTACAAAGACCGAATGGCATTCTTTTGAAATAATAAAGTCCGCGACCTGGTATAGTGAAAGCTGTATAGTCCCTAGACTCGGGTGCAATCAATACTTGCCAGTAGGCAGATTCAATATCCACTGAACTCAAATATTTTGCGCCTCGTAACTTGTCTAAAATTGAGGAAATGAATGGGAGTGGGTACGCGTCTTTCTTGGTAACTCTATTCAGTTGGCGATAGTCAACACATAATCGATATTCGCCTCCTTTCATTGGCACTAACAAAACAGGACTTGACCAAGCTGAAGTAGAAGGCTCTATTACATCCAAATCCAACATCTCTTTAACTGCTTTATCAATATGTTCTTGCATTATTGGAGATACTTTATATGCCCTTTGCTTAATCGGCTCTGAATCCGCTATGATTTTATGTTGAATCAAGGAAGTACAACCCAATTTATCTGCTTGATGTTCAAAGTAGGATTCAACAAGTTGATCCAATCGTGATTGCTCTTCATTACTCAAAACTTCCTTCGGAATTACTTTATTGACAGAACTGATGGTATTGATGCACGAGGAAGGATTCTAAATAACCAGCAGCTACGTTTCAAATCAGGAATTGAGTTCATTGCCAACCAAAAGTCAACTCCCAGTATGATGGAGTGATTTAGCTCAGGAACAACCAAAATATCTGAAATTTTAACTTTATGTTCTAATTTTATCGGTACAGAAATGGAGCCTAATACAACGCAATTCTGATCATTGGCAACAACGCAAGAAGTGATATTTGACTTATTTAAATTGAGACCTAAACCTTTAAGCACATCCTGTCCAATTTTTCCCATAACTGTATCATTTGCCCCACTATCTAACAAAGCTTTGGATTCAATCTAAAAAATTTCAACTGATAAATATGGTCGATTATTATCACCTTCACAGTGTGACAAAATATACGAAAGTACTGACAAAATTGTTTGAGAATCAATATTTTGAAATGAGTCGACTACTTATTCATCAGAGCACATCACACGACTCCTTAACGGCTCTGTTGCCCGTTTCCCGAACAGTTAGGACAAGTTTTTACTGTGACTTCAGGCCAACCGTATTTGAAACAATGTTACTTTTTGGGTCGTGTACACCTATTCCTAATATGTCCTGACTGACCGCAGTTCCAACAGGTTGGACCTGAAGAGGTTCTAGTAGTGAGCGGAGTAGACTGAGTCGGGTTAGGCCCAAAACTCATAGGAGCAGCTTGAATGAATCTGTTCGAGTAATTTACTAAACCCGAACTATGTGGAAACAAATTAGTAGTTACATCAGCAGAAAAAGTAGGATAACTGGCATTACCGTCAACATCCCTGTGATTATTAGTATATTTATTATGTTGTTGTCCGTAATCTGGAAAAGTAGGCTGTAAAGGAGCAGCATTAATGGCTAAAGGTGTTGGAAATATGTAGAGCAATTGCAGTTTGAATAATTGCGTGAAAAATTGTTTTCGATGATTTATCGTGGACTGTATGATTGATTATAAAAATTGATTGACAAAATCAACAACAACTCTGTTTTTTGTAACTACAGCAATGTTTCCATCTTGACACTGTCTCTATAGGTGACAAATTATTCAATGTTGTCACACTTTCTCGGGGATTCAGGGAGAATGACCTAACTTATGAACATAGCCCCCCTTTTGAAGGATACTTCAAAATATTTTATGAAGTTCTGAACACAACACCAACTAGTTTTCGGTTTCTTCTTCTAAGGGAAGTGGACAGAGATGCCGAATTGATCGCTTCACAACACCCTTGCAAGTAGTTACTGGAGCCACTCTGGAAATACCATCAACGCCCGGAAAAAGCTCATGAATTCGTCCTAATAACCATTTATGTGGAGGTACATTGTCAGCTTTCAGCATAACCAGCAATCCTGGTCTCAATGGAGTTGGTTCAGTTTTCCATTTGTAAGATTGGTGCAACTGGCCGATATATTCTTTGGAAAATCGTTTCCAAAAGTTTTGTTGCAGCTTCTGAATATATTCGTATCTTGAAAGGCGGTTGTCTGCGATAGTTTGTAAGTCTGGGGTAGGAATGGAAGTGATGGGACGACCAATTAGGAAATGGGAAGGTGTTCTAGGTCATTTGGATCATTTGGATCATTGGACATTGCGAATAGAGGTCTGGAATTTAAAATTCCTTCTATTTGATTTATCAACGTAAGAAACTCTTCATAGGTAAGGATTGTCGTTTTCATAGTTCTTTTAAGGTGATGCTTCATGCTTTTGACAGCAGCTTCCCATAGTCCACCAAAGTTTGGACTATATGGTGGGGAAAAATGCCATGAAATATTGAATTCTTTAGCATAATTTGTCGTTTCAGATTGATGGCTGTGCAAGAATTCTCCAAGTCTTTTAAGTTCATTATGAGTACTTCGAAAAGTAGATCCATTGTCAGAATAAATATGAAACGGAATGCCCCGTCTTGATATGAATCGTTTCAAACAAGCAATGAAACATTCACTAGTCATGTCAGTGATTAATTCTAAATGGATCGCCTTGGACAAAAAACAAACAAATACACAAACATAACATTTTGTGACTTTTGAACCTCGCCCTCTCCTATCTTTCATAGAAAATGGACCCGCATAATCAAGTCCTGTAATTTGAGAAGGTAAATTTGATACAAATCGATGATCTGGTAAAGGTCCCATTGGAGCAATAGCAGGCTCGGGTTTGAATTTGAAACAAGTGATACATTTTTTTGTGATTTGTTTTGCAAGATTTCTACCACCAATCACCCAATATTGTTGTCGAATAGTTGCAAGAAGTAATTGAGGACCAGGATGTAAAAGATTAGCATGTTTTTCTCTGAAAATTAAATTTTTCGAATTATGTTTTGCATGCAACAATATAAGGTGTTTGATATTCGTAGGAAATGAAGAATACTTGAGACGTCCTCCTACTCGGAGTATGCCTTCTGTATCTATAAATGGAGCTAACGAAGATAATTATGTTTTTGCCCTAATGAATGGTTTTGCGTTAGAATTCTTAATTCTTCGTTGAATGATTGTTGTTGAGCCAACTTGATTAATTTTGAAAATGCATTATTTATTTCTATCAGAGATACTGGTCCGTTGGTTGTTTATCGGTTTTCTGTAGTCTTGCATTGTTGATGAATCTTAAACAAATTGCAATTACTACCTTCAATTTATAGAGATTGGAGAATTTATCAAAAATGTTGCACACATTTCCATTAATCGTAGATAACATGATATTTTTAGGTTTTTTTAATTCAGGGACATGTAAGTTTGACATATCGAAGTGAATTGTGGCCATTCTGAAGAAGGCAACAAAAGGAAATGCGGCCCGTGCCACCACATTTCACAATGTATTAGTTTTATAGGAAACAATCCTCGGGAAGCTATATCTGCAGGGTTTAATTTTGTATTTATATATTGCCAATCACATATTTCAGTCAAATTCTGAATTTTTGCAACTCGGTTTGCTACAAAAACTTCTAATGAATTAGGTTGACTATTTAACCAATACAACACTCTTGAGAATCTGACCAAATGTAATATGGAACCTGAACAGAAACAGATTTTGAGACTTGGTTCAATAGTTGTGCTGCTAATAGAGCAGCACACAATTCTGATCGGGGGGTAGTCAATGTTTTAATGGGTGCGACTTTTGTTTCAGAACAAAGTAAATTCACTTTATAGGTGCCCTCTTCATTTTGACTACGAAAATACACACATGCAGCGTATGCATTTTTTGATGCATCACAAAAACAATGTATTTCCACTAATTGAAAACTCATTCCAATAACATTTCTTGAAATAGTTAAATGATTTAACTGATATAATTCAGTTCTAAATTGAGTCCATTGTACAAACAAATCATTAGGGATGGGTTCATCCCATGGAAGTTGAAGAGACCATAGTTTTTGAATAATTATCTTTTAGATAAAATTATACAGGGACTTACAAGTCCGAGTGGATCATAAATCTGAGCAATATCTGATAGAATTTGACGCTTTGTAATTGATTCTGAACAGGTCCACTTTGAAATTTTATATTTCAAATTGTCAGCTTGACTAACCCATTGAATTCCTAAAGTCTTAAAACACTCGTTTTCACCTAATTGTAGTATTCCTAGAGAGTCATTAGTAGTGCTTATATTTTTAAGAACGTCTGGATAATTCGATATCCATTTTCGAAGTTTGAAACCTGCTAATTCCAAAACTGAACATATTTGTTTACAAAGTTTGTATAATTGTGTATTATCATTTGAACCTGTCAATAGATCGTCTACAAAAAAATCAGCCAAGATAATTTTGCAGGCTTCTGGAAATTCAGTTTGAGAATCTAAAGCTAGAGTTTTCAAACATTTGATTGCCTGATATGGTGCCGACGTGGTACCATAAGTGACAGTGTTCAGTTGATAAATTGAGAAATTGTCACTTGGTTGTTCCCTCCAAATTATTTGCTGAAATTGTCTATGATTTGGATGCATGATGATTTGGCGATACATTTTCATGATATCTGCTGTGACAACGAATGAATAGGTACGAAATCGCAACAATATAGCTAACAAATCATTTTGCATTTTTGGACCAACAAATTGTAAATCATTCAAGGACCAACCACTATCTGAAGAACAAGATCCGTCAAATACTACCCTCATTTTTGTTGATATACTCGATTCCTTTAAAACTCCATGATGGGGTAAATAATACATTGAATTCGAATTTTCAATAGTAGGTTCAACTTTGCTCATATGACCCAAATCAATATATTCATGTATAAAATCTTTATATAGTGATTCGAAATTTGAATTAGAAGCGAATTTTCTCTCAAAAACGTTTAATAGCTATATTTAATGAATTTCCCAATAGACTAGTAGGGTGCTTGAATGGGAATTTCACTACAAATCTCCCATTGTTATCACGAGATGTATTTTTTGAGAAAAGTTCCTCACATGCAATTTTTCATCTTCAGATTCAATGTTTCTAGTTAGATAGCATACTGATCTCGAATTCGAAATTGGAGTTTTACCAGATACTATCCATCCGAACTCAGAGTTTTGAAGTATTGGTAAACCTTTTCCTAAAATAATTTTACCGTCAGTAATTAACTCCCAAAAGAGTCCTGCGCCAATAAGCATATCAATATCTCGAGGTTCATTGAATTGAGTATCAGACAACTGAATATTCTTCGGAATATCCCAATTACCAATAGGTATGAATTCATTAGGTAATTCATTCGAAATAGTAGGAATTACATAGCATGAAATTGTACTTTTGAAATTGTTGAATCTAGAATATATGGTGAGATTACATCTCTTTTTTTAATGTGACACGATTTTTTTAATACCAACAATTGCTAATTTCGTAGAAATTAATTGAACATTCAGTCTTTTACAAAATTCTTCAGTCACCAAATTTAATTGCGCACCACTATCTAATAGTGCTCGACAAATATGTGGTTTTCCGTTGACATCAACCACATTGAATGTAACGGTAGAAAGAAGGACTTGTGTACTTGTAACATTTGAATGATTGAAATGGACATTTACTAATAAATCAGTGGAAATTTTCTCTTTTTGGATATTAGTTGTAACATTTTCATTGTTAGAGCTTACCAACTGATGAGTATTATTATCCCGATGAAACAAAGTGTTATGGTAACCTCTACATTGTCGGCATGGCCCCAATTGACATCTGTTCTTTGAATGCCCAAATCTTAAGCAATTGACACATAATTTGAGCTCATTGACTTTATTGAGCCTAGAAGGAATATCTAATTTCAGAAATTCATCACAATTGTAAATAGTATGTCCCTTTTTTCAAAAATTACATTTCGGTTGATGAAATTGATTTGATAAAGTATGAATTTGAGTTTGAAAAGAGTTATTAGAAAATTGATTTTTGACAGAATTATGCCGTTTCGAAAATGGGTTTTGAGAACTTTGATCTTGTAACGTTTCTAAAAGATCAACCTTTTGTTTCAAGAAATCAAAAAAATCATCAAGAGTAGGCAATTCTTTAGAATGATTGCATTCCTTCCATTCTCTGTATGTGGTTTTATCAAGCTTTTCTGAAATCAAATGGGTAATCAAAATGTCCCACAAAACATTTTTTGATAGTTTCAAACTATCTAGCGCTGTCAAGTGTTTTGAGATATCGTCTAATAATTGTCTAAATTGAATAGCTGATTCTTTGTGAATTTGATTCATACCTAAAATGGATTTAATATGATTATGAACCAAAACACGCTTATTGTCAAATCGATCACATAGTATCTTCCATGCATTGTCATAATTGTTTTCTGAAAATGAGATACTATCAACTAATCGTTTAGCATAACCTTCCAATGAAGCTCGTAAAAATTGAAATTTTTGTGTATTACTGAGTGAAGTATTAAAATGAATCACAGATATGTAAGTTGTTTTGAATTCCATTCAATGCTCATAATCTCCTTTGAACGTAGGTAATTTAATTTTGGGTAAAATTATACTCTGTAATGGATCTACTTATGAATTATTGTTATGTCTAGATAGACAGACTGGTATGTCAGAGTTATTGGAACTTGGAGAATCGGCATATGCAAGCTTCATATAGTCTTTCATGAAAGCAATAACATCAAAATAGCGTTTTTCAATATCTTCGCGTTCCTTGTATTGTTCGTTCAATACAGATTCATCGCAAGCAATTCCGATCTTGACTTGGATATTATCAAATTCGCGAATTATTGGTTCGCTAGATACACATCTTACTTCAATGTCTGTTATTGATGGCCTGTCTTTAGGATCAGCACATTTAATTACATCAATGTATTTTTCCAAAGAAGTCAATTTTGATTTAACTGCTCCGCGCATACGGACTAATGATTTCAATTCTTCACTCATCACTCAAAATATATAATATTTACCTTTCACTTGAAAATATCAGGAAAGTCACCTTAACAGATTATCGATACAAAAAATACAATCGTTACGCACTTTTGCAACAATAATTAATGGGCATACACAATGAATAGTTATATAAATGAAATAGACAAATGATTTATTCCCGACCTTTAATCGCAAATGGCAGGATAGGAAATATGGTACGGATAAGGAATGGGAATATGGAACAGACTCACCGGAGTGCAGATATCAGGAACAATTGGAATAGGAAATTCAATCGCATGTGCACCATAGAAATCGCTGCTTTATCTGGGTCGATGGACCAAAAAACTGTTGGAAATATGTAGAGCAATTGCAGTTTGAATAATTGCGTGAAAAATTGTTTTCGATGATTTATTGTGGACTGTATGATTGATTATAAAAATTGATTGACAAAATCAACAACAACTCTGTTTTTTGTAACTACAGCAATGTTTCCATCTTGACACTGTCTCTATAGGTGACAAATTATTCAATGTTGTCACACTTTCTCGGGGATTCAGGGAGAATGACCTAACTTATGAACAAAAGGCGAAACTGAATTTAATTCTAAAGTATTAGGTGCATTAGGAAGTGAATAAGAATTAGATGTATAGTGCTGAATATTTTGGGTCTGTGGAGAATCAAAGAAGTTAGGATTTATTGAGGAGTCAACCGCAGCTATAGGAGAATTAGGGGGACGCTGATACTCCAGTCCAGGTTCGACTGAGTACCTAGGACTCACTAAAGGTGCTCTATGATCTTGAGCGCTCTGATTGCCCTCTTCGATTTCCCTACCTATTGAGATCAATGTTGTTAACGTATAGACACCTTTTCCCGCAAAAGCCATTTGTAAATATGGTAGAATTTTTCCTCTAATGAAGGCAACCCTATACTCTTCATTCGGTTTAGAATTCAGTTTATCGAATAAGTTTTCCATATATGAAATATAAATGATCACACTTTCATTCGGACCTTGTGTACTTCTCTTGAGAGTATCCCAAATTTTCTCTTCGTAATGACGAGGTAAAAAGCTATTTCGAAATGCCAAAACAAAATCATCATATGTTCTGATGTTACTGCGCGCAAAACGGAACCAAATAGATACGTCTCCTTCTAATAATTCTGGAATTGAATCAAAGAGTTGGTTTTTGGAAATTCCTCTAGAAACTCGCATGTCCTGTAGATCTTCTAGAAAGTCAGTGACACTAGTAGTACCATTAAACTTTAGTCTCCAACGACTCACATCCACGAATCGCTGAGGAGGTACATCAGACTTGAAACTAACACGAGAAATATTCCTGCTATAATTCGTGGTATGAAAAGTGACCGGTGAAAAGGGATCCACTTGAGTAGTGCCTATGGTAGCGCAACGACTATTAGGGAGGTTTAATCCAAAATAATTTATATTTTGTGCTAGACGTACGGAAGTTGCATTCATGTCACGCATCATTTCTGAAATTTTGTTTGTTAAAATTGAAACCTCAATGTCCTTTTCCATATCTTGATCCCATGTTGATTTAGGCTGGGAAGAATGTGCCGCCGGAATATTGAAATTTTCATGATTAACATTAGATACCTTTTCACTATAACTATTGACATGTTACTCTGCTTCGTCAAATGAAATCAGATCATCTACAAAAGAATGGCTGGTGGAACTGGCATTCGGAGGAGTATTATTATTAGTGGGAACAGTATAACTGGCTGAAGTAGTGTTAGATGATTTTCTCCTAGCAGCCCTATATGCACAATCTAGTGCAAGTTTCAAATTATTGGCTACGGTGGTCAATTTCAATCTTTTTATCTCATCTTCCGGTATTCTAGCTGGAAGCCTATCAATACGTTTAGAGACATGAATGAGCCGCGATTGAATTTTTTTAAATTCATTTTCGAATTTGCCATCATCAAATGTTTGAACGTCTCCTAATAATTCAGTTACTTCATTAGGACGAATCAATAGCTCATTTTTAGGATCAAACTGCATGGTGGATGTTTGTAATGAACCTTCCTGTTCAGCCTGTAAAGCAGCTCTTAATAACACCCATTTTTCCTGAACTGTTCCATTTCCTAGGCATGCACCGCGAAACAAAAGTTCATAAGTTAGCTCATCGCTACGTAGTCTATTAATCTCCATGATAATCCTAAAATTTCTCGGTACCCAAAAATCAGTTCAAGTCCACACCTGGCTCAATATAGAATATGACGATTGAAATTTCTCAGCTTCAAATCTTGGCAATAATAAATTCGAAGTCAAAATAGGCTGGTAATAAGTATGAAATAATCGAAAATGTTCGATAAGCAAAAAAATAGTTGATAATCTTAATCAAAAATTCAAAAAAAAAAATGCAAGATCAAATTTCAAGTTCAAATTCCGAAAGAATCTGGCAATAATTGAGTAATACTCGAAAATCTTCGAATAGGCTAAAAATATCAATAATCTTAATAAAAAAACAAAAAGAAAAATATAGGGAAAAACAACTATCAGGGAAAATAAAAATATTTGCACATGCAAACGACAGTTTGCATACCCCCTACCTTCCCATTTAAGGAAAAAAAAAATGAACAAGGAAACAATCCCTGAAACTCGACAACACCTAGACGTATACACCCAGCACGCTGACCACCCTGTACAACAACAAAAACGACCTGAAAATTCTATGTTCACCAGAGTAAACCTCCAGTAAATAAGAGAAATATATATACATATATTTATTATCAATTGTTTGATCTTTTACTGTGAACCACCTGTATGTGTACACCCTGTATATTGATATCCAATGATCAATGATAACAAATGTGAGTGTAATGGATTTTTGGAATGACCCTGTATAAATTATTTCTTTGTTGTAAAATATACAACCTAATAAAATCGACAAATGTTATCTTCAATCACTGTATAAACTGACTCGTATATAATTTTATGACCTAACCCTGTACATTTCAGTATTCAAAATTCAAAGAAAAAGAAAAAAAATCCTTCCACTAACTATTTGATTACATTAAATCACCCTGTACAAAGGAACTAGTGAGTGGGCATTGGATATTATAACAACCAAAATTTCACATAAGGTTTACCTTATGAATGCTCAAGAAAAAAAAAGAGATTCTGATAGTTAGCAAATATAACCATTAGTGTGTGAAGATTGATCTTATCTAAGTTGTGAAAAAGAAATATATCTGAAAATTGAATACCCTGTACAATTAAAAATTTACGATAGTTTGTTCTCAACAGTCTATCAGAATACGCAGGTCATTAAAAAAATTGTATGAATGGTAATCTTTCATTTATCTATGCTGATCATCAGCTCAAAAAAAAAAAATGGTAATTTTGTCCAAACACCCTGTCGATTCAATGTTTCCGAAAAAAAAAAAGAGCAATTCACAGTATAAAATAGATCCAAATATATACAGAATCATGTGAAATTTAAGCCAAATTGAGAAATATAAATTTTCAATAAAAATTTACTACCACCAATTATTACATCATAAGTCCAACATATTGACCCTATTGTGCCACTGACAAACGTTGGGCGCTACTGTTATGCCTTTAAATCTCAGGGGGTGAGTAGTAAAAAAAAAAAATTTGAATGGAATTTCATTTACCCCTGAGTTTGGTTGATGGATTACCTGAGATTTACTAGGTGTTTTGAATCTTGATTGTATTGACAACAGAAAAAGTGTTTTCAGTGCCCAGTTTGATGCCGTAGAAACTAGACACTGGTAGTTCAGCGGGACAAATGGGTGGGTACGTTAGGCTCAGTAAAATACTAAGTTTGACAGGGATGAATATGCTTTTAATCACAAATAAATTTTGCAATGACAAGTAATGTGCTTCAAATGTTACTAGATGGCTCAAGACTTGTTACCTGAGTAGTGTACAATTATCGCAACAACAAGAAATATAAATTGACTGATTGAAATCAACTCTTCAGATCAGTGTGAAATAATACAATAACTGCTCAAAATCAACTCTCTGAGACAGTATGATGATATATAACTTATTAAACAAAAAAAATAACTCAGTAAATTAGTATCAATGAGACAAAAGGAATAATAAGGCCTATTTTACCGCAGTGCACTTTTGGTTCACAGGGATATATTTTGTAGCTATACTGTGTGTATATTAAATCAATGACATATTGAAATTATCATGTTAAATGAGTAGATAAGCAAGGTCTATTCTAATATCAAGATACTAGAATCGACCTATGTTATTTGATACTAGGTCGATTCTAGTATCAATGATCTATCGAATAGCCTCATGTTCCATTTGATCGTAGGTCGATTCAAACATCAATGATCTTATGGTTTTTGGATACTAGAATCGACCTAGGATCAAATAACATATAGGTCGATTCAGAGATCAATGATACTAGAATCGACCTATGTGTTATTTGATCCTAGGTCGATTCAGAGATCAATGATACTAGAATCGACCTATGTATTATTTGATCCTAGGTCGATTCAGAGATCAACTATCTCAGAACAGCCTTATGGTTTCTTGATACTAGAATCGCTCTATATGTTTTATGGACATATGGTTTCAATACGGAAATTCTTGCGATCTCAGAATCAGGTGGTGAAGCATCTCAGAAATGAGCCGGGGAGAATTCTCCTGCTTGTCACAGTATCAAGTATTCTGAGACCCGCTATATTGAACGCAGTACTCAGGGTACTGTACATTTTGGATATAACCTAAGGGAGGGATCAGTGAACCAAACAAAGAGTATTATTTGATAATTGTATTAACTAAAAGTAGGACATTTCAAAGTAACTCGTTTGGTTGTGGTCATTTTGTTTTGTTGGAATCGTCTCGGATTGAAAAAAACCTGTTGGTCCCATTTTTCTTCTTCTCTTGAGCTTATCTTGATGCTGTTGAAATTCTTCGTCATCTCAAAAATGTCGATAGTCATTTTGAGTTCCTTCAGGTTTCTGATATGTTGATTCAATAAGTCGTTGATGCACATCTGAGCGGCCAGCAAACAAATGAAATGGTCATTGGGGTAGGAGACTACTTATCCAATTATGTAAATCCCTGCAATTTCGAAAACTGCACGAATTTTACAGTATCCATGACATTGTCAAAAATTTCGATATTGACTATTTTGGGTCTGTGAGATGACCGATAGCACCGAATTTAGAAATTCGAGTTTTTGGTATCCTCTTACATAAACTAAGTCAACATCTTTGAGATGTTCTGATAGTATATTCGGTAATTCATCATAGTCTATCAACCCAGAAGAGTATGTTAGCCCATGGAAATTTCGTTGTAGCCAACGAACTTGTTTTTTGTCTGCTTCCTGAAGTACACAAAATGGAACGGCTGCTTTGAATAAATAGTTGTTGATCTGATAGCCATTCGAAATTGATAGTTCTTTGGGGTAAAACGTATTGGATAACGAGAACCCTTGGATATCTATACTTAATAACTTCATTGCGTGGATGATGATACACAACTGAAATTATCGGCTACTTGAATGTTATCTTTAAAATGAAAGAGTATAGTGGGGGGATGAAGAATTTATTTTACAATTGCTTGACAATTTTTGTCAAAGGATTGTAGCTGAACATTGTTGTCTGGAATTGCTTTGGCTGTTTCAAACTCTATTCTCATCACAACTGATCCACTTTGCAAAGATTCTTTCTGATAAGAACAGTCGATGTATGCCATAGGGATGTTCTCTACAAACTCCTTCGGTGAAAATATAGGTTCCTTACTAGATCCATAATACGATGGTCTGAAATTTGCGAACATGGAATATAATTGGGAAGTTTTATTGGCAGTGAAATTCAGATATAAGTCATTATATGGGTATCTGTCACTATCCAAGAAAACTCGAATATTTGTCAAGTCGCAATCATCGAATTTACTTGAATCTGATTTTATATTATTTTTTCTGTCTGTTTGGAAGATAACGATGATGTGACGTGGTGTTTCCAACTGATTTGTCGTTTTGACAGGGCATGTCTTTTTTGTGGATGTAGGCAATTTGGGGTATTCTATGAGTTCCCAACTTCGGAATGCTAGAAATATTTCTTGATTTTTTTCTACCATTTTAGTGAACAGCAATTGTTGTGGAATATCTAATAAAACGTGAGGCACTCTCCAGAATATCTTGTCGATGTGTACTTTTGGAATTTCCTTCACATCGGAACTGTATGTGGCGTCGATGTCGTCATTGCTTCGAATCAACACCAATTCCTGTTTCATGTTCAAAATCACCTTTCGATAGTCCTCGAAGAAACCCATGATGAAGGAAAGTGGGATACATACGCTGGAATTTCCTTTAGCATCTACAAGAACTTTCTCATCCTTGTTGGCGAAATTCACTTTCGGAAACCAACCTGCGTTTTCCAAGTTGATACTTTCATTCGCATTGTATGATAAGTACCCCTTTATTGTCGATACGAGGCCAATATTTCTAACTGAATCAATTGTTATACCATTCAATTCATACCTTACATCTCTGAATAGAAAGTTTATAGCATTATTGATGAATCTGAGTTTGTCGATAGCCGTTCCATTGGATTGCGTCAAACGACCTTCAATGTATAGGTAACTTTCACATGGTAAAGTATATGTATCAAGCTCCTGAATTGATATTCTAATTTCGTCATTGTATTCAAATTTTTGTAGAAATGGTTGGTATGTGTGATACTCCTTTTCTTGAATTTATTGGTCAACTAACGGTTTTTGATTGATATTCAAAATATCCATTATATTAGATGCGTAAATCCTAGAGACTTTAAAAAAAGACGATTGGAACGTGTTAATCTCTTGGTGTTTTTCTTCACACTGGTGGGTTTTCCTAAAATCTTTGCTCCCTTATACCAAATGGGGTCGACCATCCTATTGTACTTGATAACCATAATTATCCGAGTTTTTTCAAGTGAAAGGCTGACAGTTATGGTTTCGCCTCGAAAATTAATGAGTCTTCCAGCTTGATCCAATATTTTGATGGTGATGTTGTCTATTGTCCGTACACTTATCTTGAAATAGATAATGGAATCCACAGTTACGATAATCTTGTATCCTGGAGGAACAACTGTACTGAAAGTGTGAATCGAATGGTTTTCTTGGCCGTTATGATAACTTGTTGCTATATTACAATATATATTGATAGCATTGACACTCAAAATGTTCACTGTGGTATCCGATGTGTGAATTTGATCTGCTTCCAAGATACGATTATTAAATCCCAATAATCCACCAATAGAATTATCAGTGAAATTGATCCTCCTATTTGTATTTATGGTCACTGATAGAGTGTTGAAATTGGGAATGATATCGATTCTTGCTTCTTTGTCGATATCTCTGACTCTAGAAGATATAATGTCCTGGAGATCATTGATTTCATAGGATCCCACTGGAATCGTGATGGAATTATCATTGTCACCGAAAACGAATTGGTTATTTTGTTCGTCTACATTGGGAATTACATTGAATGTTTCGAAACTAGTAAGTCCTATACCATATTCAGTATTTTCCTCCAGATGTATGGCTGGATTGAAATCCGAACTGAAGCACAGAGGATGAACCATATAATGAAAATGCTAGCGACATTATCTATGATGTACTACATGATTTTCAAGTGTGGTACATATTATATAAGAATTTGAGGCAGAGTTGACCGCAATTATAAGGATTGTCCAACTGAAAATCATCATAATTATACTCTACGTTGTTAGAGCTACCATCGCTGTAGAAATATTTTATGAGTTCGAGAGGAGGTCTCAAGTTGCCATAACTATCAAAGTACGAGATATTTTGTCTTGATTTGATAAAACACACCCAATGTGTCCCTTCACCATTTTTTTTGTCAAGATTGACAATACCGCTCTCGTATCTTCTGATTTTATTGGGTAATTCATCCAACATGAACACTCCTCGGAAATGTGGTATTTGTAGTTTGTCAACATATTTCAATAAATCTACATTTGTCAATGGACGGCGTGGTAGCTTCATTTTTAGTTTTTTGAATATGGTTTTAGGAATAATCCATATCCACGTTTGTAAGTTTTCAAGAACAACCCTTTTCCCAATGATTGCTGTTCCATCTTCAAATTATGACGTTTTTGTTCTTCCATCTGTTCTTTTGCCGCTTTAGCTTTGTTTATGGCTTGAGCGATTCCTGCTGCCCCTCCTCCAAGACTACCAAGAGCACCAAGAGCGGCGAATAGAGGAATTAGTGGAATGAACCCTCCAGATTTGGGAATAGGAATGATTCTTTTCTTTGGTTTCAGAACTTTTCTATTGCCAATAGAGGATAATGCTTGGTGTGCAGTAGATCAATATTTTTACCTTTGACACTATTCCGTGCTTTTCGATTCGCTTGATTGAAAGTAAGCGCACCTCATTTTTTCAATCCCATTCCTAGTTTGCTTTTAGTTTTCATTTTTCCTGCGATTCCTAGTGATGCGATCTTTTCACCAAGATTGGAGTTCTAATTGTTAAAACGGCTCAATGCACGCTCAGACAAAATACGATCGGCTTTGTTTCTTCTATTCAAATCTCTGTATTTGGAGTATGCTATATCGTGTTCTTTACAGGCTTCGTCTAATTGATTAATGCCTTTGTCTCCACGGGCAAGTCGCTCAGATAACTTCGTTTCCGGTCCGCAAAAATGATAACCAGGTAGATGCAATTCGAAAAGGAGTTTATCTATGAGAGTATTCAATAAACCTGCTCCTTTCGTGTCACTATGATTACTGAGTTGTTGATTGTACAGATGCATTTGATATACGTGCGGTAGTAAATACCTTAAAGGAGATTGGATATTTCGAATATCATGATGGAGATGAAGTAATTACTCCAGATGAAGTAGCTCCGAATTCTATTATTATATTCGATGATGTAGCCACATGCAATCAGAATATTATTAGAGATTTTTTTTGTTTTGGACGGCACAAGAACACAGATGTATTTTATTTATGCCAGACTTATAGTTCCATACCGAAACAATTGATAAGAGATAATAGCAATCTTATCATCATTTTCAAACAAGATGTAACAAATTTGAAACACATTTACGATTAGACCAAGAGCTCGCGTGAAAGATGGTTAAAGTAAATATTCCAAAGGTATGATGGTTTTGATTGAAGTACCCCACAATAGTAAGTATAACACTACCCGTCTGCCACCTTCAAGTGGGGGCATTAATTCAGGAGGGGGTGTTGAAAGGTCAATTTTTTTGTCAATAGATTAAAGTTGTTCTTCCAGACTGAAAATCTGACCAAATGTTCCCTTTGTCATTGTGAATAAAACTGTGCTTCCAGATTTTGAGCAGACGGGGGCGTTATCGTAGCAGACGCCGTCAAAAATATGTCAAAAATGTCAAATGACAAAAATGAATATTCCAACTTGCATTTCGCATCAAATGATAGACAATGGAAATATCTACAAGTTTTCTTGAGAGAAAAAATCAGCAGACGGCGGTCCAGAGCCGGCAGACGCCCATTTGTCATGTGAAGTGGTTCCCTTATTTTTTTTTCTGGACGATATCAGAATGATGTTATTCCACGCTGAAATTCGGTACATTTGTTATGTTATTGGTTGTTAATATCACTGTGATTTCAGAGTTTTAGCAGACGAAGTCGTTAGCGAAGCAGACGCCGTCAAAAATGTCAAATGACAAGAATAAATATTCCAACTTGCATTTTGTATCAAATGATAGACAATGGAAATATCTACAGGTTTTCTTGGGAGAAAAAATCAGCAGACGGCGGTCCAGAGCCAGCAGACGCCCATTTGTCATGTGAAGTGGTTCCCTTATTTTTTCTGGACGATATCTGAATGATGTTATTCCAGTCTGAAATTCGGTACATTTGTTATGTTTTTGGTTGTGTATATCAATGTGATTTCAGATTTCTAGCAGACGAAGTCGTTATCGAAGCAGACGCCGTGAAAAATATGTCAAAAATGTCAAAAATATGGCAAATTTGTCAAATGACAAGAATAAATATTTCAACTTGTATTTTGCATCGAATGATAGAGAATTAAAGAATCCACAACTTGCCACTGTAGAAAAAATCATAAGACGGCGGCACAGAACCGGCAGACTCCCATTTGTCTTGTTGAAATATCTCTAATAATTTTTCGGACGATACGTAAGCGACGTCATTCCAAGCTCAAACATGAAGCATATGGTATTTTTTTGTTTGAAACATTCACAATATTGTCAAATTTTGATGAAAGTAAAAGTCTTCCTCTTCTTATATGCAGAAAGGTTTCCAAATTATTGAAAATTGAAAAATAAATAGGATACACATCCAGACAAACAAAGTTCAATTAACTAGAACTAGATGAATATTATAGATTCAATTAAAGATGAACATAACTTTTATAATGAAATGTAGAAAATTTAAGAAAAAAATAACAGAACAAACAGAACAGAACAAATGAAACTCATGGAAATATGCCATTAACTACTACTCATCATCGTCGCTACTGTGAGCGTCTTCAGATTCAACTTCACTTGAATCATCGGAAGCTACTAGTGCTTCATTTAGGTTTTGCGGAAACTGTTCGCTCTCGAACCAATTTATTTTATATTCGCCGTCTTCTTCAACCCATCCATTTCCTTCCGGGTTGAAGAAATTTGGTTTCTCACTAAAAGCAAATTTCCAAGTAGCTGCAATTTGATTTGTACGTCGTATTTTGCAAATCAATGTATCCTTACAAGGAGGGATTTGACTGGCCTCAAAATTCTTGATACCCCCGAAAGGAGATTGATTCGATTTTGGCTTGTAGCAATCCAAGAAAATTTCGAACCGAGCCTTATTGACGCTGGATAATTCTCGGTTCCCATAAATTTCGCAGACGTATTCTTCTATATCTAGAGAAATAGAATATTATTCAATTATCGAATTACTATTGAATATCGATGCATACCTTTAATTGTTTCATGAGACAGCGTTTCACTCTCTCCCATTCTACTGAAAGCTTCTTGGAACTTTTTGCTCTTCTCTAGTGAAAGGAGGCTGTGTAGTCACAACCTGTGAAGGCGTGAAATGCTGGTATAGAGCATTACACAAACTGGTACCCAGAGTGAATGCGATTTTATTGATGTCGACCAACCTCAGGTTGTTCTTTGACAAAGTACCACATTCTGTTAGATGTTATGATGTTTATCTGATGGCATGTCATGATGACAACGTTATGTCACTCAATTTTGATGACATAAGGAACCTCATTATGGTACTAAGTACCATAATGAAATTCAATAAGGAAAACATGTAATGGTTTGATCAAAACAGTTTATTCAAAATGCATAACTATGTACAAAACTATTTATTATAAATGGTAAAAGAATAATTACTACAATTTGTAATATCAATATAATGGCAAAGCACAGCTCACTCACCTACTAATATTTGAAACTACACAATACTTACTCCTTTAAAAATAGTTGTCTTTGTGACATGTCGAAAATGCAGTTTTTAATTTTTCGAAAATGTATTGATATAAATGCCATCAGATAAAATTTTGTATGTAATACGAATCATAAACAATCATTATGACACGCGCCGTGTTATCGGACTCGGTTACGCCTCGCCCGATAACATTCACGACTTGTACCATAATGATCGTCTTTATGATCCTTATTACATAAATAACTATTATGTTATATAACCCTCTATATAATATAATATATAATTATGATCATGTCTGTAGATGATAACAGTTGGAAAAGCTTGTTGATACTTCTGTCAGATTGAGGGAATTGTCAATAGAATATATTTTTGAATACCTACCGTTGTATAACTTATAACACATTCCATCCATATTTGAAGTGATAAAGCCATATTTTTGCTGCAAAATTAGGTAACATGATTGACCAGTACATTAAATTTAGAGATCAATTTGAACTCACCAAAAAGCTCTCTGAAACACACAAACACAAAATCTTCCAATAACAATCACTGCAATGTTTTTGATGTCAAAGAGAATTGAGCAATACTACCACTATTTTGAATCAACGACCTTCACACGAGAAGTACAGGGCTAGTTTTATTAATGTGAAGCCCCCTTCATCTTCTTTGTTTTCTATCCATTCGAGAAGATTCAAAACTGATTTTCTTACGATATTTTATATTGATTTCAATCATATTGAGAGAATGTGGCAATACCTCTTCAAACAGAAATATATATTGATTTTTGTATATGGAATGCATTGTATATTTTGATAGATGATGATCCTCCTGTATATATATGTTTGGAATCCGGATGATTTGAATTTGAATTTATCGAAATATACAGGGCGTTTCATTTGAAGAATATATTTATTTTTGTATACCCTGTATATTTGAATAGATATTGCATCATTGTCAAAATGAGTGAAAACTGTTTGAAAAATTGTATGAAATCAATTTCAAAATTTTTCGAATGGGTGGTAAAACAAAAAAGATAGAGGGGGGGGTTCACATTTATAAAACTGGCCCTGTACATTAATTTTCTAGTGTCCGTTCGTGAAAACAAAAACGAATGAGAAACACAATTCACACCCCACTCTCCAGAGCGTCGCACGTGCAGGGTCGTCTTCGAAGCACCGATGATTCAGTAATAAAGTTAAGTAAGTAAGTGAATATTTCATTCCATTTGTATACAGATATAGATTGTAATAAGTCGTAGGTATATAGACAGAAGTTGAGAGATATTCAACAAGACGAATGGGCGTCTGCCGGTTCTGTGCCGCCGTCTTATGATTTTTTCTTCAGAGGAAAGTTGTAGATTCTTTGATTCTCTATCATTTGATGCAAAATATAAGTTGGAATATTTATTCTTGTCATTTGACATTTTTGATATATTTTTGACGGCGTCTGCTTCGATATCGACTTCGTCTGCTCGAAATCTGAAATCACAGTGATATCCACAACCAAAAACATAACAAATGTACCGAATTTCAGCCTGGAATAACATCATTCAGATATCGTCCAGAAAAAAAATAAGGGAACCAGTTCACATGACAAATGGGCGTCTGCCGGCTCTGGACCGCCGCCTGCTGATTTTTTTTCTCAAGAAAACTTGTACATATTTCCATTGTCTATCATTTGATGCGAAATGCAAGTTGGAATATTCATTTTGTCATTTGACATTTTTGACATATTTTTGACGGCGTCTGCTACGATAACGCCCCCGTCTGCTCAAAATCTGGAAGCACAGTTTTATTCACAATGACAAAGGGAACATTTGGTCAGATTTTCAGTCTGGAAGAACAACTTTAATCTAGTGACAAAAAAATTGACCTTTCAACACCCCCTCCTGAATTAATGCCCCCACTTGAAGGTGGCAGACGGGTGGTGTTATACTTACTATTGTGGGGTACTTCAATCAAAACCATCATACCTTTGGAATATTTACTTTAACCATTTTTCACGCGAGCTCTTGGTCTAGATGATCATGTCAATGTGGATATGACATTTCAGAAATTTTCTGAGTTGTGTTCATTCTGTTGGAAGGAGAATCATGGATTTGTTGTGATTGACAAGGATGGAGATATCGGGAAAGGTAGATATAGGAAAGGATTCAATGAAATTTTGATAGTTTAAATTGATGTGAATCATTCGTCAGGTAACAGTATAGTTATGGAGGTTAATCTAGCAAAACAGTTGGTGAAACCAGACAATCTGTCAAGAAAAAATACCAAGGGCTCAAGTCAGATATAGCTCAATCGAAAACTTCATTGGAAAAAACATATGAACCAATAACTGATCCATTAAGAAAATAACTATCATCAATCAATGAAACGGCAGTTCCTAAAGTGGAGAAAACTGAACCTGATTCATTCTCAACTCCCCAACAGAAACAGTATTATAAATTGCTACCAGATGAAACGATTCCACAAAATGAAGAAACATTCCAAACAATTCCACAAAATGAAGAAACATTCTCAGGCAATTACGACAACAAGTTGAAAATCTCCAGGCTGTCCGACAACCAGAATTAGAGAAATATTTGGAAAAATATGAGAAACCTCTTCCTAGGGCTTACATTGAAGATATATTCACAAGTGATCCAGATCAATTTGATCATACATTCGGTATCAGATATGAACTCACAACGGATAGTTGGATGATTGGTGATAGTGTTATAGAATTCCTTGGTCCACATTTTTTGATAAATGAAGTATCCTATAACGGTACACCAGCTCTTCATGAATTTATGTTCAAAAAACATCCACTCGGATACAAACCCAAAGATTTCGATAACTACATTGACATTGTTAAAAACACTAATAATGCCAGTTATTTGCAGTATAATCCTTCGAACGGTATATCAACATCAAGTGCAGAAAAATTTACAACTATAATCAAGCCTAGAGTATGTCACTTCATTATATGGCTAAACAAGTTGGAAAAAAACTCTTGGAAAAACGTCGGATACTCACTAGATCTCAATCTGTAAGTGGAAAAGGAATGGCGACCATGAAACTCAATAACAAGAAAATAGATTACAAATATTATGATGACTACAATGAATTGGTTGAGAGATTGAAATTACTTATAGCGGAACAATATGCAGGTCATACTGGTCATAACAATGAGATAATATCTGTAATTGAAGAGCTTAGAGAAGCGAAAATAATCAAATAAATACTTGTACACAACAGATTTTGTGTTTATTCCTTCAGTTTCTCCAGTACAGGTATCATGCCTATAGATAAATTTGGCAGACATATGTTGAAACCACAACGAGTAGATCAATCCCAGCGAAACTACTCTGTTGATCAAAAACCTGTGAATATATTTCAGCTATACAGTGAAAGTGTTATTTTTACCATTAGTGGAACTATATCAAAGGTGACTAAGCGACTCCCAACACCATGGCAATATGAATTAAATAATAATTCAGTTGATAATACATTTCCTCTAAGAGAGGGGCTTATAATTGCCATAGATAATTATCCAAGTAAATTATCAGTTGTTGTCAACAATAATACAATAGAAGCTAGAGACTTAATTGGTCAGAAATTGACAAGAGGCACGACTTTAAAATTCTTTGCTAAGCCAAATGTTACTGACGATAATTTATACCTTCAGTTAGTCGTGCATTCTCCCATTACCAAGTATGTCTGATATTAAGAAAGAGGTGGTAGAGGAACTTCATAAACCTGCGAGAAGACGATTTCATAGAAGACGAGTCATACTCAAAGGATTGAATGATTTGTGGGAAGCTGATTTGGTTCAAATGATTCCATGTGCTAAATTCAACAAGGGATACAAATATATTTTGGTTGTCATCAACGCATTCTCCAAATACGTTTGGTGTGGAGCTGTCAAAAGTAAGTCAGCAAAATATGTCACACATGCCATGAAGAAAATTCTATCAGTATCAACCACAAAAAATTTACATACTGACCGAGGGCGAAAATTCTATAATAGAGAATTCAATGAGCTTATGCAAAAATTCAAGATAAACCATTATAGCACATTTTCTAGTGTGAAAGCCAGCAATGTAGAACGTGTGAATAGAACATTGAAAAATATGATGTGGAAACAATTTAGTCTCCAAGGTAATTATAAATGGACACACATTCTAGCAGATATCGTTTCAATGTACAATAACAAAAAACACAGAACCATCGGGGTGCAAGTGAATGAGAGAAACGAACAGTTACTTTTGAATACGGTTTATAGTCACATGAAAACAACTAACCAACCAAAGTATAAAGAAAATGATCATGTTCGAATAAGTAAATCTCGAGAGGCGTTTTCTAAAGGTTGGTATTTAAAATTATAAAAATTCGTGCAACAAACCCGACAACATATTACTTGCAAGACATGTCGAAGAATCCTATTCAAGGTGCATTTTATGAACAAGAGTTACAAAAACTGAAGTAACCCGATGTATATTTGATTGAAAAAGTATTGAGAACGAAAGGAAATAAAATGTATGTTAAATGGCTCGGCCTTGATAAATCGCACAATTCATGGATCATGAAAGGTAACGTTGTGTAACTCGCAATGTCTTACCTTTCACTGCTGCTACCTTTCACTGCTGCTACCTACCTTTCACCACCAGAAATCTTCAGGTGTACTATAAATAAGATCTACGTTTAATCCAAGTATGTTAGTTGAAACAATGTGTTTCGATAGTGATTATGTCAGTTCGGAAACTACCAGCGATTATTGGAGTGAAGTAGAAAGAATAAATCAAATGATCAAACAAAGAATAATCAATGATGGACCATATATTTTGGAATCTTCATTCAAAATTGAAGATCCACCACTGGAAATATGTTGCGGTATGAGTGTTGCTAGATGTTTCGATTTCATATCATTCAACACTAGTGAATGGGCGAATGTTATGTTCATTTTCCGTAAACTGCTGATCGAATTCATGGAGATGGACAGTGATCCAGCTGAAGTACAAGACTTGGACAGTGATGAACAAGTGAAGATAACACCAACAACTTTCATGGATATCAAAATTTTGAAAGTGCAGAGTGCTACTAATGCTACAATATATTTGAGAGAAGAAGCTGTCCGGAATATCATATATTTTGACGACATAATCATTCAACATAAAATAGATATGCTGAGAAATTGATCATTCTATAGTTTTTATCATAATATTCTGGAACTAGCTAAAAAACTTTTGGTGCAATCCAATAATAAATTGAATGAAGAATCTATTATCATTGCAATTTGTGATATTTTGAGTAAAAGTGTGGAAGGATATGCATTCAGAGAATGTTTGTTATATTATAAAAATGATGTTATGAATACCATGAATAAAAAATAATAAAAAAACAATGTGTTCTGGAGATATTTATTTCGGAAATTTAGTTTTTACATTCAAATTCAGTACAGGAATTTAAGTACAAATTTGGTGTCACATACAACATTTTGCCAGACTGAATTGTTACATAAATTTGAATGGATTCCATATCGAAATCTCAATTAACCACAAGAATACTTTCATCTCATAGAATTAGAAATACCTGATTTCATCTCATAGAATTAGAAATACCTAATTTGAAATTGAAGTACAGAATTGGTTTTACATAAAAACATTTTATCATACAAGATATATCTAAATTTGAATGGATTCCATAGCGAAATCTCAACCAACCACAAGAATACTTTCATCTCATAGAATTAGAAATACCCAATTTGAAATTGAAGTACAACATTGGTTTTACATAAAAACATTTTATCATACAAGATATATCTAAATTTGAATGGATTCCATAGCGAAATCTCAACCAACCTTAAGAATACTGTAATGACCATAAGGTAAAGTATCTGTGGAATCATCAATTAAATACCTCTTGTCATCGAATGGACTCAAAACTATTTTCGTTTGTTCAATAGAATAAACTTCATGTGAACGTGATTGGATGTTTCTTTGCTTTTCATATTTCTCCTTATTATGTTTCAAACAGTCCAAATAATCGTCAAATGTGATTTTTTTCTTGACCACATAAAATTTTACACCTTTTGACTTTTTAATACACTTTTTTCCACCCTCAGTGTTTGGTTTATTACTATTGACTAGAAAAGAAATATGAATATGGAGCCGAAAAGGGTGTTCAAATTGAAAATAAATGAGTCTTTTGAATGAATTTCCAGTTTGACTCTATTTTGAACGCAATTTCCGATAGTTATGCATATGGTTGAGAACATTCATGTAACTCAAAAAAAATACACTGAAATCTCTATTCAGCAAATTATAGGGTATGTACATAAATGGTTCAATATATAGAGTGTTTCAGAGTTGTGATGTTAAAAGCCTAGGGGTGATGCCTCTTCATAAAATACAGAAAAAGTTTATATGAACATATGGGTATGAAAATTGTGCTCAAGTTGAAATACAGGGGAGTTTTTTATTGATATCTTGGAAACGCTTCAGAGCCAATTTGGAAGAAATTTTCAGTTCGACTCTATTCTGAACAGATGCCAATGGAGATTAGAAAATCACGAATGATTAGGTCTGATTTTCACCAAAATCGGTAAAGAATCAAAAAAGTTATAGGGCTAAAAATTTGGTTGATTTTTTTTTGGTGGCCGATTTTTGTTTGCCGGTGAGTGTAGACATGACATCTTCATATCCTGATATCATTGATTCTCCAGATCATACGAAAATTAAATATTCAATGATTCCCTCTGAAATAATCTGATTAGTAGGTATCTACTCGAATAGTGGATTCACCCTTGTACATACACCAAATCAATCATGTTAGATTACTGATGCCTAATTCCCAATATACTAACTTCATTTTCATTCGATTGAAATCGGATTGTTTTTTTTGAAAATGTTGATGAATTACTCTGATAAAAATCATATATTAGTGGTTATTTTTCTTCGTATGATTTTAAACCAATTCATATCTAACATATAAACAAAGCTAGTCGTCAAATTTTGACGTTTTTCTTCAGAGTACTACCTATCACACGAATCCGTGTAGAATATTTCATGATGACTAATGAATATTTGATTCTTGCACATATTCCTCACATCAAAATGAGGAAAGAATCGATAATCATCGATAATTATTTCCTTGTGTTTATGCAGCTATGAACTCATTGATTCAAAGACGGCATTCCTTATCTTATAATTGCATGAACCTCACATACGCATTCGAGGTCAAGAGCGAAATAAGTACTCAATATTTTCGAGAAGTGTACTCACTGGAAATAAAATTATAGTAAGGTGAAATTATTGTTTATTCTTTGATATTCCCGCAAAGAAATGTTCCTCAGAAATCTCTGCTATCATTCCATTATTAGCAATACCAGTCAGACGAACTCGACAGGCCCAGTCAGCACATCCTTTCGTTGTGAACCTCGAAATATGTCGTCTATAGAACAGCAAAGCTTCGGAATTCTTTGTCAATGGCAGTATTCCTAAGACCTTATTACCTCCAGAAATTTTCAAAAATTCCAATACCTATACCTCCTCTCCCTATCCTTCCAAGGTACGCACGATGTTATTTGAAAATTATTGGAATTTCCTTACGTGCGCTCCAAGGAATAGAAAAGAAAATTTTTTTTGGGTTCGCATTATACAACATATCGGGTGATTGTAAAAATCTACAAAAAGACATTTTATTTCGAAGATCAAGCCTTTTTTCGCTTGATAAACTTCTTTGTGGTGCGCTGCTGCTAGGTATCGGTAGATATTGGAATAAGAGTTCTTTTATTTGTTTGTGAACTGTTTTTATCTCTCGTAATTCTTCACTCATCTGCGACACTCTTATCGAGAAGAGATAATGTTTTTTTAGTCCGCTATATTCAATTATTATTCTTAACAAACGGGAAGAACCTATATTATCATGATTAAAAAAAAACGCTACATATTTTTCTTTTTTTGAAAACTGGAGAATAAGAAACCAAACGACCCTTGACTTTTCATCAATGGTCTTGGAAAATGAAGAAATCTTCGCTCTTTATATCAGTAACAAAGCGTTTGCAAGCACCTACTCGTGTCAACTTCAAGAGCTAATTTTGGAACAAAAATGGACGACTTTTGAGCCGATTGCAGAAAAATTTATTCTATCTAGGGACATCATGCATTTCAGCATGAACAATTTCCATTATTAGGAAAGTGATTGAGGCCGCATATTTCATTATTCTAGTTCAAATTATTAAAAATTGGGAAATGAAAGCTGGTCAAAGGAGAATAGTTATTTATTATACAAGGAAAAAAAGTAGTAGATTTCAGCCCCAGGTTGTGTTGTCTCTCGACGCGTAGCGGAAAAATAATATCTGATAAAATCACTTGAAATTAGGTATCGATTTTCGGTTTTGATAGGCACTCAGTGTGCACAGAATCTAAATTTTGAATCCTGTACTGCACAGAAACCTAGTTATTTCACTTCATTGTTTCTAGAATGAAAAAAGATATTCTTCAATAATTCAAACAAGGAATGTAGATCCCTTCGAACTCAAAATCATTTTGATGCATAAAAGTCATTTATATGTAGCCGAATCTTCTCGTGTATTATATTTTTTTCTATCGTGAATTGAATGTATCTTCGGCTAATCTTTTCCTATTACGTTGTAAGGAATATATTTCAAAAAAGTTGACATCCAGTTCAAGAAAATTCATAAGGAAAATTAGTCATCAAAGCATAAAATGCTCGATAAAATGTAACATAATATATGAGAGAAAGTAAGAAACAAATTAATGACTCATCAAATCGAATTATTAGAACGATAACTATATAATAAAATCAGAATCGGAATATATAGAATTAGATGATATCAATTGATGAAAATAAGTTACTTCACAACATTCCAAGTGTTTAACATTATTTATATGAACGAAGAAACAATTTTCTTGTTTTATCTCTTGGACCACATGGAATTACTATGATGTTTCGAAATGTTCTTACATCAGGTACATTGTATATATAGGTACACAGTTATGAGCTATATCCTGGAAAGGCAAACAAAGGTTCACAAAAAATCTCTGAAGACTTTGAACAATAATTCAAAAAAAATGCGCACTTACATAATGTATTATCTCTGCACGCACAAATATAATCACTCGCTATTTCTGAATAAATAAACTTATATCGCATCGCGGCTTAATATATACACTCTTATAGAAGCATGTCCCGACAAGTTCGATTTCAAATTATATGATACGTGATAGTGAATGCACTCAGTTATCGTTAATTTTAGGATTATCTACAACATACAAATTACCATAATATTTTGATGAGAGGAATATAGAGTAATAGGAAAACAATATACACTACGAAAAAATACATTTTTTTCAACCCAAGATTAGTTTCCGAGATGGTTCAACATCGAAGGAGCTAATATTTTTTCTGGTAACCTATTGTTAATTTTTCTATTATATTATCACACTCATTTGCCCAATATGCAGGTTGAGTAAGTTTTTGTAGCATGACTTCAACAGCTTGATAAACAGATATTTTCATGATGAAAAGTTTATGTGAACATATAAGATGGAAGCTTTGTTTTCAATATACTGGGAGTCAAAGTTTGAGATTTTGAAGGTTATTGATGTTTTCACAACAGACGACTTCACACCCTTTCCCTTCTTCGTTATTCCAAAATTTCTCAGAATATCATCAATTTCAAAATCATCATATCCTTCTTACAGCAGTTCTTCTCGTTTCCTCATTATGTAATCGATCATAGTTAGAATTCTAGTTGAGTGGAGTTTTGATCTCAGACCAACGTAGTCAATCATCGGTACTTATTGTATGATATTTCATCATTTTCAATCAAAATAATAACCAAAACACTCAGGATTTTTTTTTCGACGTTGGGCAACTTCAATCTTGAATTTTCCAAAATGGAATCCATTTCATGATTCATGAAATAATTGCAATGCTTCGGAAATTAGATATCGTATATATATATTCATATATTAATTTTTTTTGAAAGATGGAACAATATTAATGTTCCCAACGTTATTGCTTCAAGGTACATGTTTTTTTTTGTTCATGAGCAATTAATACTTGCAGTAACAACTTGATTATGTATATGAAATTATGAGTTCTATTGAAAATAATCATATAGCTTATGACACATTGAAAAAAAATACCTACATTTTTCAAAAATTATTGAACTTGTCATTCAAGAAATATATGAACTATAGGCACTAATCAAGAAGCTATCGACGATATATAAAATGAAAGGAACAGTAGAGGCATATGGGAACGTGCGAGATGATTATTTACTGTTTTATTGTATGACCGATATAGTATAGTGACAAAGTCAAGGTAGACTGCTGCATTCCATATTATTTACACTGCGTCACTCTCGCACAGTCTAACTTTTGTATTACATCGTTTTTTTTCATGTGTGGAAACACACGGCGAAGGTTCTTGCATTGCAATCTTCATAATATCAGACGCACGTATTGACTGACAGTTTTGGAAAAAAGAGGAATATTTGGCACTCTAATAATAATTATATTATTATGATTTCAATTATTGGAAACTAAGGGGAGGCGTAAAGGTTCAGTTATATGTTTCAACTCACATAGTACCTTGTAACTCCCTTTTTATATTCGAAAATATTAAAACGGGTTTGTGTAGCTTTTATTGCTCTTGCCTTTGGGCTGCTCAGAATTGATACGGGAGGATCGGGGTAAGGATCTTCGTCTGGTGTGAGAATTCCCTTTATTGGCCAATTTATCAGAAAATTGCGCTAATACCTCTTGGATGAGATAAGTTAATTACAAGGTTATTATTTAATATATTATATGTTAGTTAAGTTATATTGAGATAGGTCAAGATACGTTAAATTTTTGTGGGCGCCAGGACCTTTTTTTAAAAAAAAAAGATGTCAAAAAAAAGAATTCCTTAAGAAGAAAATCACTTGGGAAACAGAAATTCTCACCTCAGACGGTATGAATGTTCTCTAATAGAATAAATAAATCAGATTCATACTAACATTATATTTACAAAAAAACTCGAATGATCGATTTCTGTACAACAAGAAATTATTGTTTACCATTGACTATTATTCCACTTAATCAAAATGATTCAGATTATATTACTGGATAAAAAAATGAATTACGACGATCAACTACTATCCATGATCGATTTCTGCACAACAAGAAAATACTGTTGACTATGTTACTCAATCAAAATGATTGTCAAATTATATTTCTGTATAAAAAAAAATGAATTACGATGATCGACTACTATTCAATATTATTGATTAAGGAATATTAATGAATTTGTCTCACAGGAAAATTTTACTCTTTTTGGTATGCGGTTTTCTTCTGTCTGGAATTAGCTGCCTTATTGATATGACCTCCTCAAAGTGAGACTTACTCTGTCCCAGCCCTCAGGTATATATTGGCCCACCTTCGATCTGCTGACGATTTCTCAGTGTTCAGGATCTGTAGTTGTAGCTTTAATGGCCTCCTGACATTTCTGAGTCGGGCTTCAGCTAGGGTGAGTGCTTCAGCTTGTGATATGGCTCATGGACAATTTCAGTCTCCAACTTTGCTTCATTCCGGAATGGAGTATTCTTGAAATTCCTGTACAGACAATATATCTACAGCAGTATGTGCACTACCACAGAGTAAGGAAGAAATACAATCAGAACCATCTGGTTCAGAATAGGTACAAATTCATTCAATACTTTAATCAATGATTAACAAAATAAATACTCAAAATGAGTAGTTTTATCTGCTTCTCTTTGAAGATAATCGAAAAGGAAAAATGATCGTGAATCTCTCTGGATCTTCAATCCATATTATGTCAAAAAAATATATATTATATATTATGTTATACAACAATTGCCTTCATCAATGTGAAAATCGATTTGAGAATGAAGTGGATTAGTCCAGTTATGACAACAACAAAAAAAAATATTCTTTTTTTTTAATAATACTGTATGTATAACTGAGATATGCAAATTCGAAATATGGACTCTGACTTTGGTGCAACAGTATGTATGAATCTTCGAATCTTTAGAAAAGTACTTAGAATAGTCACTCTGACTACTTCTGGTGAAATCTTTCATTTATGATCAACCATGTAATGCTGAAATTTAAAAGATAATTTTTATTCTGAAACTATCTGAGAAAGTCTAAAATCTCCAGAAAAAGAAAAAAAGTAAGTCTCATTGCATGACTAGAGCCAGAAAACACATCAGTACCCTCTCTGAAAGCAAATGGAAGATAATGGAAAGGTGGCCTTCGTGTCTATAGGTAATTTAAAATGAGGAACAAGATATTTACTGCTGATTATTCGTCAGTTTGTCTGCTTTCTGCCAAATAACAAAGATAAGTGAAAAGTTAATACAAAAGAAATGCTTTGCACATGCTCAACGAGTGATATTACAAGAGGAGAGAAGGAAACACTCTGGTAACCAAAATTTCGAGTGAGAAATAAAGTACAGGTGAGATTATGCACTTGCAAATTATTTTCTGTAAAGAAATAAATGCATCACTCACCTGAACTCAGATTCCTCGAAGGTCTCGGCCACCAATGATTCCTTCTATCCTTGTCCTTGATCAATCACGTTGCAGATGTAGATATGGTTAACTGGGTACGTTTTCAGAATGTGTTCCAAAACACACGAAAATGCTGTATATTTAACATTAACATTTTGTTAATTTTGTGCAATGATTGTATTTTTCTTGGTGAATAAATTATTATTATTATTATTATTATTATTATCTCAAATTCAGTTTCCTCTCAATAATATTCTGGAACCACTTCCGAATAAATTCCAAGTCTCCAGGTCAACCTACGAAAAAAAACTAGGCAGGAAATGTGCTTTGACAATTATCTTTTTTAACTTCTTCACTTGTGTGAAAGGAAATAAAATCGTAGACACGAAATTTGCATATTTTCATTGCAAATTTCTGGAAGATACATTCAATTCATTTACTACAATGATTGAGAAGATGAGATAAGATAAATTCCGGGAGATCGAGACAAAAAGGCAGTGTACGGCTTCCTCTAAAAAAAACCACACAAAATGGCGTGGGCTCAACCACTTTCTAGGTAATTTCTATTTACCTATATAATTTCCTGGAAGTAAATAATTGTAATAGCAATTAAAGGAAGAAAGCAGGCAAGATGATGATACTCAGAGATAACAAAGTTAAAGCCAGATAATGTGAAAAACCTCACCTTTCCATTTGCCTTCAGATAAGATCTTCACACAGAGGTGACCGCGATGTTTTCTCGCTTGTAGTCAGGTCGCAAGAGAGCTTTCGAGAACCGGTCCTAATTCCGTATCGCACTCCCGATTTTTCGAAAAGAGAGAGATAAACTCTTTCATTGCACTAGTTGAAGCTAGACACATACACGTATGGTCACAAATTTCGCCAACAGAGCACAGCGACTCTCCGAGCAAGGTGATCATGGGCGTAGCAATCAATGGGGCAGAATGGGTAATCACGGTAAAAGTGACGGATCGTGAAACATTCCGTTACACCCTTCCCCTTCTCAGAAAAATTTTTGAAACCTACGTTGAAGAAAATTTTTCCCAAAAACTACGTCCACTGGGAACACTCCTAGAGATATCAAGAGCTAGCAACTCGTACATGAACTTCCGTGGCTGAAACAACAAAGGTTTATAATTTCAGAATTCACTCTCAGAATAATCAGACCAGACATGATGATCCTCACCAGCATCAGAATCTCAAAACTGAAGCTGCAAAAATGCTATCTATGATGTATACATTCATAGTCAGGAATTACCTAAGTTAAATAAATGGTAGGCCGAAAATAAAATGTAAATTTTGATTTAGGGCAAAGCCGAATCAACTGAGCCCAAGGATCCACCATAAACCCTAATGAGACAAGTCCTCATCAACCTGAAATAATGCTCGAGTGGCATTAGAGAAAAAAATTAGTACACAAAAATTATTCGGGAGTGTTCCTATTCACACAGGATCTGGTCTTCCTGAAAGGAATACTTCTCGCAAGCGAGAGAGTAGCACCGTCAGAATCCCCACACATTGGATCCGCCTTAGCATGATCCAACACTTGGACATCCCTCCAGCACAACCACATCATCAAATGGCATGACGACCCTCATCAACACCACCCAACGACCTAATCCTGAGCTTCCAAGGTCCCTACAGACAAAAAAACTTTTTAAACCCAATTCTACATATCAAAATCATTGTTGTGGCGGTAAATATAAATATCCGAAGATCAAAGTGCCACAACAAGAATGAACGAAGGTTCATAGAGAAAAGTGGAGCAGTAATTTGGACCATCACTGGTTACGACTGTCCAACATAACCAGTGGTAAGGAAAAGATACAGAGATGTATAACAGCGATGTTACTGTCGTGATAAAATCACTAGTTGGGAACTTGTCCAGGTTCAGGTTTCTTTAGGAAAATCCAGGGATAACCAACTTTTACCCCAAAATAAGTTAATGGTGAAGGTAGGGATGAAAGATAAAGGATAAGATAAGATCAAGTAGAAAAATATTCTTCTTCCTCTTGATCTGAACCTTTGCAGAAAAGTGATTTGCAGCCTTTGACAAGATATAATTCTTTTTCCAAACGTAGTCGCCTGCATGATCTTCTCAAGTTATACCTCTTAGCATTCTGGAGATAAGAGCGATAAAGTTTATTTCGAACTTCATCAAATAATGCAGGCATTTCTTGAGAATCTTCTAATTGATGGACCTTCTCCCCAATAGAAATGATGTTTTTAGCATTTTCCTGAATTTTGCCATAATAATCACCAGATATTGGAACATTCCTGGCAAACACTAGAAAAGAGGGAGGAAGTTGGGTTACATCATGTTTAGCAAGTCTAATGGCTTGTGCCACTTTATAGACTTCTTGATCCCAAGTTTTGTGATTCTCATGAACATAGCAACGAATAGCACCCACAATGCTCTTATTGACTCGTTCGGTATGGTTGATCTGGGCATGATATTTTGCATTATACCAGATTTTTTGCACAGAATATTTGTCGATAAACGCCTTGAACTCCTTGCTAGTGAGAACTGTAGCATTGTCACACGAGAAAATTTGAGGTACGCCAAATACGAGGAAAACTTGATTTTCAAGAAACTTAATAATGGATCTGGAAGTCACATTTGGCATTGCATGAACCAAGACGAATTTTGTAAACCAATCAACTACCACTAGCAGATATTGGTTACCATTTTTGGATCTAGGATAAGGTCCAAGGAGATCTGCAGAGATAAGTTGGAAAAGAAAGTTAATGTTCCGATAAGAACCCATCAAACCTGCTTGAGGCAAATTTGAGGATTTACTTGCAGCACAAAGTTTGCATTTCTTCACATACTTTTGCACGCTGATTCTTAAGTTAGGCCAATAATAAAGTTCACATACCCGTGCTAAGGTTTTAGATACCGCTAGGTGAGACGCAGTTTCATGATCATGAAACATGCTCAGAATTTCCGCACGATTGGCGGTAGGTACGACAATCTTCCAATCAGTACGATTTCCTTCAACACCTAGCTGACTAAAGACATGTTTGTAGAGTATGTTATTCTCCACACGGAATGATGGATACATATCTGGTTCTTCCTGGACCTTCCTTATCATATCCAGATAACAATTATCAGGCTTAAGGGTAGATAAATCTAGAAGAGAAATTTCATAGGTGCGAGAAAGACAATCAGCAACCGAGTTGAGGGAACCTTTTGTGTGCTGAATAGTAAATTGATATTGTGACAACTTTACCATCCAGCGAGCTAATCTTGGAGATGGATTCTTCATGTTATTCAACCAGACAAGTGAACTATGATCTGTTTTGACTGTAAAGTGTTTACCTTCAACAAAATATCTGAACTTTTCGATACCATGAATGACAGCAAGAAGTTCTTTTTCTGTCGTGGTATATTTCTTCTGACATTTGTTCAGCATTTTACTGGTATACACAATGGGATGTTCAGATCCATTTTCCTTTTGGAAGATAACAGCACCTACTCCTGTATCTGATGCATCACACATTATAAAGAAAGGTTTTGTGTAATCAGGACTAGCTAAAACAGGGGCAGTAGTCAAAGACTTCTTAATTCTTTGGAATGCAACATCAGCCTCTGATGTCCAAACAATTGGATGTCCTTTCTTGCGACCATGAAGTAAACTAGTGATTGGACTAGATAAGGAAGAAAAATCCTTTATGAACCGACGATAATAGCTAACCAAACCAATAAGACGTCTTACTTGGGTGGTGTTCTTAGGTACAGGGAAATCCACAACCGCAGAAACCTTTTCTGGGTCTGTTCTGAGTCCATTTTCATCAACCAGGAAACCTAAAAATTTAAGGGAGGGACGACAGAAATGACACTTGTCGAAATTGACAGTTAAATTTGCTTGCTTGAGCTTGAGATATACTTTCTCCAGAATTTCTACATGTTTTACAAAATTAGGAGTAGCAATAATGATGTCATCAAGGTAGTAGAAACAGTATGGTTCAAGCGCAGGGCCAATAACCAAGTCCATCAACCGACACATCGTTTGAGACGCACAAACTAATCCGAACGGCATTGTTACGAACTCAAAAAGACCTTTTCCCTGTACCGCGAAAGCTGTCTTTGGACGAGAAGATTCTTCCAAAGGAATTTGAAAGAAAGCTTGCTTTAAATCAATAGTAGATATGAACGTTGCGTCTCGCATTTTGTTCAAGATAGTGTCAATTAAAGGCAAAGGATATGCATCCTTATTGACAGTCAGCTCATTTAGCTTTCGACCATCAGAACAAACACGGAAGTCACCATTTGACTTCTTCACCAACCAAAGGGGACTACACCAACTACTCTGTGACGGTTGAATTACTCCCATCTGGAGCATCTCATCAACTTGCTTTTCCAAGTGAGATTGCATGGTGTGAGAAAGAGGATATTGCCTTTGTTTGCATGGCCTCGCGTCACCAGTATCGATTCGATGTGAGAGAAGATTTGTTCTGCCAAGCCTATCTTGAGGACCGATTTCTTTGAAAAGAGTGACTACCTTTCTGAGTGACTCTTGTTCTTGATCATTCAGAGCAGAGACATCCTGAATAGTATTTACAGCAAAAATTGAAAGCAAGCTGGACTTGAATGAAGAATCTCCAAAACTAACTTCAACTTTGAAGGCCTTCAGAAAATCAACACCCAGTATGAGGGTTTGAGTAATTGAAGGAATTACTAGAAACCTGAAGAGCTTCCTGACATTATTCAAGGTAAGAGGAATCGTTACATAACCAAGGAAATCTTGTGGTTGCCCATCCGCGGTTGTTACTCGAAGGGAATTTTCAGGGATAATAGGTATAATGAAATTTTTCAAGATAGAGTATCCAGCTGCACCTAAAATAGAGGCATTACTACCACTATCAATCACAGCTAAAATTTTCCTATTGAAAATATTTATTTCCAGGCAGGGACGTTCATCATTGTCTTTCTTAACAAAAATGGGACAAATAGAAGTTAAGGAAGTCTGTTTTTGAGAAAGAAACGTTTTAACAAAACCTAACCATTCATTCCATTCAGACTCTGAAGTGAAAGGAGGCTTCTTAAAAGAGGAATTGAGAGATAAGTTATTTTTCAAGGAATTAGACGAAACAGGTATGTTAGAAGAAACTACTGAGGGGGGTGACTTCGAGTAGAAACTTTTTTCTTCCCTTTTCCTTTCTCCTGATTGGATTGGCCTGGATCTCCGGAAGAACTGGTGACAGCGTCCAGGGATATGGCACCAGCTTTCTCGTTTTTTGAGCATTTAGCACATCTGGATTTTGTGACACCTTCCATTCCACAACCATAACAAAATATAACCCTAGGTTTCCGACATTCATTATAAACATGTCCATTCATACCACAATTCCAACATGACGGACCTGATGATGAGGATGAAACGGCAGAAACATTTCGGGAAGAGTTAAAAATGGGCTTTGACGAGAAATCGTTTCTCGTTGAATTAAAGGAAGTACCAGCTCCAAATGCAGACGAATAACTAAGATCAGGTTCCAGCAAACCAACCTTTCGACTTGGAGGTGGTTTATATCTATTTGACCACATGTGAGATTCCTCCAATCTTTTACAGTACTTAGATAAATCAGATATTGTGTCTATATCATATAGTGCAAGTTGGGGGACATAATTAGGTAATAAATTCCTTCTGATACCATTTACAATTGTTTTCTCATCAGGTTTAATAGTAAGTCTATTGAAGAGACCTTCCATAGAATTAATGAACAATGAAACTCTTTCATTTTGACCCATAGTTCTATTTCTGATTTCATCAAGTAAATCATCATTATAATGATAAGGTAAAAAATCCTCCTTGAGTTTAGTTACAAGTTCATCCCAAGAGTTAAATTTGGTTCTATTATTATTGTACCAAGTCCAGGCTTTTGAAGTAAAAAGATCACCTGCTGAGATAAATAAATCCTGTTTAGATACACCTCTAGCTATTCTTAAAGATTCAACTTTTCCAAGAAATGAGATAACAGATTCTTTCTGGTTTGTACCTGTGAATTGAATATTCCACTTATAGGTAGCTACAGGTTTACTCAAAGGAAAATGTGTAGATATGAGGCACTTGCAGAGTTGGTGTGGATGTAACTGGAGATATTCTTTCATCAAGTTCACCTTCCAAAGTTAATAGATCTAATAACCAGGCTTTCTTTTCAGATTCTTCCTCCGTTTTTTCAGTTACAACCCTCTGAATTCTACCAGAGATATGAGTTAATCTTGAAGTTAATCTTTTATACTCTACATCAGATGGAGTACCAGTAAAATTATTGATTTTTTCTGTTAATTCACTCAAAGTTAACAAAATTTCTTCTTTTTCATCTTCAAATGTATAGCACTCTACTGAAGAAGAAAAACTGCGATTAGCACTTTCTTGGCTTAAGAGACCTCTAAAAATTTTTCTTTTACTTTCAACGTCACCAGTTGCTTCCACACCTCTAATGGACAATTCATAGTCTAGTTCGAAAGCCTTAAGGTAACCAGGATTTATTTTCAACTTGGATGAAGACATTTTTTTAGGTTTGTGAGAAAACAAATGCAAAGATATGAGGAAAGAAAAAAAAAATATGCTGTCAATAATTAATGAAAATCAGAACAATAAGTCAGCAAGTTTTCACCAGAAAATATTTTCTATGAGAGAACATCACCAAGATAGGGTAAAGGAAAGTCAGGAAAATCGGGCCCCACGTTGGAGGACGCCAAATGTGTAACTCCCTTTTTATATTCGAAAATATTGAAAGGGGTTTGTGTAGCTTTTATTGCTCTTGCCTTTGGGCTGCTCAGAATTGATACGGGAGGATCGGGGTAAGGATCTTCGTCTGGTGTGAGAATTCCCTTTATTGGCCAATTTATCAGAAAATTGCGCTAATACCTCTTGGATGAGATAAGTTAATTACAAGGTTATTATTTAATATATTATATGTTAGTTAAGTTATATTGGGATAGGTCAAGATACGTTAAATTTTTGTGGGCGCCAGGAGCTTTTTTTTAAAAAAAAAGATGCCAAAAAAAAAAATTCCTTAAGAAGAAAATCACTTGGGAAACAGAAATTCTCACCTCAGACGGTATGAATGTTCTCTAATAGAATAAATAAATCAGATTCATACTAATATTATATTTACAAAAAAACTCGAATGATCGATTTCTGTACAACAGGAAATTATTGTTTACCATTGACTATTATTCCACTTAATCAAAATGATTCAGATTATATTACTGGGTAAAAAAATGAATTACGACGATCAACTACTATCCATGATCGATTTCTGTACAACAAGAAAATACTGTTTACAATTGACTATGTCACTCAATCAAAATGATTGTCAAATTATATTTCTGGATAAAAAAAATGAATTACGACGATCAACTACTATTCAATATTATTGATTAAGGAATATTAATGAATTTGTCTCACAGGAAAATTTTACTCTTTTTGGTATGCAGTTTTCTTCTGTCTGGAATTAGCTGCCTTATTGATATGACCTCCTCAAAGTGAGACTTACTCTGTCCCAGCCCTCAGGTATATATTGGCCCACCTTTGATCTGCTGACGATTTCTCAGTGTTCAGGATCTGTAGTTGTAGCTTTAATGGCCTCCTGACATTTCTGAGTCGGGCTTCAGCTAGGGTGAGTGCTTCAGCTTGTGATATGGCTCATGGACAATTTCAGTCTCCAACTTTGCTTCATTCCGGAATGGAGTATTCTTGAAATTCCTGTACAGACAATATATCTACAGCAGTATGTGCACTACCACAGAGTAAGGAACCTATTCAGAACCATCTGGTTCAGAATAGGTACAAATTCATTCAATACTTTAATCAATGATTAACAAAATAAATACTCAAAATGAGTAGTTTTATCTGCTTCTCTTTGAAGATAATCGAAAAGGAAAAATGATCGTGAATCTCCCTGGATCTTCAATCCATATGTCAAAAAAATATATATTATATATTATGTTATACAACAATTGCCTTCATCAATGTGAAAATCGATTTGAGAATGAAGTGGATTAAGTCCAGTTATGACAACAACAAAAAAAAATATTCTTTTTTTTTAATAATACTGTATGTATAACTGAGATATGCAAATTCGAAATATGGACTCTGACTTTGGTGCAACAGTATGTATGAATCTTCGAATCTTTAGAAAAGTACTTAGAATAGTCACTCTGACTACTTCTGGTGAAATCTTTTATTAATGATCAACCATGTAATGCTGAAATTTAAAAGATAATTTTTATTCTGAAACTATCTGGGAAAGTCTAAAATCTCCAGAAAAAGAAAAAAAGTATGTCTCATTGCATGACTAGAGCCAGAAAACACATCAGTACCCTCTCTGAAAGCAAATGGAAGATAATGGAAAGGTGGCCTTCGTGTCTATAGGTAATTTAAAATGAGGAACAAGATATTTACTGCTGATTATTCGTCAGTTTGTCTGCTTTCTGCCAGATAACAAAGATAAGTGAAAAGTTAATACAAAAGAAATGCTTTGCACATGCTCAACGAGTGATATTACAAGAGGAGAGAAGGAAACACTCTGGTAACCAAAATTTCGAGTGAGAAATAAAGTACTGGTGAGATTATATGCACTTGCAGATTATTTTCTGTAAAGAAATGAATGCATCACTCACCTGAACTCAGATTCCTCGAAGGTCTCGGCCACCAATGATTCCTTCTATCCTTGTCCTTGATCAATCACGTTCCAGATGTAGATATGGTTAACTGGGTACGTTTTCAGAATGTGTTCCAAAATATCTCAAATTCAGTTTCCTCTCAATAATATTCTGGAACCACTTCCGAATAAATTCCAAGTCTCCAGGTCAACCTACGAAAAAAAACTAGGCAGGAAATGTGCTTTGACAATTATCTTTTTTAACTTCTTCACTTGTGTGAAAGGAAATAAAATCGTAGACACGAAATTTGCATATTTTCATTGCAAATTTCTGGAAGATAAATTCAATTCATTTACTACAATGATTGAGAAGATGAGATAAGATAAATTCCGGGAGATCGAGACAAAAAGGCAGTGTACGGCTTCCTCTAAAAAAAACCACACAAAATGGCGTGGGCTCAACCACTTTCTAGGCAATTTCTATTTACCTATATAATTTCCTGGAAGTGAATAATTATAATAGCAATTAAAGGAAGAAAGCAAGCAAGATGATGATACTCAGAGATAACAAAGTTAAAGCCAGATAATGTGAAAAACCTCACCTTTCCATTTGCCTTCAGATAAGATCTTCACACAGAGGTGACCGCGATGTTTTCTCGCTTGTAGTCCAGTCGCAAGAGCTTTCGAGAACCGGTCCTAATTCCGTATCGCACTCCCGATTTTTCGAAAAGAGAGAGATACACTCTTTCATTGCACTAGTTGAAGCTAGACACATACACGTATGGTCACAAATTTCGCCAACAGAGCACAGCGACTCTCCGAGCAAGGTGATCATGGGCGTAGTAATCAATGGGGCAGAATGGGTAATCACGGTAAAAGTGACGGATCGTGAAACATTCCGTTACAACCTATAGAGCAATGAGCACAAGCGAAAAATAATATCTGGTGATATTTGCAATTCATCAGTGACTATCCTGTAATCGAGACCCAGAGTTTTCCCCCTCACCCTTTTTCATCTTATAACAACTCTTTTGATGTTTTGGAAAAGAAAGAGATTTTGATTTGTTATAGGCACGGCAGCTCGCTTGTTTGGGAGCAGGTCGTGAGTTAGTTCTTTTTATTGTTCACTAGTGGGGTTATCCTTTTGTCAGGCGCCACTCAGTTTTCACAGCTGAATTACTGAGAAAAAAATCCAAGATATAAATATAAGCCAAAATAACTGTCAACTGGTTTATTCACCTTAACATGCCAACAATAGGTATTCAAAATGGTGGTAAATATGTTCTATGATTATACTCAGTACAAGGGTAGATTTCCCTTCATATAGGCCTATACTTTGGGTTCACAGAGTCTCTAACAGACCCAATAATTTTATTATATGTAAAATCCGATCTTAGACTGTTGTGTTATTGACAAGTGTTCAAATATCTCATGACATTAGACAGTGAAAAATAACTATCTAAATGTCCTCAGACAGGGAAACAAATATGTAGATTAAATGTCCTCAGACAGGGAAAAAAAAGTATATATTAAATATCCTCAGACAGTCAAAATAATATGATATGTTGAATGTCTTCAAGACAGGGAAAAAATATATATGTTAAATGTCCTCAAGACAGGGAAAAAATATGCGAGTGAAATGTCCTCAAGACAGGGAAAAAAGTATATATGGAAAATTCTGACCTTAGCTGCAAGTTCTGGATTTTGAACCATGAGATTTCAACTGTGGTCCACTAGATCTCACTACCTGGATGAACAAAGACACTCCTCCCTCAGTCGGCGTTAGGGGTTAGGTGTGCTAGGAAAACTGGATCCCCACACAGTTGACAGGAGTCACAACCACCTGGAGACCTGGGCACTTGGTGTATCCCAGGGCAACTGGATTCTGCACTGCAACTCTGGCTGACGGGTCCACAGGCTGCCACCAGGGCAAGCTCTTCCTACCATCCAAGCTGGACCAGGACGTCTCACTATCTGACTGGGCTCTGGGAGTTCAGGCTCCGAAGTAACAAAATCCTAAGGATGAAGGATCATCAAACATACCGGGAGTCTGGACTCCCCTGGACTTCCTGTCAGAAGTCAGGATCACTGGCTATCTAAACCAGAGAAGGGCTGCTAGGGACTTGCACTGTTGGCAGCAAGGATTCTGCCAGAAATTCCAGGCTGTCGGGTCCTAGGTCCTATAGATGCCCAGAGACATACACAAGAAATCACCAGGGTCTTGCTTCCACCTTCAAGTGTGTTGGTGACTCAGGCTTCAAAGCACGAAGATCCCTCAGGTGCCTCAACCATCGAAAAAAGTGTCCACGTGATGTCCAAACAGTGAAGTCCAGAAAACAGTTCAAGGTTTCTAAATGCCCATAGTTGTTGAAATTCGATATTTAGTGATCCATCCAGTTAACAGTGTTCATTGGTAAAATTCAATTCAAGTCCAGAAACATAGCATGTGGTCAAAAGAAAATGGAGTTTATATCTTCCACATCTGTACCCCGTACTCCCCTGTATAAGGCCGTGATATCTGAAATGTAGATACCCCATCGAATATCATTCACACAAAATGAGATTTAATATTTCTTACCTTCCTATCGGAAAGGCCTAACACAAAAGTAGGTGTCTACCACCTGACTTGATCGCACCAGAGCCAAAATCAAAAAGGGCTTCATTTTGCTTCAACACATGAAACCTTTTCGCAAGAGAAGGAATCAGCAAGAAGGATGAATAAACGGAAATTGCTCAAATAACAAGTTTCCGTCAATCAGAGCACTTGTGATCTATTCAAAAAAATAATACAAACCAAATTTCGTCTCTGCGCAATGTCAATCTAGCCACCCAAATAATATGATTCAAGTCAGATTCAGGGATGCAACTTGAAAGAAATATTAAATATCGATCATGACATCGATAGTCGATACGATAGTCGATACGATAGTCGATACGATAGTCGATACAATAGTCGATACGATAGTCGATACATAATTGCAAATATCCCTGCACCATTACAGGCCACTGCCACTAAACGCGACAAACAGTCTTCTACTGGCAAGAGACTATGATGGAAACAACAATGTTCATGGGCATCTGACAAATGTGTAAGGTTGGATAAGAAGTGGACTAACATAACCTAACTGTCATCCAGTCATGGACATTGAAAATGAAAACATTTAACAAGATGGAATAATGTACAGTACCTCAAAACCTAGAAAAGAAATCATTGAGTTACGCAGTGCATCTCTACAAAGCTTCCCCATTACCTATTTTCAGAATTCACACCATGGAACATGAAAAGGCAAATTTTCATGTTACAATCTATTACCATAGTTTTAGTAATATTTGCTGATTTTGTGAAAAAAAAAAATTGTAAAATTTGTATATCGCTACTTCAAAGTTGGGAACCAACTCCCCAGAAGTCGAAACTTGTGCGGGGTTAGGAAGAGCGGGACCTACAGCTTTTAGTGGAACTCGAACCACTTCTAGGGCATCGAGGTGCTGCCAGGATTACAACCATGAATCACACATTTTGTGAAGAAAAATGCTCAGCCGATAGCCGGATTCGAACCGACAGTACCTCTGCATCGTGAACGGCGAATTTCAGCGCATAGACAAACTCGGCCACGGAGCCCAATATACAATATCTTTGCTAATTATACAATTTTCTATCGTCTACTCCTTCTATTCGCTCCCTTATAATCCTTTGCGTCTGAGAACTATCAGTTTGATTTATATCCAATAACATCGAAATGTCTCAGGTATCCTATACAAACTGACATTTGATACACCTACTCCTTTCTTCCTCAGGACGGTACTAAATCAGCTGCCTTTCTCTTCCACTCCATTGCTCGTGAACCAGAGTCGACGCGCGACCTTGAATGAGCAAATTTCGCTATTTTTAACCTTAGCTTTTTCGGACAATTTAACATGGGAATCTCCATAAGGCGCTCTCACCAAATAGCCAGGAACTCGCAGGTTTATGAAGTTCCTCTACCACCTCTTTCTCAATACCAGACATACTTGGTAGTGGGAGAATGCACGACTAACTAAAGGTATAAATTATCGTCAGTAACATTTGGCTTAGCAAAGAATTTCAAAGTCGTGCCTCTTGTCAATTTCTGACCAATTAAGTCTCTAGCTTCTATTGTATTATTGTTGACAACAACTGATAATTTACTTGGATAATTATCTATGGCAATTATAAGCCCCTCTCTTAGAGGAAATGTATAATCAACTGAATTATTATTTAATTCATATTGCCATGGTGTTGGGAGTCGCTTAGTCACTTTTGATATAGTTCCACTAATGGTAATAACATTTTCACTGTATAGCTGAAATATATTCACAGGTTGTTGATCAACAGAGTAGTTTCGCTGGGATTGATCTACTCGTTGTGGTTTCAACATATGTCTGCCAAATTTATCTATAGGCATGATACCTGTACTGGAGAAACTAAATGAATAAACACAAAATATGTTGTGTAAAAGTATTTATTTGATTATTTTCGCTTCTCTAAGCTCTTCAATTACAGATATTATCTCATTGTTATGACCAGTATGACCTGCATATTGTTCCGCTATAAGAAATTTCAATCTCTCAACCAATTCATTGTAGTCATCATAATATTTGTAATCTATTTTCTTGTTATTGAGTTTCATCGTCGCTATTCCTTTACCACTTACAGATTGAGATCTAGTGAGTATCCGACGTTTTTCCAAGAGTTTTTTCATAATTTCAGTTGTGTATCATCATCCACGCAATGAAGTTATTAAGTATAGATATCCAAGGGTTCTCGTTATCCAATACGTTTTACCCCAAAGAACTATCAATTTCGAATGGCTATCAGATCAACAACTATTTATTCAAAGCAGCCGTTCCATTTTGTGCACTTCAGGAAGCAGACAAAAAACAAGTTCGTTGGCTAGAACGAAATTTCCATGGGCTAACATACTCTTCTGGGTTGATAGACTATGATGAGTTACCGAATATACTATCAGAACATCTCAAAGATGTTGACTCAGTTTATGTGAGAGGACACCAAAAACTCGAATTTCTAAATTCGATGCTAACGTCATCTCACAGACCCAAAATAGTCAATATCGAAATCTTTCACAATGTCATGGATACTGTCAAATTCAAGGCTGATAGTCCTCTATGCATGCACCATAATTCCAGTGACAACAATATGTGCAGTTTTCGAAATTGCAGGGATTTACATAATTGGATAAGTAGTCTCCTACCCCAATGACCTTTTCATTTGTTTGCTGACCGCTCAGATGTGCATCAACGACTCATTGAATCAACATATCAGAAACATGAAGGAACTCAAAATGACTATCGACATTTTTGAGATGACGAAGAATTTCAACAGCATCAAGATAAGCTCAAGAGAAGATAAAAAATGGAACCAACAGGTTTTTTTCAATCCGAGACGATTCCAACAAAACAAAATGACTACAACCAAACGAGTTACTTTGAAATGTCCTACTGTTAGTTGATACAATTATCAAATAATACTCTTTGTTTGATTCACTGATCCCTCCCTTAGGTTATATCCAAAATGTACAGTACCCTGAGTACTGCGTTCAATATAGCGGGTCTCAGAATACTTGATACTGTGACAAGCAGGAGAACTCTCCCCGGCTCATTTCTGAGATGCTTCACCACCTGATTCTGAGATCGCAAGAATTTCCGTATTGAAACCATATGTCCATAAAACATATAGAGCGATTCTAGTATCAAGAAACCATAAGGCTGTTCTGAGATCATTGATGTTTGAATCGACCTAGGATCAAATAATACATAGGTCGATTCTAGTATCATTGATATCTGAATCGACCTAGGATCAAATAACACATAGGTCGATTCTAGTATCATTGATCTCTGAATCGACCTATATGTTATTTGATCCTAGGTCGATTCTACACCTTTTCCAATTTTAGTTCAAAAAGCGTCAAGTTGATTTCAAAAAGTATCAAATGTATTTCAAAATTATCAATTCAATTTCAAAATGCGTCAATTGTATTTCAAATTAGTCAATTCAATTTCAAAAAGTATCAAATGTATTTCCAAATTATCAATTCAATTTCACAATGCGTCAATTGTATTTCAAATCAGTCATTTTAATTTCAAAAAATTCCATTTCAATTTCAAAATCCATCATTTCAATTTCAAAACTAATCATTTTTATTTCAACGTCAGTCTACTACAATCTATGTACCTGATATGTGATATCTGGTTATGCATAATGATATTAAATAAAAGTTATTGTCCAACAGGCATATCTTCCAACGCTAAAGCCGGTCCGTGAAACGTCGACGAGTGTTGTACCGCACGAGCGCAATCACCTCCTGCAATCGTATTTTTGCCTTCGTCTATGTACAATATTTTCCAGGTAAACCAACCTTTGTTCTATTACTCCAGGAGCAGCTACATCTGGAATGCCCATGGTATTTTTCACAAAGGTTTTTATCTTGGACCAAATTGTCTCTATCGGGTTTAACATTGGAGAGTACGGTGCTAGTTTCAAGAGAGTAACTGCAGTGTCATTTAATGCCGTTGCCAACCTAGAATGACATGGAGCATTATCGCACACTATCACTTAATCAGCAAGTTGATTTCCCCCGTTTTCCCATTGTTGCATGAGTTGGAGAATCCACTCATTAGCAGCAGCTGCATTAAAAGAGCCACGACGGCGGTCCATTGCAACGACGCCCTCAACATTTTATTCTCATTGCTGTTCATTGTAACAGGTTACCTATGTACTTGCTTCATTGAGAAAAGTCTGCCCTCTAAGTAGTTACCCAAAGTGGTGGGGCAGATTGTCACATGGAACTCTTTTAACACTTTTTGTCTCAACATTTTTAATGTTTGTGAACAATCTTCTTCGACCCATTCAATAATTCGGTCCACCTGCTGTTCAGAAGGAATCCGTGGCTTTTTTCCTCCTTTTTGGAGCATGTGGTTACGACCTGATTTGATCCATTCGTAGGCCGTGTGAAAATTGATATTCAATGTAGATGACAATCTGACCCAATCTTCACCTTTATTTGCACATGCTACAATCCTCTTTCTATCTGGATCTGAGTGCTTCTTGTAAATCTTTCTTACATATGGTTCGTTACCCTCCAGGACGACTCTACATAAAGGGCATCTTGCATCCGCTGCGTTTATGATTATTTCTGAACACGAAACATGGAAAAAGTGATTGCAAGGACGAACTTTTAACACGTTACCTCTCAACATTGAGATCCGGCAGATAGCACAGTTGTCTTTCAAATTCATTCTGAGTCTCGATGTATATTTACAGGTATCAAAAAATGATGACACAATGACAGGAACCAGAAGCCTTCCAATAACAGGGTGAATGAAAATATCACCACCTAACACCCATATAACTTTTGCCTGTGCTTTCTCAGTTTTGAAATTCAAATGATGCATTACGAGATACATTTGATATTTTTGGAAATACAAATGACAAATTTGGAATTCAAAGTGTTCGTTTTTGAAATTGATTTGATAATTTTGAAATACAAATGATGTTTTTTGAAATTAAAATGACTAATTTGAAATTCAATTAACGCATTTTGAAATTGAATTGATAATTTTGAAATACATTTGATGCTTTTTGATATTAAATTGACTAATCTGAAATACAAATAATGCTTTTTGAAATCCAACTGATTATTTGAAAATACTTGACCGTTTTTGAACTAAAATTGGAAAAGGTGTAGTATTCAGAAACCATAAGATCATTGATGTTTGAATCGACCTACGATCAAATGGAACATGAGGCTGTTCGATAGATCATTGATACTAGAATCGACCTAGTATCAAATAACACATAGGTCGATTCTAGTATCTTGATATTAGAATAGACCTTGCTTATCTACTTCAATGAAACTTTAAACTGATGAATTATGGTTGGTGGTAGTTCATCCCAAGTAAAATATTATCCCTGATACATGGAACGAACTCACCAAATTATGAGCAGGTCCTGAGGTACAGGGGGATCAGGGGAAGTCAGGGCAGCGTCAGGTGGTATCTCCTGTATGTCGCCTTTCAGCCACGGATAATAAAGCTCCTAAAGCGGGAGAAAGCAGAGCTACAGCACCGGCGCAGACTCCAGTACAGCAGTCCCAGGGAGCTGAAGGGGGCCAAATCTCGAGTGCGACAACCGTCGGGAGAGAAGGCTTTAGCCCGATAAAAGGAACCCTATATGGAATGACGACAATCGTGCGTTATTTTACCAACGCAAGAAATGAAAAGAAAATAGCAGCTGATGATTAAAAGAACATATAGTACCTTGGATGTTGTGTGGGTTCCAGGAGTGGTGGTACAGCAGGTCTCGTCGGCCACGTGGATTTCAGCCAAGAAAAATCCCTCCATAGATTCCAACAGGAATCCCATTCTAGCAATAATGGACATCCCAAATTTGAGATCTTTTCTTGATTAATCCCAACACTAAGTAATGGAAAATCGAATGTTAGGCAAATTCGAAATTATTCAAGAAACAGATCTCATGGCTCACTTTTGTGACCAAGCTGGTAGACTGCTGCAGACAAAATGGTGCCTATTAGGATCGAAGGGGCTGTCCTTGCCACATTTCACCGGAAGATCACCCTTTTTTGTGTATCTCCCCCTATACTCCCACACACATCAATCACACGGACGATATAAAATTATAGGCGGGAGATATCCCCGCGAACACCCTGTTCATGGTATTTCTACCTCACCAGTGTAGTGAAAAATATGTCGATGATATAAAGAGAGGTATCCAGACCATCCGAAAAGAAGGAATATCATTGAATCACCATCTATTTCAAGTCAGAATACATTATTGCCTGTTATTATTGTTTTGATTTGAAACTTCAAATAGTCGAACGCGGTCATGCCTAACTGAGGACCATTGTAGACTTGAAAGTGGGGCGAAATACGTCATCATCTTCTTCCCGTGCGATGACCCTTTATCACAATGTAACATAACCTATAACGCTTATACTTACAAGGAATTAGTGCCAAATCAACGAACAGGTACATAATAGCAAAGATACAGAGTGCCAAATCATCATAACGGAATATGGTGCTGATGATTGTGAGTCGTTAGAGCCCGTATTCGTGATGATAGCAAGGGAACTTTGGGTCAATGTTCCATGATGACAATGATGAAAATTCGAGAAGATGCATGCAGAGGTTCGCAGATAGTGGTCAATCGTCATTAGTGTCATTACCGTCAATAGAGAATAAACGTCATCAAACTGACAGTGACATTTTCAATACTTACAATAATGACGATATTGGAAATATTACGGCAACAATAATTACAAGAATGATACTCGAAATTCGAAATTCGAGATGAAAATTAGCGATATACCTGTGTACTGAATCAGTCCTGTGCGACAATTCCAGGAACCAACTACCTACCAAAATTTGTAAACAAAACATTCTGACCAAGAGGTATGCAATAACGATAACTAGTAGGCTAAAAATCACAATATTCCTTATTTACAGCAAAAATAGAATTAGAATCAATAACAACGAACAGAGACATACCAATCGATAGCCAGTAGTAAACATCACAGATGAATTCAATAATGAACCAATGAAAAAGAGAGTGAAAAGTAGGTAAACAATAATGCATAGCTCTGTTTCCTGCAGTATTTTCGTAACGCCATGAACGAATTGTAACGTTGATCAGTATCCTACGATGGCTCAGAAATATCTGACTGAATACTGGACAAATGATGGAAATATCGATACCGTTTATGGTCCCAAATATGATCCAGTAACATCGAAATGGTCTCTCAATGGAAAAGAAATGAATTTTCATCGAAGAACTGGAGATATACTTCTTGATGGCTTTCGGTTCCGTGACACCTCATACCTCTATCAATTACTCTTCTATAATGATCCATCCTTTGCCAAAGATGATTCGAAGCCAAACAAGCAAATACTCCTACTCACCAAAGCTCATCTGAATTCTGCAGGACGTATGAAGTCTTCCTATTGACTCAAATACGTAGAAATTATTCGTCCAATGTTCAGATCCAATTCCAGTGGCCGTGGTTTGGAGTTGACATACAACACAGCACCTATCGAATACATGTATTGAAATGATCCAAACGAATTGGTAGATAGATTGAAGTTGCTCATTGCATCACAGCAAGCTGGAAATACATCAAACGATAACGAGATTGTTGCCATCTTGAACGATTTAGAAGAGGCAGAAATGATAAAACATGTGTGACGATTCAGTGACATTTCCGTGTTCCGTGACACTTCCGTGACACTTCCGTGACACTTTCGTGACACTTCCGTGATGTAACAATATCTAACTGAAGTAGAATAATTCTAACAGTACTTTGTTCATACATTAATCATTTATAATAAATATGTTGATACTGTCTTGTTGTCATCACTACACAATACCACGTCAATACAATATATAATATATCGAGGGTCATAATAATCTCCTACACCTACAGAACTCCCTCTTCAAAAAAATCATCGCTCCTGTGATGAAACTGTCGTATGTTCGATATATGTGCTGTCTCTTCCATATCATCAACTTTGAAGTGAACATATCCAAGAATCCCATCAATGTACTTGACCTTCGTTATTTGAAAAGGACCTCTTGTTATATAATCTTTTTCGACTCGTTGTGTTCGTACTAATATCCAGTCGCCTATTCTCAACTGGGGTGGTTTAAGTTTTCTTGACTTGTTTGCCTGTTTTTGTACTTTCTCCTTATATTTGCGTTGTTCCTCCAAAGTCTGAGGACTCTCTCTGGAAGCCCTCAGATGAAGTCCATTCTTTTAGTTCTGAAGACATGAATGCCCTTTCACAGTCGCTAACAATATTTCTTATATTTTCTAGACATGGTAGATGGTTCATATGATTTTTAACTGTAGTTGAACTTTCCTTTATTGCTTTAGCTGAAACGTATCTGGTTGCTTCATCGATAATAATAATGAACGATTTCGTTTTCCTGTTCAGGTCTGATTTCTTCGATATCTCTCCTAAGTCTATATGAATTGTTTCGAACGGTTGTTGAGAACAAGTTGTTAGATGAACAAAATTTGGTTTAGGCAAATATTTGAATTTAACATGCTGACATACTGAACAGGTTTGTACATATTTCTTTATATCTTTGCTCATCCCCTTCCAGAAGAATCGGTGCTTGATTTTATAGTACGTCTTGTAATATCCATCATGTCCTCCAGAGTATTCGTCATCGTGGTAAAGTGTTAAAATTTCTTTCACCATCTCCTTCGTTTTCACCAAATATCTTCCATCATCCATCAGATCAAGATTCTGAATGTTCAAGTTGCACCAGAATACTTCCGGAACATCTGTAGGAACATCAATGCATAACCTACTGATTGCATCTGCATCTTGTAATTCTTTTCTCCTTTTGTGGTTTATTTGTGAATCAAAACATCTTAAAAATAATTGCCATCTTGCTAGGCGATCTCTGAGATTTCCAGTGCTCAACAATTGTGTGAGTGCTCTATGGTCTGTATTGACTAAAAATTTTTTACCATCCAAATGGATTCTGAAATATTTTACGGCTTTAACAACTGCAAGACACTCCTTCTCAGTTACAGAATAGTTCTGTTCTCTTTTTGAAAAAGTGTAGGAAAAATAACTTATCACTCTTAACTGACGGCTTTTAATTTCGTTTGGGTCTCTTTGATATAAAATCGCACCACATCCAGAGTACGAAGCATCTGTTGATAGTTTATATCCCAGTCTAGGATCTGCAATTTTTAAAATAGGTTCTGATGTAATCATCCGTATGAGTTTGGAAAAAGCGTCTTCACATTTATCAGTCCAAATGAAGTTTTTGTTCTTTCCTTTCAATTCGTCTAACGGCCTTACAATTTTTCCATAATCTTTTATGTAACATCTAAAGTGATTTGTTAACCCAGTAAATTTTTTTAAAGATTTCAGATCATATGGTCTTTTTATATTTTTCACCTTATCGACTGAATCACCCCTCATTTTCTTGCTATCTCCGTCGATCTGTCTGCCCAAAAAAATTACTTCCGAGACACAAAATAAACTTTTCTTTATGTTCATTTTCAAGTTCTGGCAGTTTAATTTTTCCAAAATTTTGATGGCCACTTTTTCACATTCCTGGTATTTATACCCACCACACATTATGTCATCTATATAAACAACAACTTTTCCTTCCAACAACTCTCCTAAAACTTCCTGCATTATTCTCTGGAATTTTGCACTCAAATTCTTCCAGCCAAATGGTAATCTATTGAATTCAAAGTGCCCATCTTCTGTCACGAAAGCTGAAAATTTTCTTGTCTCCTCCGAAATGCTGATGTTCCAAAATCCATCCTTTAGGTCAATTTTAGTGGAATATTTACAGCCACCAAATTTCTCAATTATAGTGTCTATTGTTGGAAATGGAAAAGGATCTAATTCCGCTTGTTCATTCAACTGCCTATAATCAATGCAGAATCTAAACGATCCATCATTTTTTGTTTTCACAACACACGGAGAAGCATATGGGGAGTAAGATTTCCTTATAATGCCATTACGGAGCATTTCTTTCATTTCATTATGAATCCATTCCTTTTTACTACATGAAAATCTATATGGTTAAATTTTTATTACGTTCGCATCATATCGCAAGTCAAAATCTATTTCGAATTTTGATGGAGTTATATCAGAATAATTGAGAAGATTTGGAAAGTTCTCTTCAATATATTTGTGTGAAATTTCTATGGCGAGAGATTCATTTTTCCTGAACATATTGAGATTTTTCAGAGTATGTTTTCCCAAAATCAAATCATATGGAATATTTTTCACTACAACAGCTGTTATTATTACCAATTTATCTCGAAATTTCAACTCTAAGGAACATTTCCGAGAGCATCTGGTAAATCCAGCAAGGCTTCGAATATTTATATTCGTTTTGGAGACTGATATATCATATTGATTAATTATACTCTCGTTTATCTAATCTATGTCTGAACCAGTGTCACAAAGAGCACTCACTTTGATACCATTAATTAGTACATCTTGTATGTTATCATCCTTATTCTTTTGGATGGAATAATTTGAAAAAGTATTGTAAATTTCATTTTCATTTATTACATCATTTCCGTTTGAATAGTTGCTGCAATAATTATTATTGACATGAACATTATTTCTACTTTCGGCCCCTCTTCTTTCCATCAGTGATCTATCGGGTATTCCATTCTCAGTTCTTCTTCTCTCTTCAAATCTGGTATGAGAACTGTTTCCTATTTCCCTAAACCTATTGAGCCCATTTCTTGATTCATAATGTCTCTCCCGCATTTTCATACATTTAAAAGCATTTAATAATTCAATTTCAGTTTTTATGCTTTTGTTACATAATTGAGTCTGAATGTAGTCAGGTAATCCTAAGATGATCAGTGCAACTTTTGATTCCTCAGAAATCTTTGCATCAGCCCAAATCAGTAATCGTTGTTTCTCAAAGAAGTATTCCATCAATGAACCAAACCTGAACTTGTAGTTTATAGCTTTCTCCCATTTGTGAACAATGTCATCGTCAAAAGTAGATATGAAACTGATTCTCCAAATTATCCAATTAACATCATTGATTTCTTTTAATTTATCTTTAAACCACCTCAATGCTATACCAGTTAGATTGAATCTCAAATTGTATATTTTTTCCGAATCAGAAATCCATTTCCGTAATAATGCCATAAATTCATAAGAGCTAATCCAGGCATTTGGGTCCTCATTAGTACCAGTAAATGGATCTATCTGCATTGGATTCTTACTTGTGGTGGCAATATTCATCCATTTTTCCATCATCTCATCCAATTCTTCCTTCCCAATCATCATGGCATTGCTGCTGTCACATCCATCAAAATTTCTACCTCGAATATTAGTTTCAGCTACATTCTCTTCAGAGTTCTCATAATTGATTTGTATGATATTATTATCTTCTCCTTTCACCGACTGCGCCATTGTAACAATATCTAACTGATGTAGAATAATTCTAACAGTACTTTATTCATACATGAATCATTTATAATAAATATGTTGATACTGTCTTGTCGTCATCACTACACAATACCACGTCAATACAATATATAATATATCGAGGGTCATAATAATCTCCTACACCTACACGTGACACTTCCATGACACTTCCGTGCTCCGTGACACTTCCATGACACTCCCGTGACACTTCCGTGACACTTCCATGGCACTTCCGAGACACTTCCGTGCTCCATGATGCTTCAGTGACACTTCCGTGACACTTCCGTGACATTTCCGTGACACTTCCATGGCATGTTTATGAGTGACGAGGTTAATTGGCGAGGCAAAGTGCCGACTATTAGCGATAACGCACAATACTTCAGTCATTAGCATAATGAGTCTCGACAAATTCGGACGTGGTTTGTTTCCACGCAGTGATCGCTCAGCTCAGATGGTGACAGTCAGATCTGGATTTTCACATACTTCAACCGGTGATATCGATGTTGGTCATTTGAAGATGTGTAACGTAAAACTGCCAACAGATGCCGCTGATCTTGCAAACAAACAATATGTGGATGAAGTTATATCGCAAATAAAGTCAGATTTCAATATAGCTTTCGATAATTACGGTGAAAAATCCGAAATTACCTTGCTGGCTTCAGCAACGAAATAATCGAAGAAAGGAAGAGAGTGGATGCACATGATCTCATACTGACATCGTACAATACAAACTTCGTTCAGTTAGCTGACATAGTACACAAGACCAACGTACATGTGGAGCAGCTTCGCAACAATTCTCTACCAAATACTCGAAAGCGACATCGACTTGAATGTGAAGAATATTCTAGATCTTGTTGATAAGATTGACAACACTGTGAAAAGTTTGCACGATTTGAGGGTTGAGCAAAAACAGACCCATGACAGAGAACGTCAGCTCGCTGATGCCATTGATAAAATCGAAACGGATCTTGCCAAGATTGTAGATCCAAAATCTTCGACTGTGACACTACAACCACTACCACCAAAAACAAAACCTCCTGTATGAATCATATAAACTCCTTGAGTCATCGTTTCTTACATCATTATCCATCCGACGTTGTCAACATGTATCATTCTGAAGTAAAAATCCAACTCGTTGATGAATTACATAGGCCTGCGCGTAAGAAATTCCCGAGACGTCGCATCATCATCAAAGGCTTGGATGACCTATGGCAAATGGATCTGGCCGAACTGCGACCCTATGCCTCTGTAATTAAGGACCATAAGCTGATAATGGTTGTGATTGATTGTTTTTCCAAGTACCTATGGACTCGACCATTGAAATCAAAAACTGATACTGAAATTGCTCGAGCATTTGCAGATATCCTATTACATGCTGGCAACACCAGAGTGTCCAAGAACTTGCGAACCGATCAAGGTACTGAGTTCTACAACGAAGAGTTTCGACGTCTGATGAAAAAGTTCTCCACCAACCATTATCATACGTATACCATATTGAAGGCAGCCATCGCTGAACGTGTAATACGGACATTGAAGGAAAAGCTATACAAGTACTTTGAATGGCTCATACCGTTGGATAGATGCCTGAAATCACGAAAAATTATAATAACACGAAACATACGACGATAAGATGTAAGCCCAGTGACGTCACCAAAGCCAACGAACAAGATATTCCAAAATCCACGTACAATCACATCAAAATTGCTGAAACCAGAAAATTCGACGTTGGTGACATTGTGAGAATAAGTAAAGCCAAACACGTTTTCGAGAAGAATTATACACCGAGTTGGACTACTGAACTATCTAAAATCGTAAAAGTTCGTGTTACGAAACCAACTACATACATCTTGGAAGATTTGCGTGGTACACCAATCAAAGGTGCCTTTTATCCGAAAGAATTGCAAGAAACTGGAAATTCCAATGTTTACCTAGTGGAAAAAGTTTTAAGGAAGAAGGGTAAAAAGGTGTTTGTCAAATACCTGGGATTCGATGATACACACAACAGCTGGATTGATTACACCAACAAGTTATAATGTAATCATATGGAAAACTAGCACAGATTCAATGGATGTGAGGGGCCTATCACGTCGATCGCTGACAAATAACAACCATTCCAATCAACCGGATGTTGTGACGAGTTGGCAGTGGTGGTATAATAGTGAGGATCGACCCGATCCAACACATCAGTTTGATAGCAATGAGTATCGACTCTGGTTATTCGTCTTGTGAAGTGTTTTTAGAAAACGGTAGTACTAGTTCATTGGCAATGATGGATTATTATGGTGAAGTATTTGGAGATGGTTGAGCAAGCGAAAGCAGAATCGTACCTCCTGCTGACTTCATCGTTCCAGTTTTCCACCTACATGATTCAGTGTGGACTTTGTCCAGCTAGACAGTTTAGTCCGAGCATCATCCTGAAGAAACCCTTCCATCCAGCGAAAATTGTGTTCTCCAAATATGAATGGGCCACCTTCATCGATTCGCAGTATAAGGTACAACAAGACTTTTTTGAAGCACCCCTGCCCTATTTCATTGATGAATCTGATCCTGCCGGTACCACCTGCGGAGACTATATCACCATAACCAAATTCGTTTGCGATGATGTCAAAATGTTGTCACTCACCAAATACCACATTACATTCGAATTGGTGAAAGAGGATGTTGCAGACATTTCGAGGGCTGAATCGTGTGTTGTTTCACATCGAGCTGCGCTAATAAATGAATTGGACTCTTCCATGTATCATCAGAACATTTTGAATATTATAGCTGATTGGATTAGAAATAACCTGACTGATTTGGGTGCGAAAGAGCATATATCTGGATTTTGTGATGTTTCTGATTGTATGTCTAGTAATGCTCTCAGAGAATATTTTCATTATTGAAGAAATTGAAGAATATTATAGAAATGAGGTTTTATCTGATTTGAATAAAATGTTGTGAACAATGTAACTCGTTTTTTTCATTGCATCAGTCTACAACTTGACGTTTAACTAGTAGCATCTGAAATATTTTGGCTCTGCTCGAAAAATCATGAAGTCTGAAATAGCTGTGCTATTGGAGTTTATAAAATCTCCCGCTTTGACGAAATTTACTGAACAAGAATTGCAGTACATTCCAGTAGAATGTCTCATTGAATATGCAGATCCTTATGGGCAATTAAGGGTGTGGAACAAACTCCCTCAAGAATATCGCAGCAACTTCAACCTACAAATCAAACTGCTATGCTTCGTTCATTTTAATCGTCCCGATTGGACCACACACTGGGATAGACCGCCATCTCCTCAAGTGGCATGCCATTTTTGTAGAAAAGGATTACTTAAATAAAGTAGTTCATTATGATATATCCTTGTTTCTGTATCATCCCACTCCCCACATACATCATATTGCAAACAACATCTGTCATACGTCATATGTCATGTATCACGTGGCATCAGATATTTTTTGAACATCTGAGAACATTGTAGCATTATCGACTCCATAAATAATAATTCACGACGTCTGGCAACAATGTGACGCTTATCGCTGCACACGACTCCCATCAGCGGAAGCTTCATTTATTCATATTGTCGATAAAACTAATATAGAAATATTCCACCATAATTTTATTTCGATGTAATTTCGTTTTATCTCTAGAACGCATTTCTCGTTTTGCTTCACCTCTACAGATCCGTTTCAAAGATAAGCGCGCGCCAGCGATGGATATTATTTTCGACTCGGAGTTTATTATATCTGGAACGCATCTCTCGCTTTGCTCTACCTTTATAGATCCGTTGCAAAGATAAGCACGCGCCAGCGATGGATATTATTTTTGACTCGAAGTTTCTTATCGCTGGAACGCATCTCTCGCTTCGCTCTACCTCTATAGATCCGTTCCAAAGATAAGCGCGCGCCAGCGATGGATATCCCGTTTGAATAGCATTAAAATAATTGAAATATTACGGAGGTCGGAATACCACAGTGCGTATATACGCTGCCTCATAATGCAAAGGTCCCTGGTTCAATCCCCCAATGGTGACAGCTTTTTTTAATTCATTATTTCGCTCGTCGGAGAGGGATGACCATGAAAGAGTGAAAAATTGCAGAACGGACCTTAAAATTCGCTGAAGAAGTCCGTAGATCTAGGGAAAAATCTGGTCTGCTTAACATGGGCTGTTATGGGGCTTTCCGCTGCGCATCGCGGAATTTCCGTAGAATCTGGGAAAAAAGGACTTTTGAATTTTGAAAATTGCGGGGGTTTCGTCATAGCTCCTTTACTCAGATCAAAGATGTGAATGTGGCAAATGAATGTATTTTTACTTCTCGTGAAAACGGTGGCATTAATCATTGTTATAGGCAGCAATAAGGTTGTCACTTTCCCACCACGGTTGCGCATATATTTCAACATTTATCACAGTTTCGCCGTCGCCTTCCTCAGAGAAGTCATGTCACAAACTTTCACTATATCTGGGGACCACAGTGTTTTGAGCGCCGACTTCTATCCACCCATTGAACTTGATACAAAAAATATCCTATGGTTTGGGATTGCATGGTTTCTACTCATAGAAAAATAACAGATTGGACTTTTGGGTTGTGTAAGGAGCTAAAACCACCCACAAAATAGTCCACTTACCACTTGGCGCATATGAAATAGAGGAAATCAATAAAGCTCTACAAAAGGCTATAGCGTGCACAATACCGCTCGATGGGCGAAATATTGATGATATACAACTAGGGAAAAAGCCAAATACTCAAAGTGGAATGCATTGGTCACGAAGAGAGAAACTCAAAGTCATTACCACAACAAGTTCATAAAATGAACTACAAAATGGTAGATAACGAGAGGAAAACAACTACTTTCCTGGCTATATGCCACGCAGAACATTGCATTACATCCTCCCGAAACCTATGCGATAGTTCGTATAAACGAATAAAATCGCAAGTGTTTCTTTCCTAAACGCTGAGCTGCGCTTAAGTGGTTCAGGAACGCTGACTACCTGCAGACCGGTTTCGAGCTCTTGGCTCTCATCAGTACAGGGCTGTCCCAGATAGCTTCTTGACCGCTATCTGGTGCGAACCTGACCCAACGTAAACACATCTCAGCATTTATACCATACGAGGCGTTCGAAGTCCGCGAAATGAAAACGCGAACGCCGAACGCCACCTGGCAAGGAAAGAAACACTCCAAAACGAAATCCCATTCCAGATGAAATGGGAGTGGCTGGTTGCCCGACTGGCGTATTTTCAACTAGGGAAAAAGCCAAATACTCAAAGTGGAATGCATTGGTCACGAAGAGAGAAACTCAAAGTCATTACCACAACAAGTTCATAAAATGAACTACAAAATGGTAGATAACGAGAGGAAAACAACTACTTTCCTGGCTATATGCCACGCAGAACATTGCATTACATCCTCCCGAAACCTATGCGATAGTTCGTATAAACGAATAAAATCGCAAGTGTTTCTTTCCTAAACGCTGAGCTGCGCTTAAGTGGTTCAGGAACGCTGACTACCTGCAGACCGGTTTCGAGCTCTTGGCTCTCATCAGTACAGGGCTGTCCCAGATAGCTTCTTGACCGCTATCTGGTGCGAACCTGACCCAACGTAAACACATCTCAGCATTTATACCATACGAGGCGTTCGAAGTCCGCGAAATGAAAACGCGAACGCCGAACGCCACCTGGCAAGGAAAGAAACACTCCAAAACGAAATCCCATTCCAGATGAAATGGGAGTGGCTGGTTGCCCGACTGGCGTATTTTCAACTAGGGAAAAAGCCAAATACTCAAAGTGGAATGCATTGGTCACGAAGAGAGAAACTCAAAGTCATTACCACAACAAGTTCATAAAATGAACTACAAAATGGTAGATAACGAGAGGAAAACAACTACTTTCCTGGCTATATGCCACGCAGAACATTGCATTACATCCTCCCGAAACCTATGCGATAGTTCGTATAAACGAATAAAATCGCAAGTGTTTCTTTCCTAAACGCTGAGCTGCGCTTAAGTGGTTCAGGAACGCTGACTACCTGCAGACCGGTTTCGAGCTCTTGGCTCTCATCAGTACAGGGCTGTCCCAGATAGCTTCTTGACCGCTATCTGGTGCGAACCTGACCCAACGTAAACACATCTCAGCATTTATACCATACGAGGCGTTCGAAGTCCGCGAAATGAAAACGCGAACGCCGAACGCCACCTGGCAAGGAAAGAAACACTCCAAAACGAAATCCCATTCCAGATGAAATGGGAGTGGCTGGTTGCCCGACTGGCGTATTTTCAACTAGGGAAAAAGCCAAATACTCAAAGTGGAATGCATTGGTCACGAAGAGAGAAACTCAAAGTCATTACCACAACAAGTTCATAAAATGAACTACAAAATGGTAGATAACGAGAGGAAAACAACTACTTTCCTGGCTATATGCCACGCAGAACATTGCATTACATCCTCCCGAAACCTATGCGATAGTTCGTATAAACGAATAAAATCGCAAGTGTTTCTTTCCTAAACGCTGAGCTGCGCTTAAGTGGTTCAGGAACGCTGACTACCTGCAGACCGGTTTCGAGCTCTTGGCTCTCATCAGTACAGGGCTGTCCCAGATAGCTTCTTGACCGCTATCTGGTGCGAACCTGACCCAACGTAAACACATCTCAGCATTTATACCATACGAGGCGTTCGAAGTCCGCGAAATGAAAACGCGAACGCCGAACGCCACCTGGCAAGGAAAGAAACACTCCAAAACGAAATCCCATTCCAGATGAAATGGGAGTGGCTGGTTGCCCGACTGGCGTATTTTCAACTAGGGAAAAAGCCAAATACTCAAAGTGGAATGCATTGGTCACGAAGAGAGAAACTCAAAGTCATTACCACAACAAGTTCATAAAATGAACTACAAAATGGTAGATAACGAGAGGAAAACAACTACTTTCCTGGCTATATGCCACGCAGAACATTGCATTACATCCTCCCGAAACCTATGCGATAGTTCGTATAAACGAATAAAATCGCAAGTGTTTCTTTCCTAAACGCTGAGCTGCGCTTAAGTGGTTCAGGAACGCTGACTACCTGCAGACCGGTTTCGAGCTCTTGGCTCTCATCAGTACAGGGCTGTCCCAGATAGCTTCTTGACCGCTATCTGGTGCGACTAGTTGAAAATACGCCAGTCGGGCAACCAGCCACTCCCATTTCATCTGGAATGGGATTTCGTTTTGGAGTGTTTCTTTCCTTGCCAGGTGGCGTTCGGCGTTCGCGTTTTCATTTCGCGGACTTCGAACGCCTCGTATGGTATAAATGCTGAGATGTGTTTACGTTGGGTCAGGTTCGCACCAGATAGCGGTCAAGAAGCTATCTGGGACAGCCCTGTACTGATGAGAGCCAAGAGCTCGAAACCGGTCTGCAGGTAGTCAGCGTTCCTGAACCACTTAAGCGCAGCTCAGCGTTTAGGAAAGAAACACTTGCGATTTTATTCGTTTATACGAACTATCGCATAGGTTTCGGGAGGATGTAATGCAATGTTCTGCGTGGCATATAGCCAGGAAAGTAGTTGTTTTCCTCTCGTTATCTACCATTTCGTAGTTCATTTTATGAACTTGTTGTGGTAATGACTTTGAGTTTCTCTCTTCGTGACCAATGCATTCCACTTTGAGTATTTGGCTTTTTCCCTAGTTGAAAATACGCCAGTCGGGCAACCAGCCACTCCCATTTCATCTGGAATGGGATTTCGTTTTGGAGTGTTTCTTTCCTTGCCAGGTGGCGTTCGGCGTTCGCGTTTTCATTTCGCGGACTTCGAACGCCTCGTATGGTATAAATGCTGAGATGTGTTTACGTTGGGTCAGGTTCGCACCAGATAGCGGTCAAGAAGCTATCTGGGACAGCCCTGTACTGATGAGAGCCAAGAGCTCGAAACCGGTCTGCAGGTAGTCAGCGTTCCTGAACCACTTAAGCGCAGCTCAGCGTTTAGGAAAGAAACACTTGCGATTTTATTCGTTTATACGAACTATCGCATAGGTTTCGGGAGGATGTAATGCAATGTTCTGCGTGGCATATAGCCAGGAAAGTAGTTGTTTTCCTCTCGTTATCTACCATTTTGTAGTTCATTTTATGAACTTGTTGTGGTAATGACTTTGAGTTTCTCTCTTCGTGACCAATGCATTCCACTTTGAGTATTTGGCTTTTTCCCTAGTTGAAAATACGCCAGTCGGGCAACCAGCCACTCCCATTTCATCTGGAATGGGATTTCGTTTTGGAGTGTTTCTTTCCTTGCCAGGTGGCGTTCGGCGTTCGCGTTTTCATTTCGCGGACTTCGAACGCCTCGTATGGTATAAATGCTGAGATGTGTTTACGTTGGGTCAGGTTCGCACCAGATAGCGGTCAAGAAGCTATCTGGGACAGCCCTGTACTGATGAGAGCCAAGAGCTCGAAACCGGTCTGCAGGTAGTCAGCGTTCCTGAACCACTTAAGCGCAGCTCAGCGTTTAGGAAAGAAACACTTGCGATTTTATTCGTTTATACGAACTATCGCATAGGTTTCGGGAGGATGTAATGCAATGTTCTGCGTGGCATATAGCCAGGAAAGTAGTTGTTTTCCTCTCGTTATCTACCATTTCGTAGTTCATTTTATGAACTTGTTGTGGTAATGACTTTGAGTTTCTCTCTTCGTGACCAATGCATTCCACTTTGAGTATTTGGCTTTTTCCCTAGTTGAAAATACGCCAGTCGGGCAACCAGCCACTCCCATTTCATCTGGAATGGGATTTCGTTTTGGAGTGTTTCTTTCCTTGCCAGGTGGCGTTCGGCGTTCGCGTTTTCATTTCGCGGACTTCGAACGCCTCGTATGGTATAAATGCTGAGATGTGTTTACGTTGGGTCAGGTTCGCACCAGATAGCGGTCAAGAAGCTATCTGGGACAGCCCTGTACTGATGAGAGCCAAGAGCTCGAAACCGGTCTGCAGGTAGTCAGCGTTCCTGAACCACTTAAGCGCAGCTCAGCGTTTAGGAAAGAAACACTTGCGATTTTATTCGTTTATACGAACTATCGCATAGGTTTCGGGAGGATGTAATGCAATGTTCTGCGTGGCATATAGCCAGGAAAGTAGTTGTTTTCCTCTCGTTATCTACCATTTTGTAGTTCATTTTATGAACTTGTTGTGGTAATGACTTTGAGTTTCTCTCTTCGTGACCAATGCATTCCACTTTGAGTATTTGGCTTTTTCCCTAGTTGAAAATACGCCAGTCGGGCAACCAGCCACTCCCATTTCATCTGGAATGGGATTTCGTTTTGGAGTGTTTCTTTCCTTGCCAGGTGGCGTTCGGCGTTCGCGTTTTCATTTCGCGGACTTCGAACGCCTCGTATGGTATAAATGCTGAGATGTGTTTACGTTGGGTCAGGTTCGCACCAGATAGCGGTCAAGAAGCTATCTGGGACAGCCCTGTACTGATGAGAGCCAAGAGCTCGAAACCGGTCTGCAGGTAGTCAGCGTTCCTGAACCACTTAAGCGCAGCTCAGCGTTTAGGAAAGAAACACTTGCGATTTTATTCGTTTATACGAACTATCGCATAGGTTTCGGGAGGATGTAATGCAATGTTCTGCGTGGCATATAGCCAGGAAAGTAGTTGTTTTCCTCTCGTTATCTACCATTTTGTAGTTCATTTTATGAACTTGTTGTGGTAATGACTTTGAGTTTCTCTCTTCGTGACCAATGCATTCCACTTTGAGTATTTGGCTTTTTCCCTAGTTGAAAATACGCCAGTCGGGCAACCAGCCACTCCCATTTCATCTGGAATGGGATTTCGTTTTGGAGTGTTTCTTTCCTTGCCAGGTGGCGTTCGGCGTTCGCGTTTTCATTTCGCGGACTTCGAACGCCTCGTATGGTATAAATGCTGAGATGTGTTTACGTTGGGTCAGGTTCGCACCAGATAGCGGTCAAGAAGCTATCTGGGACAGCCCTGTACTGATGAGAGCCAAGAGCTCGAAACCGGTCTGCAGGTAGTCAGCGTTCCTGAACCACTTAAGCGCAGCTCAGCGTTTAGGAAAGAAACACTTGCGATTTTATTCGTTTATACGAACTATCGCATAGGTTTCGGGAGGATGTAATGCAATGTTCTGCGTGGCATATAGCCAGGAAAGTAGTTGTTTTCCTCTCGTTATCTACCATTTTGTAGTTCATTTTATGAACTTGTTGTGGTAATGACTTTGAGTTTCTCTCTTCGTGATTGATGATATACTTTTTCTCCATGCTAATAGCAATACCCTCAAATGTGAATTGAAATGTGTGTACAAGGTGGATTTCACACCTGCGACTTCTATAGCCAGAGTGTTGGTATTTGAAGCAAAGAAATACCTATCTTATCTATTGCATGAATCCACGCTGCCTGTGAATATGATAAAGGTGCGTCTCTTGAGGGTGGACTGTGATATCACCACAGGAGCATTCTTCAATGGTGAGGAAGTTCATACACTATATGAGTGCGATGTTGATGTGGAGCCTGTATATAAACTATCAGAAGAGCCTCAAAATATCATATATTCACAAATCAGCCCGACTGGGCATCAGTTCATCGACAACATTACACTGAGAATATTGAATGATAACGGTCTTCTAGTCGATTTTCGAGGAGAAAAAATCATCGTCGAGGTAGAGCTGAAACAACTCGCTCATTTAGCAGATTCCACCAAAGGAATAAAATGGGGATCTGTTTTGGGAACCAATCAAAACGCATGCAACCAACTAGCTCTGATACCATCCATCGCAATATCAATAAGAAGGAGAGGAAACGTGTTAGTGGATTCATTCGAGCAGAACTTCCCGAATCTGAAAGACATAGATTGTCTGCGAGAGACAAACATTCTTTTGAAGTCAATTGGTCTGAAGTTACGGTAACTAACTGCAAGATGGTTGCAACAGCCTCTACTAACCCCCAATTGGATGTGTTTGATGAACCACCAATTTTGTATCATTCACTAATAAGTCTACATGAGCACACATACAAACCATATGGGTCAAGGATTCTGATGAGATAAGGATCGCCGTCAACTTTCAAGACCTGATTCTTGATATTTCTGGAAGTTATATCTATATTGAGGGAAAATTCACACCGAACGATCCCACTTCAACCTGATATTTATCTGATAATGCTCTAGCATTCTCAGTCGATTGATTACGCTATGAAATGGTTGGCGAACAAGTATGCATGGTACGAAAATCCGGCATCACAACTACCATGAAGAGTATGAACTCTTACGGTGAGACCAATGTGAAATTGGATGGGGCCTCGATGATGGCAAGCAGGTGCTTCTAGATAAAACTCGCAACGTTTTTAGCGGCAAACTACCCCTTAAATATATGATGGGATTCGCCGAAGATTATTGTAGAGGTATTCTGAATATCAAACAGGAGCTAATACTCATCATAGCTCGCTCATTTAAGAACTCATATATTGGGGAAGTGGACGCCGATGTAGATATTAACAAAATTCAGTGGAAGATGAGACATGTGATGTCGTCAGATAAGCAGAGATTAGAGCTATTGACTCGTTTGAATAGAAGTTCTACGTCGAAAGTGAGAATTGCATATAGGATAGGGGATCTGTATGAGTAACCAACTATTCGTGAAACAGCATCTGACATTTGAGCCGTTAAAACTACCAATAGCCTCGAGCGGCCTCGATATATCATCATTGGCATCCAAATACTGATAATAGATCTGAGGATATCACACAATTTAATATTGAATTGATTCTCCTCATCATAATTATTAATTGGGAGGACTACATCTTCTTGTATGGTTCTGGTAGTTGTCATGTACAACCTCCCTGATCCAAAAATTGAAGAGAGTCCTGAGAAAAAGAGACGAACTTAAGCAATAATTTCATACAGTGTGTTGTTAAATCATTACCAAATTTAGTACTAAATTACAACTCGATATTGAACACAGTGATTACATGATCGACTTACCAAAATGGGTTACCAAAATCACTTCATTGCAGAATATGTATAACGTGAAACGATTATATCAAAATTGAAGCCACAACACAAAGAACAAAATAAGACGCCAGCAACAAAATCTCATGTGGACGCTGTCGCCCTGCAAATACCAATGGGAAGATCACAAGCTCATTGTCAACCCTTCAAAGAAGGTTGGTTGATTTTAACCTACTGTTCGTTTGTCTACCAACTATGACAGTGGAAGAGCTGTAAATATTAGTTATATAACATAATATAGTTTAAATACTATCTTTAATGTGATTTAAAATAGTTGTAGGTTGATTTTACCTTCCCTTTAGTTTGATTACCAACTATAACAGTGAGCAAGCTGTAATTATATTTCAGTTACAATATAATTTAGTTAAAATAGTATCTTTAGTTTGATTTGGAATAGTTATATGTTGATTATAACTTCCTGTTCGTTTGTCTATAAAATATAACAGTGAGCGAGCTATTATGATATTTCAGTTACAGTTATAATGTTGTTGAAATACTAATGCTAGTTGGATTTGACTAATTTCAATAAATTATTGGTTGTACCACATGAATATTATCTTAACTAACTAATATTTTTGGTTGACATTGATTTTTCCATGTACAATTTTTTTAAAAATAATTTTGACGATCACCTATTGCATTTACCATCATTGTAGTTTTATTCAACAAATATGATGATGTTATTGATCAAACACATTTCTTTGTCAATTTAACATATACTATTTCTTCATAATGATATGTTGAAAAAGTGCAAGGTAGCAGGTTGTGAATTAATATCCAGTTTCAATAGATCTTAAACCATACATAGTGGGACTGCAATATTCATCAACAGACAGTTCTATCACAACAATTCCTGCAAATCTATTCCATTCCTAACGAGCTGCTCCGTTGAACTGCATTTCGAGTTTTCGGCCGTAGAGGTACACAAAGACCTTTGTATAGTAGTTCTATATTGTAGCCAATCTGAAAATTCCAATATTCAGATATTTCTTGACCGTTCAGCCTTCATTTTGAATTATATGGCAATTAATTACTCAGAAATATTATTATGTGGAGACTCAAACATTGATTTCATAAGAGAGAATTGTCACAAGAAACTGCTCTTTGATATTTTTGAAATGTATGGCCTTGAACTACTTTATAGGAAACCAATACGTGTTGCCCGTTATGACTATCGACTGACTATGAGTGGTCTTGAATATATTGTCACTAACGTGACAGTCCTTTCCTGTGAGCTTTTCGATCTAGGAGTGTCAGGCCATCTATCTCAAATAATTTCGTGAACCATGAAAAGAAAAGTCAAAGAAGTGGTTGGATATATTATTACTCGTAATATAAATGATAACTCGATGGCAGAATCTGAGTAATTATTCAGGAATTATCAGATACAAGATATCCATCAGGAAGAGAACATTGATACCAATTTCTTTTCACATCTTTTAGGGTGTTCCGATATAGCATTCTCTGAGAAAAAAGTGAAACCACAAAAAGCAATCGGGACGGGTTAGGTACCTTTTTCCAGGGAACTTCACGAAAAACTCAGTAACCTCAAACAATTGAATCGAATGAGGAATACGATTGCTAATCCTTCGAATAATGAGCAGTATGAAAAAGCAAAGAAGCAAGTTGACAGCATTCGTTGAAAAAAATCTCTATTTCGAATGTTATACACAATTCGCGAAACAAAACGAAATATTTGGAATTTTGTGAACAACAAACAAGGAAAACAACAAACAAGGAAAACAAGAAACCATAACCTTGAATCACGGTGTTGAAAAAATTACTGAGGAAAAAATAATTGCCAATATATTTGGTGACTACTTCACTAATTTTGTTATTGAGAAATTAGAATCACTCAACTTTCCACATGACTTGTGTACTTAGAAAGAAGTAAAAAGACCAGATCCGATATTTTTCAAACCTGTTATTAGTTATGAAATGAAACATATTATATTAAACATGAAAGAGGAATATTCAAAAGGTATACATGAGATTTCAGCCTTTATTTTGAGAGAATGCGTCAAGGATATATCAGTCATTATATCCATAATAATTAACCACCATGTAACCCAAGGAGATTTTTCAAAATAATTGGAAATTACTAAAACCATTACTTTATTCAAAAAATACTATCCTCATTATGTTGAGAACCACCGGATAATCTGCCTCTTCAGTTGTCTGTAAAAAATAATGGAAACTACAATGTACAACGAACCCATTCAATACATGAACAGTCGTTATATTATAACCCAATGTCAGCATGGTTTTCGTCCTGGCCATTCCATCGAAACAGCTTCGGCGGATTTGATAAAGTATATTTACGATAATAATAGTAAAAACAACATGGAAGTGGGAATATTTTTCGACCTCTCTCGTGCATTCGACACAATAGAGAGAGAGAGAGATAGAGAATATACTTTATTATCGTAAGAAATTGAATTCTTGTTGACAAAGTTTGCTTGAGTTTGAAAAAAATATATCAAGGTACCTAAGTCTAATGCATACTGGTCAATAATTGAAAAAATAATAATAATAAAAATGTGATGTATAATACCTACTAAAATAGTATATGTCAATTTCATACCAGTAAGTATGTAAAATAAATGTAAAAAAAACGAACCGCAATACATATTAAATACACAAACCAACAACAAACATAATTTGTATTCATGAAACAGATAACAAGTAAATAGGAATTCACAAAAGAGTTGAAATGTGTCAGAGTGAAATTCCTGTAAATTATAATAAGCTTTATGTAACAGTGAGTTTTTCACAGATTGTCTAGAAATGTTCAAATTGGTAGTATTTTTGACATAACTAGGTAGATGATTGTACATCTTGCAGCCATTGTAAATAACAGAATCCTCAATCAGTGATGATTTAGGAAGTGGCAGACTTACGTTCATAGCTTGTCGAGTGACATAGTGTGGAGGAAGTTTGTTAAACGTGTTCAGATGATTCTAATATATAAATTGCTATTATCGTGAGTATTTTATGTTCAATGAATGAAGGCTTACAGCAGTCACGAATTTTTGCTTTGCACATAAATCTTAGCCCTCTTTTTGGAAGAACAAAAATACTGTTCATGCAGTTAGCATTACATGCACCCCAGAATGGGATGCCATACCTGAGATGAGACTCAATTAGGGAATAGTAAACGATTCTAGCCGCACCCAATCCTAACTCCTTTGAGACAATCTTGACAGCAAAACAACCAGAAAATATTTTTTTCCTCAAGGCCTGAATGTGTTCCTCGAATCTCAACCTAGTATCAATAAACAATCCTAGGAATTTTGTGTTGAGTTTAATTTCAATGATAATTGACCCAAATACTTGACAATAAAACTCGAATCAATGGGCACACGAGGCCCTATACAAAACTGGATCCAATCATATTGGAACACCCCAAGGTGGAGTTCTAGGCCCGCTACTTTTCCTGCTCTATATAAATGACCGCCCTGTGTATATTACTTGGGGCCGTACCTTTATATATGCAGATGACACTGCAATCATCATTGTAGCTATAACTGTAAGCAAATTTAATTAGATGATATTGTAACATGAAAATTTGCCTTTTCGCGTTCCATTGTGTGAATTCTGCAAATAGGTGATGGGGAAACTCTGTGAATATGCACTGCGTAACTCAATGATTTCTATTCTAGGTTTTGAGGTACCTACTTCACATAATTCCATCTTGTTAAATGTTTTAATTTTCAATGTCCATGACTTTGTAGCGATCTATGGTTTCCAGGAACTGATGCTTCATTGTTTAATTAAAATGTTATTAACAAGATTTGATTTTGTTTTGAATGTCAATGAAAAGTTTCATTCGAATTGTCCACAATAAATCATAATTCTCATCTTTCGCTCCCACATTGGTGACCCCGACGTGATTTAGTGGACGAGGCAACTTTTGTGACATTATTTCTCGGACTGTGAGTGTCAGAATGTCAGAAGATAGCCTAATAGAACTCGACGAGGATTTCATACGGAGGCCAGCTTCTACAGCTCCCCGACAAGACGGGCAACTGACTCAACTTCAAGAGCTACAACAACAGATCTTTAATCAGATATGCAAGCAATGCGAGGAAATCGTGTTGACGTTCCAGAAGTAAATCAGGTACAAGTTCGCCCACCACCGTTCTGGTCAGATAATCCGTCATTGTGGTTCGGACAATTGGAAGCACAATTTAGTTTATGCGGTGTTCGAAGTGATGCTAGAAAATTCAACACCGTAGTAGCACATCTGGACCAAAAAACGGCTGCGGAAGTTCAAGACGTTATAAGAAATCCTCCCGAAGGTGACGCTTACTCTCGTCTCAAACAAGAGCTTGTTTCCCGATTATCTGCTTCGAGAGAGCAACAGCTACGTCGTTTACTCGACCACGAAGAACTTGGCGACCGAAAACGATCGCAATTTATCAGACATTTACAAGAACTAGCAGGTACTACTATGCCAGATGAAATTGTCAAATCTCTTTGGATGGATCGTTTGCCAATTTCCACACAAACCATTTTGGCAGCACAACCCACAGCATCCCTGTCTGACTTAGGAAGAATAGCTGATAAAATTCACGAGGTTATTCCACAACCACAAGTTGCAAGTACGTCGACCACAGATTTTTCATCACTATCTAGGCAAGTGTATGAGCTCGAAAGTAAGATCGAGGCACTCACAACCAGGTACACCAGAACATCACGACCACAATATCGGCAACGATCATCGTCTGGACAGCGACGTCAGTTGTACAGGTCCCGTCAACGTGAACGTGACAGCTTGTCATCGGATTCTCGAAATCCTACAGGGTGTCAGGATGATTATTGTTGGTTTCATCGCCGATTTGGACCAGCTGCAAGGAATTGCAAGTCTCCTTGTAGTTTCACCAAGCAGGAAAACACCTCGGGGAGTCGTTGATGGCGGCGACCGATAACCCCGAGACAAGCCGCCTTTTCGTCACCGATAAGAAATCAAAAATCCAATTCCTGGTAGACACTGGTTCAGATCTCTGCGTATATCCCTACAAATATTTGAGAGGACGCCAAGTAAGATCTACATATACCCTATTTGCTGCCAACGGGACTTCGATAGCAACATATGGCTGCATCTCGATCCAAGTTGATCTCGGATTACGACGAGATTTCACATAGCGCTTCGTAGTAGCTGATGTTAGCAAACCCATCATCGGAGCAGATTTCTTGGTATACTTTGGTCTTCTTGTTGACATGCGAAATAAAAGGCTAATTGACAGTGTGACTAATCTCTCCACTAAAGGTTATCGCACATCTCGTATGAACATCATGGAAGTAAAATCTGTGTTTGGTGAATCTATATATATTGACTTTTTGAAAGAGTTCCCCAGTCTTACCAAACCCAATGGAATAATCAAAGAGGTCCGTCATTCAACAGTTCACCATATCAAAACGACTGACGGTCCTCCAGTGGCATGTAAGGTGCGTCGTCTAGCCCCAAGTTAAAAATAGCCCAACACGAGTTCGAGGTCATGATGAAAATGGGAATCGTCCGAAGATCGAAGAGATGCTGGTCAGCGCCTCTCCACCTTGCCCCTAAGAAGAATGGCGATTGGCGCCCATGCGGTGACTATCGTTCACTAAATGCTCGCACTATTCCCGATAATTATCCTCCAAGAAACCTCCAAGACTGTTCAGCAAACCTTTTAGGCAAGAAAAAATTCACGAAGATAGACCTAGTTCGAGCATACAATCAAATTCCAGTGGCTCCAAATGATATCGAAAAAAGGAGTTCGGTTTTAGACGTGCTAGAGTGAAGATCGCTACACAAATCTCTGAGTGATGATTTTGCCGATTCGTGTTTTATCTCCCTGTGAAGCATATTATTAGTTCATCCCTACGACGTCGTTAATGTGAACTGTGTGATACTTCTGTGTAGTTTTTTGTTTTTTTGAGCCTCTCATTATAAGGTACCTACTTATTTATTCACATAAATACGTTCTTTGATATGCCCGATAAGAGTACATCGAAATCAACAGAAACGTCCTTCAATACGATCTGTCACGTTTGTGAGTATGATGTACCTAACGCAGGCGATTCAATTTATTGCTCAGTGTGCTCAAGGCGGCCGCACAGATCGTGTGCTCGTCGTTCTTCAAGCGCTGTTGGAGGCGACCCTACGTGGTGCTGCGATACATGCAATTTCGACCAGGATTCTTCGACTGCCTCTGGTCCTCTCAATACTAATCACTTTAACGCGATAATGGCCCAGCTTTCAACGGTAACCAATGCCATTACTGCTAGCAACTCCAAGATATCTGAGCTAGCAAATATACTTACTTCTCACGCAGCCGAAATATCCCAGCTTCGTGATGAAAATAAAATCCTACAACAGAAAATGATCAGTCTAGAAAACAAAATATCAATTTCAGGAGTTTCCAAAGAAGTTGATCACGAACAATTAGTCGTCGAAGCTACTGAACGTATCAAGCGTGAAAAAAATATCATTTTGTTCGGTATACCTGAAAGTAGTCCTGAGAATGACATAAAAGAAACTAAGATAGTGCTTGATAGCTTTGTTCCTGAATCAGTTTGTCACGTACTCGATGTTTCCCGCTTAGGTAATCACTCTATTACGACTAATACACCTCGTTTGCTCAAAGTTGTTTTAACATCCCCAGAAATAGCACTTTCCGTTTTGAAGAAGAAAGCTAATATTCCCAGGAACAGATTCCCTAATGTTCGTGTGAAACCTGACTTAACACCTTCTCAGAACAATCAATTGAAAAAACTGAGAACTGAGCTTAACGAAAGAATAAGTAAAGGTGAAACTAATTTGACCATTAAGTATCTGAATAAAGTACCTAAAATAGTAACTAAACCTGTAAATGAGAAAAATAAACGGAGCAGAGAGGAAGAAGAAGTTTTACCAAGAAGGAACTCGGGTATCAAGATCTCTAAAACCTCATCATCCACTACTCAATCCTAGCAGCCAATATCAATAATATTCTGGAATTGCCAAGGGCTCAACAACATCAAGGATTTTATCGATGAGTACATCCAAAGTTCTACTCAACTTATTTGTCTGTGTGAAACCTGGTTAGTTAGTGACAATGTGAATTTCAGTGACGCTCATTGCTCTGTTATATCACCTGCTATAAAAGAAAAATCCTTTGGCAGAGCGAGTGGTGGGTTATGTGTTCTTTATAGCAATTCTATGTATAACTTGAAACTCATCGAAAAATCCCCTTGGTGGATTATTTCATTGATTACTTTTTCTCACTTTCAATTTATTATATGTAATATTTATTTCAAGCCATCTCTAGATATTGGTGATTTGCTAGAGCTTTTGCAGGTCTCTCTCACTGAAGTCACTGAATCTTATGACAATACCCTTATAATAATTGCAGGTGATTTCAATTGTCGTATTGGTGAGGCTGCTGTTACCCCTGCAGAGGCTCTTGAGAACACTAATCTATATGAAAATGTTCTTTCCTACGATACTTTAGTTAACGCAAGAGGACGTAAACTATTGCATTTCATGTTCAGCAATTCCTTCACCCTCTTGAATGGTAGATCAGTTTTTGATCGGCCAGCTGAATTTACCTATGTGGCTACTGCTGGTAACAGTGTGAATGACTTGGTATGGGTGAATAATGATTTTCTACGGAATGTAGATGGTTTGCAGGTTTTGAATCATATTAGTCTTTCTGATCATTTTCCATTATCACTGTCTCTCAGGACAGATAATGCTGTACTTGCGGTGCACAATGCGAACTCAAACGTGGAAATCTGTCCACAAAATAGAATTCTGTATTTTGATGAAAAAAAAGCACTAACCTACAAATTGATGATGCAACGTTCTACTAGAATAACTTTCGCATCCGACATCCATCTAGCGCACGAAAATCTCTGTGAAGCTATTTATGAAACTGCTGACACTCTTGGCTTCCAGAGGATGGCTCCTCGAAGAGCTATTAGACCTCGTAATCCATGGTTCGATCACGAATGTGTTACTCTCAAGAATCAACTCAACATAAACCTTCGTATATGTAGGAGAGAAAACTTTTCTTCTCCCTCCAAAAATAAATTTCTTGAATCGAAGCGTGCGTACAAAAAAGTAGTCAAATCAAAACGCTCTGAGTATCAAAAGTTGATTCAAGAGCAACTATCTAATGTGAGGAACTCGAAAAATTTTTGGAATACAATAAACAGATTCAGAGGTAATTGCTCGCAATGTAACTTGCCTTCTTTTGTCTGGGAATCTTTTTATGACAAGGTTTATCCAGTAAGAGTTCCTCACGACGTCACTTATTTTGATGCTCTGAATCCATATTTGGATACCTCTATCTCAACTGCTGAAGTCTACCAGGTGTTGAATAGATGTAAAAATAATAAAAGTCCTGGTACAGACAACATCACTCACGAGTTCTTGAAAAACCTCCCTAATAACTGGATTCTTTACATGACCACTTCATTCAATAAAATTCTGGAAACTGGACTTCTTCCGCAGAGTTGGGGCAATGTTAAAATGAGCATGTTACATAAATCGGGACCAATCAATGACCCTTCCAATTACAGAGGAATTGCACTGATGAATTGCCTTGCCAAGGTTGTAGCATTTGAATTTGCTACAAGATAATATTAGCTAATTATTTTGATGAAACTTATCAAATTACAGTAGAGTAGCACTGTGGTGTGCTAAGATTTGTTTTTATTTTTCTTTGGTGTAATAAACATAGTCTTCAAATTCTTACCTTATGAATTTGAGAAGAAACCATACTCACAGTGAACATTCAGTCTGACATATAGTAAATAATCCTTGAGTAGTAGAACATTTAATGAAACAACCATATCATATCACACACAGTTTTGAATGAGATCTTTTAACAAACAAATTCCAATTGTAGAGTACTCATTTCTTCTGATATTCTATGTGCTAATAGGAGGTGATGATGTAAGCTGCAGGAGTCTTTGATTTCTGGCGTTCTGATCCTAAGGCCCTAGAATCGAAGGAAATATTTAATATTGTAATCCATTCAAAAGTAGACAGACAACTTACCGTTGATGTTCTCCAGGACGATAAATCCTATTTCGCTGGAATATCTCAGGATTTATGATGTCGTTCATTCTGAATTGGTTTCAATTTGGATAAATTTCTTTGTTTATTTTTGGGATAATATTTCAGGTTATATTTTCATGTGTCATCAGGATGTCACTGTCACTGTTGTCATACTGCAGTCATTGTGGACTGTCATTTGTCTTCTGTGAAGGATTTGGAGATTATTCCTATGAAGACAGAAGAAGAAGAACAATTCTTCTTAATAATTAGGGCGTAAGCATTTCTTCGACCAATAGGATTCTTGGATTTCATATTTGGCGCTGATTTGGGATTTTAACAGGAAACTAGGGTTTTTGACTAGTTAAATCGAGGGTAGGAGAATTTCCGGCACGTACCTACCTCACTTTTTCTCGGTTAGCCATGGTGGCGTGCACTTCGTCAGGAAGCCAATTGAGGGATTTGTTCCTGGAGACTGCCATGAAGTTTTAGAAGCCATGCAGCCCGGCCTGTTTCAGTCCTTAAAAAGCAAGATCTAAAAAAGTCTTCAATCCTACCTCCCTTCTCAGAAGGTAAGTCACAGCCATAGCAGATTCAGCAGTGAAATCTTCGAAAATATATCCTGTTCTTCAGTTTTTTTCTGTTGTCTCCACGTGCTCTGTGTGCCCTCTCAGGAGGCTATATTCAGATTATTTCTTAGGGTGCTAGGGTGCAGCTTAGCTGTGCTTCGGACTCCTGGTAGCGACCGGCCCTCAGGATACTCTACTCTACCCTTGTCAAGATCCCCCAGTGGATCTGAGTAATCCTGCAAGGTCTTCGGATTTTGGCCAGAGTCGACCATGGAGACACCAGATGGAGCCCAGTAGCAGCTGGTAGAGGCTGACCCCTGGTTACACTGCATCCTGGAACTCTGCTGACCGTGGAGGTTCAGCATTCCTCGTTTGTGTTGTCTTCACCTGCAGTGACCTATGCTGCACATCTACATACATACCACTTGGGACCTTGGATAGGGGTGATCTGGACCATTGCAGAGGACCCTTGGACCACTATCAGGTTTTTTTGTTCCACCTTCAGTGTTTCACATTTTGCTACATATATTATACATATAAATTTCACATCTGAGACTGGTTGAGTAATCACCTTTTTTTACAGTATTAATTCACAAACTGGTGAAGCTCTTGTGAAGCTCTCCCATAGTATACTATGTGACTGCGGTTGCTTAACAGTTCATTGCGCTATCATTCCTTGACTAGTTATACAGTCCGTTTTATAGTTGATATAGGATTGTTACTATACTTATTTTCACTTATTCTAAAAATATGGTAATTGTCCTGGTATAGGTAGGAAAATTATGATAGAATCACCATGCAATTTACTTAACCTGCACTATTGAAATGATACAGTACTTAAGTGATTATTTTTCATCATGAAACTGCAGGCCTCTACATAGGTCCATATATAACCTTGTCTCTGGTGGTGTGAAATATAATAGGTCTTGAATTTTATGTTGGTTTTCATTCTTCCATATGTCCAGCCCAGCCTTCTAAGGAAATATACCTTGAACAACTTTCAGATTTTTGAAAAACAGATTATTTGGAAAGAAATTTGGTTTTCTCAATTATCCAAATTGTAGGATTTTTATAAATTGAGTGGCGTCCAAGAACTTGAATTTTCTTCACCATCTAGCCTATCATTCGAACTCACTTATCTGTTCTCCGATGTACAGCTGCCGATAGCAAATGTGTTTGACTTTTTAATAATTTCATCCTTATATTAAAAGTTGGCCACATAAATGGCGCCCAACGTGGGGCCCGAACCCACGACCCTGAGATTAAGAGTCTCATGCTCTACCGACTGAGCTAGCCGGGCGGGTTTTCACTCAGATTTTACTAGTCAGACTCGAAAGTTATGCTGAAAGCAATGCAATGCTCCCCGAATGCCAATCTGGTTTTAGGAAAGGAAGGGGGTGTATCGATAACGTTTTCATTTTGAACTCTGTTATCCAGCTTCAACTCCGTCTGAAGTCTAATAAAGTATTTGCTCTCTTTGTGGACTTCAGAAGAGCATTTGATTCTATTGTAACCTTACTATATTCAAAATTAAGATATTTTGAAGCAAAACAAAAAGAATGGTTACTTGCGAACGGCAGCTGTTGGTCAGAGAAGCACTATGGGTTCGTTAAATAGAAAATATTGCATAACTCAATAATCAAAAAATTAGGCGCCACTCAACTTTTGAATTATCACAACTATTGACCCATGGGTCACAAGTAGCTATCTGGAAAGTTAAGGAACCAAATAGAAAAAGTTTTATAAAGAATATTTGACTGCATATTAGTGATATTTGAGAATTATAAAATTAGTGAATGTTCATCATACCATAAATAAAAGTCATAATAGACGTGACACATATATTATATACATATATACAACAACGTGATGGGTGAAAATTTAGGTATATCCTATTGACAAAAAATTATTGAGAACAATCGATGCACATAATTATGATAGATGTAAATATCAATATGAATATGTATTATATAATGTTTTACAGACAAAAAATGTGATCAATCGTTGATCATGTGATAGATGTAGATTTTATCAATTTAAAACTCATTATATAATATTTTACTGACAAAAAATGTGATCAATCGATGATCATTTGATGGATGGGTATATGATCGATATAGGAAATCATGTAATTAAAAAATGCATATTCTGATGTTACCAAGTCTCTAGGTGATGTCTAGTATAAATAATCAAACAAGTAGTAAAAAAATCAACTATTCGCAGGGGCTACCGCATAGTACTATGTTTCGCTTACATAAGCATTTGGTCAAAAAATAAATAAATCAAAAATCAATTTATATACCTATAAAAATCATAGGGACAGAAATTTGGTCAAAACAAAATTATTATATATTATACCTGAATGATCAATAATTACCACCCTTTTAAAGAATAATTTCCATCACGCTGCGGACAGACGAAGCTGACAATTTAGCAGCTGAAGCTGGCGGCTGGAGCAGACAGAAGATCAGCTGAAGCTGAACGATGTAGAAAGCTAGCAGCTGGAGTCGACGACGTTAATGACGATGATACATCTGATGATGACACCTCGTGGAGGACCGCATGGTACAGTAACCACATGGCTGAACTGTACAGCATCGTATGCCGGGATCAAAAAATGTGGGCTTGAATGCCCTCACAAAAAACCCTATTTGAAAGAAAAAAAATACCGGTCACGCCTGGAATCGATTTCTGGTGGAGAAAAGTGGGAATAAACTTCCATAGGACTCACCTTCTTCGAAGGGTACAACCGGAGATCAAAAAAAATTGCCCAGGTCCACGTGGTCGATCCTGGACAGAGACTTCTGGCTTGCCGGGAACCAAATCAAACGGCTGGAGTTTCTGGAAAGATCCTGGTGGTAGCAGCTATGAGGTTTCCACTGTCCCTTGGAAGGCGGGAATACAAAATCCAGGCTGAACCTGTTACCTCACTGCAGAAGTTGCACCTTAGCACATCTGATCTCTTCGAACACCAGAACCAAAGTGCCCGTGATAACGTACTAAAGTACCTTTCATCTTTCCGGAAACGGATCTCTCCCCATTGTTCTATTGTCTTGGAAGACCAGAATAGAAAAGGAGCAGAAAATAGTGACTTTTGCAAATTTCCCTTTGAACTGACCAATCCTGTGATACCATTTATGATCTACACCTGCACGATTCTACACTACTCTTACCAAATTCAACAACTTCTTAGGAATTCCAAGAATAAACCTGGCAACCTCGATTTTGGTATTCTTGGTGCGAGAAATGGGAGGAGTTTTAGATGGAGTGACAGAGGTGACAGTGATGACAATCTACAAGTGATGGATAGGTGGACTCTGCTTTTGAAAATGGGATGAAAAGCAAAACAATGGAAATAAACTTGTGAAAAAGGCCCAACCGAACTGAAGAGGTATTTCCCACATGAGACAAGACCTTATACCAATTTCCAAAAGGCATCCTGCGAACCATCATCGTAGATTGGACTCCTGTTATGTTCTGGTGAGTAGTTTGCCAACTCTGCTTGATAATGTAAATAATACAAATCCTGTATTTTAGGAAAAGTATTCATCCTCTCATCACCAAATTGGCTAATTCAACCTCGAGATTGACCAAGAATCATTTTGTCATCACTATATGTTTCGTATGTACTACTCTTAAACCTTTTAGATGTACCATCAGGTAGGTTGAACTGAATAAAGTTGTGAAATTTTCAGACGTTTCCTTGATGAACTTTGATATTTACAATACAATAATTTCAAAAAATATTTTGATTCCATTTTAAGCCTAATATAAAGTGTGAAAAACTTGAAAGCTATACTAATATTGAGAAAAGCTATATTCCAAATATTTTGAAATCCATGAAAATAAAGTGTGAAAAATTTAAATGCTACACTATCAATCATAATTTATTGTGGCAAAAACTTTATAACTCAGGCGTCAGTTCCAATTCCATCCGAATAATTAGGAATCTTTACGAAATGGCAGCGATGACCGTGAAAGCTTCAGATGGATGCTCCAAATCATTTGACATCACTCAAGGTGTTTTGCAGGGCGAATCTTTGAGCCCTTCACTATTTGCTCTATTCATCGCTGATATGGAAAACTACTTAATCAGTAGAGGGGCTCAGGGAATCAATATTGATAACTTCACCGATGTACTAATGCTTCTTTACGCTGATGATCTAGTAATTTTAGGGCACTCTGAAATAGACATATCTAGAAAACTCAAAATCCTAGAGGAATACACCGTCGAAAATGAATTGAAAATTAATGCCAACAAGACAAAAATAATGTGTTTTTCTAAAGGTACTTGTAGGACTAACAACCCAGGATATAAATTCTATTTTGACAAGGTGGAAATATCTATGACAAATAAGTACGTCTATCTGGGAGTGACTTTCACCTCATCCTCATTTTTTCGTGAGATGGCAGTTTCATCAGCCAATAAAGCAAAACAAGCAATTGGTGCATTACTGCCCATAATGGCAAAGACCAAAATTAATTCATGGCAAGGCAGAATGAAACTTTATGAAGCAACAATTTTGAGTGTGATGACGAGTTGTATTCCTTTATGAGGTTTGAAATATCATGACATCCTTGAAAGAGTACAAGTGAACTTCTTCAAAAGGCTCTTGCTACTGCCACTTAGTTCACCAGATTATATCGTCAGACTTGAAACTGGAAAAGTTAAGTTTCTATATAATATCTTCAAATTCACCCTGCATTGGATCATCAAAATTCTTGAGATGGACATCCGTCGCCTTCCGAAATTGTGTTTTCTGAGGCAAATGTCACTAACGAATATCAACCCAAAGTACAACTGGGCACTTCAAGTGAAGGAACATTTTGATTTTATCGACGCCTCAGAGTTTCTGATCGAAATGAACCCTCTTTCTCTGAGAACCCATAAAACTTATTTATTATCTAAATATTATAGTAAACTCCACGGACAAGATCGCGCCCTCCTGCAGAGATCCACATTTCTGCTATTTTATAAACAATTAACTGTCACAAAAGCTGAGGCTAATTATCTACATTTCCATTTGCCCATTCAGATCATTCGCACAATATCGCAGTTAAGAATATGTAATAAATATTTCATCAAATTCACATATAATGGAAGCTCGTATAAAATAAATCCCAATGAGATATGTTCAATTTGTAATTTGAATTCTGCAGAAACGTTACAGCATATTTTGTTCGATTGTCCGATTTACAATAGTTTCAGAATACCAAACAGTGATCATCTCCCGAATAGCCACTCGTTGATTGACTTCATCGACAATCTTACTCCACTTAAATGCAAAAATATCGCCAACTATATATGGAATATTCTAAAAACCAGAGCATTTTCAAGAAACGAGTAGCACTTCGTGATATCATCAACTTTGCCTCATTTCCCTATTCTTTCTTCCTGTTCGTTTTTTTTGTTATTAATCAAAACTGTTTATATTTGCACATATGTATAGTGACAATTATTACAATCTGCATTGTACACATTTCCATGTAAAGTGTTTATCAGAAATAACCGAATCCTTGCTATAGGACTGTAATGTCTTTGAAAGCAATAAAGAATCTATCTATCTATCTATCTATATCGAAAAAACAGCGATAATCACACCATTTGGTTTATTCGAGTTTCCTTTCATGGCATTTGGACTTCGCAATGCTGGTCAAACATTCCAAAGGTTCATCGATGAAGTCACTGTCGGTTTGAATTTCTGCTTTGCATATATCGACGACATCTTGGTGGCTTCCGAGAATGAGGAGCAGCATCTTGAACACCTTCGTATCCTGTTTGAACGACTGAACAACTATGGTCTCGTCATCAATACCGCCAAAATTGAATTCGCCAAGAAGGAAATAGTTTTTCTAGGATACGCAATCTCAGCAGGAGGAGTAAAACCCCCTGAAGAAAGAGTACAGGCTATCATCGAATATGATCCACCCAAGACTGTCGAACAACTCCGAAAATTCCTTGGCATGATGAATTTTCACCGCAGATTTATCCCAAATGCAGCTGAACACCAAGCTCTATTGAATAATTGTCTCAGAGGTTCAGATACCAAGGGTAAGCAACCAATCACCTGGACATCATCTTTGCACCAAGCTTTCAACGAATGTAAGGAAATTCTTGCCAGAGCTGCTTTATTGGCCCACTCAGATACAACCTTATGTTGGGGCCTGTTCACTGATGCTTCAGATACGTCTATGGGAGCGGTTCTGCAGCAGAAGTCGGCTGAAGGTTGGCAACCACTTGCATTCTTCGCAAAAAGCTTAAACTCTGCCCAACGCAAGTACAGTACGTATGACAGAGAGCTACTAGCGATCTATTCTTCAATCAAGCACTTCCGACACATGCTCGAAGCCCGCCAATTCACTATTTTCACCGATCATAAGCCATTGGTATTCGCATACAAGCAAAAACCAGAAAAGTCATCTCCAAGGCAATTCAGACACCTGGACTTCATAGCTCAGTTTTCAACAGATATTCGTCATGTTGCTGGTACTCAGAATTCAATTGCTGATACTTTATCTCGAATAGAAAGCATCAAAGTTGAAAGTATCAACTTGCCAATCGACTTCGGAGAACTTTGTAGATCCCAATCCAGCGACGAAGAACTACATAGATTTCTGCAGTCTACTACTACTACTGCAAAACTTGAAATATACTGTGATGTCTTGAAAGGTACACTTCGTCCCTTTGTCACTCAAGAGTTTCGCCAACAGATTTTTGATTCCATGCATAATTTAAGTCATCCTGGTCCTAAAGCCACCGTCAAGCTGGTATCCTCCAAATATGAATGGCCATCTCTTCGAAAAGATTGTAGATCATGGGCCCAAGCCTGCGTCCCATGTCAGCGTTCGAAGATCTCGAGACACACGACAGCTTCACTAGGTGATTTTCCGATTTCAAGTTCGAAGTTCGAGCATATCCACGTGGATTTCGTAGGACCTCTTCCATACTCAAGAGGAGCAAGGTATTGTCTCACAGTGGTGGACCGATTTTCTCGTTGGCCTGAAGCATACCCAGTAGAGGATTCGACCGCTGAGACCTTGTCAAGAACACTCTTCAGCAATTGGATAGCTCGCTTTGGAGTGCCTCTACGAATTACATCTGACCGTGGTAGACAATTTTTATCTGATCTATTCAAATCGTTAACAAAACTATTTGGAATAAGCCACCTGACCACAACCGCTTACCATCCAGCATCAAATGGTATGGTTGAACGATTTCATCGTCAGCTCAAAGCGGCAATCGAATGTCATCAGTCATCCTCATGGACAGATGCACTTCCAGTGGTACTACTTGGTCTCAGAGCAGCCTTCAAAGAAGATATGAAAGCAACAACGGCAGAAATGATGTTTGGCGAAAATATCCGCCTTCCCGGTGAATTCTTTATTTCAAACTCCTCCAATGCACCACCAACAGATTATGTGAAGCAACTAAGACATTACTTCCAAACGTTAAAACCAATTCCAGCTTCACGCCATGGCTCCAGGAGAATTTTCATCTTCAAAGACCTACCAACAGCTTCGCACGTCTTCATTAAAAAAGACATGGTGAAATCATCACTCCAGCAGCCATATGAAGGTCCCTTTCCCGTAATAGATAGAAGAGATAAATATTTCGTCATCAACATCAAAGGAAAAGAAGTTACTGTGTCAATCGACAGACTCAAACCAGCATTTATTCTAGCCGATGATAGTAACATTCCATCCACGAATGATAAGAATGTACCATCGACCTCCACAACAGACTCATCTAATCAGCTCACAAAGAGGAAAATACGTTCTAATAAAACGGTGCATTTCCACGACCGATGAGATTTTTTTTCAAGTACATCGTGACTTCCAAGGTTGAATCTTCCAAACTGCCGTGTCCAAGTCACTGCGGAGGGAGTCATGTAGCGATCTATGGTTTCCAGGAACTGATGCTTCATTGTTTAATTAAAATGTTATTAACAAGATTTGATTTTGTTTTGAATGTCAATAAAAAGTTTCATTCGAATTGTCCACAATAAATCATAATTCTCATCTTTCGCTCCCACAACTTGATGACTGTTAGGTTATTTTCTTCCACTTCTTAACCATTCTCACACATTTGTCAGATTCCCATGAATATTGTTGTTCACATCTTAATCTCTTGCCAGTAGAAGACTTATTTGTCGCGTTTAGTGGCAGTGGCCTGTAATGGTGCAGGGATATTCACAATTTTGTATCGACTGGTGGATCGACTAATGTATCGACTATCGTATCGACTATCGATATCATGATCGATATTTAATATTTCTTTCAAGTTGCATCCTTGAATCTGACTTGAATCATACTATTTGGGTGGCTAGATTGACACTGCGCAGAGACGAAATTTGGTTTGCAATATTTTTTTGAGATGGATCGCAGGTGCTCTGATTGACGGAGCAATTTCCGTTTCATCATCCTTCTTGGTGATTCCTTCTCTTGCGGAGAGGTTTCATGTGTTGAAGCCAAAATGAGGCCCTTTTTGATTATGGCTCTCGTGCGAACAGGTCAGGTGGTGGACACCTACCTTTTTTTTTTGCAATTGCATTACCCCGTTGGTTCCAGCACTGGGACCAAACGCCCCATAAGTCGAAACTTGTGCAAACACAAACACCCATGGCCTAACTAGGATTCGAACCTATGTCTCGGTGGGAGTCCTCATACGAACTCAGCGCCTTCACGCTCTCAACCACCGAGCCTTTCCGATAGGAAGGTAAGAAATATTGAATCTCTTCTTGTGTGGATGATCTTCGATAGGGTATGTACACTCCAGATATCACGGCCTTATACAGGGTAGCACGGGGTACAGAAGTGGATGATCTGAGATGACATAAACTCCATTTTCTTTTGACCACATGGCATGTTTCTGAATTTGAATTTTATCATTCAACACTGTTGACTGGATGGATCACTAAATATCGAATCTCATCAACTATGGGCATTTAGAAATCTTGAACTGTTTTCTGGACTTTACTGTTTGGGCATCACGTTGTTTAAGAAAGTTACTTCAGAAGATACTGTATATAAGGATGTCATAGAGACAAGAAAAAAAAAAAAGGTTGTTGATAAAAAAAAAAGAAAAAATATAACGTCAGATATACTGTCTTTCAAAAAGATTATCGAAGTTTAATAGTTATTTATGTATTAAGGGAATTATGAGGGCCTTAATTACCGATGGCAAAGTTTGCGTCCCGAGGGCCTCTGGCCCGAGGGACAGCAATTGCCAGAGGTTATTGAGGCTCTATAATTCCCGTGATACATAGATAATTTTATTTCTGACTGATTTCATTCATTAGATACCTTCTCGATTGGAAGTTAGACATGTTTTTCCGTATAGTTTCAATGTCATCAGAACGTCAGATGATGATCTTGACTACCGCGAATAGGAGATTCCTTATTGCTACGTTATTGCGTGGTTGTTGCTATGCATTTCTTATTTAATTTAAGCTAGAGGGAATTATAGCATCTATAACATCCCAAGGGAGTTATGACCCTCATAATAGATATCGTAACTATGACGATATAAGCTTATAATGTCACTGTCAGAAATAAAATATACAGTCCACTTATTTATTCGAATTCCAAACATTGGTCACTTCGACCGGGATGTATCAGTGAATTGTAAAATCATCAATAATTAGAAGCAGCCGTCCAGATTTGCAGATCAGCAGAGTGGTCCAGTGCAGCAAGTCAAGCAGTGAGTCTGAATCCTAATATCCTTATCCTTACTTCCTAATCCAAACCTTAACGATTTAGAACAGAATCGATTGAGCGTTGACTAGGTCTTTGTATGTTGAAGATTTACTACTATTATCAATAAATTAGACATTTGCTTTCATTTCGAATGAAATAATAATAAGATGTCAGATGCATTAAAAGTCAAACGTGGTGTTATTAAGAGTAGAGCAACTCGATCACAATCATACCTGAATTCTTTGGATATTTCTCAATTAGATGAGCAGAAAATATTTGAATTGAATTCACGTTTGGAAAGGTTTGAACCGTGTTTCGAGGAATTCAATGTAATCCAATTAGAAAGTGAAATAACCCAACCTTCAGAAAATAATTTGGCAGATCGAGAGGAATTTGAGAACAATTATTTTCACATTATATCACAAATTAAATCAATTCCTAATAAATATTATCAGTCGATGGCTAATTTGAATGCTGGCATGAATATTGCGAGACCTAGTTCAATTCATGATGCGATGTCTGTGAATGATGTGATTATGAATCAAAATATCAAACTGCCTACTATAAAATTGCCGACCTTCGATGGACAATATTCTGGATGGTTGGAATTTCGGGATTCATTCAAGGCATCAGTAGATAAAAATCCAACATTGTCGGATGTGCAGCAATTTTATTATCTGAGATCTTCATTAGAAAAGGATGCATCTCAGATCATAAAATCATTAGATGTTTCAGCCGGGAATTATGCAATAGGATGGTAATTATTGATTGATCGATTTGAGAACAAAAAATTGATAATTTATAATCATATACGCTCAATTTTTGATCTCCAACAATTGAATAAGGAATCACACGTTGAATTGAGGAATCTTTATGATAATATCACGAAGCATTTAAGAGCACTGAAGGCATTAGGTGAAAATACAGATTCTTGGGATAGTTTGATGATTTATATATTGACAAATAAATTTGATTCCGTCACACGACGTGAGTGGGAGTCACACAAACATAAGGGTGAATTGCCAAATATGAATGATTTGAATAAATTTATGAAGCAGAAATGTGACATTCTTGAAAAGTTAGAAATCAACAAATCAGAAAGATATAGAAATTCAATAGTTGCCAAACGACATTCAAATAGCTTTTACAGTACTAATAATAATCATCAGAGCAAACTGGAGTGTCATTACTGCAAACGTTCACATTTAAAATATTCTTGTGAGTCATTTCTGAAACTGAGTACTAGTGACCGAATCGCTGAAGTTAAAAAATTGAAACTTTGTTTGAATTGCTTGCGATTGTCACATTCATCTTGGGAATGCAAGTCACAAAAATGTAAAAAATGTGGAAAACCTCATGATACAATTCTGCATATTGAATATTCGAAAAATAACATGGATCAGAGCTCCATCAGACCAGAGCAAGTTGATGACATTGATTCACGCGAGAATTCCTCTCAGTCACAACCTGCCGCTCAAATATCTGTCATAAAACATTCAATCAAGGAACCTTCAGTATCTGAAATAGCAGTGCAAGTATTGTTATCGACTGCTGTAGTTTTTGTAAGAGATAATAATAATATGAAACGACAATGCCGTGTACTGCTCGATAGTGGTTTGCAAAGTCATTTTATCACTGAAAAAATGAGTCATAAATTGGGAATTCAGTCAGTAAAAGTGAATTATATTATAAAGGGTGTAAGCCAGTCTTTACAATTTATCAAAAATCAACTAAATGTAACAATTTCGTCTTGTACTTCTGATTTCTCTACAAATATCAATTGTTTGGTTATTCCTGTCATAACTGAAAAATTACCATTAATGTCATTTGAAAAGAACAATTTTCCCATATTGCAAAAGACAAAATTAGGATGGATAATTGCATGTGATATGAATTTACAAGCGAGATAAACAAGGTTAGCTAATAGTTATTTGAATATAAATATGGAACATACTATTGATGAACAGATAACCAAATTCTGGGATATAGAGGAAATAAATATGACAGCTTCACAATTGATGTCCAAATCTGAAAGGTTTTGTGAAAATTATTTCACGCAAACGACAAAACGAGATAAAGATGGACGTTTTATTGTTCGTATGCCAATGAATAATGATTTGTTAACAAAATTAGGAGATTCTAGACAAATGGCGATTAGTAGGTTCTATGCACTTGAGAAAAAATTGAATAAAAATAATCAGCTGGAGAAACAATATAGTGACTTCATTGAAGAATATGAAATGCTAGGTCATATGACCAAGATTAATGAAAATGAAAGAAATTATAATGACAAATTGAAATATTATCTGCCTCATCACGCCGTATTGAGAGATTCAAGTCTAACTACAAAATTACGGGTCGTGTTCGATGGCAGCGCCAAATCGGATAGTGGGGTATCACTAAATGACTTACAATTCATTGGTCCGATTCTCCAGATAGATTTATTCACAATAATATTGAATTTACGAAAATATAAATTCGTCATATCGGCTGATATCTCCAAAATGTATCGACGAATACTTATTGATAAGTGTCAACGTAATTTCCAAAGAATTTTCTGGAGAACCGAACCTAATAATGAATTAGAATGTTATGAATTAAATACTGTCATCTACGGCACTGCTTCAGCTCTTCATTTAGCAGTGAGATGTTCATCCAATTATCATTCGAAAATGAAGTGGATTTTCCTAAAGAATGTGAGATTATGAGAAATTGTTTTTATATGGATGATCTTCTGACAGGAGCTGATTCCGTGTCTGAGGTCACAGAAATTCAACGCAATCTTACAGAAATTCTAGCAAAGGGAAAATTTGATTTGAGAAAGTGGTTGAGTAATGATGCTACTGTAATGAATAACTTGAAAATCAATTCTGAACTAGAATGTAGCACTCTACAGTTTGGTGAAGATAATACAAATAAAACCCTAGGTATATTTTGGAATGCACATTCAGATATGATACAATATTCAATCAAACAAATTCACATTCCAGAAAATATTACAAAGAGACATATTTTATCCAGCGTTTGTCAAATATTTGATCCCCTAGGATTAGTGGCTCCTATAATAATTCTGGCAAAAATTATAATCCAAGAATTGTGGAAATCGAACATATCATGGGACGAACCAATTACCCAAGATTTGAACAATAAGTGGGTGGAATTCCGAAGGGAATTACCGGTTTTGAATGAAATTAGGATACCACGTTATATTTTTAGCAATGAATGCATGAAAATAGAATTACATGGTTTTGCTGATGCATCAGAACGGGAATATGGAGCCTGTGTATATGTGAGGAATGTTGATCCATTAGGAAATATCATGTCAGTAGTAAAGATTGGCCGGTTCTGGCTCTCCGCCCTAGGTCACCGTCCTCCGACCTTGGGCGGAGTGACCTTGGGCGGGAGTGACCTTGGGCGGGAGTGACCTTGAACGGGTCTGACCTTGGGCGGGAGTAACCTCGTATAGTGAAGTGTCGACAGCACGCCCTTGAACGCGGAGGTGACCTTGAGGGCGAGACAAAGTGACCTTGAAGGAAGGTTGTACGAGTAACCTTCGCATATGTGACCTTGGGAACGAGTGACCTTGAGTTGTAGAGAGAGAGAGAGACCTCGACCTTGGAGAGGGAGGTGAAAGCGTGTGCGACCTTGAAAATGGGAGTAGGCTGGTCGAGGTCGTTTTGGTAGAAGTGGGGTGCTGTGTTACGTCACATATCCCAGTTCCTATAAATACATCATTGTATCGTCTGCGAGAGCATAGTTCTCCTAATAATACGGAAGATACGCACCACCAACTCGCACATAAAAAATATACCCGCTCAAATTGATTGGGAATATAAAGTGTTTGCAATAAAAGTGTACGTGAACTGTTATATGTAAGTAAAAATTATTTATATACTTTTTACACCTCTTTTCACTCAACAAAGAAGAATTTATAATGGCAGCTCCTAAAATTGATTTGTTAACGATAAATAATCGAATTAACGAAGACAATGATATTATCAAGCAAACTGTTATCTCATCACTACTCTTGAATAAAAGCTATGTGGTCAAGAAAATATCACTATGTGGAACCAGGTTTGGTAGGAGCGGTTCTGTAATATTGTACGATGAAGAAACTGAGGCTAGTCTGAAATGTTGGTTGCCCAAAAGAGTTGTAGAGTTGCTGAGTGACAGCGACATTGATGAGATGAATTCTTCAAATGGTCTTTATACTCTAGCATATTTGGGCCAGAGTGAGCCATTATATGTAGGTGCAAAAACGAGGGCTCTCATCAAGTTTGACTTCAAGCAAAATTAATTCGGAATTATTCTACTTAATTATTTCTGATAGGTTTTTTTAGTATAGTTTAGTGAAAAGGGTTTAAAAATTATATGATAATTATTATTACATTAACACAAGCCACTAACGCAGATCGTACCGTATGCGGTAAGAAATAAATTAGGTTCCAAAAAGAATTCAATGAAAGACAAATCTCCCAAATAATCTCATCATTACCAAACTTTTTTTTATCATTTACAGACTCCTGTTCCCCAACATGTGGATGTATTATTCTAGTCAATTCTGGCCGGCAGCGGAAGACATCAAATCAGCAGTGAGCAGGTTGAAATGTCAGTTCTCTGATTTGTCACGTGATGCAATGCATGCGACAAATTATGATTTGAGCATATGCTTCGATCGAGAACAAGTTGAACGACTCTGTAAACAAGCCGAACAATATAGAAAGGGTTATATGTTATGCGCCCGGTTCGAATATGGTAGCTTCACTTTGGAGGAATTTCTTGAAGCAATGGTGGGAGAGGACTTGGACCAATTTCTGTATGAAATTTTTGATTTCCTACCAAACAGCCTGATACGGAAGTACAACTTGGGGGTAATTCCAGAATCATCCGACAACGAGGAGGAAGGAGAAGAAGAATCGAAATGTTGATATTGCTAAGAGATGCTTCAATCATACTATTATCATTTGCATGTATATATATAAATTATGGAATGATGATGATGAGCTCGCATTTTTCATTGTCTATCAATCAAGAAATAAAAACGATGATTTGTAAAACATTTGTTTACTTTTATTCAATTTAGTGCAGATACATGTGTCGATAATAATAATAATAATAATAATAATCATGATGATAATGAATAATAATGAACATAATAATAATAATGAAAAAACTGATCTAATACAATTATAGGCTTCGAATGCTCATGGTCGGCTGTGGCGGTGGTGGTGGAGGTGGACGGAGGCTAGAATTTGCTCCAGATCTGTAGAGTGTAGTCAAGGAGCACCCAACTGTATTGAACCATCTAGTGCGCTATATGTCAAAAATGCATCGTGAAGAATGAGCGCATATACCTTGGTATTAGATGGAAATTTCGATTGGCGTGTCTCAAACTCCAACTTGATATCGACAGTTGAAGATTTCAATGTGTCCGGTTGATGGCTGCAGTCTATGATGAATAACGGATTTTTTCTAAACTCCTCAATACTCATCATTGGTTCGCTCATGTCTTTACCATAATAGCTTCGTTGGAAATTATCGTATGCATAATAGGCTACAGCATCTAACTTTTTTCCAAAATCCAAATTCCACCGTTCATAAGGGTAAACTTCCGAATTCAAATACAGTCGAATATTGTTGACTCCCGCATGAATGAATTGGGTGGTATCCTTGGATCTATTATCTGTGTTACCAGAATTTTGGAAGCCTATGATAATGTACCTTGGTCGCTCGAGACTATTGGTGGTTTTAACAGCCCAAATGTCTGAAGATGTTTCACGAATTGACGGTAATTCATACAGATCCCACATCCTGTATGCAATTTTCACTTTTGCTGTAGAACTTTTATTGAGACGGTTCAGTAATTTCAACCTCTGCTTATCCGATGGCATAATATGTCCTATCTTCCATTCGATTTTGTTAATCTCCACACTGGCATCAACTTCTCCTATATAGCAGTTTTTGAATGATCGAGCTATGATGAGTATCAGCTCCTGTTTCACATTCAATATACCTTTATTATAATCCTCAGCGAACCCCATTAAATATTTTAGCGGTAGTTTTCCACTGAATATGTGACTAGATTTGTCTAGAATTGGCTGATTTTCGCTATCAATTCCCCATCCGACTGTTTCAAGAAATTTAGCGTTAGAATCTCCATAAGAGATCATGCTCTTCATTGTGGTAGTAATGCCTGGTTTTCGAATCATACATACTTGTTCGCCACCCATTTCATAACGAATTTCATCGAAGAGGAAGGCTAAGGTATTGTTAGATAGATAGCAGGATTTCGTTGCATCATCTGGTGTGAATTTCCCCTCAATATATATGTAGCTATCAGAAATATCGAGTATCAAATCTTGAAAGTTGACAGCTATCCTGATTTCATCAGAATTCTTGAATGATGGTGAACCATATGGTTTGTATGTATGCTCATGTAGGCTAATTAGTGAATGATCGAAAATTGGTTCATCAAACACCTCCAATTGTAAGCTAGTAGAACTTGTGACAACCATTGTTCACTAATTTCTACTCGTTCGTCGTCGTCTTTGTCGTACTGTCAGACCAATAGATTCCAAAAAATTTATATCGCTCGCAGATAATCTATGACGTCCTACCTGACCGGTGAGCTGTCTTTGAATGAATCCTCTACCCCGTTTACACTTCTTCTTAACGGTAGTGTGTAGAATAGTGGGGTTTGCAGCGAGAGATACACGTTTTGATTGGTTTCCGAAGCAGAAACCCATTTTTCCAAACCGTTGTAATAATTAATCGAGCTGTTTCAATTCCAATTTTACTATAATCTTCTCTCCGCGAAAGTCAACTAATCGGTCATTATCATCCAAAATTCTCAGTGTGATGTTGTCGATAGACTGACGCCCTGTCGGACTGATTGGTAGATATATAATATTTTTCGGCTCCTTTGAGAGTTTGTATCCAGGCTCCACATCGACATCGAACTCGTAAAGCGTGTGAACCTCCTCACCATTGAGGTACGCTCCAGTAGTGATATTACAATCAACCCGTATCAATCGTACCTTTATGATGTTCACAGGTAAAGTGGATTCATGCAAAACATTGGGCTTGTAATATTTCGGTTCAAAGCCCAAGACTTTGGCTATAGAATCGTTAATACTCAAAATTAACATAATTTCGGACTTGAGTTCACATTTGAGCGTATTATTGTTAGCTCGAAGGGAGAATACATCATCAATATTTCGCCCATTCAGCGGAGTCCAACTCTCTATAGCCTTTTGTATTGCTCTATTGATTTCATCTATCTCATAGGCGCCTGGTGGTATCTGAAGAACAACGCTTCCCTCTTCGAACCAAATACCTAATTTGTTATTTGTCTCATCTATATTGAGTATAGAGTTGTATGAATAGAAACCGTGTAACCCCAAGCCGTAAGTATTCCTCACATCGAGTTCGATTGGTGGAAAAAAATCTGCACTCAAGATACTGCGATCTCCAGAAATGGTGAATGTTTGCGACATAACTTTTTACAATTGGAAAAGCAAACACAGCAAAAACCAAACAACAAGCTTCAGTGTATACAGCAGCAGTAGTAAGAAGTATCAACCTTATTGCTGCCTGCAACAATGAAGAATGTTCTTGTTTTCGTTCGGCGAAGCATTAATATCGAATTTATTGTTAGTTGCCACATTTACATCTTCTATTTGACAAAAGCAGCATAATATTTTTCTTGGTATCGGCCCATCATTGACATCTGCGCTGGAATGGTCACTATCCTCTTGGCGGCGGTGTTCGTGGTGCTCCTCACAAAATCGATATTCTGATACATCTTGATCGTTGCGTAATTGTTCAGGTAATTTATCCCACACTAGAGCTATCTCATGTGAAGCGCATCCGATTAAAACCTCTTTCGGCATATCAGCGAGCTGTTTCTCACTCATCTTCAGCAAAGACCGTAATCTCGAGTAAGCCAATAATGCGTGCCCCATTTGTTTGATGCTTTTTCTATCCATATTATAATACGTAGTTTCCACTCTTCGACGAGAGAAATTTCAAGCACAAATGACCACACCAGACTGTGTTGTAATCCTGTTGACGGTCATAGTTATATACGATTTTGATAGCTTTTGATCCCCTCCTTAAATATTTCACCAACTCTTCGGGTGGCGGCAAATCGCCATAACTATCATAATATTCGACTACCCCACCACGTTTTTTATAAGCAACCCAATGTGTCCCTTTACCTCGAATACCATCGAGATTCAGAATGGCTGATTCTATGTGGCGCGGTGGAGAATTTGGTAGATTATCTCTGATAAATATACCTCGAAAGTTTGGAACACCCATTTTCTCTATGTATTGTGATAAATCGATGTCCGTCAACGCCCTTCGAGGTAACCCTGCTAGTTTTTTGAACTTTGCGGCTTCAAGTAAATGCCCAGTCCTTTTCGGTACGGCTTCAAATATACTCCTTTACCGATCTTTCCTAGAGCGATCGCCTCCAAATGTCTATTATGACGATTCGCTTCAGAGAGTTGCTCCCTACCCTCTTTAGCTGAATTAATAGCTCGAGCTATACCAGCACTACCTGCAGCCAAACTCCCCAATGCCGATAATCCCGCAAAAATGGGTATGAGTGGAAGAATTCCTCCAACTTTAGGAATTGGTATAATGCGAGGTGTTCGGATATTATTCTTTCCACCAGCCATCTTGACGAATTTTCTAGCAGCTCCAATCGCCATAAGAGAAGTCTTGGCCAAGTTTTTGGCGAGTGCCCCCTTCTTTCCCACTTGTCGCAACACATTGCGAACTTTGTGCACTATGCCGGACCCAAAAGCAATTTTTCTCCCACTCTTGGTAGTATTCTTCTTCTTCCTCGACACTCGACGTTTCTTCACTCCGCTGCTGCATCCCATACCAAAACGCCTCTTTCCCTTCATTATATTGGTAACAAGCCAAGATGCGGCCCTCTCTCCTGCAGATGCGTCCTTTGATTTAACACGTTTCCACGCGGATTCTTTCAATTCCTTATCGGCAGAATGCCTTGCAGATAAATCGTTCGGATGCTTGAAATATGCGATATCGTGTTCCTTGCACGCTCTATCTAATTGGTTAATGCCTGGATCACCTCGAGATAATCGTTTCTGTAACTTTGTTCCAGGACCACAATACTGATAGCCGCCGGGAATATGTAATTTGACCGATAATTTATCAATTAAAGTATTAACAAATCCTCTGCCAGTCCTCTTTCCTCGAAAACTTTTTTTCACCGTTATCGCTTGCCGATGTGTATCGCTTCAGCTTCATAATATAAATGACATTCACAGAGTTTGCGATTCATTATATAGCATTTGACCATCATACAATGCAGATTGTTCAGCAGCAAGAAACATTGCGAGTTGACAACTTCGATGAAAAAGTAGGGTTAGGAAATGGTATAATTACACAACGTCGGCATGGATTCCTACTACCTAATACTATACGCAGTCTCATTATCGGCCCATCAAATTGCGGCAAAACGAATGTTATGATATCCCTCCTCACCAACAATAATGGTTTACGATTCGCCAATGTTTATCTCTATTCAAAATCGTTGTATCAACCCAAGTATGAGTACTTGCGGAAAGTATTGGAATCGATAAAGGGACTGGGGTTTTATACATATAGTAATAATGTGGACATTGTTGAACCGGAAGATGCGAAGCCACACAGTATTTTCATATTCGACGATGTGATATGTGAAAAACAAGATGTAATCAGATCATATTTCTCAATGGGGCGCCATAAAAATGTGGATTGCTTTTATCTAGCACAAACGTATTCGAGAGTGCCGAAACAGCTGATTCGCGATAATTCCAACTTCATGATCATGTTTAGGCAGGATGATATGAATCTACACCACATTTATTCCGATCATGTATCTCCAGATGTAACATTTAAACAATTTCAAGAAATGTGTGCACAAAGTTGGACAGATAGATACGGGTTTCTCGTTATAGATAAGGATAGTGAAATTCATGAGGGCCGTTATAGGAAAGGGTTCGACTGCTTCATATACCCCTAAAACAGCAACTGCATGGACTTCATTCAACCTTTGGATAGCACAATGAGCACACCTAGTAGTGAAATCGCTTCAGAAATACACCTCAAACGCCAACTTGTTGAAGCAACCGATGCGGTAAGGAATAAATTTAAAAGTCTCAAGAGCGAACTCACCAGTAACCAAATGATGTTAGAAAGAGCTTATGAGCCGCTGACAAAACCATTGAAGGTTATCACCGCGGCAGCAACGACGGCAGTAGCCAAGCAAAATCTAATGCCAGCAGCTACTCCGAAGAGTTATAGCAAACCTTCAACGTTGACAATAGCACACCCGACATATTATTCCACACCAATATCGAGTAATGAGGCGAATGCTGTAGCGACGAAGCCGTTCAAGAAACATGGGGAGTCTGGGAATTTCAGCAATAGCTTTCAACCGCTACCATCATCGCCTCATAACGGAGGACCTAAGTATACAACTCTATTGGAAACACCACCAACATCTTCGTCTCAAATTTCAAGCAGTGATATTACAGTGTATCCTTCTGTAGATGGAACAACCGCGAGCGACTTACAGGGCAAAATAATGGAGCATTTGAGGAATTTGAAAGAAAATAACTCGAATTATGATACAACATATGGCGTTCACATCGATTCCAAAACAGGGGAATTGAAAATGGGTAATATGGAAATCCGATTTCCTGCAGACCAAATCGAATTATGGCGCGGTAATAAGAGAAGCGTAGCGTTTCCAGCAACAACTGGATTATACGATTTGATCTTTATGAAACATGTGCCAAGAACTATCGATGATCAAGATAAAAGAATATACACCACTTTGTTGGAGACTACAGGAGCGCCATATAAGAATTATGACATCAGAGAAGGTTTGAATAATAGTGCGAGGAAGAAATATCAGCTAGTCATAAAGCCATTAATCGGCACACCGCATAAAATGAGGAGTCAACTCCTGTTAAATGAAGTTAAAGGTGGTAGAGGAATGAGCAAATCATTACCATACAGAAAAGTCGTGAGTAAACAACACAAAGAGTATGCTTATTGGAATGAAGCAAAAGAGCTGGTTGACCGCCTCCGACTACTGTGGGGTTCTAAAATGGCTGGCCACACTGGACACGATAATGAGATAATGTCAATAATAGAGGAGTTGCGCGAAGAAGGCATCGTTTATTAATGTTATTAATGTATATATATATATATAACATCATAATATATTAAGGATTGATAAAGTCCGTTACTTGTCGATGGTCTAGCCAGTACCAATATAGTCGCCGCAGGTAGAAGATGTCTTATGAAACTATCGATAAATTTGGTCGTAAAAGGAGCAAATCCATGAGTTTTATACAAGGGCGGCCTGGTATCGGATTCAAGCTTGATAGCAATGGAGATTATGATGTGCAGGGTAAACGATTAACAAATATCGGTAATCCGTCGAGTGGTGGAGATAGTGTATCACTGGAGTTCTTCAACCAACATTTGTCTGAGATGAGGGAATCTCTGAATAATATGAAGATACGCATCAAAGATTATCCTCAGATTACCCAGAAGGTTCTCATGATGGCACCTAAGGTCAACGAAGCAATCGAGAAGATGGGCACCATGTCAAAAGAAATCGATGAAATAATGTCGGAATACAACAACAAAATCCAGGGTTTTGCCGAAAGATTATTGAAATTGGAAGTAAAAGTAGCATTCGGGAAGGGGAAAGTCTTTACCCAGTAAAACCAAACCAAATACGAATATGAGAGAAAGATCATAAAAAATACCAATATGCTGCAAACTATGTGGAAACTGAGGGTACAACCAATGACATCACACTTTATGCACATACTTTATCGTTCAATGAAAATTGTATAATTGTCTGATTTGTGAAATATATATTAATTATTCAGAAGTACCTGTGCATCATTGAATTGAACATACACATGTTTCAAGAAAGTGCTCGTAAAACATTATTTTTATTTTACATTCTACATATGTTCTAACCTAACTTCTCGGCATACGCGATTTGAGTATTCGACAAAATTGAATAAGTTATGAGCAATATATTAGGATGTAATCAACTGCGCACAAAATAAACCATCGAATACCTTATGCGCATGCGGGAGGGGGGGAAAATTTGCTAAGTCCTTTTTTTGAATTTTTTTTTTTTTTTTTTTAAATTTTTTCCCAACTACCTACTCCCCATAACCCTGTTTCAAGGATTTGATTTCATTTAATTTTATTTTGTAGGTTTTTTTTTTTTTTTTTTTTTTCTTCAATTCACATGTTTCATATACTCATCAATTAGTTAAACATCAATCAATTATATTATTAATATTTTTATTTATACACTTAAATACTTATGAATAAGAACTTACTATGCTAAACTAATAACTAGAAACGATAAGTTTTGATTTTCACGCTACAGCATGTGGGGCACACATCCGACATGCGGATCTGGTGTAGATCGGCTGAACATACGGCACAGGAGAACGACCTAGGTGCCTCATCGAACCTCGTTGTAGAATGCGATGAGGTGTGCTGATATGCTCCAACAGTATTAGGCTGCCTTAGATATATGGAGAAGCATCTATAGCAAAGATTTGTCATCCCCTGCGTCGTCGTCATGATTGTGACCATTGATATCGTTGTGCAGAACAACATCTGCTCATGGCGGGCCCTGGCAACTGACACATCTATCCACTTAGATTGGAACCTAATCTGCTGGTCCCCCTCATCGCACACGTCGTCAAACCCTTCATCGGTGACGAGGTCTACCTGCTCGACGTCGCCTCCATTCACACCATCGTCCACACCATCGTGATTCTGAAACAAAAAAGAGACACGAATCAGTAAATGGTGCGATAGATGGTGAATAATGTATTGCCGCTACATGAGTGTATGGGTTATGTACTTACCACCGCTTCCAGAACGTTCTCGTCAATGAGGGATAGTTCTCGGAGCTTCTTGCAGATCACGCTGAATTCAAGTGCCATCGTTTCTGTGACTAATACGATCGATACAATGTTCAGAACTGTAGAAACTGTTTCGAATGATGCTCTGATAGGATTTCCACATCTTTTATGTCATTGAAACGAGGTGAGGGAGTGGGCGGTGTTAAAAAATCGTAGAACTCTCACCACCATACTGGGAGAGAGGTAGGGAGTGGGTGGCGCTACCCCCTCCAACCCTTAGCTTTAGTGGTGCGTATGCGTTTTGCGAATGGGAGTGGGGTGGGACTTGATTATCGAATGGAGGAGGGTGAAAATCCGACTATTGAAAAGAGGAGGATGCGAGTGTTATCACCACAGTGTTTCACAAACTACCAACGAGTAAGTCGAAGAAGAAACAGGAGAAGAAGTAGAAGCAGCAGTGAATTTCCAACCAATATCGCCTCCGCCAATATCATGACGTACCCGAAATCGTGGGATTCGAAACCTCTGGCAGTCGCTTACCCTACTGTTGTGGACGGATTGACAATCTGTCACAATTGTGACATTGGGTGGGCTGCAATCGAGATTAACCCGTGCACTGGAGTGTGTCAGCGCTGCATCAATGCCAATCGCCAGGCGTCACCGGAACCACCATCACGATCGACCTCTACGGCGGCCAACGTTGTCGGAGCAAAATGCATAAAATGTGCCAAGCTGTTGCGGAACACCAATATGGGGATTTGTAGGAATGTGTGCAGGGAGTGTAGCATGGAGCGGCGACTACCAGCGATGTATCAGCTGTAGCCAATACCGAAATGATTGTTGGAATGGTGTTTGCCACGGTTGTTCGAGTGGGGCATATTTTTGCGAGATACTCGGCCACATGTTTGAAAATTCCAACAAACATTTCAAGGCTTGCTGGTGCCTCCCTTATGAGCGTCGGGTGTTCCGCAGAAGCCTTAATATGCCGCCGGTGGAGCCATATTTCGTGCGTGAGCACGGTAGCTCCGATGAAGACGAGTGATTTCGTTTTTTTATACTTTATTATTTTTTTTTACATTTATTATGTGAATATTCTTCAACACAGCAAATATATATATTTCAACTTGAAAACATTTCTCGATTTCATTCTTCATGGGTTTGGTGGGAGGGTAGAAAAAAAGAATAGATATTACCGAATATGTTCGAATTATTTATTATTGAAAAAAAAAAACACACACACTACACTTCAAGTAATAGCAGATTTCTTAATCCAAGAATTGTGCTCCTTAGGATATCCAAGCCATTTGACATATACGTTCTTTCCACTTTTGTCTTTCTTCAAGACTTTCTCCACCAAGTACACTTTTGGATTCTTAGTTTTCAACAATTCCATCTCATAGAAACAACCCTTGATTGGATTGCCTTCAATATCGTCCAGATTGTAAGTTGTCGGATTAGTAATATTCACTTTGGTTATCGTGAATAATTCCGTGGAGAAATTTGCTGAATAACCTTTTTCGAACACACCTTTGAACTTGCTTATTCTTACAACATCACCAACTTTAAATTTTGGTTTCGGCGCTATTTTTGGGTGACTATAAGCTTTCAGTATTGTAGTGGGAGTTACTTCAGAGGGCTTCATACCAATTGTCCTATGTTTTTTATCATTGTACGAGTTGGTTAAGTGCGGTAAGATATCGTACCACTTATATTCCCCTCTGGCAGAAAATTCTCGGTAAATCCAATTCTTCACTGTTCTGATTACTCGTTCCACAATCGCCGCCTTCATAGTACTATATGTTGAATAATGGTTTATTTTATATTCCTTCATCAGATTACTGAAATGAGAATTATAGAATTCTTTTCCAAGATCGCTTTGCATGTTTTTCGGTGAATACTCGGCCACTCTCAATATATGTTTCATAGCTTGTGTCACTTCTTGACCGGTTTTACTTCTGATAGGTTTTGTCCATAGATATTTGGAATAGCAGTCAATAACGAATAATATATATCGGTATCCTTTATTTCGTTTTGCATACGTCTGCATTTCGGCTAAATCTATCTGCCACAAGTCTGCAAAACCTTTTATTATGGTTCTTCTTCTTTTGAAATTGCGCCTTGCAGGCTTGTGCAATTCTTCAACAATTTGTCTTTTGATTGGACTTATTTCCATACTTTCATCTTCAAGTAGTTGTGACCACTTTGAACCCCGTTCATATACTGATTACTTTTCTCATCCAACATGTACATATATAAGTGGAATTGAAGGAATGTATCAAGAAATTAAGAACCTGATATTTTTTAATACATTTATTGATGAAACTACATGACTATATATACAAAAAACTATATGACTAATGACTATGTACAAACAAAAACAAAAATCAGTCGAAGATGATGGCATCCTCGAGAATCTGTACCATCTCGAGCTCGTCGAACGCGTCCATCTCCATGTCCTCCATGATGAATGGATCCAGGTAAGCACCCCTTGCTACTGGACGCTCATCCTCCTCCTCCTCGACGTCGCTCTCCGCTCTTCCGATGCCTCCTAAGATGAGGGTGGCATCGGAATCGGAGTCATCTCCATTCCCCATGAGGTCCATACTGATACTACTTCTGTCAGAGGCCCCATCGCTGTCGCTGTCTTCGTCTCCGAAGATGACATCCAATACCCAGGGGAATGGGAATGAAGCGTCGCCAGAGGAATCGCAGGGTCCATCAGCTGCAGGTGCTTCCCATGGTTGATGGACAGCATCCGAGGACGAATCGCAGGGTCCATCATCTTCTTCTTCTCCTCGCCAGTTTCCAACCGCAAGTCGATAGCTGGCTCCGTTGTGGTTGGTGGTGGTGTCGGGCTGGTAGTTGCTTTCCATCTTCGAGAGTTGATTTCGAACTGACTATCTCGAGGAGGAAGCAAGTATTTATATGCAGCGGTTGGAGGAGGGGGTAATAGAAGTAGTAGGGGAAAGAGTAGGGAAGAAAAAGTAGGAGGTCGTAGTCGCTGGGGAATCAATGAGTGGAGATGGTTAAAGTAGTAGGGGGGAGAGTAGAGAGGGAATTAGGGTAGCGATAGGTAGTAAGAAATAAATCGTCAATTGAATTTATTCATATATTATCCAAATCAATGAATACATCATTGTCCATTACTAATTCTACACACATATACAATTTATACATCAACACTATAATATACAACTTATATATAAAACATATTAACATGAAACAAACACATCTAAGTTCGCTCCAAATATTCCTCATTCATCCGATTGAAATGTTCGAGGCGAGACTTCTCCACTTCGCAGACTTGGCGAAATTTTCCTTCTGTCGTCAATTGTCGACCTATCTCAGCCAGTCGTGAAAGCAATTCATCTCTTTCTGATGATAAACGAGTAGTTTTGCTTTCACTATCTGTGATCAGTGCATTGACGTTCGCATACCATCGCTTCAATTCACCATCATATTGCCTTATGGCTTCGATAGGTGCTATTGGAGGCGATGGAATGCGCATGTGAATGGGAGCATTACAATCGGTACCATTATTGTCAGCAGCAGCAGCAGCAGCAAGCCCGTTGAACGACTCTTGAAGATTCGGCAGTTGGACAGCCGGGCGTATAATATCCACACTTATAATTCTGACCCGCTCTGGCTGCTCCTGCTCCTGCGCTTGCTCCTGCTCCTGCTCCTGCTCCTGCTCCTGCTCCTGCTCCTGCTCCTGCTCCTGCTCCTGCTCCTGCTCCTGCTCCTGCTCCTGCTCCTGCTCCTGCTCCTGCTCCTGCTCCTGCTCCTGCTCCTGCTCCTGCTCCTGCTCCTGCTCCTGCTCCTGCTCCTGCTCCTGCTCCTGCTCCTGCTCCTGCTCCTGCTCCTGCTCCTGCTCCTGCTCCTGCTCCTGCTCCTGCTCCTGCTCCTGCTCCTGCTCCTGCTCCTGCTCCTGCTCCTGCTCCTGCTCCTGCTCCTGCTCCTGCTCCTGCTCCTGCTCCTGCTCCTGCTCCTGCTCCTGCTCCTGCTCCTGCTCCTGCTCCTGCTCCTGCTCCTGCTCCTGCTCCTGCTCCTGCTCCTGCTCCTGCTCCTGCTCCTGCTCCTGCTCCTGCTCCTGCTCCTGCTCCTGCTCCTGCTCCTGCTCCTGCTCCTGCTCCTGCTCCTGCTCCTGCTCCTGCTCCTGCTCCTGCTCCTGCTCCTGCTCCTGCTCCTGCTCCTGCTCCTGCTCCTGCTCCTGCTCCTGCTCCTGCTCCTGCTCCTGCTCCTGCTCCTTCTCCTGCTCCTGTTCCTGTTCCTGCTGTTTCGATGTGGTTGATACAGCATGATCTCTGCCGGCATTATACCACATGCCAGCCTTGCCACTTCGGTAGGGGTTAGATTTGCCTCGATTTCCCAGAAACTTTCGAAGAATTGATGGACTCCCACCTCTCATCCCCAAATTCTTTTTCTTAGGCGAAGGTTTCCGGCAATCGATTTCAGGCTTATCCAACGATGACGGCGTCAGTGATGGTGAAGACGAAGGTGAAGGAGTCTTCTTGCCGAAAAAGAGTTTCTTTCCTTTCCGCATCAAGACACCACCATTTTCGACGTCGCCATCATTGGGATCTCGAACCTTGGCGCCAACCTCCAACCGTGATGATGCCTCAAATTGGTTTCGGCTCATCTTGAGGCATTTCGAAGGCCTTTTGAATACCCCAGTTGCGGGACCAGCACTTGTAGATGGGGTAGGGCCGGATGGTGATCCTTCAAGTAGGGGCATATCTAATAATGTTGCTGACACGCCTGCCCAAGCCTCATCGGTTGCCAGCAATTCACTATTGAAGCTGATATCCAGGTCTTCTTGATCCACATTCGAATTGCTGATAGACCCATCAATGCCTGAAATACAAATTATGAAATCTATAAAATGAACTACCGTCAAGTTATCGAGAAAACTCACTCAGATTAGGGAGAGATCCAATGTCTTCTTCTTCTGCTGCGAAAGCTGTGGTTAAATCGGTGCTAGGCATCTGAAAAAAAAAAAATCATTTCAGATCAACGTAGACTATTTGATGAAAAACTGTGAATCGAAATACAATTCACTAGCAATGATCCATATGGCAACAAAACTTGTACTTACAATTGGTTAATCGACGATGTAGTTGGATTGGCACAAAAAAGATGGTATATCGAGAGTACTCTGGTAGTGGAGCTAGTGGATGATATCTGCTAACAGAATGAGGAGTCTCCGTGTATTCAATGAGTTTTATCTGCTAAGCTCCACCTATTCTCCTTCCACCGCTAATATCCGCCTACATCTCCCCCTTCCTCCCCCACCTAGCCTCTTTTCACCAAAACGAACCTTATCGAAAATGTGTGCGTAGCTCAAGGTCGACCTCCACACAAGGCTGCATTATTCAATGCGAACCAAAATTTCATTCGATATTCAATATTATTGTGGTGCGGCATCAGCTGGCTGATAAACGTTATAATATGAATAAAACACATCTCAAATAATCTAAGGAATAATTTATTCAAAAATACGTGTATATAATATATATAAATAATATAATATGTAGACTAGATGAAGAGTGTACAGAACTCGTATCACATCATATGGAGACTAGATTAAACAATAAATATGAATATAAGCGTATGAGGTTGGGTACAGAGTTCGCATTATTATTATTATTATCGAGGCTCTGAGTGTTCCATCAACATTTTTATCAGGTCATCTAAATTATCGCTAGAATTTGATTTCTCAGCTGTTTGCATTGTAGCAGATATTGCTTGTTGTACCCAAAGCATATTACGTTCAGGACTCGTTTGATAAAATTCGATATCATTGTGCCCCCAAGGTAAAGTTTTAACAGTATTAGGTATGATAAACCGTTTATCGTCATGTTATGAAAGGGCGATTTTATTTTTCATTTCAGTATAAATATCGTGCCGATCGCTACGAAAAGTATTCATTTTTCTGAATATCAAGCCACCATTTTCTACGATTTTCTTATAATCATCCATCGATAATTCACTTCTAACAACTGGCCTTGAAACACCCTTCGCTTTTTTCAATTCGGAATTCGAAGATTGAACGTAATACGCTTTGGCACCCGTCCCATAGAAGCTCACAATAGGATCATTTGGAAATTCGTCCTTCATATTTCCCACTACTGATTTCGTTATTGGAATATTGAATTTGTTATCTACGGGGTAATTAGATGTGTCGAAATACCTTATATTCTCCTTCATGAAATTATAAAAATTTTCTGTTTCTATTTTCAATATCAAAGAATCCGTATCAGTATACAATAGCCACGATTTACCAGAGAAATGTTTCTTAATGCATTCATACAGAAAGTTATATATAACGACTTTTGATACATCTAATATGCTGAAACCTAAATACAGCGGTTTATCATAATGCACTTTAACTTTTCCCATATGGATTGCTACGAAATTTTCATAGAATACTTTACAGGTTTTATAATTGGGGAGTGCTATCAATGCATTAGCACCCTTCCTCTTTGTGATACTTTCCCAATGAGTCACAAGTTTGATATCGCTTCTTTTATCAACATTCTCCATGGTTTTGCCATAAACTGAGTTGACCATATTCTTGTATAAACTTTTATCAGCTTTATTTGTACTCTTATTACGCATTTCTGTATTGAGGTCAACATACTTTTTTAACCACGGGGATTGCTTAAATTTGAGAACTCTATGTGTTTTTATCAAGGTCAAACCGTTTTCCATAGTCTGTTTGAGATTTCTGTAATGAACAATATATTTAATTTTATTCGACAAATTAGGAATCAGTTTTTTCAGCTTAGATTTCGATCCGGGTGGAGCAATGGATTCCACGAGGAAGGGTAGATCTGAGTGTGCATCATGTAATTCTTCAGGATAGTACACATCAACTTCAAGGACATACCCATATGGGCTATCGTTTTCAACGCTCATGACATCTAACTCTATAATTTCTTGGTTGGTCAACCACCTAAAATCGGATGTTGGTAGCGGCTGTGACATACTATGACCGTACAAGTTAGTTGCATCTAAATACATGATAAATGTTGATGGTTCATTTGGATTGAAGTTTGGGATGAACTTATTATTCGCAACATGACTCCTCAGACTACATTGACTAATCCCGCCTCTTATACCTTTTTTGAAAAAATGAATCATATCGATGTCGGTTAACAATTCCAATTCGATTTTTGTGTACCTCAACATAGCATCCCACGATAAACCGGGTGCAGTGAAGTATTGGCACGGATCTAACTTGTACGTTTTCAAACAAACATTCCGGAAGTTCTCGAAAACATCACATAATAATAAAACATCTGATTTTAAATAAAGGTCGGAGTAATCACCGAGTGATTTACATTGGAATAAATTCCAAACATGCTCAGCTCTTCGATAATCCCCGTCCGAAATATGTGTATTAGATAAATTATCGAAAAAATCACTTTTTGATGGCAGATCTTCATTATCCAATTTATCCATAGACGTTATGAAACTATATGGAAAAACTCCCTTCTGCGTCATGTATTTGAATTCTTCAGGGTCGCGAAAATATCTAGCAGTTTCTACAAATTGAGATTCATTCAAATTTTCGGCCAAGGATTGCAGGGGTTGGGCAAGGAATTTGTAGCTATCCAAGAATCGCAGTTTCAAGAAGACATTTTGATTCACACCGTTTTTTCCCAAATATTCGTCTACTAAAATATGTTTGGTAAATGAAATATATTTTTCCTTAGTTTGCGCGATACAATCAACTCTCTCTTCTCTATCGAATAATTGCTTGATGAAAAGGTGGCTATCGTAGCCACTCATATTATGAAAAAATATGGGGATGAAATTTGGAATTTTTAAGTTCAAATTACATATTGAATGTGCGGCACCGAATCTTTTTTTTCCCGTTAGATGGCAGTGGTCTCTCACTTTGACGTCGCCATATATAAAAGCTTTATCGCAAATACCGCACTCCGTGGCATTAGCGAATTCAACTTCTTCTGCCGGAGTTAATTTTTCCATAGGAACTACACGTTTTAGAAATAAGTTGTATATTATTTTGCAGTCATTGACTAAATTGGATACGAATTTTTTCGCAGCATCTTTTCCACGGAATGTAACATATTTCGTGATAGAATTATCGAAAGAGCATTTGATAGGGTATGCAAATGAATAAGGTTCATGTGCGAATGTTCTATTAGTAAAGGGTTTATTCGGATCTGGCTGACTAGTATGTATCGGTTTCAGAACTGATTCGAAATCTGCATAAATAACGAATGGTACTTTCATCTGTTTCTCAAATTTCTCGAATTTCAAAATGTTTTCAGGTACTGAATTTCCAAATTTATCGACTTTGATCTCTGTGGACGGAGTTGTAGTATATGTATGATTACAATCATTCAGCTGATGGCGTAACAACTTTGTTTCATCTGAGAAATATATCAAACAACCGTCGCAAAAAAATTTCTTATGCGCTTTGGCAGATATCTGGCTAGATACCAGCCTTGATAAATTCTTTATCCAGCAATAGTGGCTATTTCCAGTTTCATCATCTGTGGTCAAAAGTAAATTCACATGTTTACTCATTCTTTTCTTGGAGTAATACAGTGGGCCGACTACATGATATTCCACTTGATGATCTTCAAATACACTCTCTAACCCGTAAACGTTGATGGAACAATCATTGAGAATTTCGAATTTTGGAATGCTACTCACTTTAACAGGGAACTCTATACCCACCAAATTCAGAACTGTAGAATAGTGCGGATATGAAGAGGTTTCGCAAACATTAGCTCTTGCCGGATACAGTGCAGACGTCACAGCCCAAGCGAAACAGCACTCGTCCTGATTCACTATGTTTACAACGGCCTTTTTATTCTCTATGAAGCTAGGTAGCTTCATGTAAGAGCATCCACGCAGAGGGCTGTACTTGTTGATATTGATTTCCAGGAACATTATTTTTTCTAAAGCCCAACCTATAACAATAGTAACATCTGTTAATAATCAGAAATATTTCAAAAATCATACCAACTCACCAGAATCACGCTCCTCGAATTCGGTCGTTTGATTCAATAAGATGTCCTTGAATGTGTCAACCACGGCCTCCAAATCCAGCGATGAATCCATGATGTGATTTGGCGTCATGAAGGATTTGATGTCATGAAGATCTTGGGATTGTAAAATGTATCTTCCAAACACTTCCATATTCACCTTGATGGAGTGGTGAATCGAGATTATATTATTCAATAAAGATATAATGGTTGCCTTATTCTCATTAAAAAACGTATTGTAATCCAATACGTCAGTTCTGCATTCCAATCGATAGCTCACAATGCGGCATTTGAACGCATTTTCAATCACATATACTCCGTCCCTATAATTGACGCAAGCGTTTGTCCGATGCTCCAATGTCCTTTTATGCGCACCCATTTTATCGGTTGGAATGGTCTTATTGCAAACAGTACATGTCTGCACATTTGCAGAAGTTGCTGCTTGCTGAGTGCCATCTTCCAGTCGAGGCTTCTTTGCAATAGATGGGTTGAAATTTCCCACACATGCAACCCTTTGATGACGTCGTAGATTGTCACTACGTGTGAAAGGTTTAGCGCACACACTGCAAACTAACATTTTGTTTAGATGATTTATCACTCACAAAGAACTATTCAACTTGATGTTTGATGATAGTATTGAGAGAGAACTGTGCTCTCATGGACACAACTATTGGGTTTATATAGGAGGGAGTCATGACGTAACACAGCACCCCACTTCTACCAAAACGACCTCGACCAGCCTACTCCCATTTTCAAGGTCGCACACGCTTTCACCTCCCTCTCCAAGGTCGAGGTCTCTCTCTCTCTCTCTACAACTCAAGGTCACTCGTTCCCAAGGTCACATATGCGAAGGTTACTCGTACAACCTTCCTTCAAGGTCACTTTGTCTCGCCCTCAAGGTCACCTCCGCGTTCAAGGGCGTGCTGTCGACACTTCACTATACGAGGTTACTCCCGCCCAAGGTCAGACCCGTTCAAGGTCACTCCCGCCCAAGGTCACTCCCGCCCAAGGTCACTCCGCCCAAGGTCGGAGGACGGTGACCTAGGGCGGAGAGCCAGAACCGGCCAATCTTTACTACTCATGTCTCGTCTCCTGTCAGCGAAATCCCGTGTTGCACCATTAAAGCAATTAACGCTTCTGCGATTAGAGTTAAATGCCGCTGTATTACTAGCACATTTGTCAAAGAGAATTGTCAGTGTGATTGTAACATGAAAATTTACTGTGAAAGTATCTCACTTAAGTTTATCTGACTATACCTTTGTATCAATGATATGATTATATCTCTCAGCCATAAAAGAATCGGAGGTTCCGTCTGTACTGTTTATTGAATGAAAAGTTACAACTAACTCATGAAATGTTTTGATGATGGTTCACTCTGTACGTCTAACACTGCTGCATACCTGATGCGGAATATGTCCTGGGCTGATCGAACTGAAATAGAAGTAGCCAGAGTTATTTATTTTACAGCATGCACTCGTATATATTTAAATACTATACCTTTCAGAATCTCTATCTTTTCTACAATGTGATCCGGTTCCTGTAGATGAGTAATTCAGTCATAATTTGTGATGTTTTCATCTGACATTCCTTAAACCTGAAACATAAACAAGTAGGTTAGAGAATGTTAGTATAAATGTTATGGGAGATGTTTGTCAATACATTAATAATTGCGATTCATGATGAATTCTACTTACTGGTGAGATTCAGTGTGACTAGCACGATTTATCACTTATAAATTCTCTAATTGATTTGTTGTGTTTTGTTTATGTCGAAAAGTTGAACTTTGACGTCAATCGTCAAGGAATGTCAAAAACCGTCAATAGAATGAGTGACGACGCTGTCAAGTGTCAAGTGTCCGGATGACGTGGTAAAAATCGGGTAGCGAGATTGGTTGATACCGACTGTTGCATACTGTATTTCAATATATCAGGTATATTTTGTCCAGTTTGGCCTTTTAGCGGGCACACATTGTATAATATTTCCTATATGTAAAATATTTTTGAAAAGTTAGTGACCTTTGAAATGTTTTGTCAATAACGGGTGGCAATAAATAAATAATTCAAATCAGACAACAACTAATTTTTCAATTTAGAAAAATCGTCTTTCGAACCTGGATATAAGGAGTATCTTTACAGGTAAACTCTTCAACAAATGGTCTTTCGAACCTGGATATAAGGAGTATCTTTACAGGTAAACTCTTCAACAAATGGTCCTTCGCGTCTAACTGAACTACACTGTGGTAAAAATGTCTACTCACGAATTGAGGAGAAGCGAACGTCTTAGTGCCAAAGGCATGAAAAGCGCTCAAGAGATAGAACAAGCTACCTCGACAAATCAAGTTCCATCAGAGTCTGGTGGATCAAAAGGTGGCGAGAAGAGCAAGAATCAGATTCATGTCAAGAGTGGTACGATAAGAAGTAGCAAGACTAATGCATCAAGAAGACGTCAAGCGGAATTAGAAATAGCAATGAAGAAGAAAGCTCTAGAACAAGAAGTGCTGGAGTTAGAGTATAAGAAGAAACAAGAAATGCTAGACTTGGAGTTAGCTTTCAAATTAGCTGAAATAGAGGAAGAACAGTCAGATCAAGAGGATTCTGGGTCGAGTGAGTCGCATGAGAGGTCAAATAAAGGACCCGATATTAACAAATGGGTTGATGGCGAGGATCCCTGGATTAGTCGAGAACTAAGGAATGATCTGGAGTGGCAAATGCCAGTAACGGTAACAAAAGTGGAACATGAGGTAGGAGGATCTGGTTATCTTGCTTCTCGTCCATGCTCTTCTGTGAATTTCCCAAATGAATATCCAAACCAAATATCTCCTAATCAACTCACGAAATTGCTGACAAGACAGTCAATGCCAAAAGACTTGCCTATCTTCAGTGGGAATCCGACAGAATGGCCTAATTTTATATATCAATATCGTAATTCTACTGCTATTTGTGGATATTCACAAGAGGAAAATCATTGTCGTTTACAAAAATGCTTGAGAGGTAACGCTAGGAAAATCGTTCAAAGTTTGCTCATCATGCCTCAGAATGTTAATAAGATAATGCAAATTCTTCAGAATAGATTTGGGCAGCCAGAACAAATCATTCTGATACTTCTAGATCGAATCAAAATTTTTCCAATCGTCAAAGAAGATAAATTAGACACTTTGATACAATTATCAGACGAAGTGAAAAATCTTGTCGGAACTATCGAATCTTTAGATGCCCAAGATCACTTACATAATCCTATACTGTTGCATAAACTTCTGAAGAAACTGCCCAACTCTTATCAAATGATGTGGATTGAATATATCTCCAGCATACCATCCCAAACACATAAATTAGTTGAATTCACCACATGGTTAGATAAAAAGGCAATGATAGCTAGTCAAATTCAAATTCCTAGATTTCATGATGACAGTGACACGAAAAAGTCAAAATTTTCTAATAAGAAGGATGTGACATTGACAACGATGGTTAAAAAGAACTGTATCTGTTGCCATGACGAAATACATCATTTGACCGAGTGTTCCAAATTCAAATCATTGACTGTCGATCATCGTTGGGAATTCGTAACAGCCAACAAAATCTGTTTCGCTTGTCTAATACCATTCCATAATATTTTTGTATGTAAGAGGAGAAAGATGTGTGGAATAAATAGTTGCAAAAAGAACCATCATACACTCTTACATAAAAAAGATGATGAACCTTTTAATGTGGAACCATCTCCATCTGGTAGCCAGACGGGTGCTCATGTGAATTGCTATATTTCAACAAATAAACATGTACTGCTGAAAATTCTACCGATAATGATTTGTAGTAACCATAAGAGTATTAAAACATATGCCCTTCTAGATGATGCTTCTACGGTTACTCTTATTGATCAAGATTCAGCAGACGCATTGGACATCGAGGGTCCTCAACAACCACTATGCCTTCAATGGACAAACAACCAAACCAAGGAACAGGACGATTCCAGGATTATAAGTTTCACGGTACGAGCTGAGAATGGAAATGGTGAGTTTCAATTGAGACATGTGAGGACAATAAAAGGAATGTCTCTACCAACACAGACGGTGGATGTAGGTGAGATTTGCAAACAATATCCTTACATAGATAGTAGAGGTATATCAATGAAAAATGCGAAACCACAAATTTTGATTGGTCAAGATAACTGGCCATTACTAGTTAACCGAAAAATTATTACTGGTCCATGGAATGTGCCTGCCCCTAGCAAAACGCTTTTAGGGTGGGTAATCCATGGAAATGTTTTGGAAACTACAGACCACCAGACAAACAAAATTGGATTTGTATGCTATGTAAATAATAATAATAAAGAAAAGGTCGACTTAGATTTATTACATGATCTTGTAAAAGAACAGTGGAAATTAGATTGTTTTGGGTTAGATAAAGTTGAGAAAGCTTTATCAAAAGAAGATATTAGAGCTCAAAACATTCTTGATAAAACAATGAAACGAATTGGAAATCGTTTTGAGACTGGTTTGCTTTGGAAAAATGAAAATATAATCCTTCCAGAAAGTAAAAATAATGCTATGAAAAGACTTTTGTGTACAGAGAGAAAAATTGATAAGAATCCTTCGTATGGCAAGGCATATTGTGACAAAATAATGGATCTACAGAGTAAAGAATACATTAGGAAACTTTCTCCAGAAGAAGCTGAACAAACCAGTCCCAAAACTTGGTATCACCCTCATTTTGGTATTATAAATCCTAAGAAACCGACAAAATTGAGAATAGTCTTTGATGCTGCCTCAAAGTCAAATGGAATCAGTTTAAATGATGTTTTGCTCACTGGTCCAGATTTATATAACGATTTACAAACTATTCTACTAAATTTCAGAATCAAAAAATTTGCCTTCGTTGCTGACATAAAAGAAATGTTTCTGCAAGTCAGGGTTTGTAAGGAAGATTGTGCATCACAAAGAATTTTATGGCGTGGGATGGATAGAAATCGGGATCCAGACGTTTATGAGATCGGCGTAGTCTTCTTCGGATCTACAAATGGGCCCTGTCTAGCACAGGAGGCAAAAAACCGGAATGCCAAAGATTTCGAGAAGGAATATCCAGAGGCAACGAAGTCAATCATAGAGGAGCACTACATGGACGACTTTCTAGGAAATGCTGATTCGATGAATGAAGGTAAAAAACTAATAAAGGACGTAATTCATGTTCATTCACAAGGTGGTTTCATCATCTGCAACTGGATATCTAATTCAGATGAACTCCTTGAAGACATTGATCCAAACTTGAAAGCTCGAGGTGATAAGAGTCTGGAAATAAATCCAGAAGCAGTGACAGAACGTGTTCTGGGTGTCTATTGGAATTCAACTGAAGACAATTTTTTATTCCGAACTGAATTTCATAAAATTGACAATGCAATCTTGGAATATAAACGACGACCGACAAAAAGAGAAATTCTCAAAGTCGTGATGTCTATATTCGATCCCATTGGATTTTTGGCAAATTTCATCATTCAGGGAAAAATACTTCTTCAAGATATTTGGAGAAGTCAATTGGGATGGGATGATGAAGTCACTAATATCTTAGACGAAAAGTGGAGATTATGGCTACATGATCTTAAGAATATATTCAATTTCCAAATTCCAAGACAGTATTTCACAACTGACAGGAATAACTGTTCATTACAATTGCATATTTTTTGTGACGCTTCCGAAAAAGCTTACGCGACGGTGGCATATTTGCGCTGCCAAGGAAAAAATGACATCCAAACTGCATTTGTAAGTGCCAAGGCCAGAGTTTCATCATTAAAACCCATTTCGATTCCAAGACTCGAATTACAAGCTGCTCTCATGGGAGCACGCCTTGGATATTACTTGAGAAATAATTTAAAATTGAATTTCAACAACATTTTTTATTGGTGTGACTCGAAAACGGTGCTCCATTGGATTTGTTCAGAAGCCAGGCGTTTCGCAATATTTGTTGCTCATCGAGTAGGCGAAATTCAAAATTTGACGAAAGCTACCGACTGGAGATATGTTTCCTCCAAAGAAAATGTCGCAGACGAAGCAACTAAACGTAGTGAAATGGATTTTTCAAAAAACAGTAGATGGCTGTACGGTCCTAAGTTCTTACGAAAGTCTGAAGACTATTGGCCCAAAGAAAAAGAAAATCTAGAAATCAATGATGAAGACCTAGATTTGGAAGTGAGAAAAGATTTTGTTTTTCTGAATTTTGAAAGAAATAATTTGTCAGTTCCCAATCCGGAAAGATTCTCAAAATTGTATCGTCTTGTTAGAGCTACTGGTTGGATGTTGAGGTTCATCAAAAACTGTAAAAATAAAATGAGTCATAAAAGAACTCTAGATATTTCCTCAACAAGTTTGGTTGAACTCGATTGCGATGAAATTTCAGAAGCCGAAAATTTATTATACAGGAAGGCTCAACAAGATTCTTTCAGAAAAGAAATTGAAACTCTTAGACAAAATCAACCGATCCATAAGGCAAGTAGATTATACACTCTATCTTGCTCAATGGATGAAACCAGTGGATTGCTACGACTCAATGGTAGATTTGATAATTTACTTGGTGTCTGTAAAGACTTCAAGCAACCTATCATTTTAGATCCTGATCACAGGATTTCCAGGCTAATAATCCAAAACTACCATGAAGAAGTTGGTCATCAAGGGCAAGAAACCGTGATAAATAAGCTTAGACAAAAATTCTGGATTCTGCGTATGCGACAGGCTGTTAAGAGTTCCTGGAATAGGTGCCAAAAATGTAAGAACAGAAAAGCTCTGCCAGAAATCCCAATGATGGGTCAACTACCGCCCTGTAGGCTAGAACCTACCGTTAGACCTTTCGTCAAGACCGGTATCGATTATTTTGGACCGCTTTTGATCACAGTTAAACGGAGTCATGAAAAAAGGTATGGAGTAATTTTCACTTGTATGGTAACCAGAGCCATACACTTAGAAATCGCTCATGATATGAGTACCAATGGATTTATTCATGCACTTCGTCAATTCGGTTGTAGAAGAGGTTTTCCCTCTGACATTTATTGTGATAATGGCACATATTTCAAAGCTGCTGAAAAGGAACTTGCTGATTGTATTAAAGGACTAAGTTCGAGAGAAATCAGCCAATTTTGCACATTGAAGAACATCAGATTCAGATGGAATCCTCCTGGATGTCCACATATGGGAGGTATTTGGGAAAGATTGATTCAATCAATCAAGAAGGTGATGTACGAAATTTTGAAATCAAGATATCCCCAAGAATATGTATTGAGAACTGTATTTGCTGAAATTGAGAACATTATAAACTCACGACCTCTTACTCATGTATCGCTCGACTCAGATGATTCTGAAGCACTAACTCCCAATCATTTTCTGATTGGACCGGACTATGCAGCCCTTCCGTGTTCCCAAACAGAAGAATCAGATCTGAACTTGTTATTAAAATGGAAAGCGGCTCAAAAATTAACAGAACTATTCTGGAAGCGATGGACTCAAGAATATATGCCTTATTTAATTAAGAGGACGAAATGGTATGCAGAATCGAGGGCAATCAAGATCAACGACATTGTAATTATCGTTGACCCAAATGGACCAAGGAATACATGGCCTAAGGGACGAGTTATTCATCTCTATGAAGCAAAAGATGGCAGAGTTCGAATGGTAGACGTACGACTGGCCAATGGGACAGTTTTTCGAAGACCCGTATCCAGGCTTTGTGTACTGGATGTGCAGTAATTGTTCTTACACTCTATCACATCATGTATCCAGATCAATTACTGGGGGGAGAGTGTTGCATACTGTATTTCAATATATTAGGTATATTTTGTCCAGTTTGGCCTTTTAGCGGGCACACATTGTATAATATTTCCTATATGTAAAATATTTGTGAAAAGTTAGTGACCTTTGAAATGTTTTGTCAATAACGGGTGGCAATAAATAAATAATTCAAATCTGACAACAACTAATTTTTCAATTTAGAAAAATCGTCTTTCGAACCTGGATATAAGGAGTATCTTTACAGGTAAACTCTTCAACACCGACCGCGTCCTTCTTTCTGATTCGCCGATATTTTGAAGATGACAGTAACATTTAATCAAGATTGGTCAATATTAGTCATGTGTTCATGGCGTCAATGCGCAAAGTGTGTGATTTTACATTTGAGATTTTTTTGAAATAGTTTTGAAAGCATTGTGCGCTTCGGAATTTTTGAGGGGTTTTCATGAAGGAAACTAAGAGGCAGACTGAAAAGCGGAGACCATTTTGATTTTGCTCTGGTACTGACGCCGATCTGTTGAGTTTTTAAAATCAAATTTTGAGGAAGCTTTTCTCTCAGAGGGTGAGTCAAACAGTAATAATCATATTTCAAGTTACGAAAGTGACATTTTGTTAATTATATTATAGATTTGCTGCTTCCTTTTTATTGGGGTTTTCGAGTTAGCATATCGAAAGTTATATGGATAAGAGCTAGAAGTACCGATAAAACTGTAATGTGGAGAGATCGGGCTCTGATTTAGAATTCAAGATCATAAATCCAATTCACGGCAATATACTCTCAGTATGATCAGAAGTTGAACTCTAGATTTTACATCGAAGGGGAATCCGATACCTTATGTAATACCGAAGAGATAATGTGCGCAGAAAGAAGGAACGGTTGGAGGAAGCCATTTTGATACCTTTGATATGAGTTGACACAGAAGATTGAGGGTGAGAACTTTCCATTTTACTCTATAATTACCAAAGAAAACCACGAGACATCCAGGGGGGTTCTCAAGTACACATCATCATCAGTATAAAACTATCACTTTTGCTAATGGGAAGTTTAGCAGGAATATTAATTCGCCGGGGTCAACAGACATGTTTATTATACATAACCAAAATATGAATTTAATGGATTAAAGCTAATTTTTGATCTCACTGTAAACCGATCGCAGCTGTGAAAGGGTGATTAATAATATTGGTTGAATGATGCAACCTTTCATGATATTCGTAATGTTATAAGTAGGTACAAGCAAAACGTACTGTCAATAAATGTTAATCCCGCAGAAAATGCTAGTGGCATAATAAATTGAATTTGACCTAAGTTGGCAATTTATTTTCTTTTTCTTAACTTAAATATCATCAAAATTAGGTGGCGCCCTTTTCCAGAAATCAATTCACCATCTACAACCCAGCTCTCCAGACTATATGACTGCCGTATGCCTTGTTACCTTCCTGATAATCAGGGATAAAAAATCTTGTTAATTGGTAAATTCTATAAATCATATTCTCATGACAAAAGGGTGGTAACAAGATTGGCGCACAACGTGTGGGGCCCGATTTTTGGATGTATTTTCATGATGAGTACTTGAATGTGTCGTTGGTTTGATTTGGAGTTCAAAATGATCTGCAAATAATAAATAAATATTATTTTGAGTTTTAATTTTCTGGTGATTCATATTTTTATATTTATGTATATGAATTCGAAGCCGACAACAACAAAAAAGGTAAGAGGGGATTATCTCTATTGAAACATTTCATGAGTTTTTGTGCGTGATAAGCATTTGTTCATTCTGGTTTTGTTAAAAGTTTTTGTCCAGTTTGGCATCCTTGAATTTATTTCAATAAATCCGATGCATTTTATGATTAAATTATTCAATGAGGAATTTGATTGAGTATTATACAGGGTGATACTGTTCACCAACAAGTCATAGTTTTGCGAATTTGATTTTTGGATTCTGTATGATTTTTTCAAAAAAGTGTGGACGCACACTTGGATATTTTTGGCGAATTTATTAAATTGAGTTCTACTTGTAATTAGCGAGAATTTCGAGTACTTACTAAAAGTAAAGAAAATGGCGGAAATTATGAGAGTGAAACACTTACTCCTGGATGAAATGAACTATGAGTTGCGTATACGAGGCGTTGTAACAGAGAGAGATATGAATGATAAAAGGAAAATTTTGAGTAAACTTTTGAGAAAAAATGCAGACATAGTAGTAGACCCACAATATGGTTTTGAAACGGAGAAACATGCAATAAATAATACATTAGATAGTTTGAAAACTTTAATTCCTGACTTCGAGGGTTCACAAGAAGATTCGTTATATCAAAGGATTAAATCTAGGTTAGCTCACGTATCAGGGAGAATAAGAAGAATGCCAATAAATGTAAACGAAGAACATGAAGTTATTTTCAAAAATGAATCTATGGCAACGATGTTGACACTAGATGCTGATGTAGATAAAAAGTTGGATGAGTATGGGGTATCACAAAATAACTTAGCTTCAACTTTTATGCAGCAAAATACTTCAAACTCAGTAAATAATATAGTACGGGAAGTTCCTAAATTAGTTCCAATTTACAAATAGGATTTGAAATTCGATGGAACCAAACGAGGTTTAGGAGTTAAAGCTTTTCTAGAACGTGTAAATGAACTATCAGAGGCAAGACATGTTTCTAAAGAACAATTATTCGAGTCTAGTATAGACTTATTTTCCGGGAAAGCGCTTTTGTGGCTGAGACATGTGAAGGATACTGGTAATGTTAGAGATTGGGATTCATTAGTTAAGAGGTTAGAACTTGATTTTCTAGACAAAGATTATGATGAACAACTGTGGGAAACAATCAAGGGTCGTAAGCAAAGTGATGAGGAATCGGTTGTAATTTTTGTTGCTATAATGGAATCTTTATTCAATAGACTTAGTACACCACCAGCTGTGATAACAAGAGTCAAATGGATTCGAAAAAATCTGAGACCAGATTATATGAATCGACTTGCTTTGAATGAATATGCAACGGTAGATGCTTTGTTACATGATGCTAAAATTCTAGAGTCAGTCTTGAAAGATTCTCAAGTCAAAACTAATTTTAGAAGAACACAATGTAACGTTGACGTAGTGAAATTTGAATCAAAACATAAAGCAAACGAGAAAACTAATTCTCATAGAAAATTCCAGAATAGTAACAAAAGGGATAATAGGAAATTTTCAAGATGTTCTAATAGTTGGGATGCTCTGGAAGCTTCGGCAAGCTCTAGTCAAGGAACTGTAAATGTCAGTCAGAGTTCTACGAGTAACAGCCAAAGAAAGGCGGTAGTTTGCTGGAATTGCAAAGGACCAAACCATACATTCCATGCGTGTACTCTGGAAAAAGGGAAATTTTGTTTCAGATGTGGCAATCCTCATCGGATTGTAGAAAATGTTCGGGAAACGAATAGTTGGAGAAAGTCCTAGTGACCAACCTTTACTCCAAAATTTCAAGGTCACCCCGAGGTTTTAAAAATTTAGTTTGACATTTGAACAAAAAAATCACCTAAAATTCGCCGAAGTTTTTCTGAATAATTTAAAATCATTTAGCAAAGAAGTTGTCTCTCCGGTTTTGTTGAGGAAGAAATACGATAATAGACCATACGTTGAAATAAGTATAAATAATCAGCCTTTGATTGCTTTATTAGATTCTGGTGCAAACCGATCTATAATAGGAAAAAATTTTCGGGACGTGGAACAATTTTTCTCAACCGAAATAACGGTTTCGAAACGTAAATTTGTTACAACTGCTGAGGGTGCCAGACAGTGTGTCACTGGACATGTCACTGTACCGATATGTATCGGAAATATATGTAAACTCATTTCATTTTTGATAGTTCCTTCATTGGATTGCTCTATTATACTAGGCAGTGATTTTTGTGAGGAATTCGGTCTAAAAATCGACTTTCGTGACAATACGTGGAAAGTTTATGGTAGTGAAGATATCAATATCGCATTAGTCGGATTTAATAATAAAGATGATACTTACAACCATGAAAAAATATATACTTTGGAGAATTTGTCAGAAGAAAAGTTGGAAATAGCCACCCAGGTTATTTCAGAATTCAAGGAAATAGCTAGTAACGGACATAAGTTAGGACGCACGAATAAAATAGTTTATAATATAGATACTGGAGATGCTCGCGCAGTGAAACAGCGGCAATATTTAATGTCACCGTATATGGCAACGTGGCAACGTGGAAAATAAATCGTCTGAAAGTCTGTCCAGCAAAAGTGTGAAATAATTCGTGAAAAATAGTTTGAATAACCAGTAAATATGTACCAGTCTCCTTAAAAGCCTTTGATGGATCCATGTGAGTGAACAAATTCAAGATAAAGCATTTACATCAGGTTTTGAAAAGGCTATCACCTATCTCATACCAAATCTGTGCCCGAACCCAGTGTATAAAAAGCGCTTCACGAATTCGTGATTGATAAATAAAGGAAGAACCGTTGCCACCTTGTGACAAAATAATGGAGAAACTATACGATGCATTGATGCAAGTAGAGCAGCGTCTGAAAAACACGATAGAAGCCAGTGAAGTGAAGATACTGATGAAAATCGAAACAGTTAATGAGAAAGTACGTAGTCTTGAGAAAGAAAACAACGAATTGAAACAACGAATTGAATTGTTAGAGAGGGATTCTAAGAAGAATAATCTCATTGTTTTTGGTTTGGCTCAAAAGCGAGAGGATATTTCAATTACTCACATATGCAATCAACTGAACACTTTGCTTGATATAAAACTTACTGAGGCAGATATCAGTAATTTATATTCACTCGGGAAATCTGATAGGAGTCCGATTAAAATTGAATTCGTCTCTACCTTCACGAAAATAAATATTCTACGAAACGCCAGAAAATTGAAACGAACTTCAATAATTATATCGCAGGATCTAACTAAGAACCAACAAGAGAGGAATAAAATTCTGAGAGATCGGTTGAAGGAGATCAGAGCAAATTGTGAAGATCGTTGTTACATCAAAGGTGAAAAACTCTACAGAAACAACATAGTTTATACCGTGGAAGAAATTCTTGAACAAAAAGAAATTGAAGAATCGGATTACATACTACAAACAAATAGTAACCCCAATACACCATCCAAATCCTTCAATTTTCCTACAAAACCCACTGAAACAAGGGATATAACCGAAGCCAAAAATACAGGTGCAATCAAGAAGATTGATATCGATAGAATTGAAAAGAAAGAAGAAAAGAAAGGAGAAAGGAAGGAAGAGAAAAAGGAAGATAAGAATAAGGATAAATCCACAAACCTCCTATCATTACAAACCATTAAAGATAGGTCTAGGCTCAAATCTTCTCATCAATAAATTAGGTAGGTACTTAGTATTTGTTATTGTTTATATTTGTGATTATTTGTATATATAAAATTTTTTTTCTTGCACTCATCATCATGAATCCTTATATAAGAGATGTTAACTATGAGCAATTCAATACTCTCGAATTAACGTCTCTGGATGAAATTAATATAATGTATGAAAGATTGCCAACCCAGATGTTCAAGATTTTTCATCAAAATATTTGTAGTGTCAGCAAGAATCTAGATGATCTGAATGTTTTTTTAACACAGCTCAACCACACATTTGAATGTATTGTCTTAACTGAAACATTTAACATCCTGGATTTGAGCATTTTCAACTTAGATGGCTATGATGTATTATATAATGAGGGCAATATAAATCGCAACGATGGTACTATTATATTTATAAAAAAAACGATGTCGTACAGCTATAAGATAATTCCAATAGGACCCTGTAAGGCTATTCAAACAAATATTCAGTTGAAAAACAGTGATAAACTAACTATAACATCTCTTTACAAACCACCACCAATGAATGATGATGAATTCATTGATAACCTCTACAATTACTTAGAGGACACAAAACGTAACATGAGAACTAAAAACCATATATTCATAGGTGATATTAACATAAACATTAAGAATATTACTGATACAGTATCTAATTATTTAGACGTCCTAGGCGAATTCAACTTTGTGTCGTTGATAAATAAGTATACGCGCATTCAAGGCGACTCGCGTTCTTGCATTGACCACATTTTTTTCAGCAATGAAAAGAGAGAAATTCATGACACATCCTGCATGGCTGTAGTTCATGACAACAAAATCACGGATCACAGGGCGACTTTCGCATACATACCATTATCTGTAGAAATAAAACAAGAAATACAAAAATTCAAAAAGTACACGAACTACAAATCGTTGAACATCGAAATACAAGAACATGACTGGACCGTATATTATGATACAAATGATATTGATATTAAAACAAGTATATTAATAAACACAATCAATACACTTATAGAGAAAAATAGTTATATCGTTAAACAAAATCGACGCCTAACAAAGAGAAAACAATGGATAACTCAAGGTATAGTTGAATCTATAGCAAAAAAAAAAAGCTATACACTCATTATAAAAATGACCCAGAAAATAATGTTAAAAAAGAAGCATATATGAATTATCGAAATATTACTGATAAACTGATAAGAAAAGCGAAATCACATTTTTATAACAGTCAAATAGAAAACAATAAAGAAAACTCGAAGGCCTTATGGGATGTCCTGAATCAAATACATGGAGGAAACAGAAAAGAAAATAGAGAAATTAAAGAAATATGTAGTGAGAATGGTCAGATGATAAATAAACCCATCGAAATCGCAAATGAGTTCAACACATTCTTTTCCAATATAGGTCAAAGACTTGCAGAGAAATTTGAAAACATTGACTTAATTCGGCCGATTAGAAATATAGCTGGAAATTCATTTTTCCTAAGTCCTACAACAGATGTAGAAATGAGAACCACAATCATGTCATTGAAAAATAAAAAGTCACCTGGAATTGATGGGATCCGCTCAGAAACTCTCAAAGAGATAACAAATAGTATCACTCCTTTAATTACTAATTTAATTAATAATATATTTGAAAAGGGACAAGTTCCAAGCCAATTCAAGGAAGCAGTTATATCTCCTATACACAAAAAAGGCGACAAAAAACTATTAACAAATTATAGACCAATATCGTTAATATCGAATTACTCAAAAATTTTTGAAAGGATTCTCAATTCCAGACTAACTGACTACCTGAATAAATACAACATACTTTCTAACAACCAGTATGGATTCCGCACAGGACTCTCAACAAATGATGCTATAGCTGAGCTGACAACAAAAATTTATAAGTCTGTGGACGAAGGAAAACCTGCCCTTTGTGTGTTCTTGGATCTTGCCAAGGCTTTCGACACCGTTGATCACATACAGTTGTTGGAAGTCTTGGAGGATACAGGAATACGTGGCACGTCATTGAATCTACTCAGAAGCTATTTATCGGATCGAAAACAGATAGTGAGAATCAATGGTGAATTCAGTAATTCTCAAAAGCTAGAAATAGGAGTTCCTCAAGGCACAGTACTTGGACCAACACTTTTCACACTTTACATCAATAACCTATTTTCAGTGCAATCAACAGGAGAAATCATCAGTTTTGCCGATAACACGGCTTTATTTTATAAGGCTGAGTCATGGGCAGAATTGAAGAATAAAGTTGAAATTGATATCAATGGAATAATTGACTGGTTCAACTATAAACACCTGACAATAAATTTTGACAAAACATTTTTCTTACCCTTTACCAGCTATGCCGTCCCAGATAGCACACACTCGCCTAAGGTCATCCTCAATGTGTCGCCAAACTCCTGGAGAGGACGTTCTATTTTCTACAACCTAAGAACATCATCAGGCGTAAATTTAGCGCTGTAATTGTCCTAAATGAGTTCTTTCAGTGACAGCCTGAGGATGTAAAGAATTTCGTGCCTACGGACGTCTTCAGATGACATTCCATGAAATAACGTGTCATCGAAGACAAAAGGAAGAAAAAGAAGAACTAGAATTGAGGTTATGTCTCATGATAGTCATGATCTGTTCAAGATAAATCATAATATATTAATGATTATATCAAAATTATTAGAGTATTCATTGAATACCTTCATCAAATTTCTATTTCACAAAATGATTGCGAGAAGAACTTATTGCACAGAATTAAAAGATAACAATAACAAAAGGATGATAATCTCTGTTGATGACATTTCTCTCAGGTAGTAAGAAACAATGGTGAGTAAATACTAAATAGAATCATTGATAGTACTGGACATGAAATATTGATAAATTCATATACATTATTTATTGTTTCAGGAGGTTATTGAGAACACAAACTTGATGATATCATCATAGCAAACATGATTTATTCCAAGATAGCTTTTTGCTTCTTCGGAATCTATAAAATATTGTATGGAAGCTTGAACTTTCAGTATGAATTCAATAAAGGTAGGTACCTGAATCAAATCATTGATATAGTAGGTACTGGACATGAAATGTTAATAGGTTAATTATTTGTTTCAGATGAAGTTATTGAGAACACAAGATTGATGATGTCATCAGAGCAGAGATGTTTCATTCCAAGATATTTTGGCTTCTTCGAAATCTATGATTGTGAGATTGCATATGCATGTTTGCACTTTCAGTATATTCAATAAAGGTAGGTACCTAAATCAAATCATAGATATAGTAGGGACTGGAACATGAAATATTAATAGGTACATTATTTGTTTCAGGAGGTTATTGATAACACAAAATGATGATATCATCAGAGCAGAGATATTTTATTCCAAGATATTTTGGCTTCTTTGGAAATTATGAAAGATTGTACATATGCAGACTTGAACTTTCAGTAGATTCAATAATGGTTGGTACCTATATAACTACATAAATCATATCATTGATAGTAAGTACTGGACATGAAATATTAATACATTGTTTGTTTCAGAAGGTTATGCAAAACACAAACCTGATGATATGTTCATTCCAAGATAGTTTTGCTTCTTCAGAATCTATAAAATATTGCATGAAGGCTTCAACTTCCAGTTGATTATTCTGCATCAGGAATGTCCAGAGTTCAGAAATCAAAAACAACATGGAGAAATATAACTATCAGGCAATAACTTCTAGTAGTGCCATAGGTAGTGCTCAACAAGAAGCTGAAATACATTTCTTTGGAAAGGAAATTGAAATTTTTCAGAATAAGTTATAAATAATAGAATGTAAGTTTTTCATTTGGTTTTTCATTTGAACCTATTATAAATAGAGGGAAATTTTGCAAATATCATGAGATCCATATTATTTGGAAGAAATTATCATTTGCATAATACAAGGTGAGTTAATAGTGTGTTATCCTTGTATATTAGCCAAACCATCAGATAAATAGAGAAAATTCAAGTACAACAGTAATAGGGTTTCCTGAGAACTTTCACATTGAATTGTTTTCATATATATCTGTAGGGTGTTCGAATTCCAAGATATATTGACTGATGATTGTTTTTTTCCAAATGGGACACCCTGTATACTATTGCATTTTTAGGTTCTCCCTGAAGAGCTGATTCCATCAATGTATCACACTTGGGGTCTAGCGGGAATGATTACAGAGATATAGGGTGTTCAAAAACAAGATTTTTCAATTTTAGGATTTTTTTTGTGGAAACTATTCAATTTTGGTCAAAACGGCTCACATATCCTTATAAACTTTCGATTTACTATCTACTGACATTCAATCGGAACAAATAGAGGGTGGGTTAACATTCAGAATACTGATCAGCTTATTGTATCTGTTCAAAATAAATATCAGTAGATAGCTTATCAAAAGTTATGACAGGAACATGTGAGCCTTTTTAATGAATAGTTTCGACACAAAAAATCCTACATTTGAAGAATCTCAATTGTCAACACCCTATAGCTCTGTAATAATTCCCACTAGACACCAAGTGTGATGCATTGATGGAATCAACTCTTCAGGGAAAACTCAGAAATAATATACAAGGTGTTCCATTGAAAAAAACCAATCATCAACCGATATCTTGGAATTCGAACACCCTATAGATATGAAAACAACTTTAGGTGATTGTTCTTATGAAACCCTATTACTGTTGTACTTGAATTTTCATTTTATATATCTGACGGTTTGGCTAATATCGGAGGAGAACACACTATTTATAGTGACTCATTCTGTATATGAATAATATTCTCCCATAAATCTTGAACCTCCTTGAAACATCATCAAAAACCGCCTCAAGTTGTTACCATGATGTCCTGAGGTTGTCTCAAAAGATTTTATAGGGATGTTCTGAGACGTTATCAGTATGTAGAGAATGGTAACAGGAGGACGTCTTGAGAATGTCCTCAGGCTCGCTCTCGACGTCCTGAGGACATGATTGTGAACGCCTCAGAAGGGCCTCAAAAGGAATTTGTGCTATCTGGGGTACATCTACCAAAATTTAAATCAATTGATATAACCTATAACAACAAAAGTGTCAAACTACAAGAAAGAACTGATTTGAAGTATTTGGGCATAACAGTGGATTCTCATTTACGTTGGGATAAACACATTGATAATGTAACAAATATTCTCAGGCGGTTATTGTATAAATTCAAGTACCTGACACGACTAATTGACATTAACCACCTGAAGGTTCTATACTATGCATTAGTTGAAAGTCGTATTCAGTACGCCATACTGTCTTGGGGAGCTACAACAAGGAATTACTTGAAAAAACTGGAGGTTATACAAAAGAGAATTTTGAAAATAATTTATAAGAAGAAGGTGAGTTATTCATCAAATTTGTTATTTGAAAAATTAAAAATACTTGATATACGGAAATTATATGTATATACAACTTTAATCTATACATATAATAATAAAAATATTCTAAAAGAAATAGTGCATCCATATGCTACTAGAAATAAACAGCAAGGAACGGTCCAAATACTCCTCGCGAATAAGACAATAGGTCAACGCCACTTTATATTTCTATGTAGTAAAATCTACAATTTTTTACCAGAAACCTACAAAGTTTACCTAAAAGTTATAAATTCTATAAATTTTTTCAAAAAACTCATAAAAATTTTCCTGGTAAACACGGAGAGGATCCTTATACATGAAATTATCGATTAGCTGTTGTGCGATTTATTGAAATTACCCATTGTTGTGTAGATCTTTTTTTTGTATTAATGTTATTTTATACAAAATATGTGTACAAAATTTTAAATACGTAGTGATTAGCGATAATACTTGTTACTTCTTATTATATTTCATTTATATTTTTTGTCTAAGAAATGTTGTTGTTTGTGTTGTGATAGTTAAATGTAGGTATATCATATCAATGGCACTATATGAACCATAATATGCGAGCATGATGAGCATGACTTCCATGCGCATCCACTAGGACCTAAATGGAAGTTATAGCTTATTGTGCTTCACATAACCTACAAATTGAGCCTTCATTTCTGATATGTAGGATATGACTATCAGCATTAGCGGGTCATATATACAGGGTGTTATTTAAGTACGTGGCCAAACTTGAAGGGGTGATTCTTTGAGTGATTCTAAGACGAAAAGTTCATATAAACATAGGTCCGGTAATGCTTCGTTTTCAAGATACAGGGTGTCAAAATTTTTAAAAGAAATCGTTTTTTTCGTAAATATCTTAATAACCCTTCAACCGATTTTATTGAAATTTGGCAGTGTTATTCAAGGTCGAAAAGGGCTAATTAAACCCTAAGTATATCAAAATTATCATGTCCAGTGGCGTCCCGGAAGGCACTGTAACGAATATTTTTGACAGAAAAAATGTGCGCCACTGATTTTTTTGCAATTTTTGTATTTGTTTCACATTGAGCAACTAGAATTACAACTTTTTAATATCTAGAATTTTTTTCGTATCTTACTTTGGTTTTGGGAAAAAACATAAAAATCACTTCATTGCACATCCCTGTGACGAGCCGAAGCCAAGAGCCGAAGGCAAGTGCTGCAATTCATACATACATATTTTTTGTTTTTTTATTGCATTAATTTTGATAGAAAATTCCAAGACTAGAATAGAGTATTAATATGAAGAAATATTAGTAAGACCCCAGTTTTTGATGGTTTAGTAGTTGAAATGTTTTATTGTGTTGTCACAGGGATGTGCAATGAAGTGATTTTTATGTTTTTTCTCAAAAACAAAGCAAGATACGAAAAAAATTCTAGATATGAAAAAGTTGTAATTCCAGTTGCTCAATGTGAAACAAATACAAAAATTGCAAAAAAATCAGTGGCGCACATTTTTTCTGTCAAAAATATTGGTAACAGCCCAGATAGCACACACTCGCCTAAGGTCATCCTCAATGTGTCGCCAAACGCCTGGAGAGGACGTTCTATTTTCTACAACCTAAGAACATCATCAGGCGTAAATTTTGCGCTGTAATTGTCCTAAATGAGTTCTTTCAGTGACAGCCTGAGGATGTAAAGAATTTCGTGCCTACGGACGTCTTCAGATGACATTCCATGAAATAACGTGTCATCGAAGACACAAGGAAGAAAAAGAAGAACTAGAATTGAGGTTATGTCTCATGATAGTCATGATTTGTTCAAGATACATCATAATATTAATGATTATATCAAAATTATTAGAGTATTCATTGAATACCTCCATCATGCATTCATCAAATTTCTATTTCACAAAATGATTGCGAGAAGAATTTATTGCACAGAATTAAAAGATAACAATAACAAAAGGATGATAATCTCTGTTGATGGCATTTCTCTCAGGTAGCAAGAAACAAAGGTGAGTAAATACTAAATAGAATCATTGATAGTACCGGACATGAAATATTGATAAATTCATATACATTATTTATCGTTTCAGGAGGTTATTGAGAACACAAACTTGATGATATCATCATAGCAAACATGTTTTATTCCAAGATATCTTTGCTTCTTCAGAATCTATAAAATATTGTATGGAAGCTTAAACATTCAGTATGAATTCAATAAAGGTAGGTACCTGAATCAAATCATTGATATAGTTGGTACTGGACATGAAATGTTAATAGGTTAATTATTTGTTTCAGATGAAGTTATTGAGAACACAAGATTGATGATGTTATCAGAGCATAGATGTTTCATTCCAAGATATTTTGGCTTCTTCGAAATCTATGTGAGATTGTATGCATGTTTGTACTTTCAGTATATTCAATAAAGGTAGGTACCTAAATCAAATCATTGATATAGTAGGTACTGGAACATGAAATATTAATAGGTACATTATTTGTTTCAGGAGGTTATTGATAACACAAAATGATGATTTCATCTGAGCAGAGATATTTTATTCCAAGATATTTTGGCTTCTTCGGAAATTATGAAAGATTGTACATAATGCAGACTTGAACTTTCAGTAGATTCAATAATGGTTGGTACCTTACTACATAAATCATATCATTGATAGTAAGTACTGGACATGAAATATTAATACATTGTTTGTTTCAGATAGTTTTGCTTCTTCAGAATCTATAAAATATTGCATGAAGGCTTCAACTTCCAGTTGATTCTGCATCAGGAATGTCCAGAGTTCAGAAATCAAAAACAACATGAAGAAATATAACTACCAATAGGCAATAACTTCTAGTAGTGCTCAACAAGAAGCTGAAATACATTTCTTCAAAAAGGAAATTGAAATTTTTCAGAATAAGTTATAAATAATAGAATGTAAGTTTTTCATTTGAACCTATTATAAATATATAGAGGGAAATTTTGCAAATATCATGAGATCCATATTATTTTGAAGAAATTATCATTTGCATAATACAAGGTGAGTTAATAGTGTGTTATCCTTGTATATAAGCCAAACCATCAGATAAATAGAGAAAATTCAAGTTCAACAGTAATAGGGTTCCATGAGAACTTTCACATTGAATTGTTTTCATATCTGTATATATAGGGTGTTTGAATTCCAAGATATATTGACTGATGATTGTTTTTTTTCCAAATGGGTCACCCTATATACTATTGCATTTTTAGGTTCTCCCTGAAGAGCTGATTTCATTAATGTATCGCACTTGGGATCTAGCGGGAATGATTACAGAGATATAGGGTGTTCGAAAACAAGATTTTTCAATTTTAGGATTTTTTTTTGTGGAAACTATTCAATGTTGGTCAAAACGGCTCACATTTCCATATGAACTTTTGATTTACTATCTTATGACATTCAATCGGAACAAATAGAGGGTGATTCAACATTCAGAATACTGATCAGCTTATTGTATCTGTTCCAAATAAATATCAGTAGATAGCTAATCAAAAGTTAAGACAGGGGCATGTGAGCCGTTTTGACCATTAATGAATAGTTTCGACACAAAAAATCCTACATTTGAAAAATCTTGATTGTCAACACCCTATATCTCTGTAATAATTCCCACTAGACACCAAGTGTGATGCATTGATGAAATAAACTCTTCAGGGAAAACTCAAAAATGTAATAATATACAAGGTGTTCCATGAAAAAAACCAATCATCTACCGATATCTTGGAATTCGAACACCCTATAGATATGAAAACAACTTCAGGTGATTGTTCTTATGAAACCCTATTACTGTTGTACTTGAATTTTCATTTAATATATCTGACGGTTTGGCTAATATCGGAGGAGAACACACTAGTGACTCATTCTGTATACGAATAATATTCTCCCATAAATCTTGAACCTCCTTGAAACATCATCAAAAACCGCCTCAAGTTGTTACTATGATGTCCTGAGGTTGTCTCAAAAGATTTTATAGGGATGTTCTGAGACGTTATTAGTATGTAGAGAATGGTAACAGGAGGACGTCTTAAGAATGTCCTCTGGCTCGCTCTCGACGTCCTGAGGACATTATTGTGAACGCCTCAGAAGGGCCTCAAAAGGAATTTGTGCTATCTGGGAGTGCCTTCTGGGACGCCACTGGACATGATAATTTTGATATAGTTGGGGTTAAATTAGCCCTTCACGACTAACACACACGAATAACACTGCCAAATTTCAATAAAATCGGTTGAAGGGTTATTAAGATATTCACGAAAACAACGATTTCTTTTAAAAATTTTGACACCCTGTATATTGAAAACGAAGCATTACCGGACCTATGTTTATATGAACTTTTCGTCTTAGAATCACTCAAAGAATCACCCCTTCAAGTTTGGCCACATACTTAAATAACACCCTGTATATATATATATATTTTTTTTTTCACGTTGTCTACATCCAAAATAATTGTATCTCCAAGCAAATCCCAGTGGATGGACATAACCACAAACAATCACACTTAGTGATTCGTGGTGTCATAGTTTATTTTCAAATATTTGTAATTATGTTGTTTTTTTGTGTTGTGAAAGGAAGAAGGAAAATAAACAAATTTATTATTATTATTATTATTATGTTGGGACACTTGAACAAAGAGTTGGATACAATGTTGGAATTGAATGTGGTGGAGCCTTCAAATAGCGAATGGTCATCACCGGTCATATTAGTGAAAAAGGCGGATGGAGATTTTCGGTTCTGTTTCGATGGACGAAAACTGAATTCGTTGACAAAAAAAGATAGTTATCCACTACCCTATGTTGATCGTATTTTGTCAATGTTACATAATGTCGCCTATATATCTTCAGTTGATTTAAAATCAGCCTTCTGGCAAATACCGCTGAACGATAGGTCAAAGGAGAAAACAGCGTTTTCTATCCCTGGGAGAGGCCTTTTTCATTTTAATGTACTTCCATTTGGATTATCCAATACTGCACAATGCCAGCAAAGGCTCATGGACGCCATCTTCGGCACAGAACTAGAACCGCATGTTTTTGTATATATCGACGATCTAATAATAGTATCTCCGTCATTTGAAGAGCATATCAGATTATTACGCGAAGTAGTTAGACGGTTGAAGGAGGCTAACTTAACAATCAATTTCGACAAATGTCAGTTTTTCAAACCTTTTCTGAAATATCTCGGTTTTATAATTGATAAGTGTGGTCTCAGAACGAATCCCGATAAGGTTTCTGCGGTAGTAAATTTTGCGAACTACTGAAATATAACGGTTTGTTGGTATGTGTGGGTGGTATCGGAGATTCATTCCGCAGTTTTCCACCTTGATGTCCCCAATAAATGCATTATTGAAGGATAAGAAAAAGGGTCAGAAGATAAATTGGTCTGATGATGCTGAAAAAGCATTCAGCGCGGTGAAGGAAGCTCTGATATCGGCGCCTATATTGAGTAGTGCAGATTTCAGTATACCTTTCTGTATACAGTGTGATGCGTCGGACACAGGACTTGGCTGTGTGCTAACACAAATACAGAACGGTACTGAAAAAGTGATTGCATTTGCCTCAAGAAGTCTGTCACGATGCGAAAAGAACTATACCACAACAGAAAAAGAATGCCTAGCCTGCATTTTCGCCTGTGAACGATTCAGACCCTATATTGAAGGAGTGAAATCTAGTTTAATTACTGATCATGCCGCTTTAAAATACCTTTTTAATATGAAAGATCCCTCGGGAAGGCTTGCTCGATGGAGCGTTAAACTGAGTCAATTTGATTTCGATATTTTTCACCGGAAAGGAAAATTCAACGTGGTTCCTGATGCTTTATCACGTAGTCCTCTAGATCCCCCACCAACGGACTCGGACTGTTGTGTGATAGAGATTGAGGATGAACCTCCTGATTGTATTGTTTTGGATATTGATTTGGATAATCTAGATAACTTTTATGATAAAATGCGCAGGAAGGTCATTAAATCCCCTGACTCTTATCCACAATGGTCGGTTAAATCAAATTTCTTGTATAAACTAGTTCCAAATAAAAATATATTGACTACAAACATATATCGGAATGGAAGCTGTTAGTACCCAAGCCGCAGAGGAATAAAATAATACAGTCCTGTCACGATGTGGCAACAGCCTCACACCAAGGATATTTCAAAACCTTGTCTAGGGTACAGCTGTCATACTATTGGCCTAAGATGCGCCCTGATGTATATAAATATGTTAAGTCCTGCAAAATATGCGCATCGCAAAAATCTCCTAATCATGCAAAATTTGGTCTGATGGGCATTGAAAAGAATGTACGTTTTCCGTGGCAAGTGATTGCTATGGACTTGATGGGTCCTTTACCCAGGAGTAATAGCGGGTTCCAATACATTTTAGTAATCAGTGATTGGTTCACGAAATACCCTTTGATTTTTCCTTTGAGAACAGCTACGTCACAGTCTATTATGAAGCACTTAGAAAATGATGTCTTCCTGGTATATGGTGTACCGCAACGAATTATTTGCGATAACGGAAAACAATTGATTAGTCAGTCTATGAAAAAACTAGTCTCAGATTATGGCTCAAGAATTTCATATACGCCATTCTACCACCCGCAAGCTAATTACGTTGAGCGAGCTAATCGTACCATATGTACTGCAATACGAAGTTACATCGGAAAATCACATAAAAACTGGGATAAAGAATTAGGAAATATAGGATTTGCGTTAAGGACAGCTACACATGAGGTCACGGGGTATAGCCCTGCATTCTTGAATTTCGGTAGAATCATTCCATGTAGTGGAAAATATTATGGAGACCCCGCGTCGTTTGACTTTACGTGCGATAGTCGAAAAAATTGGACGGAAAGTTTAGGAAATTTGAAAGAAATCTATAGGGAAGTAGAAAAGAAACTTAGTACAGCGTATGCGCAAGAAATTCAAAATATTACAATCTAAGAAGAAGAGATATGGAATTTTTCATAGGGGATCAGGTATGGAAACGAAACATGGTTCTATCCGACGCTGCTAAAAATTTTAGTCGAAAACTTGCTCCGCGCTATGTTTTGTGTACGGTCGTCGGAAAGAAAAGTAAGCTAGTATATGTGTTGAAGAACACGGATGGTAGTCACGCAGGGGAGTGGCACATCCAAAATTTGAAACCATATTATGGTTCATTATCCGACGGTTCAGAAGATGAACAAGATTCGGGATCGGAACGTTAGCTGTATATTTTGTACATAATGAGTACTTATAGTCTAAGTAAGGTAAATTTCCATGCTCCATGGTACTGATATAGTCTAGATTAAAATTAGTATAGTAGAGTGCGCGCTCGATTAGTCTTTAGGTTGTTTAAAACAGAAAATTGGTCAAAATAAGATTTGATACGCTAACTGCATTTCTGTCTGTGGATTTTAATCTCCAGAAAGAGATGGTGATTTGCCCTACAGGGAGGGGCATATGAATACCCCTGTCAGGGAATATACCACTGGTACGTAAAAGTCCTACGATCGGCCACTTCTGCGAACAAATATCACCGATCAACATCACATCCTTTTAGGTCAGGATGTTAAACTTGATCTAAGCCCCTAGGCCGGGCAAAGGTCTAGACCGTTAATCTTGCATTGTGCTCATTCGAGCTAGTCGCACTAGCACTGGTGCTAGTAGTGGCTGCTATCCGGGGCATTCGACTTGCAGCTCGCCTTCGGAACCCTTTGTAAGGGAATGATTTATTTGAACCTTTTAATACGAACCGTAAGTTTTTGTCTGTAGGGACCAGGAAAGTTGGGAATCTTTTGGTTGGGCTGGCACGAGGTGTGATCTTTGGTGGATGCAAGACACTAGGGATGCATGCTCCCCAGTACCGCTCTTTCAGCGCGACTGAGTAGTCATAGAGACGACCAAACCCCAATGGGACTGGAATACTCCCGAGAATTTTTTTGTTCTTTTTGTTCGGTGTTGAACCGTTTAGAGGTGGTGGGCCTCCAAGCTCACTAGGATTTATTTGGAAATCCTTGGCTGCGGCCTCAACACAAAATTTAATATATATTTCTATTTTTTCGGCTACCAAAATTGTTGAATTGTATAAATGTTCTGGGCGGTTGAACAGACAGCATAAAAATTGTTGGCATAGCCAAAATTTTTATTTTTCTTCGGAGGGGGGTAAATGTAACATGAAAATTTACTGTGAAAGTATCTCACTTAAGTTTATCTGACTATACCTTTGTATCAATGATAATTATGGAATATTCTAGTGACCTTTTATATCTCTCAGCCATAAAAGAATCGGAGGTTCCGTCTGTACTGTTTATTGAATGAAAAGTTACAACTAACTCATGAAATGTTTTGATGATGGTTCACTCTGTACGTCCAACACTGCTGCATACCTGATGCGGAATATGTCCTGGGCTGATCGAACTGAAATAAAAGTAGCCAGAGTTATTTATTTTACAGCATGCACTCGTATATATTTGAATACTATACCTTTCAGAATCTCTATCTTTTCTACAATGTGATCCGGTTCCTGTAGATGAGTAATTCAGTCATAATTTGTGATGTTTTCATCTGACATTCCTTAAACCTGAAACATAAACAAGTAGGTTAGAGAATGTTAGTATAAATGTTATGGGAGATGTTTGTCAATACATTAATAATTGCGATTCATGATGAATTCTACTTACTGGTGAGATTCAGTGTGACTAGCACGATTTATCACTTATAAATTCTCTAATTGATTTGTTGTGTTTTGTTTATGTCGAAAGGTTGAACTTTGACGTCAATCGTCAAGGAATGTCAAAAACTGTCAATAAAATGAGTGACGACGCTGTCTAGTGTCAAGTGTCCGGATGACGTGGTAGAAATCGGGTAGCGAGATTGGTTGATACCGACGACGTCCTCCTTTCTGATTCGCCGATATTTTGAAGATGACAGTAACATTTAATCAAGATTGGTCAATATTAGTCATGTGTTCATGACGTCAATGCGCAAAGTGTGTGATTTTACATTTGAGATTTTTTTGAAATAGTTTTGAAAGCATTGTGCGCTTCGGAATTTTTGAGGGGTTTTCATGAAGGAAACTAAGAGGCAGACTGAAAAGCGGAGACCATTTTGATTTTGCTCTGGTACTGACGCCGATCTGTTGAGTTTTTAAAATCAAATTTTGAGGAAGCTTTTCTCTCAGAGGGTGAGTCAAACAGTAATAATCATATTTCAAGTTACGAAAGTGACATTTTGTTAATTATATTATAGATTTGCTGCTTCCTTTTTATTGGGGTTTTCGAGTTAGCATATCGAAAGTTATATGGATAAGAGCTAGAAGTACCGATAAAACTGTAATGTGGAGAGATCGGGCTCTGATTTAGAATTCAAGATCATAAATCCAATTCACGGCAATATACTCTCAGTATGATCAGAAGTTGAACTCTAGATTTTACATCGAAGGGGAATCCGATACCTTATGTAATACCGAAGAGATAATGTGCGCAGAAAGAAGGAACGGTTGGAGGAAGCCATTTTGATACCTTTGATATGAGTTGACACAGAAGATTGAGGGTGAGAACTTTTCATTTTACTCTATAATTTCCAAAGAAAACCACGAGACATCCAGGGGGGTTCTCAAGTACACATCATCATCAGTATAAAACTATCACTTTTGCTAATGGGAAGTTTAGCAGGAATATTAATTCGCCGGGGTCAACAGACATGTTTATTATACATAACCAAAATATGAATTTAATGGATTAAAGCTAATTTTTAATCTCACTGTAAACCGATCGCAGCTGTGAAAGGGTGATTAATAATATTGGTTGAATGATGCAACCTTTCATGATATTCGTAATGTTATAAGTAGGTACAAGCAAAACGTACTGTCAATAAATGTTAATCCCGCAGAAAATGCTAGTGGCATAATAAATTGAATTTGACCTAAGTTGGCAATTTATTTTCTTTTTCTTAATTTAAATATCATCAAAATTAGGTGGCGCCCTTTTCCAGAAATCAATTCACCATCTACAACCCAGCTCTCCAGACTATATGACTGCCGTATGCCTTGTTACCTTCCTGATAATCAGGGATAAAAAATCTTGTTAATTGGTAAATTCTATAAATCATATTCTCATGACAAAAGGGTGGTAACATGATGGAAATAAACTTCTGTCAATATAATTATTGGTCTGATTCAACTATTACATTGAGATGGCTACAGGGTGCTCCTAATACTTGGAAAACTTTCGTAGCCAACAGGGTTGCTGAAATTCAATCATTAACAAAAATTAGCGATTGGCATCATGTTAGGTCGGAAGAGAACCCTGCTGACTTAGTATCTAGAGGTTGTTTTTCTAGTAAATTGTTGGAATCAGATTTATGGTGGAATGGACCATCATGGCTTCAGAAAGATGTACATATTAAATTCAATCAAATGGACTTTGATTCAGATGTTGAAATTCCTGAAATGAGATTAACTCATAATGTTGCAATGACTACATCCGATTTTGATATATTTTCCAAGTTTTCTTCGTTGAGAAAATTGCAAAGAATAGTTGCATTCATATTTAGATTCACTAAAAATACGAAATCATCCACCACCAATAATAGAATCTATGGACCATTGAGTCATTTCGAATTGAAAAATGCATTGAACACATTATTGAAGTTGGCACAACAAGAATATTTTTATGTGGATCATCAGAATCTGTGTCAAAGAAAATCTTACCATAAAAAAAGCGAGATATTATGTTTGAATCCATTCCTTGATAGTGACGGTTTAATTAGAGTAGGTGGCAGAATCAAAAATTCTAATGAACATTTCGATAAGAGACATCCGATTCTGCTACCTCCACGACATATATTAACAGAATTGATATTAATAGACAGACACGAGAAACTTTTACATTGTGGGGCACAAGCTCTTCTTTATAATGTAAGAGAGAATTATTGGCCTATATCAGGTCGCAATTTGGCAAAGGGCATTGTGCGAAAATGCATAATTTGTTTCAAAACTAACCCAAAATCAGTAGATTATCTAATGGGGAATCTACCCGAATTTCGAGTGAATCCTTCGTTACCTTTTTTAAATGTTGGAGTTGATTACGCAGGTACTTTCATATTGAAAGATCGTAAAGGTCGTGGAGCAAAATCAATCAAAGTATATATGTGCCTATTTATTTGCATGTCCACGAAGGCCGTGCATTTAGAAGCAGTATCAGATTTGTCATCAGAGTCATTTATAGCTACATTCAAACGGTTCATTGCACGACGAGGTAAACCAAATAATATATTTTCCGATAATGGGTCGAATTTTGTTGGAGCCAACAATGAAATCAAACAATTGTATCAATTTGTGAAATCAAATTCTGATGAAGTAGGTGATTTTTTAATGAATGAAAGTATAAAATGGCACTTCATACCTGCCAGATCTGCAACCTTCGGTGGCATTTGGGATGCAGGTATTAAAAGTAGTGAATATCATTTAAAACGAGTAATGGGTAATGCATCATTAACATAATATGAAGAATTTTCAACAGCATTAGCTCAAATCGAGGCTGTTTTAAATTCGAGACCCCTATCTCCCCTATCCTCTGACCCCGAAGACGTTTCTGCATTAACACCCGGACATTTTCTGATTGGAAGATCCCTGGTATCTATTCCCGAACATAATGTGATAGATGTACCAGAAAACCGTTTGAATCGTCTCCAAAGGCTGCAGGCAATGTATCAACATTTTTGGGCTCGTTGGCAGAAGGAATATGTCTCAGAATTACAATCTAGGACCAAGTGGAAGCAAAACTCTTCACAATTCCTGAAGGTGGGAACTTTAGTGCTGCTGAAGGAGGATAATGTGCCAGTTCTTAATTGGCAGCTCGGCAGGATTACTGAGCTGCATCCAGGTGCTGACAACATCACCAGAGTGATAAGTGTGAGGGTGAAGAATAACATCGTGAAAAGATCCGTTTCTCGAGTGTGTGCTCTACCACTTGACGATTGACATTTTATGATAAAATGAGATCATGAGATCTTTCTAATTTTTGATCTTTTGTTATATTTGTTAATTATTGATGAAATACTGATTGAAAGTGATGCTTTCAAGGCGGCCGGTATGTTTAAGAAAGTTACTTCAGAAGATACTGTATATAAGGATGTCATAGAGACAAGAAGAAAAAAAAGGTTGTTGATAAAAAAAATAATAAAATATAACGTCAGATATACTGTCTTTCAAAAAAATTATCGAAGTGTAAAATATACCGTCCACTTATTTATTCGAATTCCAAACACACGTGGACATTTTTTTTGATGGTTGAGGCACCTGAGGGGTCTTTGTGCTTTGGAGCCTGAGTTACCAATACACTTGAAGGTGGAAGCAGGACCCTGGTGATTTCTTGTGTATGTCCAGTTATAGGACCCGACAGCCCGGAAGTTCTGGCAGAATCCTTGCTGCCAACAGTGCAAGCCCCTAGCAGCCCTACTGGTTCAGATAGCCAGTGATCCTGACGTCTGACAGGTAGTTCAGGGAAGTCCAGACTTCTGGTAGGGTAGATGATCCTCCATCCCTAGGATTTCGTTGTTTTGGAGCCTGAACTCCCAGTGAACAGTCAGATAGTGAGACGTCCTGGTTCAGCTTGGATTGTAGGAAGAGCTTGCTCTGGTGGCAGCCTGTGGACCCGTCAGCCAGAGTTCCGGCGCAGCATCCAGTTGCCCTAGGATAAACCGAGTGCCCAGGTCTCCAGGTGGTTGTGACTCCTGTCAACTGTGTGGGAATCCAGTTCTCCTAGCACACCTAACCCCTACTGCCGACTGAGGGAGGAGTGTCTTTGTTTCACCCAGGTAGTGAGATCTAGTGGACAACAGTTGGACTCTCATGGTACAAAATCCAGTACTTGCAGTTGAGGTCAGAATTTTCCATATATATTTTTTCCCTGTCTGAGGACATTTAACATGCATATTTTTTTCACTATCTGAGGACATATAACCTACGTATTTTCTCACTGTCTAAGGACATATATTAACATATACTTTTTTCCTGTCTGAGGACATTCAACATGCATATTCTTTTCACTGTCTGAGGACATATAACCTACGTATTTTTTCACTGCCTTGAGGACATTTGACATATCATATTTTTTTCACTGTCTGATGACATTTAAATAGAAATTTCTCACTGTCTAATGTCAAGAAATATTTGAACACTTATAAATATCACATAGCAGTTTAAGATCGGCTTTTACATATAATAGAATTATCGGGTCTGTTAGAGACTCTGTGAACCCAAAGTATAGGCCTATATGAAGGAAAATCTACCCTTGTACTGAGTTACAATCATAGAACATATTTACCACCATTCTTAATACCTATTGTTGGCATGTTGAGGTGAATCAATCTGTTAACACTTATTTTGGCTTATATTTATATCTTGGATTTTTTTCTCAGTAATTCGCTGCGAAAACTGAGTGGCGCCTGACAAAAGGATAACCCTACTATAAAAGAACTAACTATCACGACCTGCTCTCAAACAAAGGAGCTGCCGTGCCTAAAACAAATGAAAATATTTTTCTTTTTCAAAACATCAAAAAGAATTGTTATATTATATTATTGATAACACGAATAAAACGATATTGCTAAATGTCAATAGTCATCTCAAACCAACAAGCAACTATGTATTCAATCTCTGTGGTAGAATTAGATTATGAGCTAGCTTTCAATGGTCAAATTGATTCTATTTGTAAAATACTTTATGAATTATATTTTGCATTTCCTACATTGATATCTAATTTTCATGACAATTACATTATTGTATGGGGCAGAGCCACAGAAATCAATAGAATCATCATTATTCAGAAAAGATTCATCAGACTTTTGTTCAATTTGGACTAGGTACAGAGAATCCTTATATTTACTCCCATATATTTATATGAATTGCTAATATACACTCATAAAAATGTAAACGAGTTGATCAAAAACAAGAATAACCATGAATACAACACAAGAAAGAGAAATTCTCATCGTCTACATCAACCACACAAAAATTACCATAAGATATCACCACTTCATGCCGGATGCTATTTTCACCATCTGCTACCTGGGAGTATTAAAGCAATCATGAATGAAAATAAATTCAAATTGACGACTTCGAAAGAAATTTCCATCTGTCATGCATTCTATTCTTTGGATGAGTATAACCATCTTGCAGTAAGTGATGGAGATTTGAGATGGAAAAACTATGTTCATTTTAATATGTTTATTCTTTCGCTATAGTTCATGATTATTTAAACATATTTACTTCTATTTGCTTGTTTAAGTATATGTACCACTTGTATTTTTGACTTGTCTCATGTTGTTTGAAAGACCTGTAGATATAAATGAACTATCTATCTATGAGAAGAATTACAATTTCAATTCAATCTTTACACATCTGACTTTTTTGTTTGAAAAATTTTGTCTTCAGAATTAACAAGTAGATGTTCGAGATTGGAAGAAGTTTCATAGGGAATGGTAATATTAATCGAAATTTCTGAAAACTTTCGAAATTTGAACTGAATAATTACCAAAAAAATGTAAAGATTCGACAACTGAGGAATCAGTAGTTGACTCAAAGTTATATTGAGAGTTAGCCTAAATCTAGTATGCAATTTGAAATGAATCTTCATGATTTGTCCTGAGGGAAATTGATTATCAATAGCAATTTGTTTGGTGATGTTAATCTCGTTATTGAATGCTGTATCCAATATATAGTGGTGATGAAACAACTCTATGGAAAAAACAATTGAATAAGGCAAATTTGTGTGAAGGTGGGTGTTGGAGTCAAAAGGAATCACTGTATCTGTGAATGTAGGTTTTCGGTAGATATCAAACTCAAAAGTGTGATTGTCTATTTGTTAATTTGTCTAATTCCATTACTTTTACTCTGGAGATGGAAGGATAAATGAATTGCAACTTCTTGTTACTACTTCAGCTGCCGGAGGGAAACTGAACTTTATTTGTGTCATCCAGTCGAAACAGAACATGAATCATGAAACAAAAATGTCGTTTTGACATGTGACAGTGACAGTGCTTACATGCTAAGGTTAGTCATGTCACATCCCCCTTTTTGAGGTTGAACTTTAAAGTTTCACAAAATTAGATAATTGTGGAGAAATATAGTAAGTACATAGCATGTTAATTCACACTAGAAATTTTCATGTGTAACAAACACTTATATTTCAGATAATCTTGTTCAAATCTGATAATTGATTCGTTTCATTAATCTTTTTCATGTTTTACATTGCCTATTTGAAATATTGCCAACCTAAACCACTCTGTTCATCATTTGTAAAAATAGTAACAGTTTCCTCTTCCTAGTTTGTAAAAATTTATGAAATCAACAGTACAACAAATATATGTATAATGACAGCATAATAATTACAGACACTGACGAATATATTAGACAAATAAATGTAAAAACAGACTAACGTGTGTAGTAGGTACAGACAGATAAACATTGATGCTGCAGTGACCTTCGAATATTTTTACCTTGTGTAATAAATAACTTTTAGAAATATTTTCTAACAGTACCTATATCACTAATTATTAGCGAAAGTTTTATATAATCATAATTGACTGTGCAATTAGAATACCAAAAAGATTAAATTTTCTCTTCATGTAAAGTGAATCTATTCAGAACTAAGGAACATAATCTGATGATTTTGCTGGAGTTCTAATACTTCTCCCAGATCTAGTTTTGATGATATAACTATTGGTATTTTCCCCCTTTTTTCGAAATTGTCGAAAAGTTTTTTATTGTTAAAAGAAGTGCTAGGAGTAGAATGTGTGTCAAAATCATTATCATAGGTTCTTTGAGAGGTTTCCGAAGTTTCAAAAGGTTTTCCATATACAAGTTTCTCAAATTGAGAGTTGTCAAGAGAATTATTCACACTTTTCACAGTTGAATCTTCATCAGGGAAACTCAAAAAGCTTGAGTTGCCACTGGCAAAGTTGTCATCTGATTTGTCACTGCAGCTAGAACTTTGGAGTGAGTTATTGTCAAAGTTTCCCTCTTTTGACGCTAAATCATGCTCCTGTGTATGTTCAGTATCAACAACATTCGAATTTTTCATAGAGTTGCTTCCATTTTCTAGCACTTTCAAAAATCTGGTATTTTCAAAATTATTCTCAGAAAACAAGTCTGGGCTAGTACGTGCTTGAGATATATTTTGAAAGTAATACGCGGAAGTTTTGGATGTGTCAAACCCTCTAATGAATTTCCTGTTGCGTCTATAATAGTATAACCATTTCCTAGTTCAATCAAGTATGAACGAGAAGCTAGTTTTTTTTTAAATTTGACCATTTTTCCAGAGTGTATTTGGTTTAGTTTGGACTTTGACGAAGAAATCAATCTTCGAAGGTGGTAAAGATCTTTTATTATCATCGAAACATTTTTTCTGATTTTGTTGAGCATTCAAGATGTGAGTCAACTTCTTTCTGTTGAAATTTTTCGAAAATTCACTATTCATCTCAGGTACTTTTGATCTAAGATTTCTATTCATTAGAGCGTTTGCTGCAGAGTTTTCCCCATCCAAGGGTAAGTTTCTAAAATTTGAAAGAGCTAAATATGGATATTTTCTATGCAGGAAACATTTTTCTGAAAGGTTTTTTACAGACTGTACAGTTCTTACAACCTGACCATTTGACTGAGGATACAATGGAGAAGAAGTAAGATGGTGAAATTCCCAATCTCTCACAACATTTTTGAACTCTAAGCTACAGAAATTAGAACCATTATCGGTCATCAAAATTTTCGGAATGCCAAAACGAGTAAAGATTGTTTCGAATTTATTAATTAGGTTCTGGGAAGTTAAGTTTTGATTCAAGTTAACAACTTCCAAACATTTTGAATAATAATCCACGACTAAAAGATAATTTTGTGACTGGAATTGGAAAATATCTTCAGCTTCCTTTTGCCAAGGAACCCTGGGAATGTCGTGAGACCTCAAGGGCTCCGAACATTGAGATCTCTGACAGGTGTGACAGATATTACAGGACGTTACCATATCTTCAATTTGTTTTTGCATACCTGGCCAGGAAAATGACAAATTAGCTTTAGCTAATATTTTTTCATAGCCTAAATGTTCATAATGAAGTCTTTGTGAAATTCCTTGCCGAAGGGCATTGGGAACTAAAAGGTTTTGTCCCTTGAAGATTAAGTTCTCTATACATGAAATTTCCTCTTCAAATTTGAAATAAAACTTGATATTTTCTGAACAGTATTTTATGCTTTTTGGCCATATATTTTTTAATATATTTTCCAATGCACTAAGTTGTGGATCATACTCTGTTAATTTTTGAATTTGATGTCTTTCTGGTTGCTATGATGTCTATATATTTCAATAGCACAAATATAAGATTCAATATCAAAATCTTTGTTCTCATTCGAGAGTTTCTGTTAATGCCCTTGATGCATGAGCACATGGTCTCCCTTTTTGCATCAGAATAGCAGCCATGCCATTCTGAGAAGCATCAACAGAAATTGTTGATGGTTGATATGTCAAAAAATGCTAAACAAGGAGTTTTCGACACGATTGACTTTAGATCTTGAAATGCTTGCTCTCGTGCTTGCTCATGTTCTGCCAACCATTGAAATATACTATCTTTCTTTAATAAAGAGCGCAATAGTGATGTTTTTTCTGAAAGATTATATAAAAACTTCGCAATATAAGTGACCAGAAAACGTTGTAAATCTTTGACGTTTTCAGGACTTGACGTGTCTATAATAGCTTGTATTTTAGACTTGTCAGCTTCAATGCCTTTTCCACTTATTTGGTGACCCATATATCATGTTATTTTCTTACATGAAAATTTACATTTACTTTTGTTGAAACGAATGTTATGTTGTTCAGCAGTTTTATGTCAATGCTAGGGTGGTAACATTGTTTATCGCGCACAGGCGCAGTAGGAATGACAGAGGTATCTATCAGGTAGCATAGATAGGCAAGCTCTCTTGGTTCCCAGCTCTCGAGTGAGTAAGATCACTCTCACCATAAAATGTTAGTCGAGTCCAAACTGTGATAGTAAAGAATAAACGTGATGTGTAAAAGGTAACGGCGTTTCTCTGAATAGGGCCATTCGTTACATTTGGCGACGAGGATTAAAACAAAAAGTTCGGGCATAGTGATTCCGGTGATCGCGAGTGTAATCATAAAAGTCGGGATTCCATTATCACGTGTTTCATAGATGTGCAAATTCAAACACGTGGGCGAAAGGGTGACATTGGACATTTGAAAGTGACATTTGACATTTGAAATTTCTGACGTGGAAGTGACAGTGACGATCGTGACAAATCAATTGTCAGCGTCAGCACTGTCAATGGTGTCAAAAGTCATTGTCAACAAAAATTGTTGAAAACAAAACCATTCTTCACCAAGAATCCGAATTATTATGTCTCTGATAGGGCGAGTTACTGAGTTCAACCACTTGAATAATGACTGGACACTTTATCAAGAAAGGTTGGAACAGTATTTCCGGGCAAACGAAGTGGACGATGAGTTGATAGTACCAACATTGTTAAGTTTTATAGGGCCGACAATATATAAATTGGTAAGAGATCTTTGCTATCCAGCATTACCAAAGGATAAACCATTTAAAGATCTATGCGATATACTGGGTCAGCAGTTCAGCTTGCATGAATCAGTTTGGAGAGAGCGTATAAAGTTCCATGGTACCCACCAGCAAGCAGGATAGAAGTTCGGCGAATTTTAAGCAAGGATAAAAAGTCTCTCTGTGAACTGCAAATTTGAGGTAAGATTGGAAGAAAAGTTGAAAGACAAGCTGGTAACAGGTCTGAGAAGTAGAAAACTTTAAGACAGACTATGTGAGGAAGACGTGTCAAGATCACTTAATGAACTGGTTGAATTAGGACTGCAGAAAGAATCGGACTCAACTCAAATTGGGGAAGTAGTAGTGTACGTAGGCCGGTATCAGCTCAAGATGGCCGCCGCCGGAAGTGACGTCATAACCTTTCCTGTGGTGAAAGGTGTTGGCTGCACGGGTGACAAGATGGCCGCCGCCGGAAGTGACACGTGACAAGTGACAGATGACACGTGACAGATGACAAGTGACAGATGACAAGTGACAGATGAAAAGTGACAGATGACAAGTGACAGATGACAGATGACAGGTGACATGGAGTCCAAGGGGTGACAGATGGCATGGAACACAAAGAGTGACGAGTGACAGATGACAAGTGACGGGTGACAAGTGACAGATGACATGGAACACAAGCAATGACAGATGACACGTGGAAGTACTCTGAACTCAGCCCCCTAGACTCTAGACTCTAGAGCTTATGGGCGTGTCCTAGGACATTCTTCTTCTTCTCTTTGAAAGGTGATGGATGACGTCACAATCTAGTGACTTTGCCCACCAGATTTAGGTTGGTATTACTACAATTGGTAGCACTTTGTTTCAAGGTCACCCGATATGCATGTTGCAGGTGGCCGATGAGTCATCCTTATCTCGACTTCGTAGAACAATGCCTCCTTTGTTTGCCATATGTTATCTTGACTTCCTCTAGAACAATGCCGCCTTTGTTCTTTCTACGCCACAGCGTTTCTTGGAATTCCGGCTATTGGGAAATTGCGACGCAATATTATACGAGAACAATGCCGCCTTTGTTTGCAGGTGTCCGATTACGTAACAACCTCATCCGATTGCATCATCCTCATCTGTGTGAGAACAATGGGTCTATTGTCCTGACGCAGGTGGCCGATGAGTCATCCAACAAAGCCTCCTTTGTTCTCGCTGAGAGATATTCTTGTAACCTCATTTTGTTAGCAGGTGGCTGATGACTTCACGAGCCATTCAAGAATGGAAAAACTCCAGAGGTATACAGGGTGTGTCTGAAAGTGAGGTTCATGCTTACATCCTGTCGAATTTGCTCAATAGCTCATATCCTGGTGATTCTAACCTCACTGAAATCAAACGGTCATGTTCGGCTCTCATGGGTGTCCAATTACGTAACAACCTTATCCGATTGCATCATCTTTATTTGGGGTCAATTGTTCAAGTGCAGATGGCTAAAGTGTCACCCAACAATGTCTCCTTTGTTCTCGCTGAGAGATATCATCAATCTTGAAACCTCATTTTATTAGCAGGTGCCTGATGACATCACGAGCCAATCAAGAATGGAAAACTTCAGAGGCATACAGGGTGTGTCCGAAACTGCGGTTCATGCTTACATCCTGTCGAATTTGCTCAATAGCTCATATCCTGGTGATTCTAACTTCACTGAAATCAAACGGTCATGTTCGGCTCTCATGGGTGTCCAATTACGTAACAACCTTATCCGATTGCATCATCTTTATTTGGGGTCAATTGTTCAAGTGCAGATGGCTAAAGTGTCACCCAACAATGTCTCCTTTGTTCTCGCTGAGAGATATCATCAATCTTGAAACCTCATTTTATTAGCAGGTGCCTGATGACATCACGAGCCAATCAAGAATGGAAAACTTCAGAGGCATACAGGGTGTGTCCGGAACTGCGGTTCATGCTTACATCCTGTCGAATTTGCTCAATAGCTCATATCCTGGTGATTCTAACTTCACTGGAATCAAACGGGCATGTTCGGCTCTCATGATATTGTATACTGTCCCATTATAATCATAGTGCTATCATCCTCGCCGAATACGATATATAACATATGCCGTATACGATTGACATTTGACATATGGCAGATAACGCTTGATAGATAATGTATACCTTCGGTGATACTCCTGGTGCTTTAAACCTCACCCAGAGCAAACGCTTGAGACCACCCCCCTTCTCCACCTTCCGGGTTGAAAAACGTGACTCAGCCGACCAGTCAGAGACCACTATCACATTTTGAAGATATCGTGATGATATTTCCGGTGCTCCTAACGTAGCCGAAAGCAAACGATCAGGTATAACAGACTTAAGGGAGATGGCGTATGGCAGATGACAGATGATAATGAGGAAATCAAAATCATAATATAAGTTCAAAATCGTTAAAAAATGATAGATACTTCCACGGGAAATGTTCCTCAGAAATCTCTGCTATAATTCCATCACTAGCAATACCAGTCAGACGACCTCGACAGACCCAGTCAGCACATCCTTTCGTCGTTAACCTTGAAATATGTCGAACAACACTCTACCAAACTCATTCAAAAGTTGAAACACCTACCTTCCCTCCCTATCTGTTATATGTATAATTGAATACTATGAATACACTTCGTATAATAGATAGAATGTATATTGAAGGTTGTGGTATCGATGGGGATCGTTGTTGATTTAGGAATCTTTTGTTATTGAGAATTATATCTTATATTAAATATTGATACTCAGTTATATTTAGTATTAATTATAACATGGCGCAGTCGAATTAACGAACCAAGTCTGGAAATTGAATACCTTAGAAAGGAAAATGGAATTTTTGAAGCAACCCAAACCAATGAGTCTGGTGGGAGACCTGGGAAATAACTGGAAGAAATTCAAGAGTAGCTTTGAGTTATACTCATCAGCTACTGGCTGCAAGGAGAAAACGCAAGATATTCAAGTAGCAGTTTTATTGCATTGCATCGGAGAAGAGGTTTGTGAAATTATTGAGACATTAGAACTCTCTGTTGATGACAAGAAAAATGTGACAACTGTTGTCAAAAAATTAGAAGATCATTTTCTACCCAGGAGTAACCCGAGTGTTGAGGCACACAAATTCAACTCTAGAAAGCAACTTCCCGGTGAGTCGTTTGAAAATTTCCTGGCAGATTTAAGAAGATTAGCGAATAATTGCGACTTTGGTATCCTCAAAGACAGACTGATCAAAGATAAAATCATAAGCGGAATCAGAGATGCGAGAGTGAAAGATCACCTTCTAAGAGAATCATCTTTGAATTTGATAGGAGCTATTAATATTTGTCGTGCTGCTGAACAAACAGAACAACATATAAAAGATCTTTCAGAAGGAGCGAAATCAATCGAAATTGATGTTATTGGAAGGAAGACAAGCAGTTATAGAAGGAATCCGGAGGTTGATTTCAGAAGGTCAGAACAAAGATTTGCAGACGGAAGATTAACGGAAGGAAGATTTGCAGAAAGAAGACAAGCAGATCAACGAGCAGAACAGAATGGAGCACAACATGAATTTGAGAAACCGAGAAATCGATGCGGTCGATGCGGATTTCATCATAGCTTTAACAGGTGTCCTGCTATGGGTAAAAAATGTAAGATTTGTCTAAAATATAATCATTTCTCGAATTTTTGCAGAACAAATAAGTGGGAAAATGTACATGCTATGACTAGTACTCTTGATGATTCAAAAATTATGAATGATATTGAAACTGATGATTTTGTACTGGGTGTTATTCAGATTAATTCGTTTCAGAATGCAGAGTGTGACTGGTTTGAAATGCTTTATTTGAATGAGTGTAAGAAACATATGAAATTCAAACTAGACACTGGTGCACATATTAATGTGATACCTAGATATATTTTTAATAAACTTGGGATAGATGCATTGTTACAAAACATTGATTTGAATGTTACTAATTACGGGGGTTAAAAATTGGATGTAGTAGGATCATGCAAGTTGAAGGTTTCTCACAACAACAAAAATTATAATCTAGATTTTATCATAATCAACACAAATAATACAGCCTCTCCAATTTTAGGATTATTGGGTATTCAACAACTAGAGTTATTATTGAGAAATAAAGTACTGAATGTTGATAAAATTGGCAATAATTTTGAAGTATATGATAAGTTTTCTGATTTATTCAGAGGTATTGGAAAAATTAAAAATAAACCTGTTAATTTCAAATTGAAACAAAACTTTGAGCCAAAAATTGTTCCATGTCGGCGAGTGCCATTTCAACTGATGGATCCGTTAAAAAATGAATTGGATAAAATGTGTAGAGATGAAATAATTGCAAAGGTTAGTGAGCCCACAGAATTTGTCAATCCCATTGTTATTGTTAAAAAACCTGATAATTCTATAAGAATTTGTTTAGATCCACAGAATTTGAATAGATCACTAGTGAGAGAATATTTTGTTTTACCAACTTTTGAGGAGTTAACACATGATATCTGTGGTGCTGAATGGTTTTCAACTCTTGATGCCAGTAAAGGTTTCTGGCAAATAGAATTATCTGATTTTTCTTCGAAATTAACCACTTTCACAACTCCCTTTGGAAGATTTCGTTTCCTTAGATTGCCTTTCGGTGTTTCTAATGCACCAGAAATTTTCCATAGGATATTTACAGAAATATTTGGAGATATACGAGGCGTAAAGATTTACATAGATGACATTATTATTTTTGCTAAAACAATCGAAGAACATGATGATATTCTTGAAAAAGTTCTTTCAAAGGCCAGAGAAAAAGGGGTGAAATTCAATAAAAATAAATGTAAATTTAGAATGAGGGAAGTTAAATACATTGGCCACATTTTAACAAATAATGGAATTAAAATTGATAATGATAAGGTAGAGGCTATTAAACAAATTTCTACTCCTAAAAATAAAAAAGAATTGAGCCGGTTTTTGGGGATGGTCACTTACGTCGGCAAATTCATTCCAAACTTGTCAAAATTAACTTCAAATTTGAGAAAGTTAATGAAAAGTCATGTGTCTTGGGAATGGACTACCCAAAATGATAAAGAATTCAATGATTTGAAAATTATGTTGATAAATGAACCTGTTTTACAATATTTCAATGAAAAAATACCTATTACACTATCAGTGGATAGTTCCAAGGATGGACTCGGTGCAGTCATCTTGCAGAATGGTGCTCCAGTAGCTTATGCCTCGAAAAGTTTATCTGAATGTCAGAAAAACTATGCTCAAATTGAAAAAGAAATGTTGGGGATAGTTTTTGGCTGTCAAAGGTTTCATCAATACTTATATGGAAAAACATTTATGGTTGAAACTGACCATAAGCCCTTGGAAGCAATATTTGGAAAATCATTAGATAAATGTCCACTTCGACTCCAAAGATTGAGAGTAACATTACAGAACTATGATTTTTCTGTCAAATATAAACCAGGAACTTTATTATATTTCGCTGATACATTGTCACGAGCAAGCTATGATGATCCAAATTTTGATTTAATCGAGTCTAATGTGGAAGCTCAGGTAAATTTAATTGACAATAATGATAGTATCAGTCCTCAGAAGTTTCGTATGCTCCAACAGGAAACGAAAAATGATATTGAAATAATAACTTTGCTAAATTATATTAAAAATGGTTGGCCCATAGAAAGAAATAACGTCCATAGTTTAGTTTCACCATATTGGAATGTGAAAGAGGAACTAGTTGTACAGAAAGGAGTAGTTTTCAAAGGTAATCAGATGGTTATTCCTAAAGCTATGAGAAAAGATATAATAAGTAGGTTACACTATAATCATATGGGAATTGATAAAACACTCCTGAAAGCTAAGGAACTTGTGTATTGGCCCTTCATGACAAAAGAAATTACTGATGTAGTAAAAAATTGTCCAGTTTGTCTGAAATTTCAAAACAGTAATATAAAAGAAACTTTGCTGAATAGGGAAATTCCTGAAAATCCATGGCATACTGTAGCTGCGGATTTTTTTCATCTTGATGGTAAAGAATATTTACTCGTAGTTGATTGTTATTCGAAATTTCCAGAAGTTCATTGTTTAAATAATGATATCACTAGTGATAAGGTTATTCAAGTGATGAAAAATATTTTTTCAATCCATGGCAAGCCATTAGTTTTATATACTGATAATGGACCATCATTTGTTAGTTTCAAATTTGAAAAATTTCTCACGGAATGGGATATTATTCATAGAACTAGTTCACCAAGATATGCACAGTCTAACGGGTTCATAGAAAGATATGTTCAAACAATAAAGAAAATATTAAGAAAAGCTATTTATGATAATAAAGACATTCATTTGGCACTGTTAGAGTATAGAAATACTCCAATCAGTAATGATATACCTTCTCCAGCACAACTTTTGTTCAGTAGGAGACTGAGGGGTCAAATACCAACCAACGAATCTTTACTCAATCCAAGAAATGTTCACAAGGAATTCAGAAAAACTTACATCAATTCACAGTATAAGCAGAAATTATATTATGATAGAAATGCTTCAGATTTGCCTATTTTGAAAGTGAATGATTCTGTGATGGTTCAGTTCAACAAAAATGAATGGGAACCAGCAGAAATCATTGAAATTGACCATGCAAGGCCAAGATCGTATGTTGTCAAATTGATGAAAAATAATAAAATATTCATAAGAAATCGCAGGTTTTTAAAGAAAGTTGAGAAATATAATATGAACTATAATGTTAACTACGATCCAGTTTTTGACCCTGGCTATGGATATGGTACTAGTGATTTAGTGAATGATGAGGTTATGAATGATGAGGAAATTGTTAGTTGTGAAAATAATGAGGTGAATGAAAGGAGTGATAGAGGAGGAATGAATATAGATGAAGAGAAAAGTGATAGAACGGAGTATACAGAGAGAGAAGGAACTAGTTATCGACGAACTAATAGAGTGGTTAGGAAACCTACTCACCTCAAAGATTATGTTTAAATCGATTCTATACTCAATTGTTGATTTATTTTAGACAAATCTCAAAGGAGGGAGATGTTATATGTATAATTGAATACTATGAATACACTTCGTATAATAGATAGAATGTATATTGAAGGTTGTGGTATCGATGGGGATCGTTGTTGATTTAGGAATCTTTTGTTATTGAGAATTATATCTTATATTAAATATTGATACTCAGTTATATTTAGTATTAATTATAACACTATCCTCCTTAGGTACGCACGTGACGAATATCATAGGAATTTCCTCTCGTACACACCAAGAGATGAAATAAATAAAAAATCACCATTCACATCATTCTCAGAGGCATCTTCGTACTAGGGTATTAATAGATATATGCTTATTCAAGCAGCAATTCTCCGAGTATGCCATCCTGATATCGAAATAAACCACACATTTCCAGCTAAAGGCACGCGCGGAAACTTTAATCAGTTGCCTACCTAGAACAGTGTTGTCAGACGTTGCAGAATGATCGATATTCCACTGAAATATACACGTTCCGATGCACAACTCTTTTCAGCCATTCAGCTATTTCAATTGAAAAAGGATACACGGATCTGAGATTGAACATCTATAGTAGAACGTTGACGTACGTAACATATAGAGTTGGTATAAGGAAAAAAAATTAGTCGAAAAATATATACAGGGTGGAGAAGGGAAACAGGTGAAAAACCTCAAGTGGAATTGTAGTTAAGGAACATCTGATATGTATGAGACATCTCCAGAACAGACTTTGACGTATACCATATACAGGGATATCTGAATAAAGTATGACCTGCGACAAATCAAATAGAGTTATCGACAAAATATGTATCCTCAATTTCATTTTATATTCCTAATAACATCGACAAGGACATGCTTTGGGGAAAATGGTACTATGGGGTGAACCATAGAACAACAACGTCATTCTCTTTCATCAACATGATCGTTGAGGTACTCTGGAAGCAGTTTCCATCAAAGTCTGCGAGATATCGACAAAAATGAGAGAATTAATCGGAACAACTCAAGGAAAGATAACTTGTAGAATTGATTGGAATTCACGTGTGTTCACTCGATGGAAGAAAGAAGTGTATCAAAACGTCCAACATGAGAGTAAAAATATCAAAAAACGTGACTTTCAAAATAATCATTGAACTACTGGTATGACTCTGCATTTACAGCAACAAAAATTCAATTAACACATAACATGACTGAAGTATAATGGGTGGATCAAAATTAACTCGATAAATGACATTTCTGGCACCATAATACATAGGATAAATCTGTTTCGTTGAAAATTATATACAGGCAGTAATAACAGGAAAACAGTGTGTGAACAATACAGAAGAATAAACATTACAATGTCCCGAAAGTGTAGACTATTCACGTAATGTACACGGTCTAACAGAATCCACATGACAGATAGTAGTTGAATATACGTATCGATATATAATAAACAAATCGTTTCTGATATTACATTCGATACAATTCATGAATAAGGATGTATACAGGGCCTTTCGAAAAATCATCAACAACCCAGAAAAATCATTGAATCAAGTTACTACACAGAAAAAAAAACAGTATGTGTCTGACCTAGCATCCAGGAACAATAAACAAAACTTGGGGGGAATAAAGAGAATTGCATTGAACTCGATGAAAAACAACCTCGATTTGACACCTGCTTTATAGTCAGTTGATATACGAGGTAGAATCAAATGAACTAAGCCGAGGATGATCGAAGTAGATCGAAGATCAACGAAGTGAATCAGTGTTCATTGCTCACCCGAAAAATGATAGGCATACCTCGATTTGACACCTGCTCCATAGTCAGTTGATATACGAGGTAGAATCAAATGAACTAAGCCGAGGATGATCGAAGTAGATCAAAGATCAACGAAGTGAACCAGTGTTTGTTGCTCACCCGAAAAATGATAGGCATATTGGTTGCACGAAAGAGTGCGTCAGTCGAGGAGACATGTATATCATACCCAAGTGAGTCAAGAGCGAATATATCAACAAAATGCTAGATGAAATAAGAACACATATCCACTTATGAATGTACTCGAAGGGAGTCAGAAAGACATGATCATGATAAGATTTAAATAATGTGTGTGAGCAAATATAATCAAACTAACTATTACAAAATATGTCATTCAGTTATGTCATTCCAATTTCCGTTTCTATACTGATACATCTGTCTGTGGAGGAATTGCTGTATTCAACCTAATCTAGCTGTCAATCAAATTCCATGTATATGGAGTCAGCTGTCACTGATTTCCAGAAATCTGCTACGCAATGTATAAGAACAATGCCTCCTCTGTTCCGAGAGATTGCGTTATCGTTATCTTGTAATAATATCTACTTCCAGTGTCTAAGCAATGCTTCCTTCCGTTTTTTAGAGTGAGCAGATGGTCGACGTGGCCGACGTTGAAACATACTCATCTTGTAACAATATCTACCTCCTTCGTGAGAACAATGCCTCCTTTGTTCTGAAAAACAGCAGGTGGCTGATGAGCCATGTTCATAAAGATAACAATACCCCCACTTCTGTGTAGGAACAATACAATCTTTATCCTGGAGAATAGCTGGTAGATGACGTCACCAACTCAAGCCATCTGGTGATAGAAAACTCCAGAGACAAACTATACAGGGTGTGTGAAAGAATGTTTCATAGGTGGCAGATATGTCAAATACTTACATTCTACCGACACTCACCTACCCAATAGCGTATGTCTATGTGAGACAAGGATGCAATGTCCAAAAATGGTTTAACACATGCAGAGCCATCCCCACCACTACCATCACCACAACCTCGATTACTTCTTTCTGAGGATAATATGGGAATTTCAAATCAGCATAACAATATCCTTAGAAGAATAGTACGACACAGCCAGCCACAAAATGTCACGGATGGCATATATAGTACTGACAACCATTTCGAATAACGTATTGTGTGTATGTTTTATCTGTCGATGACTTTATTGCAATCAATTGACGTGGAGAGCGATGCGAAATAATAATTGACGTCTACCAGTACTCTTTAAAGAGAAACCAAAGACGAATAATTCGATCTATAAACTCGAGTTGATGTTTTCCTGTGGATCTGGAGGGGAAACCGAATAACAAGATACATGTTTTCATAACAGCAGCTCACTTGCACAAAATATGTCGAAATACAACTTGAAATATCATACAATGTTCAATAGAAAATTATTATTCAACATACGTCAAAGCCGTGCTGCAAAACATCGAATCCGTGTTGCAAAACATCAAAAACGTTCGTCAAAACATCACCAACGTCAAAAATGTCAAAAACGTCAAAAAATGTCAAAAATGTCAAAAACGTCGAAAACGTCAAAAACGTCGAAAAAACGTCAAAAAACGTCGAAAAGCGTCAAAAACGTCGAAAAACGTCGAAAAACGTCGAAAAGCGTCGAAAAGCGTCAAAAAACGTCAAAAACGTCGAAAAAACGTCGAAAAGCGTCAAAAAACGTCAAAAAACGTCGAAAAACGTCGAAAAACGTCAAAACGTCAAAAACGTCACGTTTTTCACGCTTATGACGAATCAACGTTCAAATGGCGTATCGGAACATAGATAATTCACAAAATGTGATAATAAGCACAAACGTTTAATCTTTCAACGAAGCCACTCGATGGGCACTAGTCTCTAGTTGACTTCCAGGAACCTAACCTAACCTGACATCTATTTCGTCTATATAAAACTCAATCTCATGTTGCTTACCAGTAGGAATTATGAAGTGACTCAAGACCCGGATAGGTAATGCGTTTTCAGCAAAGCGTTGTTCTTAAGGTGACATATGGTGTTAGTAACAACAACTACACATCATCGTTCATGAGCTGAAGAGCCCCAATGGGTTTGTATACATACAACATAATTAACAAAATACAGATACTTCTTTATTCACTCCATATTAAACAACACTATCTGAACGTTTTTTCTAAGAATATCACGTTTCATCTCATGTGCTAGAAGAGCAATGCTAGATGATGCAGTATACATCGATGTCATTCTGATATGGGCATTTTGCCAATATATTCAACTCTTTCAGACATACCTCTGTCGTTGATGACGTCACTAGACAATTTAAACTTTGAATGCTCCAATTCGAATTAAAAAAGACATTGCACAATACCCCCACATTGGACAAGTTCATCATAAAAGGTGAGGTACTGAGCTGCCCAAGGTCAGAGTAATGATATATATATTATGCATACGCGGCGATTGGAGTGACAGATGGCGGGAGGGATACTGAAACGTACGACAAAAACATCGAAAAAGTACAACGAAACGTTATAAACGTGCAACGAAACATTCAAAACGTATTTCCATAGCAGAAGTAAATCACCACACTTATCTCCTCAGTTCTACTCATAATATATGATATCTCAGATTACAGGTCAACGGCTTTTAATGTTATGACAATCATACTTGGCCAGTCTGAACACTATCGAAATACCTGAGGTCAGACAGGTACTGCCTGTATGGGGTTTATACTTTGAGTCCTACAAATATCACGGATGTCATTCTCGAGAAATTTCCCCATGACATAGGGTGAAAAATCGTGAAACAGCATGGAAAAACGTGACGATCTCGTGACGCAACCATCACACTTAGTGCGTCGTACGCGTTATGCGTTATACATTCGTTAAACAGACGTCGAATATTATTTTTCGAAAACATCAAACGTGAGTTGCAAGCATCAAAAATACGTCTAATGCGTCAAACTTACCTCGAACAGGCCAATATACATTCAAAACCCACAACAAACTGATAAATGACGTCACAAAACGAAATCATACGATGAAGAAAAATTTGAAAGGCGATAGGAGCAGAATAAACAGGGTGTATGAAAGAACGATTCATGATGAGTGGCGGATATATGACAAATGCTTACATCCTACCGACACTGACTTGCCTAATAGCTCAATATAGGATTGGTCGAAGAATTGATCGATGAGATTGGTGAGGATTGATATTATACCGCTCTCTGGACACATCCAATTTACGGAAGGTTAGACACATCCGATTCAGGATGGGTTAGACAGGTAGAACGTTCATACATTCACTTTCCTTGACTCTTTTGCAAACGTTGAAAATGTTTATGGAATTATCAAAAATGTGGGGGGGGGGGAAAGACGTCAGTAGCGTGCATCGTGCTGCCATCTATGTGATACATATCCTCACTAACACATCAATTTGTTTGATTGACCAAAGAATATCCTGAAGCCTCAGAGTCCCAAGAATTCGAACAGGATAGGTTAGAGAGTAGGCCGACATCATGGGTTGGGTTTGATGCTATATCGATCTGGACTATCCAAGCTACCATAGGTTGGATCTATTTTTTTATGGTGGCTTGTTTGAGATTATCAGAAACGTCAAAAACGTCAATAACGTCAAAAACGTACACATAAAACATGTGTCAAAACATCACCAACGTTAAAAACGTCAAAAAAAACGTCAACAATGCTAACAAAACATCACCAACATCACCAACGTCAGAAACGTAAAAAAACGTCAAAAAAACGTCAAAAAAACGTCAAAAAACGTCAAAAAACGTCAAAAACCGTCAAAAAACGTCAAAAAAAACCGTCAAAAAACGTCAATAACCGTCAAAAAACGTCAAAACCCGTCAAAAAACGTCAAAAAAAACGTCAAAAAACGTGACGCTTTTGACGTTTTTCACGCTTTCGACGAATGCATTCAACGTCCTATGAAAAAAACATGTGTCAAAACATCACCAACGTCAGAAACGTAGAAAACGTCAAAAACGTCTCGTTTTTCACGCTTCTGACAAATCAACGTTCAAATGGCGTGTCAAAACATCAATGACGTACGTCAAACACATCAGATACGTCACGTTTTTCACGCAGCTATGATAGGTTAGACCTATTTTTGTTTGGTCGGTCTAGGAACACCCAAGCTACGATAGGTTAGACCTATAGACACATCCAAGCTACGATAGGTTAGACCTATTTTTGTTTGGTGGCTCAATTGTGATTATCAGACTCGCTCCGCTCGTCTGATAAACATACAAACACGCCACCAAACAAAAATAGGTCTAACCTATCGTAGCTTGGATGTGTCTATAGGTCTAACCTATCGTAGCTTGGGTGTTCCTAGACCGACCAAACAAAAATAGGTCTAACCTATCATAGCTGCGTGAAAAACGTGACGTATCTGATGTGTTTGACGTACGTCATTGATGTTTTGACACGCCATTTGAACGTTGATTTGTCAGAAGCGTGAAAAACGTGACGTTTTTGACGTTTTCTACGTTTCTGACGTTGGTGATGTTTTGACACATGTTTTTTTCATAGGACGTTGAATGCATTCGTCGAAAGCGTGAAAAACGTCGAAAGCGTCACGTTTTTGACGTTTTTTTGACGTTTTTTGACGGGTTTTGACGTTTTTTGACGGTTATTGACGTTTTTTGACGGTTTTTTGACGTTTTTTGACGGTTTTTGACGTTTTTTGACGTTTTTTGACGTTTTTTTGACGTTTTTTACGTTTCTGACGTTGGTGATGTTGGTGATGTTTTGTTAGCATTGTTGACGTTTTTTTGACGTTTTTAACGTTGGTGATGTTTTGACACATGTTTTATGTGTACGTTTTTGACGTTATTGACGTTTTTGACGTTTCTGATAATCTCAAACAAGCCACCATAAAAAAAAATAGATCCAACCTATGGTAGCTTGGATAGTCCAGATCGATATAGCATCAAACCCAACCCATGATGTCGGCCTACTCTCTAACCTATCCTGTTCGAATTCTTGGGACTCTGAGGCTTCAGGATATTCTTTGGTCAATCAAACAAATTGATGTGTTAGTGAGGATATGTATCACATAGATGGCAGCACGATGCACGCTACTGACGTCTTTCCCCCCCCCCCCCCCCCCCCGCATTTTTGATAATTCCATGAACATTTTCAACGTTTGCAAAAGAGTCAAGGAAAGTGAATGTATGAACGTTCTACCTGTCTAACCCATCCTGAATCGGATGTGTCTCACCTTCCGTAAATTGGATGTGTCCAGAGAGCGGTATAATATCAATCCTCACCAATCTCATCGATCAATTCTTCGACCAATCCTATATTGAGCTATTAGGCAAGTCAGTGTCGGTAGGATGTAAGCATTTGTCATATATCCGCCACTCATCATGAATCGTTCTTTCATACACCCTGTTTATTCTGCTCCTATCGCCTTTCAAATTTTTCTTCATCGTATGATTTCGTTTTGTGACGTCATTTATCAGTTTGTTGTGGGTTTTGAATGTATATTGGCCTGTTCGAGGTAAGTTTGACGCATTAGACGTATTTTTGATGCTTGCAACTCACGTTTGATGTTTTCGAAAAATAATATTCGACGTCTGTTTAACGAATGTATAACGCATAACGCGTACGACGCACTAAGTGTGATGGTTGCGTCACGAGATCGTCACGTTTTTCCATGCTGTTTCACGATTTTTCACCCTATGTCATGGGGAAATTTCCCGAGAATGACATCCGTGATATTTGTAGGACTCAAAGTATAAACCCCATACAGGCAGTACCTGTCTGACCTCAGGTATTTCGATAGTGTTCAGACTGGCCAAGTGATTGTCATAACATTAAAAGCCGTTGACCTGTAATCTGAGATATCATATATTATGAGTAGAACTGAGGAGATAAGTGTGGTGATTTACTTCTGCTATGGAAATACGTTTTGAATAGTCTTGTGTAGTTCGCGAACGAACTAGTTCGAAAGAGCGCTCCCCGAGGTGAACTACGCGAACTAGTTCGTTGTCAATCTGGGTTTCAGTTCGTTAGTTCACTGAAAAATGCAAACGTTGACCGACCAGACCGACCGATCATCTCTGTCACTGCCGAGCGTGCGAGCGTCGAGCGAGAGGACCGAGACTTGCATCAAATGAACAAGCGATTCAGCGATTGGGATCGTGTAATGCGAACCGCTCAACTTCCCGGCCGGTCACTTTTGTCATTTCACAGCGTTCGCAGTTCGTAGTTCGTAGTAGAATCGTTCTGCGACTGCGATCCATGTAGTATCTCTACGCTGCGGTCGTTACGTGTCTGCGCGGCGATCGGCGAACGAAACGAACTAATGAACTAGAAGAGTGAACTAGTTCGCCAATGGAGAACGAACTAAATTGAGCGATCTCTGAAGTGAACTAAAATGCCCAACACTAGTTTTGAATGTTTCGTTGCACGTTTATAACGTTTCGTTGTACTTTTTCGATGTTTTGTCGTACGTTTCAGTATCCCTCCCGCCATCTGTCACTCCAATCGCCGCGTATGCATAATATATATATCATTACTCTGACCTTGGGCAGCTCAGTACCTCACCTTTTATGATGAACTTGTCCAATGTGGGGGTATTGTGCAATGTCTTTTTTAATTCGAATTGGAGCATTCAAAGTTTAAATTGTCTAGTGACGTCATCAACGACAGAGGTATGTCTGAAAGAGTTGAATATATTGGCAAAATGCCCATATCAGAATGACATCGATGTATACTGCATCATCTAGCATTGCTCTTCTAGCACATGAGATGAAACGTGATATTCTTAGAAAAAACGTTCAGATAGTGTTGTTTAATATGGAGTGAATAAAGAAGTATCTGTATTTTGTTAATTATGTTGTATGTATACAAACCCATTGGGGCTCTTCAGCTCATGAACGATGATGTGTAGTTGTTGTTACTAACACCATATGTCACCTTAAGAACAACGCTTTGCTGAAAACGCATTACCTATCCGGGTCTTGAGTCACTTCATAATTCCTACTGGTAAGCAACATGAGATTGAGTTTTATATAGACGAAATAGATGTCAGGTTAGGTTAGGTTCCTGGAAGTCAACTAGAGACTAGTGCCCATCGAGTGGCTTCGTTGAAAGATTAAACGTTTGTGCTTATTATCACATTTTGTGAATTATCTATGTTCCGATACGCCATTTGAACGTTGATTCGTCATAAGCGTGAAAAACGTGACGTTTTTGACGTTTTGACGTTTTTCGACGTTTTTCGACGTTTTTTGACGTTTTTTGACGCTTTTCGACGTTTTTTCGACGTTTTTTCGACGTTTTTGACGTTTTTTGACGCTTTTCGACGCTTTTCGACGTTTTTCGACGTTTTTCGACGTTTTTGACGCTTTTCGACGTTTTTTGACGTTTTTCGACGTTTTTGACGTTTTCGACGTTTTTGACATTTTTGACATTTTTTGACGTTTTTGACATTTTTGACGTTGGTGATGTTTTGACGAACGTTTTTGATGTTTTGCAACACGGATTCGATGTTTTGCAGCACGGCTTTGACGTATGTTGAATAATAATTTTCTATTGAACATTGTATGATATTTCAAGTTGTATTTCGACATATTTTGTGCAAGTGAGCTGCTGTTATGAAAACATGTATCTTGTTATTCGGTTTCCCCTCCAGATCCACAGGAAAACATCAACTCGAGTTTATAGATCGAATTATTCGTCTTTGGTTTCTCTTTAAAGAGTACTGGTAGACGTCAATTGTTATTTCGCATCGCTCTCCACGTCAATTGATTGCAATAAAGTCATCGACAGATAAAACATACACACAATACGTTATTCGAAATGGTTGTCAGTACTATATATGCCATCCGTGACATTTTGTGGCTGGCTGTGTCGTACTATTCTTCTAAGGATATTGTTATGCTGATTTGAAATTCCCATATTATCCTCAGAAAGAAGTAATCGAGGTTGTGGTGATGGTAGTGGTGGGGATGGCTCTGCATGTGTTAAACCATTTTTGGACATTGCATCCTTGTCTCACATAGACATACGCTATTGGGTAGGTGAGTGTCGGTAGAATGTAAGTATTTGACATATCTGCCACCTATGAAACATTCTTTCACACACCCTGTATAGTTTGTCTCTGGAGTTTTCTATCACCAGATGGCTTGAGTTGGTGACGTCATCTACCAGCTATTCTCCAGGATAAAGATTGTATTGTTCCTACACAGAAGTGGGGGTATTGTTATCTTTATGAACATGGCTCATCAGCCACCTGCTGTTTTTCAGAACAAAGGAGGCATTGTTCTCACGAAGGAGGTAGATATTGTTACAAGATGAGTATGTTTCAACGTCGGCCACGTCGACCATCTGCTCACTCTAAAAAACGGAAGGAAGCATTGCTTAGACACTGGAAGTAGATATTATTACAAGATAACGATAACGCAATCTCTCGGAACAGAGGAGGCATTGTTCTTATACATTGCGTAGCAGATTTCTGGAAATCAGTGACAGCTGACTCCATATACATGGAATTTGATTGACAGCTAGATTAGGTTGAATACAGCAATTCCTCCACAGACAGATGTATCAGTATAGAAACGGAAATTGGAATGACATAACTGAATGACATATTTTGTAATAGTTAGTTTGATTATATTTGCTCACACACATTATTTAAATCTTATCATGATCATGTCTTTCTGACTCCCTTCGAGTACATTCATAAGTGGATATGTGTTCTTATTTCATCTAGCATTTTGTTGATATATTCGCTCTTGACTCACTTGGGTATGATATACATGTCTCCTCGACTGACGCACTCTTTCGTGCAACCAATATGCCTATCATTTTTCGGGTGAGCAACAAACACTGGTTCACTTCGTTGATCTTTGATCTACTTCGATCATCCTCGGCTTAGTTCATTTGATTCTACCTCGTATATCAACTGACTATGGAGCAGGTGTCAAATCGAGGTATGCCTATCATTTTTCGGGTGAGCAATGAACACTGATTCACTTCGTTGATCTTCGATCTACTTCGATCATCCTCGGCTTAGTTCATTTGATTCTACCTCGTATATCAACTGACTATAAAGCAGGTGTCAAATCGAGGTTGTTTTTCATCGAGTTCAATGCAATTCTCTTTATTCCCCCCAAGTTTTGTTTATTGTTCCTGGATGCTAGGTCAGACACATACTGTTTTTTTTTTTCTGTGTAGTAACTTGATTCAATGATTTTTCTGGGTTGTTGATGATTTTTCGAAAGGCCCTGTATACATCCTTATTCATGAATTGTATCGAATGTAATATCAGAAACGATTTGTTTATTATATATCGATACGTATATTCAACTACTATCTGTCATGTGGATTCTGTTAGACCGTGTACATTACGTGAATAGTCTACACTTTCGGGACATTGTAATGTTTATTCTTCTGTATTGTTCACACACTGTTTTCCTGTTATTACTGCCTGTATATAATTTTCAACGAAACAGATTTATCCTATGTATTATGGTGCCAGAAATGTCATTTATCGAGTTAATTTTGATCCACCCATTATACTTCAGTCATGTTATGTGTTAATTGAATTTTTGTTGCTGTAAATGCAGAGTCATACCAGTAGTTCAATGATTATTTTGAAAGTCACGTTTTTTGATATTTTTACTCTCATGTTGGACGTTTTGATACACTTCTTTCTTCCATCGAGTGAACACACGTGAATTCCAATCAATTCTACAAGTTATCTTTCCTTGAGTTGTTCCGATTAATTCTCTCATTTTTGTCGATATCTCGCAGACTTTGATGGAAACTGCTTCCAGAGTACCTCAACGATCATGTTGATGAAAGAGAATGACGTTGTTGTTCTATGGTTCACCCCATAGTACCATTTTCCCCAAAGCATGTCCTTGTCGATGTTATTAGGAATATAAAATGAAATTGAGGATACATATTTTGTCGATAACTCTATTTGATTTGTCGCAGGTCATACTTTATTCAGATATCCCTGTATATGGTATACGTCAAAGTCTGTTCTGGAGATGTCTCATACATATCAGATGTTCCTTAACTACAATTCCACTTGAGGTTTTTCACCTGTTTCCCTTCTCCACCCTGTATATATTTTTCGACTAATTTTTTTTCCTTATACCAACTCTATATGTTACGTACGTCAACGTTCTACTATAGATGTTCAATCTCAGATCCGTGTATCCTTTTTCAATTGAAATAGCTGAATGGCTGAAAAGAGTTGTGCATCGGAACGTGTATATTTCAGTGGAATATCGATCATTCTGCAACGTCTGACAACACTGTTCTAGGTAGGCAACTGATTAAAGTTTCCGCGCGTGCCTTTAGCTGGAAATGTGTGGTTTATTTCGATATCAGGATGGCATACTCGGAGAATTGCTGCTTGAATAAGCATATATCTATTAATACCCTAGTACGAAGATGCCTCTGAGAATGATGTGAATGGTGATTTTTTATTTATTTCATCTCTTGGTGTGTACGAGAGGAAATTCCTATGATATTCGTCACGTGCGTACCTAAGGAGGATAGGGAGGGAAGGTAGGTGTTTCAACTTTTGAATGAGTTTGGTAGAGTGTTGTTCGACATATTTCAAGGTTAACGACGAAAGGATGTGCTGACTGGGTCTGTCGAGGTCGTCTGACTGGTATTGCTAGTGATGGAATTATAGCAGAGATTTCTGAGGAACATTTCCCGTGGAAGTATCTATCATTTTTTAACGATTTTGAACTTATATTATGATTTTGATTTCCTCATTATCATCTGTCATCTGCCATACGCCATCTCCCTTAAGTCTGTTATACCTGATCGTTTGCTTTCGGCTACGTTAGGAGCACCGGAAATATCATCACGATATCTTCAAAATGTGATAGTGGTCTCTGACTGGTCGGCTGAGTCACGTTTTTCAACCCGGAAGGTGGAGAAGGGGGGTGGTCTCAAGCGTTTGCTCTGGGTGAGGTTTAAAGCACCAGGAGTATCACCGAAGGTATACATTATCTATCAAGCGTTATCTGCCATATGTCAAATGTCAATCGTATACGGCATATGTTATATATCGTATTCGGCGAGGATGATAGCACTATGATTATAATGGGACAGTATACAATATCATGAGAGCCGAACATGCCCGTTTGATTCCAGTGAAGTTAGAATCACCAGGATATGAGCTATTGAGCAAATTCGACAGGATGTAAGCATGAACCGCAGTTCCGGACACACCCTGTATGCCTCTGAAGTTTTCCATTCTTGATTGGCTCGTGATGTCATCAGGCACCTGCTAATAAAATGAGGTTTCAAGATTGATGATATCTCTCAGCGAGAACAAAGGAGACATTGTTGGGTGACACTTTAGCCATCTGCACTTGAACAATTGACCCCAAATAAAGATGATGCAATCGGATAAGGTTGTTACGTAATTGGACACCCATGAGAGCCGAACATGACCGTTTGATTTCAGTGAAGTTAGAATCACCAGGATATGAGCTATTGAGCAAATTCGACAGGATGTAAGCATGAACCGCAGTTTCGGACACACCCTGTATGCCTCTGAAGTTTTCCATTCTTGATTGGCTCGTGATGTCATCAGGCACCTGCTAATAAAATGAGGTTTCAAGATTGATGATATCTCTCAGCGAGAACAAAGGAGACATTGTTGGGTGACACTTTAGCCATCTGCACTTGAACAATTGACCCCAAATAAAGATGATGCAATCGGATAAGGTTGTTACGTAATTGGACACCCATGAGAGCCGAACATGACCGTTTGATTTCAGTGAGGTTAGAATCACCAGGATATGAGCTATTGAGCAAATTCGACAGGATGTAAGCATGAACCTCACTTTCAGACACACCCTGTATACCTCTGGAGTTTTTCCATTCTTGAATGGCTCGTGAAGTCATCAGCCACCTGCTAACAAAATGAGGTTACAAGAATATCTCTCAGCGAGAACAAAGGAGGCTTTGTTGGATGACTCATCGGCCACCTGCGTCAGGACAATAGACCCATTGTTCTCACACAGATGAGGATGATGCAATCGGATGAGGTTGTTACGTAATCGGACACCTGCAAACAAAGGCGGCATTGTTCTCGTATAATATTGCGTCGCAATTTCCCAATAGCCGGAATTCCAAGAAACGCTGTGGCGTAGAAAGAACAAAGGCGGCATTGTTCTAGAGGAAGTCAAGATAACATATGGCAAACAAAGGAGGCATTGTTCTACGAAGTCGAGATAAGGATGACTCATCGGCCACCTGCAACATGCATATCGGGTGACCTTGAAACAAAGTGCTACCAATTGTAGTAATACCAACCTAAATCTGGTGGGCAAAGTCACTAGATTGTGACGTCATCCATCACCTTTCAAAGAGAAGAAGAAGAATGTCCTAGGACACGCCCATAAGCTCTAGAGTCTAGAGTCTAGGGGGCTGAGTTCAGAGTACTTCCACGTGTCATCTGTCATTGCTTGTGTTCCATGTCATCTGTCACTTGTCACCCGTCACTTGTCATCTGTCACTCGTCACTCTTTGTGTTCCATGCCATCTGTCACCCCTTGGACTCCATGTCACCTGTCATCTGTCACTTGTCATCTGTCACTTTTCATCTGTCACTTGTCATCTGTCACTTGTCATCTGTCACTTGTCACGTGTCACTTCCGGCGGCGGCCATCTTGTCACCCGTGCAGCCAACACCTTTCACCACAGGAAAGGTTATGACGTCACTTCCGGCGGCGGCCATCTTGAGCTGATACCGGCCTACGTACACTACTGGAAGTGAACAAGCTCTCAAGATTCCATAGAAGAAGGGTACCAGGAAAAAACTTCAGTGGTGGAATAAGGCAACAGGACAAGGAGGCAGCTAGCAGCCATCATGGACCAACCAAGCACTATGATAGGGGAAATAAATATCAGCAGAGTAATAAGTCATGTGAATCATGTGGTAAGACACATGGAGGATACTGTAAGTACAATAATTACATCTGCAGTAACTGTAATAAAAGGGGACAATTATCTAAAATGTGCAATACAAAACATAAAAACTATCATTATATTGAAATGGACACAGAAATAGTTGAAAGTGAATATGAAAGTAACCAACAATAATACTGATCACGACTTCAAACTAGTAGTGACAATAGACAATATCAAGCATGAAGTGGAACTGGACAGTGGTGCTAGTGTTTCGTGCATCAATGAGGTTACTTTTAGGACATTTTTCAAAAGATATTCACTTGAGACCGATGACGTGGTTTTGCGCAGCTATTTGCAAGACCAGAATTTCATTCCCCTGGGACATTTTGAATGTGATGCTACTTTGAACAATTTAACTCGTAATGTGAAATTTTATGTTATCAAAAATGGTGGTCCCATGATAGGTGGAAGAGATTTCCTTAAATCTTTCAATATTAAGCTGAACATTGTGAATAACATCACAGCTAACTCCAATGCAAAAGTAGTCCAGCTAATCAACAAATACCCCAAAGTATTCAATAAAGAACTTGGTTGTTTTAAATATAAAAATATCTCATTACAGCTCAAGCCCGAAGCCAGGCCTGTGTTTTGTAAGCCTAGGAATGTACCTCTAGCATATAAGCAAGCCTTGGATGAAGAACTGGACCGATTGCTGAAGCTCAATATTATCACTCCAGTGGAGACAAGTGAATGGGGGACGCCACTGGTAGTAGTCTTAAAAAATGATGGTAAAATACGAGTATGTGGCGACTACAAATCAACAGTAAATAAATATCTGGAGGAAGTGACTTACCCCCTGCCAGATATTAATTCTCTCTTCGCAAAACTGCATAAAGGTGAGAAATTCAGTAAAATAGATTTATCTGCTGCATATAATCAATTCAAGTTAGATGATAATGCAAAGAAAATTATAGCATGGTCAACCCATAGAGGAGCTATGTTGGTGAATAGGATGCCATATGGCATCAGCCCAGCATCTGCAAAATTTCAAAGAGCATTAGAGCAGGTTTTTCAAAACATTGAAAATGTATGTGTTTTCATAGATGACCTATGTATTACAGGGAAAAATGAAGAGGAACATTTGAAAACATTGGAGCAGGTGTTTCAGAAGCTGAACGACGCCGGTCTAACTGTCAACCAGGCGAAATGCAAGTTCATGCAGGACGAGATTGAATACCTAGGACATAGGATATTCAGACATGGTTTGAAGAAGACAGAAGATAAAGTCAAAGCAATAACAGAAGCGCCATATGCCCCCAATCCGTGACAGAAGTAAGATCATTTGCAGGTATGGTGAATTACTATAGCAAGTTTGTACCAAATTCGGCAGCAAGAATGAAGCCAATTTACAATTTGTTGAAGAAGGATGTTGCATTCAAATGGACAGAGCAATGTGAGGTAGCATTCAACAACATAAAAGAAGCCATAGCAGAAGATATCACTCTGACTCATTTTGACCCTAAATTGCCCTTAGTTATGTCAACAGATGCGTCAAGTTATGATATTGCAGCTACTCTATTTCACAGAATAAATGGGGAAGAAAGACCAATAGCTTGCACGTCACGTACCCTGATGCCTTGTGAAGAAAAATGATCTTGTTTGGATAGAGAATCATTGGCAATCATTTATGGGGTGAGAAAATTTGAACAATATATACATGGAAACAAAGTTATAATCAAAACAGATCATAAACCACTAATTTATATCTTTGGAGAATATAAACAAATACCTCAGATGTATGCAAGTAGATTGCAAAGATAGGCAATTTACCTAGCAGGGTTCAACGACTCAATAGAATATATAAAAGGCAAAAATAATGAAATGTCTGATTTTCTATCTAGAGCTCCCCGAAAAGTAAACGTCATGGACCAGGAGTATGATGGAAAAGGTGAATTCATCAATCTTGTAAACAGTAGCAGGGACTGGCCAATCGATAACAGACTAGTCAGAGAGGAAACGGAAAAGGATCATGTCCTAACAACAGTCATGTAGTAAATAATAATTGGCCAAAGAAAACACGGACGGAAATCATGAAACCTTACTTCAGGAAGAAAGACGAAATCATTTGTGGTGATGGAATTTCACTATGGGTCATCATACCAAATGCAATAAGGTCAGAAATACTCAAAGATTTACATTCCTCAGCTCATCTAGGCATTGGCAAAACTAAATCAATAGCCAGAAGTTATCTATGGTGGCCTGGAATCGACGCAGAAATAGAAGAGACAATTAATAAGGCATGCATACCCTGTTTATACCAAAAGGGTGATCCACCTAAAGCTGAGTTCACTCCCTGGAAACCAGAAACAGCAGCCTGGGAAAGAGTCCATGCCGATTATTTAGGTCCAGTTAATAACACCATGTTTCTTTTACTAATAGATGCCTATAGCAAATTTCCAGAGGTGTACCCAGTGAAGACGATGTCTGCAGACGGAGCAGAGGAAAAATTCAGGGATGCATTTTTTGCTAGATTCGGTATTCCAAAGGTGATGGTAACAGACAATGAAAGCCAACTGGTGTCCAGCAAAATTGGAACATTTTTATCCAGAAATGGTATAAAACATATAACAACTCCAGTGGGGCATCCGCAGTCAAATGGACAAGCCGAAAATGCGGTGAAAACTTTTGAGGCGAAAATAAAAGCAGCGCTTTGTGATGAGAAGAATTCCAACGAGAAACTCTCAACACTGATATCAAGATTTCTAATATCCTATAGGAATGCTTGCCATGAAACAACCAAGGAAACTCCAGCAAAATTGATGTTCGGAAGAAGTTTGAGAACCAGACTAGACTTGCTAAAAAAAGCGAAGATGAAAAGTAAAATCATGTCACAGAAAACATCAATAAAGCACAAGTCAGGCAGGCAAATCATTACAGCTCTGACAGAAGCGGAAACTTCGAAAAAGGGGAGAAGGTCATGGTAAGAGATTTTCGAAAGGTGAATAGGAAGGATTGGGCTGCCGCTATGATAGAGAAACAGATAGGGAGATCCACGTATCTGTGTAGAGTGAAAGAAACTCAGGTATTGTGGAAAAGACATCAGAACCAAATCATACGCAGAGGTACAGATCCTGAACAGGCGAACCAAAGCACAGGACCAGGTGGAGGAACTTCAGCATCCAAGGTAGCTTATAAACAACAAAGTGAAAATAACCAACAAACCGTGAGTATGGAACAGACAGTAAATCCCAGTGACGTTGAAACGGTTACAAGTGATTCTTTAGAGTCTCAGGAGTCTCTTAGGCCCCTGACTGGTGATACAAAATCACCTAACATCAATTTACCTGAAATTAATACAAACAATTCGTTCAACAGCTCGCAATCAAGGGAACTTCAAGGGCCAGGATCGCAACCAGGAAACCTGGAAGAAGCAGGGATCATGGAGTCCGTCGTGGAGTCAAATGCACCTTCTACAAGCAGAGTTGAGACATCGAGCAACACCCGGAGAACACGAGCGTCAAGGAGACCATCTCGATACGAGGACTACGTCGTCTACTCTCCATAGGTTCAAAACTGAAGAAACTATTTTAAGTATGTCTACAATTCGAGACTGGGAACCAAATTTTAATCTGTTGTGCTGTACTAAGGGAACCAAATTTTAATCTGTTGTGCTGTAGCTGTACTAAGGGAACCAAGTTTTAATCTGTCGTGTTGTAAATGTGTAAATTAGGGACTCACTCCTATTGAAAGTTGGGTAAAAATCACAAAATTGATTTATGGGTAGGAATATTGCAGGATACAGAATCTAATAATCTTGAATAATAGATAGGTAAATTGACAGTAGAACATACTCCAAATAGGGGATTTTACAAAGAAAAATCTAAATTTGTATATAGTTGGGATATATCAGAATATAGTTCAAATCTCAAAATTGGTGTGTTATGTCAATGCTATGGTGGTAACATTGTTTAACGCGCACAGGCGCAGTAGGAATGACAGAGGTATCTATCAGGTAGCATAGATAGGCAAGCTTTCTTGGTTCCCAGCTCTTGAGTGAGTAAGATCACTCTCACCATAAAATGTTAGTCGAGTCCAAACTGTGATAGTAAAGAATAAACGTGATGTGTAAAAGGTAACGGCGTTTCTCTGAATAGGGCCATTCGTTACAAGCAGTTTTCAGTATTTTTTCAAAGATAGAATTATATTCTGACATGTTGTTTGCATATACTATTACATCATCAATAAATATTGCACATCTCTCTTTGTTTCCAAAAATGTCATGCATTCTTTCCTGATATACTTCAGAAGAGCATAATAAACCATATGGGAGTCTACAAAATGAGTAGATTAGATTTGAAATGGGGCCTTCGGGCTATCTGCCTCCACACTGCGACCTTTTCAGATCTATTGTGTCTGCCCTCAAAATCGATTAGAGTTCTTCGGCTAGCCCCGTCTTCTCTATGAGACTCCATAGGCTAGCTTTCAGATCTCCTGTGTATCTCTGGGCTCCTGGTTTTTCCTCACCCAGCGTAAGGAACCTTAGTCTTGACAAGCCCTCACAGTGGCAAAGTATGTGTACTACTGTTTCTTCCTCTTCTTGACAGAACCTGCACAGCAGTTCTTCAGTCAGACCTATCGTACTCATGTGTTTGTTGAGCCTACAATGCCCTGTGAGAAGTCCCACTAGTATTCTAATTGAACTTCGTTTCTGGCTTAGTAGATATTTTGTGAATGTTGGCGATGGTTTTTTAATAAACTCTTTAGCCTGTCTCATTCCTGGCGAGTTGTTCCACCATTCTTGAGATTTGGTTTGCATCCATGATTTGATACTAGCCTTTTGTATAGCTTTCGCAATACCACAGAAGGGTTCCGGGCCATCAAGAGCTTTCTTTGCTCCTGCTCGGGCAAGTGAGTCTGCCTCTTCATTGCCCTCGTACCCTTTATGTGCTGGTACCCATGCTAGAGTCAATCTGTTCTGACTGCCCAGTGCATTTAGGGTTTCTAAGCAGTCCCATACTAGTTTTGAGTTAACTTGCATAGAGTTGACTGCTTTGATTGCCGCCTGGATATCTATCTTTAAACTCTTGCCTCATCAATTCTTTCACGCAATGATGTATTGCAATAATTTCTGCCTGAAACACCGTCGCGTATTTGCCTAAGCTCAGTGAGATTCTTGTCTTTGGCTTGGCCCCATAAATACCAGCTCCTGATCCTTCATCAGTTTTGGAGCCGTCCGTATAGACAGCAATGTCTGCATTGATAGGAGATCCTTCCTTTCATGCCTCTCTGCCCGTTATACTTATTTCAAAAGTTTTTTCAAAGCTATATTTTGAAATTATGCCATCCGTTGGCATCCCCATGATGGGGTCGCTTTCCAACTCTTCATATAGCTTCCTATAGTCTTAACCGTGCGCGTTGCTTATGGGTGCTTGACCCCTTGAAAATCTACTCACGACTGCTCTGGCTTCGCCTTGAATATATATTTGTAGTGGTGGTAGGTTCAAGAGGACCTCTAAAGCGGCTGTTGGAGTGGTTTTCATTGCACCAGTGGCACTCAGGCATGCTTGCCTTTGAATAGCACTGAGCCTTCGAATCGCTCCAGCCTGTTGTGTAGTATGTATTTACCAAAAGGTGTGGCAAAGGTACAAAGTTTTGAGCTTTCTTTGTCCAATTCAATTTGCAGAAATCCTTGAGTGGCATCTAGCGTGCTACAAATTTTAGAGCCATGCAATTACGAACTTATTTCTTCCCAAGTTGGAAGATGAAAAACTGGCTTTTTTATAGAAACATTCAACTTGTAAGGGTCCTTACATATTCTTAGAGTACCATTCGTTTTTTTGACAAATACTATTAGATGTACCCAGTCAGACACGCACCTTACTCTTTCTCAAGTTGGTTCAAAGAATATTTTAATTTTTCTGTTAATGCTAATGGGATTTTCCTAGCTGGGCAAATCGATGGTATGGCATCATTCTTGAGTTCAATGTGATATTCTTTTTCTAAACACCCTATACCTTCGAAGATCTGTTGATATTTATTTAGAATATTGTCAAAATTTTCATCTGTTTGGAAATTGTCGTCAATGGACTGAATCTTTTTCATTAAAACTAGGAAATAGCCACGATACTCAAAGTGGAATGAAATGTTAAATAAATGCAAAAAGCTCAAAGTCATTTCCACACAGTGTTCATAAAATGAACAACAATGGTAGATTTCGGGAGAAAAACAACTACTTCCCTGGCTAATGCCACGCAGGATATTGAATTACATCCTCCCGAAATCTATGCATCGAATCGTATAAACGAATACTGATACAAGTGATTCTTTCCTGAATGCCTATTGATTTCGATTAAGCCAGGCCGCTAGACAACCACAGACCGGTTTCGAGCTCTTTGACTCTCATCAGTGCAGTGTAGTCTCCAGCCAGCAGTCCTAAGACCGCCGACTCAGTGAAGCCTACCCAAACAAAAATCAAGTTGGCATTTCATCCACCCCGAGGCGTCTTTCATCGATGAAATGAAAGTAACGCCATCTGAGTAGAACCGAGGAAAGAATCACTCCAAAACTGAAATTTCCATACGGGAGTGGCTGGTTGCCCGACTGGCGTAATTTCAACTAGGAAATAGCCACAATACTCAAAGTGGAATGAAATGTTAAATAAATGCAAAAAGCTCAAAGTCATTTCCACACAGTATTCATAAAATGAACAACAATGGTAGATTTCGGGAGAAAAACAACTATTTCCCTGGCTAATGCCACGCAGGATATTGAATTACATCCTCCCGAAATCTATGCATCGAATCGTATAAACGAATACTGATACAAGTGATTCTTTCCTGAATGCCTATTGATTTCGATCAAGCCAGGCCGCTAGACAACCACAGACCGGTTTCGAGCTCTTTGACTCTCATCAGTGCAGTGTAGTCTCCAGCCAGCAGTCCTAAGACCGCCGACTCAGCGAAGCCTAGCCATCCAAAAATCAAGTTGGCATTATATCCACCCCGAGGCGTCTTTCATCGATAAAATGAAAGTAACGCCATCTGAGTAGAACCGAGGAAAGAATCACTCCAAAACTGAAATTCCCATACGAGAGTGGCTGGTTGCCCGAGATAATATTTGAGCAGAATCATCATCATTACTAAAATCGAGATGTTCGTCAACAGTGTGAATATGTTTTTTATAGTAGTTTTTGTGGTTATTGTTTCCTGAAGCCTGAAAATGCGATTTACATTTATTATTGTCATTGATATTTGGAAATTTCAAACAAAGATGCGAAAAATGGTTGTAATTTTTGCAAGGAGTGCACTTAACTTGGTAAGCTGGAGGACATTGGCAAGGACCATGGTTCCTGTCACAATTACGACATTCTGGACTTTGTTGTTGGGTGTTCCTCTTCATCTGGTTGTTTGATGAACCTGATTTGGCTTGGTAGTGGAAAGTATGGATCTCCCTTCTTGTTGATTATCAGAATGGAACTTTCTGATCGCATTGACTTCTACATGATCACCATAACTGTTTCTATTGGTGATTTGGCGGTTTTGTTACTTGGTGGATTCGCTATTTATGCAGAAAGTGACGGCTTCATCTAGCGTTTTGCAATCTTTATCAAAAAGTTGTTCCCTAAGATAATCAGTTTTTAGACCATATACTATCAAATCTTTGACCAAAGACTCCCTCAAGTCTTTCAGCTCACATGATAGAGAAAGTTACTTCAGTTCAATGATGAATTGCTCTATTGTTTGACCTTGTCAAATTTCTTTGATCAAAGTTCCAATGTTTCAGTTTCGTTCTCTCGAAATGTGAAAAAAATGTAAATTTGCATACCCTCATCTCCAATTAAAGTCATGTACCTAATGCTGCACCAGCATGTATATCCCACGACCAGAAAAACATGATGGGAATTTCTAACACATTAATTACAATTTTTTACATCATACCTCAATTTTTTTACAATCATGGATTCACGGGAAATTGGTAGTGGTGCAGCTTTAGACTAAAGGTGCACCACGCCAACCGAATTTCGAAAATTTCTTGGATTTTGGTCGTCCTGTACCCATCATAATTTCTAACAAATTAATTACAAGTGTTTAAACATACAAACAACCCCAAAACCAACCCCCAACTCATTGAAATGATGGTATAAGTATCCAGACTCATATAATTCGATAATTACCACTGGAGTAAGGAGGAGAAAAAAGTGTTATAGGTATGAGAACCTCATACTCCTGATAGTAATTTGATATATCTCATAGTTTTTTTCCAACCATTGGACTTTAAGCCCATTATACTTTTCTTGAATTACCTTTTTTTAATATACTTACGCGTATGAAAAATACCGGGTTATACCAGGGATAATATGAATGGATTTCAGTCTCCTTCATGAAAAAAGTATTTTCTCCTGTTTTCATCCACGTTGGAATTTATTACACTGCCCCACACAAACAGAAATGTATTCTAATGTAGAGAGAAACAAATTCTAAGAGATTTTGTTTGAACAATAATTTCTTACACCATCCCATATGAATGAATTCCAGTCTTCTTTATGAAAAAACTATATTCTCGTGTTTTCATCCACGTTGGAATTTATTACACTGCCCCACACAAACATGAGTATATTCAGATGGAGTGAAAACCATATGATAAGAGATCTCGTTCGAAAAATAATTTTTTACACCACCCCACATGAATGGATATGAGTCTACTACATGAAAAATATATATTCTCGTGGTTTCACCCACGTTGGAATTTATTACACTGCCCCACACAAACAGAAATATATTCTGATGTAGATAAAACATATCAGGTATTAGAGATTTCATTCGAATAATAATTTCTTACACCGCCCCACATGAACGAATTGCAGTCTACTTCATGAAAAAAGTATATGTTCGTGTTTTCAGTTACGTTAGAATTTATTACACTGTCCCACACAAACATAAGTATATTCAGATGAAGTAAAAACCATATTATAAGAGATCTCGTTCGAAAAATAATTTCTTACACCACCCCACATAAATGGTTTTCAGTCTCCTTCATGAAAAAAGTATATTCTCGTGTTTTCATCCACGTTTGAATTTATTACACTGCCCCACACAAACAGATATATATTCTGATGTGAAAAGAAACATATTCTGAGAGATTTTGTTTGAACAATAATTTCTTACACCACCCCGGCCACATGAATGAATTCCAGTCTTCTTCATGAAAAAAGTATATTCTAGTGTTTTCAGTCACGTAAGAATTTATTACACTGTCCCACACAAACATAAGTATATTCAGATGAAATAAAAACCATATAATAAGAGATCTCGTTCGAAAAATAATTTCTCACACCACTCCACATGAATGGATTTTAGTCTACTTCATGAAAAAAGTATATTCTCGTGTTTTCACCCACGTTGGAATTTATTACACTGCCCCACACAAACAGAAATATATTCTGATGTAGAGAGGAACATATTCTAAGAGATTTTGTTCGAACAATAATTTCTTACACCACCCCACATGAATGAATTTCAGTCTTCTTCATGAAAAAAGCATGCACTCATTTTTTCGGTCACGTTAGAATTCATTTCACTGCCCCACACAAACATAAGTATATTCAGATGGAGTGAAAACCATATGATAAGAGATCTCGTTCAAAAAATAATTTCTTACACCACCCCACATGAATGGATATGCGTCTACTACATGAAAAATATATATTCTCGTGGTTTCACCCACGTTGGAATTTATTACACTGTCCCACACAAACAGAAATATATTCTGATGTAGATAAAACATATCAGGTATTAGAGATTTCATTCGAATAATAATTTATTACACCACTCCACATGAACGAATTTTAGTCTACTTCATGGAAAAAGTATATTCTCGTGTTTTCGGTTACGTTAGAATTTATCACACTGTCCCACACAAACATAAGTATATTCAGATGAAGTAAAAACCATATTATAAGAGATCTCGTTTGAAAAATAATTTCTTACACCACCCCACATGAATGGATTTCAGTCTCCTTCATGAAAAAAGTATATTCCCGTGTTTTCATCCACGTTGGAATTTATTACACTGCCCCACACAAACAGAAATATATTCTGATGTAGAGAGAAACATATTCTAAGAGATTTTGTTTGAACAATAATTTCTTACACCACCCCACATGAATGAATTCCAGTCTTCTTCATGACAAAACTATATTCTCGTCTTTTCATCCACGTTGGAATTTATTACACTGCCCCACACAAACATGAGTATATTCAGATGGAGTGAAAACCATATGATAAGAGATCTCGTTCGAAAAATAATTTCTTACACCACCCCACATGAATGGATATGAGTCTACTACATGAAAAATATATATCCTCGTGGTTTCACCCACGTTGGAATTTATTACACTGCCCACACAAACAGAAATATATTCTGATGTAGATAAAACATATCAGGTATTGGAGATTTCATTCGAATAATAATTTATCACACCACTCCACATGAACGGATTTTAGTCTACTTCATGAAAAAAGTATATTCTCGTGTTTTCAGTTACGTAAGAATTTATTACACTGTCCCACACAAACATAAGTATATTCAGATGGAATAAAAACCATATTATAAGAGATCTCGTTCGAAAAATAATTTCTTACACCACTCCACATGAATGGATTTTAGTCTACTTCATGAAAAAAGTATATTCTCGTGTTTTCACACACGTTGGAATTTATTACACTGCCCCACACAAACAGAAATATATTCTGATGTAGAGAGGAACATATTCTAAGAGATTTTGTTCGAACAATAATTTCTTACACCACCCCACATGAATGAATTCCAGTCTTCTTCATGAAAAAAGTATGCACTCATTTTTTCGGTCACGTTAGAATTCATTTCACTGCCCCACACAAACATAAGTATATTCAGATGGAGTGAAAACCATATGATAAGAGATCTCGTTCGAAAAATAATTTCTTACACCACCCCACATGAATGGATATGCGTCTACTACATGAAAAATATATATTCTCGTGGTTTCAGCCACGTTGGAATTTATTACACTGCCCCACACAAACAGAAATATATTCTGATGTAGAAAAAACATATCAGGTATTAGAGATTTCATTCGAATAATAATTTATTACACCACCCCACATGAACGAATTTTAGTCTACTTCATGAAAAAAGTATGCACTCATTTTTTCAGTTTCATGTTTGTGTGGGGCAGTGTAATGAATTCTAACGTGACCGAAAAAATGAGTGCATACTTTTTCCATGAAGAAGACTGGAATTCATTCATGTGGGGTGGTGTAAGAAATTATTGTTCGAACAAAATCTCTTAGAATATGTTCCTCTCTACATCAGAATATATTTCTGTTTGTGTGGGGCAGTGTAATAAATTCCAACGTGGGTGAAAACACGAGAATATACTTTTTTCATGAAGTAGACTAAAATCCATTCATGTGGAGTGGTGTAAGAAATTATGTTTCGAACGAGATCTCTTATAATATGGTTTTTATTTCATCTGAATATTCTTATGTTTGTGTGGGACAGTGTAATAAATTCTAACGTAACTGAAAACACGAGAATATACTTTTTTCATTAAGTAGACTAAAATTCGTTCATGTGGGGTGGTGTAATAAATTATTATTCGAATGAAATCTCTAATACCTGATATGTTTTATCTACATCAGAATATATTTCTGTTTGTGTGGGGCAGTGTAATAAATTCCAACGTGGGTGAAACCACGAGAATATATATTTTTCATGTAGTAGACTCATATCCATTCATATGGGGTGGTATAAGAAATTATTTTTCGAAGGAGAACTCTTATCATATGGTTTTCACTCCATCTGAATATACTCATGTTTGTGTGGGGCAGTGTAATAAATTCCAACGTGGATGAAAACACGAGAATATACTTTTTTCATGAAGGAGACTAAAATCCATTCATGTGGAGTGGTGTAAGAAATTATTTTTCGAACGAGATCACTTATAATATGGTTTTTATTTCATCTGGATATACTTATGTTTGTGTGGGACAGTGTAATAAATTCTAACGTAATTGAAAACACGCGAATATACTTTTTTCATGAAGTAGACTAAAATTCGTTCATGTGGGGTGGTGTAATAAATTATTATTCGAATGAAATCTCTAATACCTGATATGTTTTATCTACATCAGAATATATTTCTGTTGGTGTGGGGCAGTGTAATAAATTCCAACGTGGGTGAAACCACGAGAATATATATTTTTCATGTAGTAGACTCATATCCATTCATGTGGGGTGGTATAAGAAATTATTTTTCGAAGGAGAACTCTTATCATATGGTTTTCACTCCATCTGAATATACTCATGTTTGTGTGGGGCAGTGTAATAAATTCCAACGTGGATGAAAACACGAGAATATAGTTTTTTCATGAAGAAGACTGGAATTCATTTATATGGGATGGTGTAAGAAATTATTGTTCAAACAAAATCTCTTTGAATTTGTTTCTCTCTACATCAGAATACATTTCTGTTTGTGTGGGGCAGTGTGATAAATTCCAACGTGGATGAAAACAGGAGAAAATACTTTCTCCATGAAGGAGACTGAAATCCATTCATATTATCCCCGGTATAACCCGGTATTTCTCATACGCGTAAGTAGGTATATTAAAAAAAGGTAATTCAAGAAAAGTTTAATGGGCTTAAAGTCCAATGGTTGGAAGAAAACTATGAGATATCAAATTACTATCAGGAGTATGAGGTACTCATACCTATTACACTTTTTTCTCCTTCTTACTCCAGTGGTAATTATCGAATTATATGAGTCTGGATACTTATACCATCATTTCAATGAGTTGGGGGTTGGTTTTGGGGTTGTTTGTATGTTTGAACACTTTTAATCAATTTGTTAGAAATTATGATGGGTACAGGACGACCAAAATCCAAGAAATTTTCAAAATTCGGTTGGCGTGGTGCACCTTTAGTCTAAAGCTGCACCACTACCAATTTCCCGTGAATCCATGATTGTAAAAAAATTGAGGTATAATGTAAAAAATTGTAATTAATGTGTTAGAAATTTCCATCATGTTTTTCTGGTCGTGGGATATACATGCTGGTGCAGCATTAGGTACATTCTGAATGTAAATAAAAGAATTGTTATATACGAGCATTGTTCATGATGCTTTCATATATCACATGAAATAATTTCATTCAATAGGTGACTATCACTGTGTATAATATATTTACAGATAAATAGAAGGAACGAAACGAATGCTTCGAATAGATATAGATGACAATTCATTCGGATATATGATTTTCAAACTACATTTTATTCATTGAATGTCTATTTCCGCATTATTTTATTATTGTTACTGTATTAATAAGGTTCTCTAGTGGAATAATGGATTACAGGGTGGTTCTTCTGAAATTTTAGAGAATATACCAGTAATTCTCAAAACAGGGTATCACTCACTATTTCTCGGAAATTCCTGAATGTCGACTGAATATGAATATAACAGAAACAATTTGGAACATTGAAATGAGAACTGTGATTCGAGAAGTTGACCAACAATGATGTTGAGGGGCATTTATTGAAGTTCGAATATATTTCGGAGAAGGGCGTAAATAAATCCGAAACGGGGGATCGAAGCCGCATGTTACTAAACAACATTGAAATTGTCTCTGATCAGTTTTCAAATACTTTTGGAAAATTCAAGAGATCTGAGTTTTGGTCGACATTGGAACTAACATACAGGGGCTTTTGGTTTTTTAATGAAGAAGATCCTGTATAATTTCGAAACTGATGATATCTGACACATGTTATTATGCATAATCGAACTCATCTCCTGAGGTCTATCCAAGAATGTAATGAAATTGAGGGTACTTGTTCCATTTGAAAAAACGTATGTTTGGTATGTCAAATACATAAATAGATCTTCCTGATATATACAGTTGACATTGTCTAAAAAAGGGAGTTCATATATATGACTGTGAACAACTTTGAATTCTCTCTCATAGCATTTTTTGTGTATGAAATCAATGCGCAATGAAGTTTTTCCTAATATTAATCTCTCATTTGTCAAAGTTTGAGTAGGTTATTTGTCATTTTGCATTTTCCCTGTCGTAACAATTCGTATAGCATCAATAAATCAGCACATGTAACAAAGTTTTCATACTGTTATTCAATATCTGCAAACCTCAGCCTCATTTAACCTGCGATTATCAATTGATTATTTTCGATAGCATATTTAGATTTTTGATGTTTGGAATATAAAGAGATGCATTTGAAGAGATATATAAGGTACTTCTCGGTCGGGTTCGAAGTACATGGAATAATTGGGTATGTAGATATACTAATGAATACTGATGTTTGCAATTCCTTTGCAACTGATATGGAACAAGTTAGTGACGTTATTGTGTATATTCTCTTCATACACAGGGTGAATGTGGCATACAGGAAAGTGATCCATAATTATTGGGATGCGACACGTAATGATATTCATTTTATTGAATTATTGAAGAGTATCAAATCATATCACTCCTATAATATCTTGAACACACTGTATAACTTCGACCAATAGCAACAATATTGATGGGGTTCTACGTTATTATATCACAAACATGAATAACATACAAAAAAATATTATTAGGAAAAAATATGATACATACAAAAATAACTTCATTTAACCTGCGAATATCAATTAATTATTTTCGATAGCATATTTAGATTTTTGATGTTTGGAGTATGTAGATATGAATGAATGAATACTGATGTTTGCAATACCTTTGCAACTGATATGGAACAAGTTAGTGACGTTTTTATGTATATTCTCTTCATACACAGGGTGAATGTGGCATACAGAAAAGTGATCCATGATTATTGGAATGCGACACGTGATGATATTCATTTTATTGAATTATTGAAGAGTATCAAATCATATCACTCCTATAATATCTTGAACACACTGTATAACTTCGACCAATAGCAACAATATTGATGGGGTTCTACGTTATTATATCACAAACATGAATAACATACAAAAAAATATTTTCAGGAAAAAATATGATACATACAAAAATATTATCATTTAACCTACGAAAATCAATTGATCATTTTCGATATAGCATATTTAGGTTCTTGATGTTTGGAATATAATGAATGCATTTGAAAAAATATAGAAGGTACTTTACGGTCGGGTTCAAAGTACATGGAATAATTGGAAATGTAGATATGCTAATGAATACTGATGTTTGCAACTGATATGGAACAAGTTATAGTGACGTTATTGTGTATATTCTCTTCATACACAGGGTGAACGTGGAACACAAGAAAGTGATCCATAATTATTGAAATGCGACACGTAATGATATTCATTTTATTGAATGATTGAGAAGTATCATATCATATCACACCTATAATGTCTTGATGAAGACACTGTATAACTTCGACCAATAGCAACAACAATATTGACGGGGTTCTACGTTATAATATCACAAACATAAATAACATACACAAAAATATTATTAGGAAAAATATGATACATACAGAAATAACATCATTTAACCTGCGAATATCAATTGATTATTTTCGATATTTATTTATTTTTTATTTATTTATCTACACACAAATCCAATACAAAATTACAGAGTTTACAGGAATCATACAGGTATAAATATCACTCTCATAACACGAAAAAAAATATATAAAGAATTAGGTACAAGGTAAGGATTGCGTACAGAAATAGCACCTAAGTGACTTAACACTTGTGTTGTGCTACAGATCAATATCATTCAATTCACAATTGCAGTTGTATTGTATTTTGGGGTGGGTAGCAATTTGTTTGTTGTGCTTCTAGTCGAATATGCTGTGGGAAAAGAATTATGGAGTATTTTATTTTTGAATGCATAGAATACATAGACTATGACTTTTTTTGTCAAATAATCAACATGATTGTTCCATCTGAGATTCCTGTCAATAATTATGCCCAAAATTTGATCTCGTTTGTTTCCTTGATTTCATCTTCCATACCTGGAACTTCAATACTGGAAAATGTTGGTCTATTTGTATCTGTTATAGTGAGTGCGAGATAGTGGGTTTTACTAGCATTTAGTGAGAGACGATACATACTCAACCACTTGATCATTTCCATGCCTAACTGGACAGTATTTTTTGTTTAAGACCATGTATTTTCACTAAATATTGCAACCGTATCATCGGCGTATGATATAATTTTTGCGTTCACTTCTAAACAGAGCAATGAATTTATATAGGCTTGAAAAAGTATTGGGCCAAGAACGGTTCCTTGAGGGACTCCCATTTTTACAGTCATAGTTTCACTTATTGTATCATTGATTTAGACACACTGTTTGCGATCGGCTAAATAACTATGAAAGACATCCAACGCTGCACCACGAATACCAAGACGCTCCAATACATCAAGCAGTATTTCATGATCAACAGTGTCGAATGCCTTTGCCAAGTCTAAGAACACTGCAATACATTTTTTGTTTTCATCAAGTCTTTCAATAATACTTTTGATAACATTGTACATTGCGTCACTGGTAGCCATACCAGCACGAAACCCATATTGGTAATCGTGTATAGTTCCATTTTCATTAAAAAAGTTTACTATGCGAGCCTTTAGACATTTTTCAAAAATCTTACCGAAGCTGTTTATTACGCTGATAGGTCTGTAATTACTGATTTTAGTTTTGTCGCCAGCTTTATGTATTGGTGTAATTAGAGAAGACTTAAACTGAGTGGGAACATGTCCTTTTTGGATTATCAAATTATATAAATGTTCAAGTGGTCGCAAAATATATTGGTAACTATGTTTGATTGTTTCACTAGTTATTCCATCTACGCCAGGAGAAGTGTTATTTTTCAATGTAGATATATGTTCTATCAATTCATTTTTTGTTATTGGACTGAGAAATATGGAGTTAGGGTTGACTTTAATGTTTTCCTTAATTTTAGCTGGAGTACCTTTAACCATGTTCAAGCCCACGTTACTAAAATAATTATTACAATGATTTGCCATCAATTTGTTGTCATTGAATACTACTCCGTCCTCATCAACAATCTTTAAGATGTTTTAAGTAATTGCTCTTTCATTGGTAGCGTCTGATATTAGTGATAAGTTTTTTTCAGATTATTTTGATTATTTTCGATTTTCCTGAGATAGTAATTATTTTTATTTATATTCAGTAGTTTATTTAATTTATTTCTGTAAGTCTTATATTCTTGTTCCAACTCATAAGAGAAGTATTTATTTAATTTATTTTTCAATCTGTCTCTCTTTCTTATTGATATTACTAACCCTTCGGTTATCCATGGATTTATTTTCACATGCTTTTTGTGCCATACTTTCGTACTTTTGGATTTTTCTATACTATCATTGAATTTTTTCAAAAATAGGTTAGTCCCAATTTGAGGATCATTTTCATTCAATACCATATCCCAAGTTTCTTTTTGTAATAAGTTCTCTTACTTTTTATAATCTATTTTTATTATTGAATAAAAATTACTGTTATCAATTATTATGTTTTTTTTGCAGTTCGACTCTATATTTAGTGAAATTGGGTAATGATCCGTGATGTTACACTTCAAAATATATGAATTGAATTTGAAATTACTGTTATTGTTAGGTTGTTTCAGGAAAATGTGCTCGATGCATGATCTACTTTCAGCAGTAATTCTTGTAGGATTCAATATGTATGGGACAAATCCATATTTAGCTAACACAGAAAGATAATTATTCACGTTGACGTCGTTTTCATTCAATAAATTGATATTAATATCACCAATGAATACAACCATTTTGTTGGACTGTATTTCATCCAGGTATGAATCAAGTTCATCAATAAACGAGTTCAGGTTAATTGGGTTAGGCCAGGGCCTACTTTATCTTACCGGGCCGGAGCATCGCATTCGTGACGTCACACTAGTAGGGACAAAATCAATGCAGTGGAAATTGTCTCTCCCGTTTCATTGATTTACCTCGGGAAAACGGTCACAGTTAGCGAAAAATATCAGGAGGTCAAATATGTACAGAAAATAATTTTCCAGAAGATGAATCAAATTTCACTGATTTACGATCATTGATTTCAGAAATAAGGCATATCAAAATTAGTTGACGCCATTCAGAATTGTCCTTTTTCAAACAGCTACCAAAATTCCAATATTCAATTCACAGGAATGATTCAATCATGAAAAGATTCCGCATAGTATCTAGATTGACTGAGTTTTTTCTCAAATTCCCAAGGGCCAACAACAAATCGATATTTCAATTCAAGTAGAACGATGATTTAGGTGTTCATTACAGAATAGTTCAAAAAGTTCGGACGCCTCCCATGTTAATCCTATCAACTATGGATATATGCTGTCAGTGACTTTTTTGTAGGAAATTTGATTGCCTACAAATCAGTACAATACACATCCACTTTATCTCGAAGGGTTTTAGCAGCGTTTATCTCTAAAGATGATCAGGACGCACTCTGATAACGTTAGAAATCCTATTACTCGGGTGTGTTATTACACAAAAACGCCTATTCGGTATCAATTATTTTCTGCTGAAGTGAATATATTTGAATGATAACTTTAAATTCATGAAAAAAATTTGATTTGAATATATTTGCAAACTATCAAAATTAAAAAGAACAAAATATGTGGAGTTCATATGAACACAACCTAACAAAAATAATTGTAAAAATATGTATCTCAACAATGAGAGATATAAAAATTAATATAACGAACTGAATAACAAAATACCCAGAACAACGATATATGAAATATATGAATGAATAAGGAAAAAATGAAAAAACGTTGAATCCTTATACACAAACAAAACCAAACAAAAAAAAAACTGTAAAAATGATCAACATAACAAATTAAAAAAAAATTTATAGATATCACCAAATGAAATACACTAATAACAAAAAATATATATACATCATCTTAATCACAAACTAAAAATTGAAATCTGAACTATATCTCATCCTGAAAGTTTAGTGATTTTTCTTTTTAATTTTTTTTTATTTTGCAATAATTGTTCAACAGACCGATACAACAGATATTTGAAATGGTTTTAGGGAATGTTCTGCTGATTCCATCAAAAGATACACAACTGCAACATTGATTCTCGGAATAATTGAGAAGGAAACTGATTTTAATTTCTGCTAAATTCTCCAAAACTTTATGTTGTGACTTACATTGTAGAAATATTGTTTCGAATTTTTCAGACACCAATATCAGTTGGTCTGAACCATACGTCATATAATGAGTAATAAAAAGTATATCGCCCTTTACCAGTCCAAGGAATTACCGCGAAATCGTAATACAGCGAAATTTGGGTAGGTAGGTGTAGGTATAACGGCCCATTTTTTAAGCGCTCTTCATATTTAATTTCTTTCGGACTCACTGTAGGTAACTCTACAATTTTTTCACTATTCAATTGATTCATTATCGTAGTTTGATATATTGAGTTAGTTTCATCTTATTCCAATTCCAAATTTGCAAAAAATAGTATTCTGTAGTACAACGTCCTGATTTTCAATAAAATGGAATTTCGTTACAACGCCATAACTCGGTAGTGATTCATCCTTTTGGATTAATTTTTTCACCAAAAGTTGAGGAATTTGTTGGGGATCATGTCGTCTCGATTGAGTGTGCTTCTAAAATTTATAGTAAATGAGCTATAGCCTATCAATTACGAACGCACCAGAACGGACTGATGTGAAATCTCGACCTACTAGTGTGACGTCAGCGTCGAGATAGAGGGGATAGACTACGGCCCGGTGAGATAGAGTAGGCCCTGGTTAGGCCTATAAAGAGCGATTATTCTACATGATACATTATTCAATGTTAAATTAATGATACATAATGATAGACCCCACATATAGTTAGTTTATGACTAGAACTATTGTAGTTGAGGTTTGATTTTATCAAAATCAAAACTCCATCATTTCTATTGAAATCGCCATCATTATGTATCGTTGTATATCCTGGTATATTAAGGTTATTGACAGATACATTCATAAAGCATTCACTCAATACAAAAACGTCACAGGTCATATTATATGTTTCAATAAGTGCTAAGAGTTCATCAAAGTTTTTGTTTGCACTTCGAATATTGAAATGTGTAACGTTAAACAGTTTATTTTTTGTCATTAATATGAAATTTTCAGGTTCTACATATTTCCCTAGGTGATCTTGTTCTGATAAACTCAAATTTTCTAAGACAATATCTTGATCCACTATTACCATTAACTACCGTAATCAATTTTACTTTTCATCACATTGATTTGGAACTGTAGAGTGGGGCAATTAATGTCAGTTGAGTAATGTTCAACACTATTTTTCAGTTTGTACTTATCATTAGATTTGAAACAATTAGCACAAGCTTTCTTGATTTTTGGACAATCTTTTTGTTCATGCTCTTCCATACATAAAGGGCAAATTAGTTTGTTAGGGCAATTTTCTTTTTTATGATAAGATTCTTATAGATTTTTGATGTTTGGAATATAATGAAATGCATTTGAAAAAATATAGAAGATACTTTACGTTCGGATTCAAAGAACATGGATTAATTGGGCATGTAGATATGCTAATGAATACTGATGTTTGCAACTGATATGGAACAAGTTATAGTGACGTTATTGTGTATATTCTCTTCATACACAGAGTGAACGTGGAATACAAGAAAGTGATCCATAATTATTGAAATGCGACACGTAATGATATTCATTTTATCGAATTATTGAGAAGTATCAAATCACATCACACTTTCAATATCTTGAACACACTGTATAACTTCGACCAATAGCAACAATATTGATGAGGTTCTACGTTATTATATTACAAACATAAATAACATACACAAAAATATCATTAGGGAAAAATATGATACATACAAAAATAACATCATTCAACCTGCGAATATCAATTAATTATTTTCGATAGCATATCCAGATTTTTGATGTTTGGAATATAATAAAATGCATTTGAAAAAATATGGAAGGTACTTCACGTTCGGGTTCAAAGAACATGGAATAATTGGGTATGTAGATATGCTAATGAATACTGATTTTTGCAGCTGATGTGGAACAAGTAAGTGACGTTATTGTGTATATTCTCTTCATGCACAGGGTGAACGTGGAACACAAGAAAGTGATCCATAATAATTATTGAAATGCGACACGTAATGATATTCATTTTATTGAATTATTGAGGAGTATCAAATCATATCACACCTTCAATATCTTGAACACACTATGTATAACTTCGACCAATAGCAAAAATATTGATGAGGTTCTACGTTATCATATCACAAACATAAATAACATACACAAAAATATTATTAGGAAAAAGTATGATACATACAAAAGAAACATCATTCAACCTGCGAATATCAATTAATTATTTTCGATAGCATATTCAGATTTTTGATGTTTGGAATATAATGAAATGCATTTGAAAAAATATAGAAGGTACTTTACGTTCGGGTTTAAAGTACATGGAATGATTGGGCATGTAGATATGCTAATGAATACTGATTTTTGCAGCTTACATAGAACAAGTTAGTGACGTTATTGTGTATATTCTCTTCATACACAGGGTGAACGTGGAATACAAGAAAGTGATCCATAATTATTGAAATGCGACACGTAATGATATTTATTTAATTGAATTATTGAAAAGTATCATATCATATAACACCTGTAATGTCTTGAAGACACTGTATAACTTCGACCAATAGCAACAACAATATTGATGGGGTTTTACGTTATTATATTACAAACATAAATAACATACACAAAAATATTACAAGGAAAAAATATGGTACATACAGAAATAACACAGAAAAATAATATGCTGTAAACTTTGAATCGAGTATCAGATTTTTGCAGATATATAAAAAGGGATATACTCCCTCACCTATTATACGAGGTGTTTCACGATGGATGGAACATCAGAAGTATCTGTATAACCGAACAACATATCATTTCGGCTATTAATTGGAACGATGATATTCAGTCTTATTATGTCCATATACCGGTTGCCGTACAAAAATTTATAATATATATATATAATCATATCCCTTTTTACCCATAGGGTGTAAGGGTGCATGTTTCAGTACATTAATAATAATTATTGTTTATAAATTTCTTCCATTCCTTTCTTTCTTGTGCTAAGTCCTTAGCTTCTGGCCACGTTTTTCTTCTCTTCTTCAAAATTTTTCCAACAAAATTGTCCCACGTCTGTATTGGTCGCCCTACTTTCCTTTGCCCTTGAGCTTTGGACTCCCATATCCTTTTGACCTGTGTTCCGTTTTTCATTCTTTGTAGATGTCCCCACCACGCTAGTTGTTTTTTCTCAATATATTCTTCTATCGATTCTATTTCCAATTCTTCTCTTATTACTACATTTCTGATTTTTTCTCTCCTTGTAATGCCTTTCACTCTTCTCAGATACTTCATTCCTGTTGCTCTGATTTTGCTCTTTTCTTGTTCCGTTAATACCCATGATTCACAGCCGTGCGTTAGTATAGGTCTGTAAATGGTTTTGTAGACTTTCATTTTAGTTTTTCGTGATATTTCTCTTTTATTTATGAATCCTTTATTCAATGAGTAATATACTATGTTAGCTTTCTCTATCCTATTGCTTAATTCCACTTCGTGTTTTCCCGTTTCTTCTAGTGTTATCCCTAAGTACTGAAAATTTTTAACTTGTTCTATTCTCTCGTCGTCAATCATTACTTCAATTTCTTTCCTTTCCCCTGAGATTACCATCACTTTTGTTTTTGTTTTGTTCAATTTCATGCCATACTTCATTAACACTTCCTTCCATACTCTCAAGTTTTTATTCAGATCTTTCTCGCTTCCTGTAATTATTGCTACGTCATCTGCAAACGCACATTCAGATATTCCAATCCTTTCCAAGTTTTTGTATCCAATATATAATGGTTTTGTTTTTAGTTGCGCTTCTTTTATTATTTCGTCCATCAACGTTATGAATAACAGAGGACTCAGATTACCTCCTTGTCTCACCCCCTCTTTTGTTCGGAATTCGTCAGACTTCGCGTTTTTACTGATAATTATATTTTTTGTTTCTTTGTAAATGCATTTGATTACTCTCAATAGTTTCTTCTCTACTTTCCCAGCAAACATCTTGATATGGGGCATCAATGGCCTAGTATATTTTTCCCATACCTGACATCAGCGGCCCAGTAAATGGTCCCATATGCGGGACTCTATATATCAGTACACTGCGGCCGGCAGCTGGTCCCAGTGCTGGGTAACCAGCAATCATATTCAGTTCCCCGGCAAAAGGCCAGTACAACATAATCGACACATTGAGTTTCCCATAGCAAGCCCAGCATATACATAAATGATGGGACTGTAATGGCCAATTAACGACATTGGTTACATACTATCGAGGTAGGGGAGGGGTAGGGGTTTTAGGGGTCCAATGGATCTGAAAGTTCTAGTACCTCTTTATTTCACAACATAATCCTCTTATCATAAATCAGACACATACCAGATTTCAAGAAAACAATTTTATGAATGACACAATGATATCTTCTTAACCTCTCTGTTCTTCAACGATGAAACTTCTCGGAGTGACTGCTTACTGGTTGGTGTGTGGTATCTACATCTTATTGGGTAGCATTCCTTCGAAGTTGATTCTTCGTTGTGAGGTACTTCTGAAATATAAAATGCATCATTTGTTTTATGAGTATTTGGTATATGAGTTGCATGAGTTTATAACTTGATAATATAGTCAAATGACGTGATAACATGGAGCTTTTCAATTCTTATTATGGTGTTGGCACAGGAAATTCTGTAGCTGAAATCTTATTCTTATTCAGTTATTCAATATAGAGATAGGTTCACATAACCTGAGATTGCTTTTGATAGCAACAAACGAGTTAAAAATGATGGTTGCTTTCAGAGAAGTATAGTTAACTCCCATTATCATAATCATTAGGTATATAAGGTTACGAGATACCAGGTCTATGCGAGATACCAAACACATGCATCAAATAATGACATTCAAAACACTATGTAGGTACATTGATACTTACTCAATATTATTATAATTGAAGAATCTGTCTTCTATTATTATCAATTGAGAATACTCCTGCCATCATAAATAACCACCACGGAAAGAGAGGACCACATTAATTCGACATAAACAAACTAGTACGCGATCACCACTCACGAGAGTCAGCCATCTTAGTCACATATGATATTGATCAGCTGATTGTTGATGTAGACGTTCCCAAAACATCCGCCAGGGGGACGGGTAGTGAATATGAAATTGGCCAGCAAAGGGCCAGATCTCGTTAGTATTCAATTAGTTACAGACATCTTACCATCACAAGGCCATCATCGTATTTTTAACTGATGGTTACTTGGCATGGGAAAATCATCGGCCCATTACCTATACCCCGGCATCGTCACTTTCCCAGACTAACCTGCACTAGGCCGGACTTCTCCCGCTAGTTCAATGTTTGCTGGGTTCTTTTTATTTAGGCATTCCCATATTTTATTTCTTGGTCCCCTGTCGAATGCTTTTTCTAAGTCGATGAATGCTAAGTAGGCTGTTTTATTTCTTGTTAGTAATCTATTTGTGACTTCTTTTATTGTGAAAATATGGTCTTGCGTACATCTTCCTTTACGGAATCCACTCTGTGATTCTGTCAAAGTTGGTTCTACTACTTTTCTTAATATTTTCTTTATTATCTTTTCAAATAATTTCGTAATTGTGCTCAGCAGTGTTATCCCTCTATAGTTGTTGCAATCTTTGCTATCTCCTTTCTTGAATATTGGTACTATTAGCCCAACCCCCCAAATCTTCTGGTAATTTTTCTTCTCTCCACACTTTATTGAATATTCCTAGTAGCATTTGTATACCACTTTCTCCCATACTTTTCACCATTTCTGCTGTGATCTTGTCGTTTCCTGGAGCCTTTCCATTCCTCGTGTTCCTGTTATTTCTTCTCGTTCATCCTCCTCTGATTCTTGCTCTTCTGTCACGCGATCCGTTTCTAGTAATTTCTCGAAATATTCTTTCCATCTTTTCATTATATCTGCATTTTCTCTCAATACCACCCCATCTTCATTTTTTATCACTGTCACTTCTGTCTTTTTATTTTTTCTTAGGTTTTAAAAAAAAAAAATTATAATATACCCTTGAAAAATATCATAATTAACTCACAAAAATGTAGGCCTACTTTATTCATGTTATATGAATACTTACTAATTCTTAGACGGCGTCATTTCTGAAGACTATCTTTGTGATATGTAATATGATGGAATCGATGCCGTGAATTTTCCAATAATCTCGAGCCATACCTGTACCTGTACTGGCAAGTTTGTATGTCGTTGCTGGAAAAAAATTTATAGTAGTAGTAGTATTAAAATGGTTTTTTTCAAACGCCGTACAGTATCAAATCACCTATAATGATGGCAACATTTTTTGGAAAATGAAAAAATCAAGTACTGGCTTACAGTATAGGTATTTCTGTACGGCATCAGTTCCTACTCGATTATTTTTCAATGATCCTGAGCTATCCATTTTGGAAATACTCTTCAGGAATATTCAGTCGAAATATTGAATATCCCGATGGATACAGTACCCAAATTAGTTGTTAATCATAGTCACTATAGTATTTACAGTTTTGAGCCTTAATATGTCTAAAAATACATTCGAGTACTAACTTCGAACCCGCATCATCAGGCCTATAAATATTAAATTTGGTTTCGCTTCGTGAAAAATTTTTTATTTGCCGTATCTTATTCACTTGCTTACTTGCTAAAAAACGATATTTCTGTTTATTGTTTAGCCCTATTGACCTTATAATGCTCCACATATTTGTTTGTTATGGGCAAATTCAACCGTGATCCAGTGACCTGTAAAGTGAAGATGAGTCCAATAATAATTGTGCAAGGCGTTGGATTTGACTTTTACGGTTATGCTCTATGTCTAGTGCATGACCACTTTCATTCAATCTATATACGGTATGGCAATAATGTTTTGAAGAATACTAGTAGACATGATGTTTCAATATTTTGATTGATCAATTTAGTCTTTTTTATGGATGATGTCATTACTGATGACCAAGATAGGAATACCATTTGGATTTCTTAACTCACACAAGTCTCTGACTTTCGAGGGTTGCTTTGCAACTAAGCTGGCGGTTAAAAACACTTTTAAACACTTTTTTTTTTTAAACAAGAAAAAATTATAACCTACCTACCAACATATCAATTGCGTATTTATATTATCATGATAGTGATGATTACCTACATTTCAATTGGATTTTGGATAACTCGTATTACACAAACGAGCTTTCACCCCCAAACAGGCTAAACAGAATCAATTATTCGATCATGATATTTATAATAACCAATAATTAAGGCTTCAGTGGGTAACTATTCATTAGTAGAGCTAATAATACATGTATATTCCAATTATATGAAAAATTGAATGTTTCACAATTCAAGTGGTTCTAGATTCGAAACTATTTCGGAATTATTTTTTATTTTCTCCTAAACACAAAAGGGAACCAAGAATACTACAATAGTTATTTTTGTATCTAGTGCGTGCGAAATGCTATACTTTGGTGATCGAGAACTGATTTTTTAACGAGGCGCATCCAAGATGGAAAAAGTCGAGACCAAGTATTTTGCGCCTAAGTTGCAAGCAAATTTTTGTCTATAAACGTCAAGAGATATAGTTCTTAAATGAGTAATAGCTCAACTCAATATGAGAATTAGTGTTTAACTGGCTTGAAAAGCCTCAATAATTATTGTTAAACGTTTTGAAATGAATGATTCCTTGGATTTTAGCTTGATTGGGGACCATCCAGGTTAAAATACGAAAATCCCATATTGTAGTTAACATGCAGTGCGCGTATGTGAGTAGGTATGTATTTCGCTTAAGATGTTCTCTCTAAATGATTATTTTGGAACTGTTATACGATCTCATGAGAATTCTTATGACATTTGCATCAGAATTGCAAAAAATTATACCTGTCACTTGAGAACTATCTGTATCAAGAGCTAATGGTAAACTCGCAGTTAAATTGTTGGAATTGTCAATACCAGTAATACTTGCGGCAAAATCAGGATGAGTGGAAAATTAGTTATATAGGAAAGCCAATACTGAATTTGAATTGGAAATTCACTTTGGTAGGCTGGTGCGAAATTTGAAAATATCTATATGATTCTGATAGAGGCTAACAATTCCATCAAATTTGATTGAAGTGACGCCATTTTCATCATATCCTCAGGAAACATTCGAAAATGTTCCATTTGGATGAATTGAATTTCGAAGTGCTTCTACCTTTCATAAAGAACCAAATAAATATAACTCAAGAGGAACAACACCACTTTATTGGAGCAATTTATCTCTTGATTCATTTTTATTCAAGTTGGTATCGTCTTCAATAAATGAAAATAACAAATGTTTATAAAAAATGGATTAAACTTCTAGTAAAAACCAAAACATTAGTTTCATCTGTGTGGAAAACGAATACTTTCCCGATAAATTTCGTTTCAGAATAATGAAACCAAATCATCACTGTTATCACAGAAAAGATATTATCTATATAGGGATATAATGCACGAACAGTTTCTGAATAGAAGTTGATGAATGCTAGCTGGAATAAATGTGGAAAGAACTATGATTTTATCCCAATGTTTCAGAATTAATGTTTTTATCCATATACAGTGTGTCCACCTTAAGGACTTACCACCCCTGTAAAATTGTTATTATCTAACCGATTTCAAAAAACTTTTTTTTGTTGGATAGGTATTTGAAATGTCCATCCAACAAGAGAGTGATTTCACTCATGAACTGTAATCGTGGCCAACTGCGACCAACTTTATTGACCCATATTTGAGAAAGTACTATTAGGGATTTTTTTTCGCAAAAAAACAATGATGGATTCTGAATCACGATCACTTGAGAAACACCCTCACTGATTTTAATCATCATAAAACACATTGTGTCCGAAAATACGAATTATGTTTTTTTTAATAGGTAATCAGAAAATGTTGTATTGTGGTATTTTTTAAAAGAATCGATGACACATTATTATTGAGGATCACTTCGAACAAATCTGTACCGATTTTCATCATTCAAAAATACGATGTGTATGAAAAAACAATTAAAAAGTAAAAGTAGGCAATATTTTTTCATCAACTCAAAAAAAATATTAATTCGATTTTTCGAACACCCTGTGTTTAATGATGATGAAAATCGGTACAGGTATGTTCCAAGTGATCCTGATTCATCTTTTTATTTTGAGTGAAGAATTATCAGGATGAAAAATATTGCTTACCTATCCTTTTTAATTTTTTTCTCATCAGACACATTGTATATTCAAATGACGAAAATTGGTATTACAGGTATATTCGAAATAATCCTCAATGATAATTTGTGATTATTTCTTTCTAGAAAAACCACAGAACTACATTTGCTGATCATCTATTTGAAGATAATGATGATTCGTTTTTTCGGACACCCTGTGTTTTATGATGATGAAAATCGGTATAGGTATATTTCAAGTGGTACTGATTCAGAATCCATCATCAAGTTTCGTGGAGAAAAATCCCTAATAGTACTTTCTGGAATATGGGTCATTGAAATTTGTCGCAGTTGGCCACGATAACAGTCCAAGAATTAGATCACCCTCTCGTTGGATGGGCATTTCAAATACCTATCCAACAAAAAAAGGTTTTTTGAAATTGGTCGGATAATAACGATTTTACAGGGGTTGTAAGTTCTTAAGGTGGACACACTGTATGTACAGGGTATCGCGTGAACAATACATGGATCATAATCTAGCTGATGATTGACAAGTTCCTAAACTATCAGGAATTTGGAGACACCAAAGAAGCCCAGTCAACCAACACCAACGAGCAACAAGAAGCTCGAAAACAAAGGGGCTGAAGTTTCCCGTAAGAAGTCGAAGGCTTCGAAAAAATAGGCTGCCTGTAAATAAACCTTCAACATGCTTTGGACATGCTTTGCAGTAGGTTTATTTGCGAAAAGCTCAACGTAGCCTCCATCCAAGAACCATGAACCCATGGAAGTCGAATCAAAGAACTTCCAACCCAAACATGTAAGTTAATCTACTGTTATGAATATGACAATCCTAAAGCAGCGTCGCTGCTCTGCAGAAACACTAATATTTCAATTCCCAAGTTTACTAACAGAGACTTGGTAGCATTAGTAATAGAGGTGCCGACTGAGGAACGTGAGCAAGAGGTGATTTTGACCTCGGTTTACTTCCCTGGTGATGACACGGAACAACCACCTCCTGGAGAAGTCGCAAGATTCATCAACTTTTGCCGCAGAAGAAACAAACCTTCCATCATCGGTTGTGACGCCAATGCGCACCATACCATTTGGATAAGTACCAACATCAACAGAAGAGGCGAGTTTCTACTTGAATATTTCTCGTCTAACAACATAGATATAACCAATGAAGGAAATGAAGCAACCTTCATAAACAGTATTAGGCAAGAGGTCTTGGACTTGACCTTGACAGTCCGTTTATAAACCACGAAATTTTCATCTGGCACTTCTCCGATGAACCCTCACTGTCGGATCATAATCACATCAGATTCGATATAGAGGCAATGGGGACGAATACCACAGAATATAGGAATCCGAAACTGATCGATTTGTACTCATACCGTGAATGCCTGAAGTCGGAAGTTGAGGACCTAAACACTAGCATTGGAACAATCCAGGATCTGGAACAGGTTTCGACACAACTCCAAAATCTCATAACGAAATGTACCTTGGCGGAACAAACAGCTCGGCGCTCTCAGAGCTGAAGCCAGACGCCTCTTCAATAGGTCAAAACGAAAGTCAACTGGGACGAACACAAGAAGGCCTTGACAGAGAACAACGAGAAATTGAGGAAGTTCAAGAGGTTAACGTGGAGAAAGTTCTGTGAAGGGATCAATGAAGTCCCACCAGTAACCCGTCATTAACAACAGTATCAGTGACGACAACCTGCAAGTGAGCTATCGCACATCGTCTCACCAACTGCTAAAAAAGCCTATCAAGTGAAATCTTCACAAAAAACAAAATTCGAAGGGTTATTACAAATCTCCAGGTGGTGAGGGTATCATACCGGCAGCTTCTCAACAGGGAATCGAGTTGATACTGCCCGTGATGCCAGCTACTTCTTGCGTCACATCCCGCAAATATGGTGAATGGGGTATTTATTCCGAAGGTGGGCAAACGTCCCAGCGACCAGCCCAAATCCAATGAACCTATCAGACCCACTTCGTTTCTTCAGAAAATTATGGAAAAACTACTTGATCAAGACATCATGAGCGAAATTCTGTTCAATAGTCCGCTTCATTAAAATCAGTTTGCCTATCAATAAGGCAGATCTACAGAGACCACCTCACATAGTCTGGTGAGGAAGATTGAGAAGGCACAGGTGGACAAAGAAATGGCTCTGTGTGCTTTCATCGATATAGAAAGAGCATTCGATAACATTCTCTATGAATCGATGAAGCGAGCCACAACCATCAAGGGGTAAGAGGCCCCAACAACAGGCTGGAAAAAATCCATGCTCAGTAGAATAATAAAAGCTACACTAGGAAGAGCTCGGTAACTGCACAGGCCACTAGAGGTTGCCCCCAAGCAGGAGTACTGTCTCTTCTCTTATGGCATAGTTGTCGATAACCTACTCAACAAACTGAGCACCGCTGGATGAAATCGTCATAATAATAAGAGGTAAACACGATAGGATTTCATCAAGCCTAATGCAGACTGCACTCAAAATGCTGAATGACTGGTGCTTTCAGGAGGGAAGGAAGATTCATTCAAGGAAACCCATTATGGATGGTCAAATATCTAGTAGTTATCCTAGACAAGGAACTCACGTGGAACCAAAACTTGACCAAAATCGTCAATAAGGCGATTTCAGCTCTCTGGATACGCCGAAAGATATTTGGTCGAACGTGGGGTCTTGAACCAAATATGATCTACTGGTCTTACCTCGCGGTGGTCAGTCGATGGTCACATAAGCTTTTCCAGTGTGGTGGACCAAAAGTGAAAGAAAAACAGCACAACGTAAGCTGCAAGAAATCCAGAGACTCTTGTCTTGGGATCACAGGGGCTGTGCCTAAGTGCCATGCTTGATCTACCACCCTTGCATATTTTTATCAAGAGTACTGCAGCTGGATTCTACTAAATTGGACAGACCAGGTGATGTCACTGATCACATGGTCATTCTAGAAGAAGTAAAAATGGAATCTGCAACCAAACCATCGGATTTAATGCCAGTCAGGCTCTCTTTCGATCCTGCCTTTGAAGTGGTTATAAAATGCGCCCTAGGTACGGTTCCTCTGAGCCTCAGCTGGACAGAGGGTTCCTTGTTTGGTACACTGATGGTTCAAAAATGGAAGGAGGAATAGGCGCGGGTGTGTATGGACCAAAAGTAGGCTAGTTGAAGCTTTCGGCCACTCCCTCACTAACTTCCAAGCTGAAATACATGCCATCAGTCTATGCGCCCAAAGGTGCCTGAGCAAAGGTCAGAGGGGTGCTAACATATATATCTGCTTAGACAGCCAAGCCGCACTAAGAGCCCCAAAATCATTCGTTTTCACACCAAAAATTACATGGGACGAAACACTCATCTTCTAGGTCGTAGTGATCGAGAGGTCTCCCAGCCTATACGACCTATCTACAATCTACAATCTACATTCCATGGAATTCACATTGGGAACTTACTTGATGGAAGTTGTCAGAAAACTGAATGTCAGCTCACACCTTTTAGTTCCAATCAGTTTGCTCTGAATGATCATTTTGAAACTGTTCCATAATTTCATGCGAATTCTCAGAAAATCCACAGTAAACTATAAAAAAATTATAGCTGTCACTTGAGAACCGTCTGCAATTCTGACGAAAATTGTATCAAGAGCTGATGGTGCACTCGCAGGTTAATTTGTTTATATGAAGTTGTAGATATCAGTAATTCTCACGGCAAAATCAGGGCGAGTGGTAAAAGAGTCATATGAGAGTTTATTCTGAATTTGAATTGGAATTTCACTTCGGTAGGCAGGTGCAATATTTGAAAATATTTTTGATGATGATGAGGGCCAACAATTTCATCGAATGTGTTTGAACTGATCGCATTTTCATCAAATTCTAAGGACACATTCGCCGATGTTCTACTTGGATGAATTGAAGAATATCGCATCATATCAAACAATTTGATCAAATTGCATGACCATTATACATGGGCTTGTGTTGGTAGATTCTTAAATGCAAATAATTGTTTCGATACCTATATATTATTATAAGAACTGATTAAATATAATTAAAATTTCAAATTGACTCGACCGTTACTTAATGAAAATCCATTCAAATCGTTCGTGGAGTTTTAACATGATAATTCAGGAAAAAGTTAACAATAACACTATCGAAGCAATTCATTCTTTGATATATTTTTATTCAAGTTGATATCATCTACAATGAATGGAAATGACGAATGTTTGTAAAAAATCATTGAACATTCTAGAAGAAACTGAAACATTATAGTTTCATAAGTATATAGAGAATGGAGGCTTCCTCAATTGTCATTCTCCTGATGATTCTCGTTTCAGCATTATGGAACCAAATCATCACTGTCTTCTCGAAAGCTATCATCCATAACAGATTCTGGAAATATGTGAATAGATGTCAGCTGGAATCAATGTGAAAAAAAAATATAATTTTTTCCCAATGTTTCAAAATCATCATTTTTATATTCATATATGTTGGGGATTACCTTTAGGGAAGGAACTATTAACCTGGCTCGAATGACCAAATTTACGATATATCGTCCTTCTCCTATTTTCTATGAATAATCCACAGTAATTGACTTGTACATTTATTATCATCACTCTTCTATTATTTTTTCCTATAGCAATAGGAATGACACAAGAATTAGACATTGACATGACATTTATTTATTTATTTATTTATTTATTTCAGAAAATACATTCAACAGGCCCAAGAGCCCATTAATAGGTGTACAAAATTAATAATAGGTGATAAGAGTGGTCCTATACTAAGCATAATTAATATTAAGTGAATGAGAGCATAATGTATAATTATCAATTAGGAAGTGTGCTGAGAATATCACGTTTGAAGTGGAAGTTATGCACAGTGTTAGGTACGGGAAAGTAAAATGTGTTACATGAGCGAGATGAGAAACGAGGTACATTGAACATCATTTGTGACAATAAAGTTGAACAATCTATTTGGTTGTGTATTATTTTGTAAATAAAGCACATGTCTCTCATTTCGCGATAATTTCTTAGTGATATCAGATTAAACTCCTCTAGCAAGAGGTCATAATTATAGCCTCTAACGGGATAAATACCATGTTTTTTATAATAAGCAAATTTCAAGAATTTCTTCTGAACGTTCTCAATAGCCATAGTGTATTTGGAATGGGAAGGATTCCAAACAACACTGTAGTACTCAAGTTTGCTTCTGACCATAGATAAGTAGATGCTCTTCAAAGAATCGAACGACTTGAAATATCTACAGTTGCGTATGAGAAAACCTAAATTTTTCATCGATTTAGAAATGATATATTCAATATGGTTTGAGAAAGTAAGTTTTTGATCAAAAATAACTCCTAAGTCCTTCGATTCAGTGATACGCATGAGAGTGTTACCATCAAGTTCATAATTAAATGTGAGTGGGATAAGTTCACGGGTGAGAGTCATAACTTTGCATTTTTTGATATTCAAGTGGAGTTTATTTTGAATGCACCAGTTACTCAGAGAATTCAAATCTTCTTGCAGTACAATGTAATCTGATTCATCCTTTATTCCTCTATAAATCTTCATATCGTCAGCAAATAATAGCTTGTTAGAATGAATATGATCAGTGATATCATTAATAAATATCAGGAATAATAAGGGACCAAGATTTGATCCCTGAGGAACACCGGATGAGGCTGTAAACCAGGAAGATTTTATTCCATCACACTCGACAAAGAGTTTCCGTTTTGTCAGGTATGAATTGAGCAGCAACTGAATATTAGTAGATATACCAAAGATTGACAACTTCTTCAGTAGTTGAGGGTGAGACACACGATCGAAAGCTTTACTGAAGTCAGTAAAGATTACATCCACCTGGTTCCTCTGGTCAAGGAAATCAGAAACGAATTGTGAAAAAATACAGAGGTTAGATGCAGTGTTTCTAGCTTTGACAAATCCATGCTGGAAGATAGACAGAGAAGAGCTGACATGATTGTATATAAGTTCAGATAGTATAATCTCGAATATTTTTGAGAAAACTGATATAATGACTATTGGTCTGTAATTTTCCACATGAGTAATGTTGCCGGATTTAAAAACAGGACATACTCTGGACAATTTCCAAATCTTTGGATAATAGTTTTTTTGTAACGCAAGATTGAGAATGATATGTAGAGGATCAACCAGAAGGTTAATGTGATTTTTGACTATTTTAACAGGAATCCCATCGGGACCACAAGTGAGTTTATTTTTGCGTTTTTTTGCGGCATCAATGATTTGTTCCTTGGAGATAGTTGATATGTTCAAGAAATGGTGACTTGGCATCATTTTCAGATCAGATAGGTTGTCGGTTAAATCTACGGTAATACCATCATCTTAGCTATATACACTACTGAAGTTAGTTGCAAAACCATTGACTATTGAGAGAGGTGAAGAAAGTATGCTCTTGTTATGAATCATTTCTCCTGGGATGCGAGATTTGTTTTTCTTTGAGTTGATATAGTTCCAAAACCCACGAGGGTTATGTTTGAGCATTTCTTCAGATCTCTCAACGTATAACTTATAGTCAGATGCTATACTCAATTTGATCAATTTTCTGACGTTCTTGACTCGCTCTAAATAAAAAAGGTATTTGGTTTTTTTGTACATTTCAAGATGATGATTTTTTGATTTGATTTTACTTATAGTACATTTGCCAAACCACGCATGGAACCTACGTGATCTACATTTGAGCAGAGGAGCACATTTGGACATAATGTTGTGCAAAGAGTCATTAAGTATTGTACACATAGAATCAACACTATCAAGGTGAAGTGGAGCTAGAGACCAGTTAAGTTCACTGAGTAGATGAGAGAACTTAGCTTCGTCAATTCTTTTCAAGTCAAACCTTTCAACAGACGATACAATTTTTTTTTATATTACCAGTACTAATAGATAGTTGCACTGTGAGTCCTGGATGATGAAGATCAATAGGAACTATTGGGTCATCATTATGTTCCACTACACACCTGGTCTCAACTGGACAGATAACCAAATCCAGTATCCTGTTATTGTTGTTTCTCACGTAATTGCGTTGTGCTAAATCGCAAAAACCCAAAAAGTTGATGAAGCGACGGGACATGATGACTTAACAATAAAAATTATGTACAAAGTGTTTTCTATTAAAAATATATACAATGTGTTATATCAGAATACAGCAACATTCTCGCCCCCGTAATTGAATCTATTCATTCAATTACTACCTCTACATTCTTCATCACATGCAGTTTGCAGATTCTGTGGACCGATCTTCTGAAGATGCCTGACGAGGTCCTGACATCCACTACTCTCACAATGCTATCTCTACCTGGGTGGACTGCCTCTACTCTTCCTCGTGGCCATGTGTTCCTGGTTGTCTGGATCAGCAACTAATACAACATCGCCAATTTTAATGTTTTCACATGGTGATAACCATTTTTCTCGTCGAATCAGTGTTGGCAAGTATTCATGAAGCCATCTCTTCCAAAATAAATCAGCCATTCTTTGTGCTGCTTTCCATCTCGATAAAAGACACAGAACGTTTTTACCAGTTTTAACGGGGATTTCAGCCAAGTAGTCAGGACCAATTAAAAAATGGTTAGGTGTGAGTGATTCAGCATCTTCGTGATCCAGAGAAACATGAGTCAAAGGTCGGCTATTTATTATGTTCTCAACTTCATGGAATAAGGTTATTAGGACATACTCTGGTGGAAACTTCTCGTGCAAAACTTCTTTCAAGCTCTTTTTGACTGATTGAATCAGTCTTTCCCAAACGCCATTTATATGGGGAGACAATGGAGATGAAAAATATCAGTTTGTTCTTCGTTCGGAACAATATTTCAAAATATCATCTTGTTTCAATTCCTCTAACTTAGCTTTCAATTCACGTTCAGCCCTTTTGAAATTACTGCCATTGTCGGAATAGAGTTCTCGGGGAAAACCTCGTCTGCCGCCAAATTGTCGATAAACATGAATAAATGCATTTGTAGTTAAATCATTTGAAATTTCCAGGTGTATAGCACGAGTGACCATACATGTGAATAATACTCCATACCTTTTCTCATGTGATCTTTTCACAGATACTAGAATAGGACCGAAATAATCAACACCTGTCTTGTAGAAAGGCCTGATAGTTGGTTCCAATCTACAAGATGGCAACTGTCCCTTTAGTGGAGAATTCGGAGTACTTTGTTTGTTTTTACAGTATTGACAATTCCATACCTGCTTTAATCCAATAATCCAAAATTTCTGTCTGAGGTTGTTGATTGCAGCTTCTTTTTCATGATGAAGTTTTTCACATGTTCATTTATAATTAATAATTAATAATTTGGTGATGATATGTTTGGAATCCAAAATGATCGGTCTCTTCGTAAATTCATTCGAAAGCAATGAATTATCCAGTCTTCTTCCTAGTCGAATGATATTACCATCTAAAAAACATGAAAGTTTGAAAAGTTTACTTGATTTAGGTACAGCCTTTCCATTCTTCAATAAAGGCAATTCTTCAGTGAATGATTCCTGCTGAACTCTTCTGAATTGCAAGAATTTGGCATTTTCAATTTCTTCAAGACACAACTCAGTTTTCTTTTTATTTTTATTTATACAATTTTTGATAAATCTTGAGATCCAAGCAGTACTTCGAACAAGTCTATTGAATCTAGAAAATCTTAAGGGATCAGGTAATGCTTCAGAGAACTGATTTTGTGAGATTTTCGAAATCACTGCTACGAACTTACTATCTTTCAATTCCAAATTCTGTATGTCTAACTGGTCTGCTTTATGTTTGCTTGAGAAATCTGGTAATGGATTGTCAAGAAGAAATTTTGGCCCAGTCAACCACCTACTAGAAGATGAAAAAAAATCAAATGTTCTTTTCGTTGCTTCATCAGCTACATTTTGTTTAGAAGGCACATAAAACCAGTTCTTAGAATTCGTGAGTTCTTGATTCTCGTTGACTCGATGTGCAACATATACGTTTAGTCGCCGATTTTTTTAATTTATCCAATGTAATACCGTGTTTGAGTCACTCCAGTAGAATGTATTCGAAATCTTGACTTCAATCTTTGATAATATGAAATTACCCATTCTTGCTCCAGCTAGAGCTGCTTGAAGTTCTAGTCTGGGAATAGACAATTGCTTGAGTGGTGCTACTCTTGTTTTTGAACACAAAAAAGAAATTTCCATTCCATTTTCCCTTTTCTTTCTTAAGTAGGCCACTGCAGCACAGGCATTTTCTGATGCATCACAAAATATGTGTAATTCTGTATCATTTTCGGAGTTACAGGCAAAGTATTTCCTTGGTATCTTGAAATTCTTGATGTTCTTCAGGTCTGTTAACCATGCATTTCAATCTGAGTCAATAGAACTCGGGATTCCATCGTCCCAACCTATTCTACTTCTCCAAATGTTTTGAAGTATAATTTTTCCTTGAATTGTAAAATTACCGATCAAACCTAAAGGATCGAAAATAGACATGATGACTTTCAGAACGTCTCTCTTTGTAGGACGTTTCTTTGCTTCCAGAATATCTTTGTCAATGGTATGAAATTGAACTTGAAATGTGAAAATATCATCTTTAGGGTTCCACCACATACCGAGGACTCTTTCTACGGCTGTGGAATTTTTGACGTTCACATTTTCACCTCCAATGACTTTCAAATTTGCATCTATTGTTTCCAAAACCTTTTCATTGTTACAAATCGAATCGCAAATAGTGAATCCGCCATTTTTATGGACTTGTATCACTTCATTAATCAATTTTATTGCTTCTTCTTCAGTTTCGGCAGAATCTAAGTAGTCGTCCATATAATGTTTCTTGATAATAGCATTTGATGCCTCTGGATAGTCTACCATGTATTCCAAAGCATTCCTGTTTTTAACAGTTTGAGCTGGACAAGGGCCACATGTTGATCCAAAAAACACAACCTGTATTTCATAGACATCTGAGTCTTGTTCTCGATCCATACCTCTTCAAAGAAAACGCTGGGCACATTGGTCTTCTTTCTGTATTTTCACTTGCAAGAACATCTCTTTAATGTCGGCAACAAATGCTATTTATGAATCCTAAAATTGAGCAATATTTCTATCAAAGAATTGTACAGATCTGGACCAGACAAAAGATAATCATTGAGACTAGAACCACTTGATTTTGCTGCGGCATCGAATACAATTCTGATTTTGTTGGGTTTATTCGGATTCACTACGCCAAAGTGTGGAAGATACCAATTTTTGGGAAATTTTTCATTTGCTTCATAATTGGTTAGTTTTTTAACATATCCTTTATTTATGTACTCCCTCATTTTATCACAATACCCTTTGGCAAATATGGGAGACTTATCCATTCTCCTCTCTGTGCATTTGAGCCTCGCAAGTGCATTCATTTTACTTTCTGGCAGTACTTCATTCTCAGATTTCCAGAGGAGACTAATTTCGTACTTGTTCTTGTCGACTTTTCTAATCGTTTTCTTCAAGATTTCAATTGCCCTCTTATCTTCCTTAGAAACTGTTGGTTCGTTTATAGATTTCATTCCAAAATTGTCAATTTTCCATTGATCTTGAACCAAATCATGGAGTATATCCAAGTCATCTTTCTCTGGTACATAATATACTAAACATGTGAACTGTGGAGTTTCCTCACCAATTGATTTTTTGATGTTTCCATGTAGAACCCAACCGAGGAGAGTTTTGCTCAATGCTGGTCCATTCCACGGTCCACTTATAATCTTTCGACTGACGAGGAGTGGCCAATTATCTTGACCTATCAAAATAGAAGGCTGGACATTGAACATATTCAAACACTCTCGGTTTTCGACAATTTGTTGCCAGTCAATATTTTGACAAGGAAGCGACAATTTTTTTACAGTTCTTACATGACGTAATTGAAAATTTTTGGTTTCTTGTTGACCTGCACAAATGGTCAAAGAAACGATCTTAGAATCATTCTGTATTTGAACATCATCGTTTGTCCATTTAATACAGAGTGACTCTGAAGGTCCATTGAGTTCTAATTTTTGAGCAATTTCCTCATCCAAAAGTGTAACTGTTGAAGCATCATCCAAAAGGGCAAATGTGTCAATAGATCCTTTCGAACTACTCAATTTTATTGGAAGAATCTTGAGAGTAACTTGATTCTCTTTTTGGAATATATGACAGTTCTTTGCAAATTATACAAACCTTTTGGTTTCTCGTTTCTTCTGTTGTAGTGTACATTTGCTCTAACTTCCTAGGCTGCCTAGTTCCAGGCTTCGAGGAACTAGGAAATGGATTTGATACCTGACAAGCATCATCTGCCAACTCCTCTAACCAAATTTGAAATTCTACCAACCTGATGATTCGCGTTTGATCCAAGCTCTCCAGTTTTCTTGCCCAATCCATGTTTGTATCTCGTTGGGAGTTTGTTTAGCAGATCCCGCAGTAGAGTTGGATTCCTCAGATGATCTTCTTGCTTCAATATAGATACTGTACTCACAAGATTTCTAACGACATCTGAAAATTAGATAAGAGTGTCAAGTTTATCCTCTTTGACAAATAGAGTACTCCGAATCTTCTCTAAAATGACTTTAATGATATAATCAGGACAGCCGAAACGTTTTCCCAGAGTGTCTATTACTCTATCTATATTCTCTGGCAAAATCAATAAGGACTGTACGATTTCTTTGGCTTTACCTTTCAAACACTTCTGAAGTCTTGTCTGATTTCCTTCATCAGAATAGCCATACATTTTAGTGGTATTCTGATATTGACTGATGAAGTGTGGCCAATCAAGCGGATCTCCATTAAAAATTGGTGAATCCTTTGGAATTGATTGCCTAGTTATCATTTTCTCAAGATACTGATCAGGAGATCTGAACTTATTACTTGTATTGCGGCAGTCAGGGTGACATAAATCATTCAAATCTTCAAAATCTCGATAAATAGGATCTTGGTTATTGATCCATTCCTGAATATTTGACCTTTGACTACATGAACTGAATGAATCTTGAAAAGTAAACTTACTGGATTTTGTTGATTTATCTTCGATCTGTGCTATTTTAAGAGCTAGCTCTAGATCCAGCATCTCTTTCTCTCTTTTTTCTCGTTCTGCTTCTATTTCGTGCTTTCTTCTAGTAGTTTCGAGTTGCTGTTCTAAGATTTGGCGATGTGTACTAGCTACTGACCTTACCTCTGAATGAGAATGACGACTTTTACCGTGGACGACACTCTCAGGAACCTGCTGGACGACAATCTCAGGAACCTGCTGATGGACGCCACTTTCTGGAACCTGCTCCAGTCCATTTCTTGAATGTGCAATCTCATTTTCTATAGATCTGACGACTGTTCTAGCTAATCTCTTCTGGTGAATACGTTCGCTCCTTCTGGGCGGCAACGAAGACATAATATTTCCAGTAGAGCTGTTCTAACGGTTCAGAAGGACCACAATTGTTGGGGATTACCTTTAGGGAAAAAACTATTAACCTGGTTCGAATGACCAAATTTACGATATATCGTCCTTCTCCTATTTTCTATGAATAATCCACAGTAATTGACTTGTACTTTTTTTCTTGAACTATTTATTATTATCACTCTTCTATTATTTTTTCCTATAGCAATAGGAATGACACAAGAATTAGACATTGACATGACATGATGACTTAACAATAAAAATCATGTACATAGTGTTTTCTATTAAAAATATATACAATGTGTTATATCAGAATACAGCAACAATATATGTACAGGGTAAACCATGCTAAGATCATATACTCCAGCTGGTGATAGACAAGTTCCCTTCGTATTAGAGAACTACAACGCCGTTTTTGTAAATATTTGAAAAAATCAAATTTTCATGTTTCAAGCATCAAAGAGCATTTATGTTAGTTCACTCTCGATAGATATCACTAGACAAAGAAGTTGTGAGAATAGCAGATGAAAAAATATTTGATAGCAGTCATTTAAAGACTACAAAAGTAATATCATTCGATTCAAATCCTTCACGATTTTTAATTGACATTTTTTGTAGACCATAAATGACTGCTGTCAAAAATCTGCCTTCTGCAATTGTTACTGTTGGACTATTTATTATATTTGGTTATATGTATTCAAGGCTATTTAACTCTATGAGGTTGCCTCATATTCACCTGGCCTGACGTCACTGTTTCCCCAGTCGTCTTTTGTCGAACGGCAAAATGAAAATGGTGGAGGTGATAAACAAAACAAACAAATTAAGCATTGTGCAATCAAGTGAGTTTTGAAGTTTTCCAATATGTTTTTGTATCCACGAGATTGTTCACTGTTTTCCCAAAACATGCAGCAAGAACAAAAGACTGAAAACAGAAATCTAGAAAGATATTATGTTATGTTCCTCAGTGCTCCTGTTGTACAGACACATTACAGAAACAGTCAGATTCTTATTGCAATATCACTCCATCTGGACTGATTACTGTTGGCATTCAAGGATATGGAGGTTGAGCTACTGATAAAGCATTTTTTAGGAAAGAAAATATTATTGGGAAGTCTGAATGATGAAATCATGGTGGATAAGGGCATGCTGACAAGGGATGTGAAGAAAAATTCTTGAAATTGATAAGGCCATCATTTCTGAGAAACAAGAAACAATTAACTGGGCCTTCTGAATGAATCGAATGATTCTAACTCAATGGTTCTATTTCAGTATTAATTTGAAACATAATATTGTTCCAAAATGAAATAATAAGAAAATGAATCAATAAAGAAGTCATCACATTCATTCCATTTTATTAATGCAATAAAAGTGCAACATAATGGGAATATCTTTAAGATATCTTCCTCATGAGATTAACACAAAATGTTTCATAAAATTAACTGAAATTCCTATGTAAGTTTTGGAGAAAGAAGAATTATACAAGAAAATTAGTTTCTTTCAAGTTCATTAGGGACATTTTAGGGCCATTATTCCCAACTGAATTCATCCATAATGTCCATGAGTGTGTCTCTCTTCCAACTTCACATGTTTTATACCATCTCCTATCAAGAAATGGCATTGTTTCACAAAATGTCCTGGACCTTTACCTGAAATTTTGATAGAATAATTCAGGCTGAATGTTATGCACAATATTTGACAAACCTCTATGTAAGGACCTCAGTAGGGACACGTGTTTTTAAAAAGATTACTGAATTCTAGAAGATAGTTCACTTAGTGAAATCCGTTTGTCGGTACAGCCCAACATTGCATTTTTTGCTTTTCTATAAATCATTGCACCGCCAAACGGTTGCGGTCGGTTGACAGCTAATTAGATTGCGATTTCAAAGGCCCCGGCAGTCGTTAGCCGGCAGAATCCAGCGGTCGGCTAGGTTGCGGCGAGATCTCTTAGAAGTCGAAAAATGAACGAGTGAACTGTCCTATGAATTTTAAAAAGATTACTTTTTTTACCTGTGTATGATAGATCAAAAGTGCACCTTCCTACCTGTCAATATGAATCCCTCTTAAATGTGTTTACAAAACCATGACATGCCTGCTTCACAGGGGCATTCACATTGCCACAGCTCATCATTTTCCCTTGGAATTATTTGAATCTCATGTGGAGGCCGCCCAAGAGCAGATGATTGTAAACACAGGCATTTTATAACATTTGCTTGTTCTATATTCACTCTTGACTCCACACATAATAATATTATGATATGACCAGCCTTGAATAATACTACACCATATTATTATAGAACCTCTCACCCTCATTCAAAGATATCTTCAGTCGTCTTGTCACCATGTTTTCAACTAAAGTCTAAAATTCGCGATTCTTTCGAATTCAAATTCAAGACTTTTTTCGATCCTTTTGACAGTGACACAAAACGAAATCTACACACGGCGGGGAAACAGTGACGTCACGCCCCTCCGCGCACCCCCGCACCCTAAAGCTATACTATGAGGTAACCTTATAGAAGTTAATAGACCTTGATATGTATCAGCTTGATAATCTAGATGTGAACGCCATGTGTCACAAGAAAAATAAACAGATTGTCAAGTCCATGTCAGTTAACAGTCATCCTAATTTCATCTTCACTATAATATAGAAAAACTATAGAATAACAACAGGTTATGAGCCCAGGATATTCTGCTGGAGCCGATTGAGTATTTTCTGTACCGGTGTGCGAAAATGTCGAGTCAGATCCCGCAAATAGGAAATTTGAATGGGCGCGAGAACTATGACGCTTGGAATTTCGCAGTGCAGGCCTACCTTCTGGATCAAGAACTCTGGGACTGCATTTCAGGTGACTGTAAGTCTGATCCTTGCAAAAAAGACGTCGAAGCTAGAGCAGAAATTATTATTCTGGTTGATCAAGTAAACTACGTTAATTCAAAAGGGCAAATGGGCGAAGTCTAGTCATGACCAGACGAATCCAGTCAATCCCTACTCAACTTAACCCCACAGGAACTGTTGTCTTATTAGCAACCATAATTTCTGTTGTCTGACTAGGACTCTTAGTACTTTGCATGGCCTCTTCTCCTGCTACTAAATGAACACTTGTTTCACTATTAACTAACCAATCTGATTTCTAATAATTACCATTCAAAAATACAACATTGAAGGCACTATCTGGTTTTGACTCCTTTTTTTATTCTGTTGTTTTTTATATTTGGACAACGGGTTTTGTTGTGTCCAAATTCTTTGCATGCATAGCATTGGATGTGTTCCTTATCTTTAGTATCTGTACTGCCACTACCACCCTTCTTGTTTGGCTTGCTTCTGGTGAAAATGCATTGCCTGCCTTGACATCACCATACTGCAAACGTTTTATTCTTTCACTACTTCACGCTATCTGGGCTCATAACCTCTTGAAATTTGAGATATGGAAGGTAGAATAAAACTCTATTAAAATGTACGCCATTACATTTCAATGGTATACACCCAGTTGCAATTACTGACAATTGACATAACTGACATATCTGGCGAATGACATAAAACCACAATACTTATATTTCGGACTGATGACATGAAATAATATCAACACATACACCGTCCTACTTCTTCTCTGATGCTCTTCCCTAATAACACAATAACATCTGTAAGACGTCGTAGAAACATCCATATGGGATGATAGGAACATCTCTGGAAAAGCCCTATTTTCCTAGGGACATTCTTGGGATGTTGCTGGCAACACCCGTGTCAGCATTTGCGATGTCTGATAAACATCCCATCAGAATGTTTGTGGGATGTACCAACCCAGACAACACAAGTGAATCCATTGGACAACCAATGGATGTCCAGCTATGGATACCCTGGACATCCATTGGATGGACGGCATTGTCCAGTATTTGTCCAATGGACATCCATTGGATAATACATGTCCAACAGTTTGGACATACATTGGAAGTCCATTGGCTTTCCATTAGACATCTGATGGATTTCCATTGGACATCCAATATTTGTCCTTTCCATTGGAAGTCTATTGGATACTCATCAGACATCCAATGGATTCCCAATGGAGATCCATTGTATGTCCATTACATTTGAAATACCATTGTATACACATCAGAACTCTAATGGATGTCTACCAAAAATCCAACTTATGTCCATTCCAATGATAAGTTTATTGGATACTCATCAGGAATACATTGGATTTCCATTGGATATCCAAATTTTGTCCAGCCAGAACGTAGAAATTAAAAAAAAGTTGTCCTTTGAGGGGATTGAACTCCGGACCCCGCTCTCGTGGATCACAACGCTAACCTCTGGACCACTGAGCTGTTATAAATATTATAGCAAGTATTACGTATTCACGGTATTTCACATCGAGAGAAAATGCAATTTGCTGAAGTTTAGTGCCGCAATAAAGCTTTCACACGGCCCTTATCAAAAGTGTTACAGGGTGATTCATCTTTTTCGAAAGAAACCCGCCGTATAATATTTGCCCATATCGATCTTATTTGCACGGCCTAAATGGTTTAAAATTGAAATTGGATGAAAATCAACTTCAAAATAAGTACCTACCTCTATATAGGTACGTAACCTACAAAAATGATGAGACGTATAAAATCTTGAAAAATAGTACCGAGTGCGAAGTTGTCCGTGATCAATGTTCATATATATATTATATATTATTGGTAAAAATATTTCAATTGAAATAGAAGAGTCAAAAATGACACATATATACTTTGCGAAACGATTTCCATTGGATAAGTATGATGGATATCCATTGGCTGTAAAAATTTCGTTGTCCATTGTACAACTACAAAATGGATGTCCATTGTATGTACAAATCTCCATGTCCATTGTACATATACACAATGGATGTCCATTGGACATCCATGGACATCCGGCTACCTAATGGATTCAAAATGGACATCCAATGGATGTATGTGTGTTATCTGGGAAAGACATTCAGGGTACTTGATATGGAACATCTTAAAGAAACTCTCATATAGGATGTTTTTTGTTTGATAACAGTAATGGATGACAACGAATGAATTATTTTCAATCTGGAATCCTGAAAATGGCCGACACATTTCCAGATATCAAGTAACAATCCGGATCCGAAAATATAAAGTCAGTGCGGTCTAATAACTAATGGAAGATGATAACAGTTGTTTGAGGCTCATATTCGTTGGCGCCGGGCCCACGGCTGTTAGTAACTCTTAGCAACGTAGTTGTACCGCCATCTATCGGCTGGTATAACAAATAAATTCAGCAATAAATATGCTGAAGAGATATATTTTGATTTTATCGTTCATTTCATGGTTCATGAAGTTGAGCAGGTACTTTGGTAATCTTATTGAGGAATATTTAGTATAATTATTTCAATTTTTTATCGATGAAATTAGTCGGCTTTGGTATAGGCTAGAAGTATATATGTACGAATACAGTTTCGATTTCCAGTTTCCATCAGCTTTTCAATGTTTCAAATGTCACAATTGTTTGAACTGCTCAATCATGTCAATCATCGTTAGCAGATATGGAACCATGATATTGTTTATAAAAAAAATCAAATGGGATGTTTCTAGAACATACAATGAAAACATCTGATGGATGTCCCAAGAGAAACATCTCTGGAATATCGTACCTAAGTCTGAAACATTGGGACATTTGTAAGACCTTAGCGGGATGTACCAGCAAGATCCCGTGTTGTTAGGGTTCCTGTGTGTTCTTTATTGGCTTTTTTTACTAACTCCATGCGCCACTTCAGGAGCAGCACTGTTAATTGGAACTCAACAACGAATCTTGCAGGACTAGCCCCAGCCTATGCTTCGAAACTTCACAATATCCAATTCGTAAACCAAATATTGAAAGAAGTTCTTTGCTCGTGCTGGGAATCAAACCCACGACCTCGCGGTCGTGAAACGGACGCTCTTTCACTGCGCCAATCTATAGGTACTAACAGTTGAAGTTAATTCCCATTGCAGAAGACTCATTTTGAAATGACACACCAGGCATATAACAGTAATTTCTTCACAGAGACGTTTCTTCAGTTTCAGTTGATATTCGAATCTGTACAACACACTTGGATAAATTCTGAGGAATTCTAATTATCCTAAGAGAAAATAGTCTCTGAAGTACCCTATAGTACCCTATAGGCACTTATTATTCTTCTAGTTTATATCGAAGGCATGAGTCAATTCTTGGAAATTAAGTGCAGTAAAGCATTGATGATATGGTTGCTTCACAATGGTTATTGTTTTTGCATACGGGTCGAGAATGAAAACAGTCTCGAATCTGTCCTGTTCCTTGTCCTCTATTGGTTGTTATTGTGAATTATACATAGGAGTGGGTGATAATTTCTGTCGGTTACTCGACCGAAAAGATACATATCATAATGCAGATGATGGAAAGCCCTAATTTCGAGTGACACTGGAAAATGAAAAAACTCCACCGCCCCATCCAACGCTCTGCCAATTGAGCCAACGGGTCGTCCGTCGATCAATCGGCAGGGAGGTCGAGTTCTCATCACACACCAAGCGGCAGAATCCTTCCAATTCCCGAAGTCACTCGAAATCATGCTCTATACGAAGCATCGCTGGCAGGATGGTACTATACAGTCTCCATATTTCCCCGTTCGTCCTCTGGCATTGTCTTTCCTTGTATACGGAAATGTCCGCAAGCAATTTATACATAGGAGTATCACCCACTCCTATGTATAGATTGCTTGCGGACATTTCCGTATACAAGGAAAGACAATGCCAGAGGACGAACGGGGAAATATGGAGACTGTATAGTACCATCCTGCCAGCGATACTTCGTATAGTGCATGATTTCGAGTGACTTCGGGAATGGGCGTGTACACCTTAGTAGAACTTTCAACTCAAACCATGTTTATAATGATCCTTTTATACATAAATAATGATTGACGACATAATTCGAACGAGAAATTAACTGGAATGTTTTATTTTTGGACACAAATAATAGTACCTTCTGAAAACGGACTCTCTTATGACGTAGAAACCTCATCTCGCCATAGTTAAAGAATAATACCAAAAGCCTGATGGAGTCTGAGGCAACTGATATATTAATTCTTTCAACTGTGATCTCGCGCTAATTCACTCTGTCAGAAATCATGTATCATTCATCTCTGTCTGGAATAGTCTTGTTTCAGTATTAGGGTTTTGACGTCACATCATCACCTCGTTTTCAGAGGTCCGAAAAATCGGGGATTCCAATGATTATTTATAAAACGAAAGGAGCTCACGGCAAGAAACGGTTTTCGGTGGTGAGCTAGTTTGAGCGAGTTCTATCGAATTATGAAATAAATTTTTTTTGTGATACAAGCCCTCGACCTCCCTGCCGATTGATCGACGGACGACCCGTTGGCTCAATTGGCAGAGCGTTGGTCATGTAACCCTGAGGTTGTGAGTTCGACTCTCACACGGGGCGGTGGAGTTTTTTCATTTTCCATTGTCACTCGGAATTAGGGCTTTCCATCATCTTTATTATTATATGTATCTTTTCGGTCGAGTAACCGACAAAAATTATCACCCACTCCTATGTATGAATTTCTTGCGGACATTTCCGTATACAAGGAAAGAAAATGCCAGAGGACGAACGGGGAAATATGGAGACTGTTTAGAACCATCCTGCCAGCGATGCTACGTATAGTGCATGATTTCGAGTGACTTCGGAAATTGGAAGGATACTGCCACTTGGTGTGTGATGAGAACTCGACCTTCCTGCCGATTGATCGACGGACGACCCGTTGGCTCAATTGGCAGAGCGTTGGGCATGTAACCCAGAGGTTGTGAGTTCGACTCTCACACGGGGCGGTGGAGTTTTTTCATTTTCCATTGTCACTCGAAATTAGGGCTTTCCATCATTTTCATTATTATCATTGTGAATTATACCAATTCAGATGGAAATGGAACTTCTTTTTCACAAAGGTTATCACTTCTTGTAACTATTGGTTCTCAATATCATATCATTGTATTGAAAAAAACATGGTATAAACTCCATGAATTGTTTCTAGTCAATCGTTAAGTATTTTAACGAATCAAGACGAAGATCGCTGAATCTATTTTCAAAATCCATTTGAAATTCAACCTGACCAATTGACAAACATTATTTTGACGGACGCCATTTCGAGGATTGAACACACTCCCACTGTGCAAAAAAATGGATTTGCTTCTGTTCCCGTGGCATATCATCTGTAATCTCAATTCCAATCTCAATGATGTAATAACTATTGCAGGCAGTCAAAATGATGACTCAAATAATAATGATGCATTGACAGGTGCACAGGCATTCCAGATGATGTTGTTTTTCTATTTCATCGAATACAAACGCAATACAATAAGATGTGTAACTTTTGTTTTGAATAAAATCGTTCTAGGTGCAACTAAACAGACACGAGAATTCTATGACCGGAGGAACACATAATCTTCGATACAGTCAATGTTGTCAAGACGTCATTGTGGTGTCTGGAAGTTGGTATAATAATTTTTTTTTTTTTTTGATTGTTTTACTAAACATACTGAAAAATCCAGTGAACAGAAAAAACATTATCTTCGATACAGTCATTGCTCAGAAAAACGAGTGATTGAAAATTGTTCAAGGAAAATGAAAATGTATATATATGTATAAAATATATATCTCCATTCTATCCTTCGTTTTTTTAATTCCATCCGAATTTCAAGATAAAAGAACTTACGATGTTCAAAAAATGTTCTAGTTAGGTTTATATCGGGCATAAATAGCTCTCAGTAGTGATGGTTTTGTACGGCATAAGGCCCTACTTGATAATTTTTCAGTGATCTATCAACTTCAGGATTGCCGCTCAAGGAGTTGTTTCGTTAAACTATAATAATTCTAAATATAATTCATGTTGCATCACATGACCTTCCTTCCCAAATAGCTAAGGCTTGTAGATAATCGGATTCTGATTCAATTTGGGTTTGATCAGTTCCAGGGTTATATTTTCGCATTATTACCCCCCACCAAATGGGGGGTGCAAATGAAAAAAAATTGGTGGATTTCGCTGAATTTTTGATATGATTCAGTCCATATGATTATGATCAGAAAATCATCGGGTGACAGTCCTACAAAATGGACAGTTTTTATGCTATAGGGGGTTTCAATTCACATTTTGAGAAAAATAGACTACTATTTGATTCTGAATAGGAGAACAACTTCTTTCGATATTGTATTCCTATTCCTTTATGATTTTTCATTCTGAAATATTGGGCGAATTACGGGTTCTCACCCTAAAAGCACCTTAAAAAAATCCAAGATACTGTTAGAGGCATTTGAAAATGTTTAATCACGATAAATTATATTGAAGTAGCATACACTCATTATCTACATGAAAATAGCGTGAGAAGTGTTGGAAAATTGGTTTAGGTCCAGCCCTTTGCGTTGGTCGAAATAATCGTTCGCATTAGTTTTTTGGTTCCACTACATGGCGATAACATGACAAGATCTAGAATAGACTATTCTGAATGTTAATTCCCCTCCCCCCTTCCATTTACTGAGGGCACTCATGCAAGAGAGATTTTTCCATATAATTTCTCATGATTGAACATTCTCTTATGCTTCTCACAGTAGCACGTTTTTTTTACTGCTTCCAATATTTTCGAATGAAAAATCATCGAGGAATAGGAATACAATAGTGAAATAGGTTGTCTTTCTATTCAGACTCAAATAGTAGCAAATTTTTTTTTCCAAAATGTGTATTGAAACCCCCTATAGCAGAAAAGCTGTCCATTTTTCAGGATTGTCACCAGATGATTTTCTGATCAGAATCATATGGACTACATTTTATCAGATATTCAGCGAAATCCACCGATTTTGTTTTTCATTTGCACCCCCCATTTGGTGAGGGGCTATAATGCAAAATTGCGGTTTTCATAATTATCCGCGATGAAACATTTCCCATCACTATTGACAGTTAGATGGAATTTCTGTTTTTTTTTTCGGTTTTCAAAATAGTGATTGGGGGTAATAATTTTCCCCATTATATTTTTTTCATGAAGACTCCATTTTCAAAAGTAATTAAATGAAATAAGAATGGAATATCGTCCATCTTCTCAGAAATAAATGGTCAATTCGATCAAAATGTGAATTCAAACCCCCCTGGCAAAAAACTGTCCATTTCTGGAGGTTATTGGCTCACTGAAAATATTCTATATAGAACCACATGAACTACATCATACCAGAAATTGAGAGAAATTCACCGGGACCCAATTTACCTTAAAACTTTTTGGGGTCCTTCATTGGCATCGAGCGTTCTTTCCAAAATTTATTCTTTGAACTGTTTAGAATTTTTCCACTAATTTATGAGAGCACAAAATTTAGCGGATTCACTGTATACTCATCCTGTGTGTGATGTATTTGTGAATACAGCTTTCAATGGAGTTCCCAAAAATGTAATAATATATTCTACGAGACAGAAAACCAATTTTATTGTTCCTAAGCATAGACTCACAAATACGGAGAAAGGGCCACATTATGCCTCCATTAAATTTTATAACAATTTACCCTTGAATATTAAAGAACATCGCACAAGACAAAATTTTAAAAAACATGTTTTTGATCTGTTGTGTGGCATTGAGCCATATTCATTGAAAGAATTCCTGGACAAGTAATGTTATTTGTAGCTTCAATATAATTTTCTTTTACCAATGACTGAGATATATATATATATATTTTTAGACTTATTGTAATTAGGTATCTTAATTATATTAAGAGTCTTTTTGTGTTTTTATTATCTAATAATGTGAGGTAAATTATTGATGATTTTATATGACTTGAGTTTTTCAACTGTTTAAATTGAAAGCTTTAAATAAATCTATCTATCTATCTATCTATCTATCTATATATATAGGTTGTTCTATTTCACAAAATAGTCGTGGACGTCACTACCCAAACATATATCACATTCATAATCAGTTTTCCATTATAAATGTGACAAATTGAAATTTGAAATCTACCTCTTTCAGGAGATTCGTATGATATGGCTGGTTCAGCTAATAATGAATTCATTCAGTACTTCCACGAAACCTCTGTATTCAATTGTTTATAAGGAATGTGTCGAATTGAATTCTAAAATCGACCTGTCTCATGAGATCCTCCAGATATGAATAGTTCAGCTGATAATGCACTGTTATATTAAAATTGAAAACGAAACTAGACTTCTTCGGACAAACGAATCACTATAACCAAACAGTCACAAACTTTTATTGAATCTATTACCTATCTGAATCATTGAATTGAATTGAAGAATATAATAATTTACAAATTATTCATCATCATTCTTGGAAGGAGGTAATTATCCCCTCCGTATCGACGCCCTCGCAGAATATTATTTCTATATGAAATTTTTAACATTGTGAATACAATTGAGGAAATTATATTGAAAAAAGAGTCTGGACATTTTGGAAAATATAAATTTATAGGCATCGAAAAACAGGTTTTGAACTATTTTCAAAGCAGATACCCAATGGAATAACAGGCCGTTGAAAATGTTGGAGAAAGTACCTTCATGGACATCCTTTATAATGCCTAATCTATCTATCAGCATCTCTGATCTGGTTTCTATTTGCGATGTCCCCTTTTGATATAGTTAATTGCAGTCTTATTCGATATTTATTGAATTGCCCTTGATCGCCACATGAAGATGATCTCAAGTATGCGATTGTGTATACATTTGATGTTCATACTCATGTTACAGATCTCAGAGGCTAGTTAGCTATGATATAAAAGGTCGATACTTTCGTGAACTTTTCTCAAAGACTGCTTTTTTCCAGTAGTTAACAATAGAGACACAATTGTGTCGTGTTGAAATAATATGCAGCATGCATCGTATTCATATTACGATATTATTACTATGATATCAAAAGAAAAATGAAAAAGAAACAACACAAAGTCTTCTTCTTTTTCATTTTCCTTTCTAAATTATATTGGACCACTTTGAGATATGAATGGTTTTCAGGATTAGTATGATAATACACTTCACCAACTGAAGCATATAACTTACAGTGGAGATATAATTCAGGAAATGTGTGATAATTTGTCACATTTACAATCACATGAGAAAAAGTGATATCGACTAAAAATCATGCAAGGCGCAAGGAGGTTATATTTCAGAGGACGAAGAAACAATATTCTTGTGAAAATTCGAAAACAGTTTCTTATTTCTTTTTTTCTGTGACAGGAAAAGAGTTTGGAATTTCATCTCTGTTAGCAGGTTATAAAATGTCACTTTTCATAAATCACTTTTCTCCCGTGTAAAAAAAGTGAGTACTTTTTTCCCGGATATATATCACATATTGATGGCTTCTGTTGTGTTATAGTTCTGAAAAATGAGTCACTAATTTCGTCTCCGAGAAAGAACTGCAAGTCATTTTATCTTACATTCGACTTCGCGGTTACGTATATTACTAAATAACCACTTAATTCGCCATTTTTCGAAATCGAATCACAGAATAAGACTGACAGAAGTGACATCAGATATTTGATTACTCCAAAAGAATGATAAAGATGCCTACAACGCAGGTGTCCCTACTGTTGTAAACTTGAAATTTCAAGTCGATAATTTTCAGATTTCGAAATAATAATGTAGTATGTAATGTAAACCTGGAGATAAAATCTACAACTTTTTTCCCCTATATAAAGAATAACTATTTATCACTATCATTTTTGGTGAGTAAATCACTCTACAGGGTTCTTAACATTCAAAGTAACTGTCACTGCGTATGGGGGAGTCATCAATCCATGGTATAATCGTTGTTCAATGCGGATGTACAATAACAGCTAGGGAACCATTTCAAATAAAGCTCCAAAAGAGCGGAACATTCTGAAATTATTTTTTTAAACGTAATATCCAGATGGGCAACAATGTTAACTAATAACAGATAATAGTGATGACATTGAAAACAACACAGAGAATTCCAGTTCATAAAATTTAGTAAATATGAACAGTATGGCCCATTTTGCAGATTTATGAACATAAAGTGTCTGCGATTTCAATATTCAACACCCTCCCACTTCAGAATCTGTTGACAGATTTCCTAAAACAAATCCATAATATCTACGAGCGTTCTGTGAAATTGTGGAGACATCTGAGATACTTCCGATTCCCAAGGTCTGTTATTTTTTGTTGAAGGAGTAGAAATTTAAAAAAACGACTGCACCGGGTGTATAAGAAAACCTGACTTCCTTGCTGAGTTTGCTCAGAAACAAAATGTCGAAACGACATCCGCTCTCAAGATACAAGGTGTTGAAAATAACATATTTCCACACATTTTTTATGATTATGCCGAAAAAACTGTAATGGCATTTTGGATAGGTATGTCCGGGATGCTGACACACCCCATGGATGTTTTCTTATCTTACTCTCAAAGGGGGTACTGTAGGTACTGTGTACATTTTTCATGGGTGATGCTTGTATAAAATGAGTTCCATTGAGATCAGTTTCCTATTCCTTGAGATTCAGGAGTATATTACATAACTTGTGTGGAAAGTGGCATATTTCGCACGAGTTGACGATGAGCATGAGCCGCAGAGCGGCGAGTGCGGAAACGAAACGAAATGCCCTCTATAAGAGTCAGATATAAAAACAAATTCATGTGATGTGTCAGATTCCAAGAAACATCTATACGAAAATTCACCACAATGTTGCCAGTAGTTTCGACATAATCTTGAAAAATGTGTAGAAAAAATCATTTCTTCAACAACTTGTATCTTGATAACGGATACCGTTACGAAATTTTTTTATTGAGAAAACCCAACTTATTTTGCAGTGTTTTACCTACCCTAGTAAGGGGGTCTGTTTTTTTTAATCACTCTGTATATAAAATACTGAATAAGTTATCACCTTCATACTTTTGTGAATGTATCAATTTGAGTCTAGATGTCCACAAATATGTCATGAGAATTAATACAAATTTGCATGTATGCAGAGCGAATTAAAGGCTTTACTACATACAACAAATTACCAAACATCGTTAAATATAGTCCATCATTAATTATTTTCAAAAAACATTTATTGTAAACCGTGGTTGGATAGCATATAATTTTTTAAGAGAATTTTAATGATGAAGAATCTGTATGTTGTTTTTTATCCATTTTACAATAATATTGGAGCTGTACCTATTTTCCATATTCTTTTGTACTGTAATGTAATTTTTCATAGGTTATGTGTGTGTATTGGTTTTCCAACTGCAATTTTGGAATTCATGCTGTCGAACAGCACTTTATCAAAACTCCTTTATCCATAATACCTACCTCCTATCCCTATCCTCCCTAGGAACACACGATGTTCTTTGAACATTATAGGGATTCTCTTTCGTGCGCTCCAAGCGATAAAAAAAACTGTACATGCTCCTACTACGAATAGAGGCACCTGAGGGGAATACCAAATGACCATCAGGAAATGTCTCCGCCTCTTCTAAAATAACCTATAGGGTGATTTATGGGATATATGGCCAAAACGTCTTTCAATCATTACTTTCCAGCAGCTATTTAGATTGTTTTCATTTTTCCATGGATTATTATGGTGTTACTCAGCAATCAACTGACGTATCCAGAATTGTATAAATCCAGGACCGGTCTTGAAAAATTATGCCAATTCGGTTCATATAAAAAATTTTCACCCTGTATAAGGTTTTACAAAACTGTGATATGGAATTTTTGAAGTTGATGAACAGGCAACCAAAATAAAGTATTTCAAATTGTCCTCACACTTTCATTGAATTTCTTATAAAATGATTAATTTATACTACAATAAGCGAAACTTGGGCAACAAAATGTATTCATTTGAAAATTAATACTTCGCAATGCATGAATTTCACGAATGAAAGAAATGGTGAAATCATTTCCAATTCTTCAGCTCAATAATAATCGACATTCTTCTATTTCCAGGGTTGGATTCAGTAATTTTCTGGTAAAGGGTAATAATCACCAAAAATTTTACCCTGTATATGATTTTAGTAAACTGTAACCTAACATTTTTGAAGTTGACAAACAAGCAACCATGATAAAGCATTGCAAATTGTCCATACTGTTTAAATGAATTTCTTCAAATAATAAGATCAATTATTACCAAACACGAAACTTTTGCAAAAAATTATTTAAATTTAAAATAAATACTTCACAACGCATCAATTCCACGTATAAAAGCAAGATTGACATTTATTCTGATTCCTAATCTCAATGATAATTGACTATAATTCCCAGGGTTATATATTTTTTTTTTTTTCGTGGGAAGTGATGATAATACTCTATGATGTTATAGTAGGTAATGTGATGGACGAATGTTATAGCTTCAATCATTTGAATATTCTGAGGTTTTTAATCGACTTTTAATAGAAATTCTGAGTATTTCTGAATATTCCAGATTTCAGTTGATGACCCGTCTGTTGAAAGAAATTGCCTGAAAAATTCTTGATTCGAATTTTCTCAATTATGCGGACTTCTAAAAAACAGTACGAAAGATTTTTGCGTCAATGACTTTCAAGATTTGCACATACCATTATGATAAAATCATACAGTGTGACTAATGCTATTACCGTCTATCAAAAAATTACTGAATCCAACCCTGGATATAGTAAAATGTTGATTTTCAGTGAGCTGAAGAATAGGAAATGATGTTATTCTTGCTTCTATTCATTTTCATTCATTTTTCAAAGTTTCGCGTGTAGTGAAAATTGATCGTACTCTATTAGGAATTCGGTGAAACTCTGAGGAAAATTTAAAACACTTCATTTTGGTTGATGGTTTATCAAATTTGACAATTTCATGTCACAGGTTACTAAAACCATATACAGGGTGAAATTTTTGGTGATTATTACCCTCTACCAAAAAATCACTGAATTCAACCCTGGAAATAGAAGAATGATGATTATTGGTGAGCTGAAGAATTGGGAATGATTTCATCCTTACTTTTATTCGTGAAATTTATGCATTGCGAAGTATTAATTTTCAAATTAATACATTTGTTGCCAAAGTTTCACGTGGTAGTATGAATTAATTATTTCCTAAGATATTCAATGAGAGTGTGAGGAAAATTTGCAATACTTCATTCTGGTTGCCTGTTCATCACCTTCAAAAATTCCATATCACAGTTTACTTAAACCTTATATAGGGTGAAATTTTTGATATGAACCAAATTAGCAGAATTTAACAAGACCGGTCCTGGATTTTCCCAATTCTGAATACGTCAGTTGATTGCTGAGTGACAGCATAATAATCCATGGAAAAATGAAAGGAATCGAAAGAACTGTTAGAAAGTTATGATTGAAAGAAGTTTTGGCCATATTCCATAAATCACCTCATATATTATTCCAGAAGAGGCGGAGACACTTTCTGATGGTCATTTGACATTTACCTCAGGTGCCTCCATTCGTAGTAGGAGCATGTACAGTTCCTCATGACTCACCCTGTATTGAAAATTATTTTTTTCAATATCTTCAGTGTTATTACTATCAATATTTTTGTTTTATATGTATAGTATTGTATATTAGGGTTACCTATTTCGAATAAATGTTCTTCTTTTTACATCAACTTAACATCAACCCAACATCAACTAAATATTGACTCAACATTTACTCAACAGTAACTTAACGTCAACTTAACATTACTTTACATCAACTTAACATTAACTTAACATTAACTTAACATTAACTTAACATTAACTTAACATTAACTTAACATTAACTTAACATTAACTTAACATTAACTTAACATTAACTTTACATGCAATCAACATCAACCGAACATTAAATCAACATTAACTCAAGATTAACTCAAAATTACCTTAACATTACCTTATCATTGACACCTTGACATTTACTTATCCACCCTGTATGTCGATTGAGGTTTGACGACAATCTACTCATCGATATACATACCGATGTTCTTTGTGTATCAACAATAGGAGAATGGCAGTATACACATCGACTTACATGTCGTGGGAGTGGAGCAACATAACTTGGAAAAGTAGAAATTCGGAAAAAACGATTGAATATATGTATAATTCAAAAAATGAAATATTTTACCAGTCGATTCTGCACTTTGATTTTCTCACTGAGAAATAGGTTATGGTGGAGTTGCTGAAAAATGTATATTTCAACGCGCAATATCTCAATTTATCTCAGAGCATATTATGTTAATGGGAAGATTCAATGCCAGTTTGTTTGAAGAGCCCAACATGCTCCAAAAAGCATAGAGATCACGTGATCTGACGTCACTGATTTGATTTTCATGATTTAATAGCAGCATAAATCACAAACACAAACAAACACAAAGCAGTGGCACGAATCATTCCAGAACAAAGCCTAATCTGAGTAATTTCCAAATTTGTTCTGATTTGGTTCTGAACAGAGGTTTTAATCGTTGACGTTGATCAAGAGGAAAGAATAAGTGATTGAAATTATAAAACCGTTGGCATTATTCGAGGATAATGTCTGAATCCGCGACAATTACCTCAGCAATGAAAACAATTCTGCTGTTTTTTGCCATATTCATACATCATTGTTGCATTCCTCGCCATTTTTTTCGTTTCTATTTTTTTTTTTCAACTTGGTCAATCTGATTTGATTTTTCTTCTCCTTCGCGGAAACACTTAATCATCAATTGCTCGAAACAACGGAAACATCAAATATTGCTCACATCATTGTTTAGCAGGGTGAGCATGACAAACGAACAGGCCTATACTTTCATTGCATCAAGTTTTATCCATTTCTCAAGTTGTGCTCATTAAGATTTCTCCACCCTGTAGGTAAATAATTATATATCGTTTTTTGACATGGTGTGGTCCTCCACTTTTTGATCTGCCATTCAGCGTATGAACAAGTTGATATTTGATCAATAGTTATACCTTATTTCAGTTCTTTAACTAATCACGTTGATTTTCCTATTTTTTGTTTGCAATTTCGACGCGGCTGCTAGCACTTCAGCGCCCGGAAAATGGTCTGCCAATTGTCAAACTAGTCCCACAGAACGACCAGGTAGATGTGCGCCTTAGTGTTCCACATCATAAAAAAGAAAATTGTGACTGTACCACGAGTCACGTTGGAATTCATGTAGCCAGCTCTCAGTATACTATGCGTACTCAATCACTGTTCAAATCATTTACTATGTGTACACAATATACCATAATATCGACACATCAATTATAATTCTTTTTTTTTTCAATATCTTTATATTGAAAATCGAACGACTCAATTATAATTCTTTTTTTTTTCTATATCTATATATTGAAAATCGAACGACTGCTAATAGGAAAGTATCCAACCTACCCACTCTCCATTCGGTTGCCAGAATAGTAATCTTCCTAACAAGCGCGAAAAGTGAAACTTTTCCGCACGCGAATGTCGTTAACCCGAACGACGCGAAGCGGAGTTCGGGCAAGCAGTCGAGTGCGGGAAAGACACTTTCCTTATGAGCTAGGAACAAAATTTTTTCTACAAGCGTAAGAAATTGATTGATTTGTTCAATCAATTATTCCTGCAGATAGGAACAACTAACAATTAATAGTGCTATATTCTCTATCTTCTGATAATTAGTGATATATCTATAGTGTGTACCGTTTGAAGCATTATGTAGGTAAGCTTATTGCGTAGGCCAGCTTGCCCATGGTGTTCGGCCTTTAGGTTTCAGACATTTCTAGGAAATAAGCCAACAATACTTCTTATTCATTTGGTGTTTTAACTGTTTTACTATTGCACCATTCAATAAATCTCGTGTATTGCTTCTCATACCGTTCTCAAGACTTCGTTGGCAATAACTCATCTGTATCGCATCTGTAGCTGGAAGTTTCTCATCGCAATTCCACTGAATAGAAAATGACAGTGATGCTTTGTCTGTTACTCTGAAAATTACACTAACTAATTTGTGTTTTGATTGACATGACGACAATTGTTGCTCACATCATATCGATTACATTTATAGGGGGATTTATATAACAATCAATTATTATTTATCAATATCTCTTCATTTTCACAATAAATAGTGCAATCTGATGGATAATTTTGTACAAACCTACAAAATACTGCAACAAAAAAAACTACAATTTTCATATTATGTCACCTACCACTCATATTTTGCGAGAATATTATATAAATGTGTTCCCACACTAGTGTGGGAAACAATTTCCCGCACTAGTGCGGGCAAATGACACCTCCCAAACTGAATTGCGTGCGGGTATAGGGTGAATCACGCACGCTTGTAGAAAAATCATCATGCAATATCTCACGTCATTCAGTTAGTGATTGGAAGAGTTAACATTTATCGAATTATGTGAGTGTTGAGGAAACAGTGTACCTACCTACTTATAGTTCAATTGGCAAACAGTTTATATCTGCAAAGTCTGCTATGCCAAAGTCAGTACCATAAATAAATGAATGAACTTAAGAGTTTTATTGTTATTGTTCTCCCGAGAGCACATCGTTACAACGAGATCATAAGTTCTGCACTTCGTGAATCCTGAGTTATGTAATGATTCTATTCATGGCATTCTTTATGTAACAGTTCATGTGAACACTCCAATATTTGCTCAACCCTAAACTTCCTGGCTCTTGTATCGTTTCACAATTTGTTTTTTTGGAATATCCAATGTATTCTCAAGGAAATGGTCATATGATAACTTACTACTGTACCATTAAATTAATTCTTTGAAAAATCGTATTCAAATCACCGATTGAAATGATATCGATAAATTGATTTATAGTATAAAGGTATGCTAGGTTCAGTTCTACATATACAGAATAGGAATCTTGGAATGATTATTGGAACGGATTTTGAAATATTTTTACTTCAAACTTGCGTGGTACGAAAATTTTAACATTTTATAATAATATTCACATTCGAGCAAGGAAAAAAAAAACTTGAAATTCAATTTTTTTATGTGAAAATCAGTATTGTCATTATGTTTCAATGTTATTCTTTTGTAACTCAGTTCTGGAAAATTATTCTCCCACACCACGTACAGGGTGATTCACCATAGATGTCCCCCCCTCCAGCTCAGTTATTTTTGAACCGATTGCGAAATTTCGAATATCTAAAATGGTTCTCGATAGAGTTTTTTCCGCTACATCAGAAAATACAAGATGCTCGGAACAAACGATCTACAGGGTACTATTTGATTTTTTAAATAGAACACCCTATATTCCATTATAGTTTTAGATTCTCCCTGAAGAGTCGACACGATTAATCTATTATTAGAACATTGCTGGTATGTATAATTTATGACATGTTATATGTAATTTTCCTTCACCTTTTTATTTTATGTTGCCAGTAACGTCAATGGAATATTACAATAAGGTTTCATTTGTTGTTTCATTTCGCTAAAATAGCGACAATATCTGCTGTAACATTATACACTACATTGAAATACTGCTGCAATATTGTTGAAATATTACTTTGCTTAGTGGGTTATCACTAACCAAACCGATTTTTACCGCCTCAACGCGTGTTTCGTTAAATATGTCAACATCTTCAGGAGAAGATAAAAACGCGTGTATTAATTATCGTGCCAAAGGTTTCAGTGAGAGAAATGCACGAGAATGGCTTGGGCTGTCACTCCTGATATTTATTCGAGGTCGAGTATTGATATTTGGTCGGTAAAAAGTACAGGGGCCTCACGCGTATATTTTGAAAAGTCAAATTTTTAGTCATTGTTGAATATTAATCATCAGGAAACGGTTTTTTATAATATTCACTTCCGTAGATATCATATATGTTGACAAAAAAAAAAAAAAAAACGTTGCATATCTCAAGAAAAAGTTATGGACAACTCATATATGGTTTTCTGAATGGAACTTTGTTTTTTCAAATACATACAGCTCGTTCATCCAATCGTTATATCTAGAAATACTGATTCGGTCGAATAGCCAAAATTGAACATACTGATTTGAGAAAATTTTGGATTTGAGTTTCGTTTCTTTGCATTTCCTGAGAACATTCACCCTTGTAATGGATATATCTCTCACATAATCAGGAGATAGAGATTCTCACGAACGAAAAAACTACTGACTTTTTTGGAAAATCAGATATTTTGATGCCAGAATTTTGGATTGAAAAGTCATGATAAGGTGAAACAATGCATGGTTCGAATCAAAAAAATTACAGTGTGTTTGAAACAGACTTTGTTGTTTGAGTTTTTCACATACATTTTTAGGTTATATGCAAAATGTGTAGAGACAGAAGGTATTGATCTTTTTATCACCTACAACTTTGCGATTCAATTTTTTTCCCTGGGACCTGTGGTTTTGCCGTATATTGAGATAATCCGTTAAAAACTCACTTCACGACCTAAGACTATCCGTGAATCGTTTTTCTCTTCATCTCCGTTATAGTCTTCCTTACCCAATGGGTTTCATTCTTCATTATCTTGAATATAGCTAAGAAGTCATCAAAAGATGTCCCAGAGACATTTTCGAATAATGCCTGAAGTTGTTTCCCTATCATCCTATGCATGTCCTCGAAGACCTTATAGGGATGTCCTGAGACGTTATTAGGATGTAGAGATTGTTAATAGGAGGACGTCCTGTAAGGACGTTCCTATGCTCGCCCTCGACGACTTGAGGACATTATTGTGAACGCCTCAAAAGGGCCTCGAACAGCATTGGTGCAATCTGGGTAGGTGGCTCCTATGATGCTGAATAATTATTGTTGGTTGAAAATAAGTACATCGATTCAAATAGGATATCGTATACTCATAAATAGCTCCGAGACCGTGATCTTTCAATCAGGTCATTCATAATCACGCTACCGTTGTAAATATTCTGGTCTGGAGCACCCGATGAAGCGCTTACCTTAAACAATTCTCTCGATGGAGCTGGTTTCCACATAATAGCGAATGATACAAATCGAACAAGTATTGAGAATGCCGCACTCGTGAACGTGCCTCGCCTAATTAGGTTAATCATTGATTGAATCATGTAGCTCTGCTCATCGCCTACTTATTGGCAGGTGTATGTTATTGTTGCAAAAACAATGTGATTTTTTTACAAATGGAAATGTAATCTTCAACCCTATATGGTAGCTGTTAGATTTTTCACACCTTATGCTGGCCTCAATAATACATGAAGATGAAAACGATCTCGTGTTATATCAAGAATATAACACAAAATACTCATACCCTTGATTATATACTATACATATCTTCAGATTTTCGAAACATATCAATTGAGAAGGAGTAACATCCACTTTTGATACATTTGAATCGAGTTTGGCAGATAATTTTGAAAGGATGTATATCGGTCTTTTGCATGAGATTTTTCAACAGTTCACATTACTGAGACGTGTGGTATACGTTTCGTTTCGGCACCTTCGACCTCTTTCATAACTATATGTACATTCAATTACTTAACAAGAATGAGCCTGTCCAAGGATAAATGGAGCTTCCAGAGATAACAAAAATACGCTGTGATGAATAATGACCCCTCTGCGTTTCCGTATGGATCCATTCGTGTCCCATCTCAGGAAAGGACATGGGCCTGTTTCACAAAAAAATTGTATTTCATTATTTTGAAGAACTAAATCAATCTTGATCACTGCCGCGAATCGTTTCCTCTTCAGACCCTGTACATTTTTTTAATAATTATTGCAATTCACGATATTCAATAACATAAAAATACGGGACAGTGCGTGACGTCATATAACGCGTTCAACCCATTGCAATTAGATACGATACGACATGACGTATTGTGAATATTCAATCACAATCGAACTGTGGGAGCAAATTCTCATTTCTATGTAGAATATCTAGATATTTCCATTTGTTGTTGAGCAATAAAACACTGATATTGCTTATCGATATGTCACGTTATCGGGAGCTATAGCGTTTTTGAGATGTGAATGTTTTGATAATTGAAAAACAATAATTCGAATAATGAATAATTGTATCGTATACTTCTAATACATAGAATACAAAAATAAAATAGCTATATTCATGGCGTAAATTCGACTAGTGTGTACCAGGTGAACAACTAATAACGGCTGTGTCATATCTCAGCAACGGATAATGATTCAATTTTGAGATAGAATAAATCTAATGGTGCATATCATTACACGATGTAATAGAGGAACTAAATCTCAACAGACCAACGGAAACCGCAACATGATAGCTTTTCGCCAACGGAAGATATAAACTATCAGAGTTGGAAGAATGATAGATATATGACAGCCGTTACTAGTTGTTCACCCGGTACAACCTCATCGCTTTGACAGATATATTTACTCCAAAAGTATTTTCATCGTGGACAACGAGGATCGCATTGATTCAGTGTTTATTAATTCATACATAGGAAGGTATACTCTAGGAGTTATATGATAAAGCTCAGTCTGACTGTTTAATACACTATACTGATATACAGGGTGTTTCGAAGCAACCTGATCACCTTGCTATGGTAAGTAGAACACTGCAAAATAAGTTGGGTAACAAAATGTCGTATCGACATCCGTGTTCAAGATACAAGGTGTTGAAAAAAACATTTTTTTTTAATTTTTCACGATTATGTCAAAACTTTCCTCGCAACATTGTAATGAAATTTTGGATAGATGTGTTATGGAAGGTGGCACATCGCATGAACCTATTTCTATGTCTCACACTCATAGAGGGAGCTAGAATAGTTTTAAACATAACTCGATTGAGCTTAGAATTTTGAATCCAAATTCAATATGAGCTTGATGATCAACCCATCATTCTACACCAAAAACGTACTCTTGATAAAACCCGATACTCTATAGCGTTTTCGGAAAATTTCGATTGAAAGTGTTGATTACTGTTGTTGGCATAAAGCTTACGTATTAAATTAAGTATTATGAAGAACTATCACCTTTTTATAGAAAACGAAAAACCGCAATACATTTCCGATGCTGAAATCATTGATTCAACAATCAATCACAAGAATACCACTGGAATGAATTTAACTTATAACATGGATTGCACAGTTTGGTTTTATCTTAAGGTTAACGTCTATGCTACAGGAATTCATTCATGTCAAAAGTCGCAAGACCAAATTGAACATCACTCAAATGACCTTGATTTGAAAGAATATTGTATTCTTTACGAATAAAGATAGATTCGTGTTTTCGTGAAAAGGGAGGACATTTTGAACATTTATACTCTATAATATATACAGGGTGGGTCACGGTGGATGGCCTATTAGAAGTATCTGGAGAACGAAAAGACAGAACATTCTGGAATTCGGGATGCTTTGATAATTGAACATTCTCAATTCGTCTGAAATGTTTTCATCGATACAGTGTTGCCACTTCTATCAGAAACAACTAGCAACATTGTTATTTCAAATGGAACACCCTGTATTTTATTGCATTTCCAGATTCTTCCTGAGGAGCTGATTTCATCAATGTATCACACTTGGGGTCTAGCAGAAATGATTACAGAGATATATAGGGTATTCAAAATCAAGGATTTTTCAATTTTATGATTTTTTTGTGTCGAAACTATTCATCACTGATCAGATAGGCTAAAATGTCCCTATCCCAACTTTTGATTCACTATTTACTGGAATTTAATTGGAAAAAATACAGGGTGCTTCAAGATTCAGAATTCTGATCACCCTGTATCTGTTTCAATTGAATGTCAGTAGATAGTGAATCGAAAGTTAAGATAGGGACATGTGAACCATTTTGATCGATAATGAATAGTTTCGACACAAAAAAATCCCGAAATTCGAAAATCTCGATTTTGAACACCCTATATCTCTGTACAATCATTCCTGCTAGACCCCAAGTATGATTTATTGATGAAATCAGCTCTTTAGGAAGAATCTGAAAATGCGATAAAATACATATACGAAGTTGCTAGTTGTTTCTTATAGAAGTGGCAACACTGTATCGATGAAAACATTTCAGACGGATAGAGAATGTTCAATTATCGAAGCATCTCAATTTCCAGGATGTTCTGTCTTTTCGTTCTCCAGATACTTCTAATAGGCCATCCACCGTGACCCACCCTGTATATATATATATATATATATATATATAATGAACTATTTAATATTTTATGTTTATTCAAATTTATCTCTTGTGATCATTGGTTAAATCAATAACAATACACAGGATTGAGTTTCATCAAGAGTATCTTTTTGGTATCAAATTGATCGTTATTTTTGAGTTCACATGAAATTTGGAATATAATATCTAACCTCAAAAAAGTTGAGTGTGAAATTAATCGGTTCACACCGTGTAACTAGCATTTCCTATGTGAATAAGATATGAAAACAGGCTCATGGGATGTGTCTGCTTCCAGAACATATCCAAACAAAATTTCATCACAATGCTGTTGCCAGTAGTTTCCGCAAAATCGTACAAAATGTGCAGAAATTTGTTATTTACAACACCTTGTACCTTGAGAACCAATGTCGTTAAGACATTTTGTTACTGAGCAAACTAAACTCATTTTGCAGTGTTCTACCTACCCTAGAAAGGGGATCAGCTGTTTTCAAACACCCGTATGTATGTATGATGCGAATGTATGGAATGAATTCATTGTTGTCAAAAATGCGGACTCTTGAAAAAATCCAAAAACACTTGAACATCAATTTTGAAGCCCCCCGGTGTTGAGTAATGACGTAATGAACAATTTTTTTGATAAAAACAGGGGTAATGTGACACCCCATTTGAAAGGTCTACTGATCATCTTCTCAAAGTATAATCATTCCATGGTCAATCAGCATTTTGTATTGAAATATTGAAATAACAAGTAATGCTCCACTGTTCAACTGAATTTTGCTGAGGTCTTCTACTGATGAAGATCAAACATCGTAGTTTCTTCTATTCGAAAGAAAAAACATTGATTGAAAAAGTTTTGAACTCCAAATACTTTCTGCAGGTTATTCGAGAAGGTGCTGTACATTCAGTTCACTTGATTATTTGGGATGTTCTCTCCTCGCTTCTATAAAATGAAAATATGACTTCTATTTCAATATATTTGAAGTAGGACAAATTATGGTCCCTTGATGGAAATTGACGTTAAAGTCATCTTAACAGGGTACGGACAGATCCTCGTCTCCTCTCACTCTAAAGTGTTTGTGAAACAGTTATATAGTTCCATCCTTATTCAATTCTGGGGATAACCACTAGATTATTGACATTCGTTGTTTTTTAGGTTATATAGAGGTCAGGCGTATCATACGTAATTTCCATATGGAATTCCTGATTCAACTTTACCAAGATATCCTCTAGTTTCAGGAATAACTACTGCAGCATAATCTTTGCGAGGTGAAGAACATATGAATTGTACTGAAAGTTTAATATATTTCACCAAAAGAGACTGTTCTTAGACTGTATACCAGGGTTGACTGAATTGACTAAATGGATTCTCATTTCAAGCTGAGCAGAGTAGTTTATCTATGAGCTGAATGAGCTGAGCCTTATGATTGAGAAATGGTGGAAACCTCGATGTGGGTATCTAGACTACTGTACTTATGTAATGTGTGCTAAATATATTTTCAGAAATCCAACTCGGAGGAGAATTTATGGAGTTACTTATATCACACTATGTTTAAAACTTCGCCTAGGACGGAAAGTAGGCTGATAAAAATGAATACGTAAAATGTGCGGAAAAATAAAGAATAGAATATACTTCACCCCCATGTTATACATATGATTTTGCCGTCTCTTTTGAATAAAAAGTCATTTTCGAATAATATATTGATGAAGGTAACAAAGAAGTAGGTATACTCTAAATATACGCAGTATAACTTATAGGCACGTTATTTTCACTCTTGCATCCTACATATTTTCTATTCTTGGTAGAGTAATTATTATATAAACTAATGTCTCTTATTGCCATATTGGATCCGTCATCTTGAGTTTTTCAATTTTGACGAAAGAATCATTATCTCCTACCTCGAAAACCCCTATATATATAGGATCTGCCATCTTGAATTTTCCAAGTTTGACGAAACAATCATCTCCAACCCCGGAAAACCCCACATACCTTCCAATTTTGAATAGAATCGGATCGTAATTTTGAAACTCGTTCGCCATATGATCTTCCTCAACAAGTAAATACCCTTTAGATACCTATTATTAAAATTTTGAATGATTTTCTGTAGCGCTCATGGATGTGACGTGACAGCAATGTCAGGGATGCCAGTAGACAAAACTAAAATCTCTAGAACTTTAAAAAAGAATGCAGCTATGATCTGTCCGTACCCTGTTAAGATGACTTTAACGTCAATTTCCATCAAGGGACCCTAGGACAAATCAGATGATTCGTCCAGAAATGTCACTGCGTTTATTGAAAATTTTCAATACCTTGTGTTCGTGGAAAGTATTATACAGGTGAAACGAATAGAACTCTCTCTCAGTAAGGATGAATAAATAACACAAGTACAATATCAAGAGAAGACATATAGATAAATCGAAGCTAACTGAACATATCCTCACCCAAAATGGACAACATATGGCAGAGTGGAATGATATTAAGAATATAGGAAAAGAAGATAACAACCAAAAAAATCAAGGAATCCGCTTGCATTCTTCTGAACGGAGACAATAGCATTGCTTTCTGTTCAGTTTCTATAGATAGAACATAGTATCTACTGAAAACTGAACATGAAAATGATAGATTCGAGATCAATTAATGAAAATATTCTGTTACCCATTTTTATACAACATCATCACTCATCCATATGGCATCATCAGTATGTCACTGAAAAGTGTCAAACTATAAGAACAGAATTTTCTAAGAAGAATATTTTGCATTTGTATGTCGAGAAAGGGAGCAGATTCGTTTCTGAAACGTCCAAAGATGAGTGAAAATTCGATACTTTTTCAATTTATATATATTTCTTCTCTTCATTGTATTTTGATAAATATACAGTATCGGTTCACTTTATACCTTTGAATGAATATTCGAATAATCATACTGTTGGATAGACAATTAGAAGACCTTTTTGAATATAGTATCACATGTCCCCTGTATATATTGAAAACAACGATTGTCATATCGCTCCCGTTGCATGGTTTAAAAAACATCCCTCGAGGTAGTAACGATCAGGGATGCTATACAAGGTGTTTATGAAATAAGTGAACATATTAACTCAGCTCATTTATATGATACAGTCTGAGGAATATTCCCATGATATCAGATTTTTTCAAATTCTTCTAATTAACGAGGAATTCCATCCCAAAAATTGAACAAAATACGAGAAAAAAATCAAGTAAACCACTTTAAAACAATTTAAATGATTGAACTCCGCGTGATTGTTCCTTCCGCATGGAAATCTGAACAGAGGTGACGTCCGATTTTCTACAGTGTAGAACTTCAGGTGGAAAAAGGAGTCTTACCTCAAATTTTATTTTGATCCCTGAATTTTTTTTATCAGTGCCATTCGATAGTGCAAGTCGAGCTTTCTATGTGTTTTGAAATATTTGCATTAATTTCAATGCCACCCTGTGTAGGCGCTAAGAGCTTGCAAGTTTCGCTCTAGCTGTTCACAGCATCTCTTGGTACTACCATATGTTTGGTGAAGTCAGTGAATCTGTGTGTGGAGTTGATTTGCCGCTTAGTATTTTTTTTATGTTCTGGTTCCCACAAAAAGGGATATCCTGTAACGTTCAGAGAATATCGTGAGAACCAAGGGAAATACGGTTGGAATTGGTATTCTTCTCGAATTTATGGAGGTTATATGCCTCGGAGAACACCTCCCTTGGCAATGTGCTCCTGAGCCTCACTGTTCGCGTTGGATCAACGAGTCTTTGGAAAGAGATGTTCTGCAGGTCCCCAAAGTGACCACGAAGAGGTGCGAAGTCTCAGGGACTGCCAAGGGAGGAACAATTGTTGATATTTCAGAAGAGCATCGTCCATGAAGATATCTTTAATATAGAGCCAGATCGCCAACTTCTCTACGGTGTTCCAGAGGAGTGAGTGGGTTTGTGAGCGAGGCATCATTTTGAGCTATTCTGAAGTGAGCGTATATCTAGAGTAACACCCAGATATTTCTCTTGCACTGCAAAATTGAGGTTCTTTCCATCCAAAATAGACTGACGACGTATCTCTTCCCTTTTAGTGAATAGAGTCATCACGGTTTTCCGAATGTTAATTCACTGTTCTTTCCTCTCGCACCACCTATTCACAATATCATTAGTATAAATCAGTCATTTGGTTTGTATCAAAGCATCATTTTATCCAGAGATTCTGCCCGTACAATTCCTCAATAAAAATGGTTGATTTTTGTTACAAGAGGATGGGTACTTATATGAGGTTTATGAATTTTGGGAAAACAGGCATCATTATTCGGACCTATCTATCAGAATTCGAAACATGTTGATCCCGACGAAGATCTCTTGCTTCAGATAGAACTGACAATATCAGCTCTCAGAAGCATGAACAGGGTGTTTGTTTTTCGAGCTCCACCATGGGTATCCCAGTTATTATAAGAGATTGAGGGTCGGTTAAATCAGGACAAAGTTGCGCATTCTCATGCTTAACATTTATCTCCATGTGTCATTTTTAGTTTTTGCATTATTGGAAGAAAAAGAAAATTCATAATCTTCGTTTTTATTTTTTCAAGCGAAAACCAAAAGACCTAGATGTTTCTGACTAGGACATTCTTGAGATATATTACTATGTAATATTATTTCACAAGAAATCTGAATCCGTCATTGTATTCTCCATTATGTTCTTGATGATGAAGTTACAACACACAACTTTGTTTTTTCTCATGGGCGCCATATTGGATTTTTGCATTTCAGAAAATTCTTTTTTTATATACTGTCTGTTGATCAAAATCGGGAGAAAAACATTTTTGCAGAGAGTCGAGTGTTTTGGAAAGAAAGACAACAGTTTTGCTTAACAAGCTGAATTCCGACAATTTATTTGAATTTGGATCTGGAACGTTCACATTTTGGTCGAACTGATTTACTCAAAAACTATGGCTTCGAATTAGGAACTACGTGATGAAGTAGAAGTTTATTCAACACAAAAAAAAACAAAGTTATAAAAGATGCTCAAATACTCCACAGACACTCGGCAACCCTTCTCGCGGTATGTGGATAATCTTAGGAATTCAACAGTTCTGTTCGCATATTCAATTGGACTCAAATCTCAAAATTCAGTTTGTTGAACAAAACTGTTGGCGTTCCTTCCAAAGCGAAAATGTGTTTTCCCAATCTTGATCAACAGGACAGATTTTATCAAATTGTGTTATACATTATTATATATCGAAGACTGAAACCTTTGGCACGATAACACACTACACACTGTTTTACCACTAACCAAACCGATTTTTTAACGCCTCGACACGTGTTTCGCTAACTATGTTAGCATCTTCAGGAGAAGATTAAAACAGTTTTAATCTTCTCCTGAAGATGCTAACATAGTTAGCGAAACACGTGTCGAGGCGTTAAAAAATCGGTTTATACATTATTGTAATAAAAAAACTTCTCCACAAAGATGCAAAAATCCAATATGGTGCCTTGAAGAGAAACAAAGTTGAGTGTTGTGACTTTGGCATCAAGATCGTCATGGAAAAAACGATGGCAGATTCAGATGGCCTGTGAAAAAGTGCCTTGAGAATGTCCTACGCAGAAACATCTCGGTCTTTTGGTTTTTGCTTGAAAAAATAAGATGAAAAACAAATTTTCCTTCTCTTCAAATAATTTGAAAACTGAAAATTACACATCAATTTTCCTTGCAGATAAATGTTCAGCATGTAGATGCGCAACTTTGCCCTAATTTAACTGACCTCGTATCTCTCATGATAATAACTGAGATCCCCATGGTGGAGCTCGAAAAACGGGCTCCCTGTATAGGATGGGTATCATCAAAATTCTCTATAATAATGTGACACTATCCCCAATTGCTTGGGGTTTTGAAACGGAAGATCATTTTGTCTTTAGGAATGCCGTTGTCAGACTTGGTTTCCTAAGTGAATTGAGAAAAAAACAACTCTGTTATATTGTGGGAACTCGTAATACTAGTTTATATATTCCCTGATGTGTATAGTTATTTTGTCCTTCCTCGAATGGTGATTCACTTATCAGAATAAGTCACAACCCTCTGACTGATGTCCTAACGGTGAAGTTGTACTGACGGCGAAAATACTAAAACTACTGACCTCTGATGACATCTCAAAGTGGATTTATGCACACAGCTTTTTCATTAATATGTTGCTTTCAATAACCGTTGTGCACCACCTTTTTCAATCTCAAACTCTTCTTCTTGATCAAAACGTATTCCCCAGCGTATACTTAGCCCGATGAAAATATTTGTTTTATATCATTCAGTGCTCACATAATTACATCATATTGTTTTTAGAGTCTAATTTGGAAGAAGCAGAGGAAGAAATTGTTCGTCTGGCTTATGACAGAATTGCGCCTGCGCAAGTCACAGTTTTATTTTTATTTGTCGTTAAGAGATAAAAGTTGGTCATCGTTTAGTGAATAGTTGATGAAAGATTAAATTCAATTCAGGTGCATAAATAGATGAACGAGAACACCAATTCATTTTACTTGATTTTATGGGATTTTCTCTCCTCGTTTCTATAAAATGAAAATATTCTTATTAGTCAAATATATTTGTAGTGGGACAAATCAGATGATTCGCTCCAAAATGTCACGGCGTACAACAAATCTTTCTATCAGGGAGCCTAAAAAAAATCCAGGAGGTTGTCAGTGAAACTTCGTTTGAAATAATGTTTGAAGGAAAGAAATATAGATATATTGAAAAAATATCGAATTTTTACTCAACTTTGGACGTTTTGGGAACGAATCTGCCCTCGTTCTCAACATGAAAATGCAAAATATTCTGCTTTGGAAGTTGTGTTCTGATTATAGTTTCTCACTTCTCAGTGTCATACTGATGTTGACATATGAATGAGTGATTTTAGTCTACTAATGGGTTACAGGATATTTTCATCAATTGATTCTAAATCTACCATTTTCATGTTCAGTTTTCAGTAGTGTGTTGTGTTCACTCTGTAATTCGAGATTTTGGATTACTGATGTCATTTCTTGTCATTAAAGTTTTTCACTTGATGTCAGAACTTTCTATACAAAATACCCTTCTATAAAGCAGATACGTATCAAATTGGCGACGAGAACGGACGAAACCCTCTACAATGGATGCTGAACAATTCAGTACATTAATTGCAACTCTCACCAAGACTCTTCAAGGTAACCAGATCAACCGTCAAGAGAATATTACCTTGGAACCTTTTTCTGAAGAGAATGAGAGCTGGGAGATGTTTACAAGAAGACTAGATAATTTTTTCTCAATGAAGGATCTTAAAGGTATTCCAGAAGTTGTAGAAAACAAGAAGAAAGAATGGTTATTGCATACCATAGGAACTAAAACTCTTCAACTTCTATATTCTTTAACTTGTCCAGAGGATTCTAAAACTACATCGTACAATACATAGATAGATTTAATACAAAGTCATCTCAGTCCTACTTCAAGTACCATTGCCGAACAAAATCGTTTTACAAAACGTGTCCAACAAGAAGGAGAAACTATTGCGAGTTACGTAACTGAATTAAAAAAAAATGTCTGCGAATTGTAAGTTCATTTGTGACACCTGCAAGGTTTCAACTTCCGATGCACATTTACGACTTCAGTTTATTAGTGGTTTAAGGAACCCAAATCTTATCGAAAGATTAATTCAACTCAAAGAACCCGATAATAAATTCAAAAATTGTGTTGATACCGCACTTGCTATGGAGTTGGCTCACAAAGACTCAAAAGAAATTTTGTCGTCACAAACCATCAGTACTAGTATTACATTTCAAAATCAAATAAAACCATCCCAGAAACAGGAGCAAAAGCCAAGTGTTTCATTCGGGAATTTGGGAAGACAGTGTTATCGTTGTGGAGACAAAACACATTTAGCCAATACCTGTAGACATAAGAATTTCAAATGTACAGCCTGTTTCAAATTTGGTCATTTGAGTAATGTTTGCATGAAGAAACTACAGAAAGGAGCAGTTCATCAAGTACAAGAAGAGACAGAAAATGACGTTCAATATGAAGATTTCTATCACATGAATATACTTCAGAATGAAATTTTGCCTGAATCGTTAAGGAAACCAGGCAAAATGTTGGTTGATGTAGAACTGGATGGAAAGTTCATCAAATTTGAGTATGATACAGGAGCAGTAGTTTCTTCAATTTCACATGAATTATTCATCAACTAATTCCCTACAAAACCACTTCAGCAAACAAACTTACCGTTAAGAACGTATACAGGAGAACTAATCAGACCAGTAGGATATTCAACTTTTCAAGTTAAATTTGGAAATCAAACTGATTCATTGAATGTATACGTGCTTCCAGGAAAAGTTGAACCAATTTTTGGTCGGGAATGGATGCACAAGATTAAAATTGATCTACCTGAGATTTGCCAATTACAGAGAGAAAATGTTCCAGAACATCTTAAATTCCAAATGTTAACGAAACTCAAAGCGGATTTTCCGGAAGTGTTTAAACCTGGACTGGGAAAAATTCTAAATTATGAAGCGAAACTGTTCTTACCCGAAAACACTCAACCCATTCATGTTCCTGCGAGAAGAGTTCCTTATGCATTAGAAGAGAAAGTTGAAAATGAAATTGACAGATTGGAAAAAATAGGAGTTTTGTCTAAAATACAATACAGTGAATGGGGTACACCGGTAGTTCCCGTTATGAAAAGCGATGGTTCTATTAGACTCTGCGCAGATTTCAAAGTTACATCAAACAAAGTGCTGATGAATAATAAATTTCCAATTCCAAACATTGAAGACATTTTTGCTACGACAATGCATGGAGGAAAAATATTCACTACGTTGGATATTCGGGAAGCTTACTTACATATGCCAATGACCGAAGATAGCGCAAAGTGACAGGCTATATCTACTGAAAAAGGTGACTATAAAATAAATAGATTGATGTTTGGTACCAAAGTTGCTCCAGCTATTTGGCAACGATACATCACAAATTTATTGAGTAAGATACCTGGAGTTTGTGTTTTTTTGGATGATATAAAAATTCAAGGAGCTACATTACAAGAAAATTTAGATAGATTGAGAATAGTTTTGCAACGTCTACAGGGAGCTGGATTACACATAAAACAAGAGAAATGTAAATTTTCTGAAGAATCTATTCGTACTTGGGGCATAAGATTACAAGCAGAGGTTTAGAAAAAACTGAAGAGAAAACTAAAGCGATAAAAAATGCTCCAGTACCAACAAACATAACTGAATTGAAAAGTTGGTTGGGTTTAGTTACATATTATGGAAGATTTTTGAAACATCTAGCCTCCAAATTACATCCTCTCTATATCCTTTTGCAAAAGAATACACCTTTCAAATGGACGCCTGCTTGTGAAGATGCTTTCAATTCAATGAAAAGAGAAATCACATCTGATCAGATTCTTTGCGCCTACGATCCTAAATTACCATTGATTTCAGCTACCGATGCTAGTCCCAAAGGCTTGGGAGCTATACTTCCGCATATTTTCCAGATGGCAGTGAACATCCAATCGCTTTTGCTTCAAGAAGTTTGACTAGGGCAGAACAAAATTACAGTCAAATAGATAAAGAAGCGACTTCAATTTTTTGGGGATGTAATAAATTCTTTCAATATTGCTATGGACGTAAATTCAAATTAATTACTGATCATCAACCACTAGTTTCGATATTCCACCCTAACAAGAATCTTCCCAGTATGGTAGCTACTAGAATGCTGCATTATGCACAATTTTTGCAAGGGTTTGACTACGACATTGTTTACAGATCAACTGACAAACATTCAAATGCAGACGCATTATCTAGGTTTCCTATGAACATCTCAGAAACATTCAAGCAAACAATGGATTGTGTGACAATACATCAGCTACAACAAATTCTCACCTTGCCAGTAACACACAGGGAAATAGCGAAAGAGACACAAGAAGATCCAATCCTGAAAAATGTCTACAAATGTCTGCAAACTGGTGTGCAAATCGAAGAACAGGGATTCAAAGGGAGAGATATTGAATTTGCTTCAAATGAATGTACCGGTATGAAAGAATCACGCATTATTATACCTGAAAAATTACGTCGAAGAGTCCTGGACGAATTGCATGAAGCACATACCGGAATAATGAGAATGGAAGCACTTGCTCGATCATTTGTTTGGTGGCCCAGAAAAGATATAGATATTGAAGAAATAGCAAAGAGATGTCGTAGTTGTCAGTCTATGTTACACGAAAACGTGAAGATTCAACCTCATTCTTGGAAACCTCCAAAGGAATCTTGGCAGCGAGTGCATATTGATTTTGCAGGACCCTTTCAAGGAACTTTTTTTCTTGTGATTTGTGATGCGTTTTCTAAATGGCCAGAAATATTCATGACAAATGATAGACCCTGGAAATTTGGAACTAAAACTTCAAAATTTCCTGATACAATACCGGAAAACACCACACTCATCTACTAATAAGTCACCTGCACAGCTGATGTTTGGAAGAGGAATCAGGACAAAACTTGATTTGGTTGGATTTCAGGAACCTGTGGAAAGTTCTAATCAGAGTCCAAGAGTCCCAAACTTTACTGTGGGAGAAACTGTTCATGTAAGGAACTACGACAGAAGAAGAAATTGCTCGTGGGAATTTGGAAAAATCGTCAAACAAGAGAGTAATTTAATTTATTTAATAGAAATTGAAGGGCGAATGATCAGGAGACATGTTAATCAAATAGCTTCGACAAAAGTTGTGGTTCCAACTACTTCGCAACCTCAATTCTGCTTCGTGCCAGGCACATCTTCTGAGATGAATACTGAAGATAATGGAACAAATTCACAACCTGCTCAAGCTAATTCTTCTAGAACCTCAATCACTAATTTGGGAAATGATGAAAGCAGTTCTAATACTGGTAGGACTTCTGTAATCAGTAACTATGATGCAAATTCAGAGTCTTTCACTTCATCAAAAAATGAAGAGAGAATAAAGGAAACTGACCATTGAACAGAACCAGAATCTAGTGATCCATCTATACCATTGCGAAGAAGTACAAGACTAAAAAGGGAACCAGAAAGCTTAAATCTATAAATTTATCAGGGAGGAATTGTTGTGTTCACTCTGTAATTCGAGATTTTTGATTACTGATGTTATATTCTTGTCATAAAAGTTTTTCACTTAATGTCAGAACTTTCAATACAAAATACTCTTCTATAGAGCAGATACGTATCATAGTGAATACCATGTTTTATCTATATCAACTGAACAGGAAGCAATGCTTTTGTCTCTGTTCAGAAGATTGCAAGCTGATTCCTTGATTTTTCTTTTTCGATTGTTATCTGCCTTTCCTTTGATTTTGATATTATTCCAAATGCTGTTCAACTTCAGTAAGGATATGTTCAGTTAGCTTCGATTTATCGATATGTCTCTTCTTGACATTGTACTTGTGTAGAAAATCCCAAAAACTCAAGTAGAATGAACATGCCACCTCCTCGATTAACCTGCAGGGAATACCAAGTTTCCACTTGTTAGTGAAATGAAATGAAAAAGCGGTTTGCATAAATCCGCCTCAATATTGATTATGATTCGTTGTGACTAGCTGATGATCATGTTAAAATATACATGGTGTTCCATTTGAAGAAACAAAGGTTCTGGCCTTTTCTGAAAATCAGGAAGTCCGCCATATTGGATTGTGATGTCATCAAATTCGAAATGATTGCTTACATAACTGTACCACACCTCAGAAAATCCCATTCACGAATGCAGAAGTTACTGGGGTGGCCCGATACCCTGTGTCACCTGGTATACAGCGTGTGCGATTTCAACCCGCAACACCCTCCTGATTTGGAACCCGTCGACCAATCTTCAGAAACAAAAATCTCATAATACAGTACTCAACGAGCTGATTAATTCATTAATCAATCCATGTCGATAATTTGAATTAATTTCGATTTGAAATGATGTATTTGTTTCCACACGACCCAAGAGGTAAGATAAGTACACGGCGAATTTTTTTCGTGATTTCCTGAAATGATTTTTGGCAGAGGTCAGACGGACCTGGCTCGTTGATTTCTATATATTAAATATCGATACCAGTGTTTTGTGAAGTCGATAACAAAAAGTATATGAATTCAATTTGGCATCCTCACCACCAACAAGCGCAGCTGCACGACAGCATTCATTGAGATCATAATATTAGGCTCAACTATGGCGTGGCTGTCCGAAAGTAGTTGAATGATGGCGTTGAAAGAAAACACGAACTGGCCTCACTCCAGTAACTACTTTGAAAGATTCTGCTTCCGAAGCGCTACTCCCCTATTTCATCTTGTAAGAGCAAGGCGGCTTGTCGTAGAGCCTGAGATGCAGGAGAACGGGATTGAGATTGTTATGATCTGTTATGATGATTTCTATCTAGGTTGAGGCACACCCTGTGTTAGTAGTTTTTGGCATGAGGACTGGTTCTTGTCAGAGTGAAACTGAATAAAGTCTGTGTCAAAACTCGATTTTTCTCTACGACAATCGTAATAATATTGGCGACTAGGATCAAAACAAGGATCAAAATGCCTATTAGATGCATGGACGAGTTTGACAATGAGTTGGAAACGTGGAAAAATTATATGGAAAGAATAAATTTTTATTTCCTTGTCAATGACGTACCGGCCGACAAGAAAAAAGTAATATTTTGGAATGACTTTAGAAATCGTAAAGAAATTGGTTTTTCCTGCTGGTTTGCTTGGAAATGAATTGGATAAAGTTTTCACATTGCAAACGAATAATTTCGAAATAAAATGAAATGAACTTTGTGCACGTGAAGTTTTCTTCTTCCGTTATCAAAATGCTGATGGAAGTTTTGCTTATTTTGCGAAAGAACTGAGAGGTTTAGCTTAGTTTTGCAATTTTTCTGAAGATCAGTTGGATTTTGATATTATGCTGAGAGCTAGATTCATTTTGGGCATAAAGAATAAGCATTTAAAGGGAGATTTGATATCTTCTCTAGATGTTTCATTCGACAAAGCAGTTAAAAAAGCAATTTGTACAGAACAATCTATGTTGGATTTGCGAACAATTGCAGAAGGGAGATTTTCAATAGAGATGTAAAAGATAGCTCGGGTCGAAGATGTTTCCGGTGTGATGCTAGTAACCATATGGCACCAAAATGTTATTTCCGAAATGAGAAATGCAATTTTCGTAAGAAAGTGGGACATATTGAGAAGGCTTGTATGCTGAAGAAGAACAGGAATATAGGATTCAGTAATCATATGATATCAATAATGTATCAAAAATGTTGGACAACTCGAAATATATAATCAACCCTTCACTCAATGGCAAAGATGTATCAATGGAAGTTGATTCTGGTAGCTCTAGAACTCTGCTTGGGAAGGAACCTAATATTCGGATAGAAAGAACAGGAGAGCTCATGGAGAGATCGTTTGATGATAATTTGATAATTTAGGACTATTGGAAGAATCGTATATCAGTACTAAAAGATATAGACATGCTAGTTAAATTCAAGAATAATCAGAAAGTCTCACCTGCGTTAATTGTTTGAATTGTGGCCATTTACTGGTATTTATAGCATAACTTCAATGACTGAGTCATTAGTTGCAAAGTTCAATGATATTTTCGATAATAACATGAGCCAAAAAAGTAATAATATACCATCTATACATATTCATCTAAAAGACACTGCAAAACTTGTGTTCAGGAAAGTTCGATCAGTTCCATTTGCGTATCACAAAAAGGTTGAAAATGAGCTGGATAATTCAGAAAGACAAGGAGTTATTTCTCCAACCAAATATTCGGAATGCGCTACTCTTGTGGTTATTGTCAAGAAACCAGATAATAGCATTCGAATATGTGGAGATTATAAGAGTACAGTGAATTTTCAATGCCAAATCGAGACTTTTCCATTGCCAACATTCAAAGAAGTTAGGTAGGTTCTGGCAAAGGGTGTTAATTTCTTCACATTAGACTTGGAGAATTTTGACCGTCAACACTATAAAAGGGTTGTATTCAGTAAATAGGTTACAGTTTGGTCTTCCGTCGGCTCCAGCAATTTTTTTAAAAACGATGTATTCGATATTGAGGAACATCTGGCTCAATAGCTTATTTGAATGATATAGTGGTAGTTGACAGAACTACTCCCAGGCATAATGAGAGACTCAAACAGATTTTTTTGAGATAACGAGGAGCTGGATTGAAACTCAAGGAAGAGAAATGTGACTTTCTACAAGGAAGCGTGGAATACTAGGGCTATTGATTTGACAGGAATGGAATGCGACCGACGAATAGCAAAATCAAAAGCAATTTTGAATGTGCCGAACCCAGAGTTTAAGAATTAACTGTGAGCTTTTTTGGGATTGCTATCGTTTTATGAATGTTTTCTTGAAAATCGAGCTACAATTACACAATCCTTCTATGAGCTTTCAAAGAAGAATTCTCGTTTGATATGGAATAAAGAGCATGAAAATTCATTCAATGAGTTTTAATGACATATCATCTGAGAAAGTTTCAATGAATTATGACGGGAGGTTACCGTTGATCCTTGCTTGTGATGCTAGCAGTGTGGGGGTAGGAGCAGTCATTTCGTATATAGTAGATGAAAAAAAAAAAAGACCGATAGCTTTTGCGTCGGAGACCTCGAGTGCGGCATAGAGGAACTATGCACAGATAGATAAAGAAGAACTCCTGATGATTTTTGGTATTAAAACTTTTCATGAATATCTAGCTGTGGAGATCCTCCAATTTCTGCCAAAGACATTGCTACTGAAACTCTCAAGGGTCCATTGTTGTCCAAAAAACTGGTTACATAATGGTTGACCATCCAAAATAGAAGATGATTGTGTCAAATTATATTATTTTCCGTAATGAAAATATTCTGTCACTGCATGCAGATTGCGTTTTATATGGTTCTCGAGTCATAATTCCAATGACTCTACGTAAGAGAATACTGAGTTCATTACATTATCCTCATCCAGGTATCAGCAAGATGAAGTCTTGTGCTAGAAGTTTCGTAAGGTGGCCAAAAATAGATGGAAACATCAAACAAATAGTCAACTAATCTTCAGAAGAAGTCCATGATAACTCACAGTGGAGTGGAATATTTCATAAATGAAGAAACCCAAAGTCATCTCCACAACGTTTATTCGACGATCACAGATCAATCACATAGAAGGATCAGGGTGAGAATAAATATTTGTCATTAAAGAACAAACTGTCTCGGTTAGATCTGAATAGATCTGATTAGATCTGCATGAATATTTATGCAACTTATTCTCATAACAATAGAACAGAATTATCAGATCACAAATTTCACACTATAGGATTCTCAATCTTCCATCTTGCTCTTTCTATGGAACAGAAGGATATTTTTGGAATTTTGGCTCGAAGTATAATACTCATAAAAATAAGAATATCCAGAATTACAAATTGTTGGCAGTTGGAAGTGAAAAAGTCATTGAAAGTCACAATATTCCTAATAAAGACCTACTAAGATGTGAAATATCAAACAGCCATCTCTCTATTCAATCTAATACTTCAAATTCCAATCCAGATCTTGAATCATGTAAATCCATTCATGAAAAGATTCCAGACAATCAGCTAGTAGTCACCAAAGCAGAGAAAGGCAACTGTGTTGTTTTCTTGGATCATGCTGATAATGTTAATAAGGTCACCACTCTTTTGGATTCTGATAGTTTTAAACAATGACCCAACTCAATTTTATTTTCACAATTTCAAAATTTATTCAAACACTTGCATTGATACTTTTTCCTTCAATAATTCCTACAAGTTTAAATTGACTCCGATGAACCACACCCTTGCAATATGGATTCCCAAAAATTCATAAAGATGGCATTCCGATTATACCTGTTGTATCATACTGCAACTCTCCCTGTTCCAAACTTGCATCTTGGCTCAATCATTTGATTATAGTTATCAACGTTACAAGGTCAATATGTAGTAAATAACGGATGAGATAGAATATTGTAATCCGAGGCGCAAGCCAGGGATTATAACAACCGAATCGGTTATTTGCGTATCGGCCGTGTGTCGATCAATATTTTTCGTAATCCCGCTGAAAGATCACATTTTGATTTCTAGAAAAGATCAAATAACGTACCTCATAATTTAATTCTATCAGAAAATTCCCAACATCGCGTTGTCATGGAACAGCTTGACAATATCACAATAATATTATAAACAACGTCAGTTTTCTGTCTTCGCGCGTCCGCTTCAGCACCACAATTCCTACCCGTCTCATGTGGCATTACAATTAGGCCGACTGGGAAGGTCTTCGTATGTTTTTTTCAGCGTTCCCATGGAAGAGAGTTTGTTTCTCCTCAGCAGATCCAACACGATGTGTTGAGAAAATTTCTGTCATGTTAGGGGTGCAAACCTACATACCGAACACTGCAAGGAGGACATCTTCCGATAAGGTCTGGTTCAGTAGAAACTGCTGTAGAGCTTTCGCTTCCTAACAGGCAGCATTCCATCGATGGCAAAAAAATCCAGGCCCTGAGACTAGAGCAGAATATGTCGAGGCTAGAGGCATATGCAATGAGACAATTCGATCATCAAAGGATGCTCATAATGCCAAAATAAGATCAAAACTTGTTGAATGTCCTAACGGACCCCGTTCATGTTGGTCCTTCGCCAAAGCTGTAGGAAGAAACTTCACTTCCAGCCCGTTTCCTCCTCTATCCAAGGAAGATGGAACACTAGCCACAACTGCCCAGGAGAAAGCCTACATCTCCGAACATTTATTTGCTGGAAATTCCACTCTGGATCCATCGGGAAAACAACCTCCAATTGACAGTTATATGCCTGCCGCCAACGTACTATTAGGAAGATTTCATTGGGTCTCAACACCAACAAAGCTTGTGGCTCCGACGGAATCCCACCGAATGTTCTCAAGAAATGTGCTTCCGATCTAACACCTGTTCTCTGCAAGTTGTTCAACTACTCTTACTAATTGGGGATATTTCCGCCCAACTGGAAAATTGCGAGAGTAAAACCAGTTCCCAAAAAGGGCAAAGCAACTACAGACCGATCGCACTGCGATCTATTATTTCGAAGATCATGGAGAAAGCTATCAACATCGAACTCATGAAATACCTGGAACATTCAGGTATTGTCACGACAAAGTAGATTAATATTAATTAATAACCATGTCTCGATAAAATAGGTGATTCTACCATGTTCGATTTATAAAGGGTACTGCTTGGCTTAATATTTTGCGAGAGGTAGTTTTCAAAGAGGCACTAATAGTTCAGGGGTAACTGAAAGTATGAGAATATATTCAAACATAACAATATTTATTATAGCATGAAACGTTATGGGTGAAGTGATGACAAATATGAATAATCAACAATGAATATAAAGACCTAATAACAACTTACATTATAACGACCATTACGACGAGCTCTTGTCAAGTCAGGAGTAGCCCCAGACCAGACTAACTTCGGAACCCTCAGATCCAATATTTATATACATCATTTTATTAGAAATGCACGTTTCTCATGAGAGTTCCTTGGTTAGTTTTTATAATTCAATGTCAACGGATGATTTGATTTACTTTATGTTTATAAAACCCTTATGGTTAGAAATTACTGATATACCGTATGTTCTACTCGTGACAGTATTATCAACGATAGGCAATATGGCTTCCGTCATCAGAGATCAACTGGTGACCTGCTCGCTTACGTCTGACATACAGGGTAACTCACGGTCGATGGTACGTTAGACGTTTATGGAGAACGCAACGCAGGATTTCTCTGAAAATTTCGCATACTCACATTTTATCACCTGTTCTATCGATCTTAAATATTTTCGAAATTGCGACACTGCCGTTTCTATCAAAAAGTCCTAGCAACTTCATTTTATTAACAAATTTTGAGAATTGCCTTTTTATTACAATACTCCCTATACCAATCTCTATCGGTTTTCGAGAAAAATAATAATTTGTGTTTAATATGATCCAAAACATATCTCTAATCGAACTTATGTAAATCAGGGCTCTCGAATCATAAAGAGTTGATATTCCAGTGGTGGTTTGAACAGGCTTGATGTATTCAATTTACACCAAGAAGTCGCCTCCATATCATACAGAGCGAGCTGAAATTATTATTATATCCGTTGTTCATACAAGTGGTCGAAAGTTCATTTTTTCGAATAGAACCCATTGTTTTCCACTCAATAAATTGAAAGATGAATAAAAATGTTACAAGATGACATAGCATGTTCCTATACCTTAATCATCGAGTTTTCTTAATAAAGCCGCTTTTTGTGAAAAATATAATTTTATGAAAAAGTTAATTTTACATAGCCATGGAAATATTAAACTCATGACAGTTCGGTGACATTAATGAGTAATTCAGTAATTGTTATCGACAGTGTTTCAAAAAATTTCCCAGAATGAACGCGAATATCGATTATTCAAACGAAGTTCTTATGAAGTTATTTATAATACACGGACAATGTGATCAAATCATTGCCAGAACTTGCAGAAAATTCAACCAAATGTATTCTGAATTGACACCAATGAACAAGAGGAATTTCGTAAGATTACGACATAATTTTATAAACTATGGCTCGAAATTTCCAACAACTCTATCAGAAATCAGCTCATCTAGCATATCTAGGTAAAAAGCTATATTCACTGTGAAAGTACAAATAATAACAGAATCGGGAGGAACGAAAGTAACAAAAGTTCAAACAAAATATCAAATTTTCACGATAAATGGTCGAAATGTTGTCCATTATATTCTGAACATTATAAAATATGCTTTTGTTCGCGACTCGTAGTTGCCTTTTGAATAACATGAGGATCCAAATCTTCAACACACCGCACTATCCGCCGTCGCAGTTCTTCTTTGGTAGGCACCGGCGTACTGTACACCCTTTCTTTCAAAACACCTCATGAAAAAAAGTCAAGCGCACTGAGATCAGCTGATCTCGGTGGCCAGTCCCACGGACCCAAACGGCCAAACCAACGATCCTCAAACATTTCGTAAAGTTTCCTGGAAACTTCCTGAGTTGAATGAGCTGGCGCCCCGTCCAGTTGGAACCATAAATTCCTATATTCCTCTAAAGGCAAATCTTCGAGGAAATCTGTCACAGTCGTCCTCAATATTTGGATATATCTCTCAGCATTCAGTGTGCCATCGTGAATAAAAAAGCTAATTTTATTATTTTTGAAAATACAGAAAACGTTCAGGTCAAATTTCACTTGGAAACCCATTTCTTTTGTTGTATGAGGATTATGATCATTCCGAAAATGCTCATTTCTTCTATTGAAAATCCCATCCCTCGTGAATTTCAATTCGTCGCTCCATATTATTTCCGACAAAAATTCCGGATCCTCCTGGGTGTGCATTAAAAGGGCTTCGCAAAAATGCACTCTCCGCTCGAAGTCTTCTGCAATGAGAGCTTGAACTTTATTACTGAATTTATACGGATGCATTTTGTGATTCCCCAAAATTCTTTGTACTGAAGCATGTGATACACCTAAATCTTTTTCTGCACTAAGAATGGATGCTCCTGAATATGCATGAAAATATGCCAAAATGTCAACAATATTGTCTTCATTCGAAGTAACAGGTTTTGGTAATGGTGGAGGCGCTTTTAACTTTGAGCCATAGTTGATGAAATTATTTTGTAATCTCACAAACTTCCTCTTGTTCATTGGTGTCAGGATACATTTGGTTGAATTTTCTGCAAGTTCTGGCAATGATTTGATCAGATTGTCCGTGTATAATAAATAACTTCATAAAAACTTCGTTTGAATAATCGATATTCGCGTTCATTCTGGGAGATTTTCTGAAACACTGTCAATAAAAATTACTGAATTACTCAATAATGTCACCGAACTGTCATGAAGTTGATATTTACATGGCAATCTATAATTAACTCTTTCATAAAATAATATTTTTCACAAAAAGCTATGTCATCTTGTAGCATTTTTATTCGTCTTTCAATTCATTGAGTGAAAAACAGTGGGTTCCATTTGAAAAACTGAACTTTTGACCACTTGTATGAACAACGGATATAATGATAATTCCAGCACGCCCTGTGTGATATGGAGGCGACTTCTTGGTGTAAATTGAATACATCAAGCCTGTCTAAACCACCACTAGAATATCAAATCTTTATAATTCGAGAGCCCTGATTTACATAAGTTCAATAAGAGATATGTTTTGGATCATATTTAACACAAATTATTTTTTATCTCGAAAACCGATAGAGATAGGTGAAGGAATTGATCAACAAAAGAGTATTCTAATGAAAAGGCAATTCAAAAAATTTGATAACATACGGGGTGTTCCATTTGAAAAAATGAAGTTGCTAGGATTTTTTATAGAAACGGCAATGTCGCAATTTCGAAAATATTTCAGATCGACAGAACAGGTGATGAAATGTGAGATGCGAAATTTTCGAAAGAATCCTGCGTTGCGTTCTCCATCGAACGTCTAACGTATTATCGACCGTGAGTTACCCTGTATATTAAAGCAATGTATTGAAACTCTGGTAAAACCCTAGCCGTTGCACTTGATATCTCCAAAGCATTCGATCGAGTCTGGCACCACGGACTCCTCGACAAGCTTCCATTTTATGTCTTGCCTCCCCAGCTATGTTCTCTGCTAGCTAGTTTTCTCTCGAACAGGTCCCTCCATGTAGTAGTCGACGGAGTTCCATCTGACCTGCTTACCATAAATGCTGGTGTTCCGCAAGGATCAATTCTAGAACCAACACTATTTTTACTCCGTATCAACGATTTGTTGGAAGCAACTCCATGTCCAGTACACAGCTCCGCGGATAATAGTACCCTCCATACCGCCTTTTCTTTCAGGGCTCCAATACCAGCCAGGCGGATCAGAAACGAACGAGGGAGAAATGTTGACGACATGAATATGGACCTGACAACAATTCTCGAATGGGGATCCAATAACTTGGTAGATTTCAATGCAAACAAAACACTAGCATGACTTTCCTCTAGAAAAGCCGATTTCACTGTGCCAAACATGAGCATGTCAGGACTAACCATACAGCAATAACCTTTCTTGGGAAAATCACGTGAGATCAATTGCGATAAGTGCATCCCAAAAACTTGGTTTTCTGTTTCGGGTCAGGAGCTTTCTCACATCCGGTCAGCTGCTTATGATCTATAAGGCACATATTCGATCTGTCACGGAATACTGTTCCCATATTTGGAGTTCAGCACCCAAACATACCCTGAAACTGTTGGATTCTGTCCAAAAAAGGGCAGTTCGTCTCGTGGGTGATGCCTCGCTCACAAACTCACTCACTTCTCTAGAACACCGTAGAAAAGTTGGCGAATTGGCTCTATTCCCTAGATATCCTCATGGACGATGCTCTTCTGAAATATCAACCATTGTACCTCCCTTGGCAGTCCCCGCGAGATCTACCCGTCGAGTTGAGGCATTGCACCTCTTCGTGGTCACTTTGGAGACCTGCAGAACATCTTTTTCCAAAGATTCGTTCATCCAACGAACAGCAAGGCTCTGGAACACATTACCAAGGGAGGTGTACCATGAGGCATATAATCTCCAGAAATTCAAGAAGAACACCAATTTCTACCTTATTACCCCATTTCGTTGGAACCAGAACATAAAAAAACATCTGGACCAATTTCTTACGAAATAATTGTGGGGAGGAAAAATTGGAACAAATGATGGAATCTTGGATGAAATCTTATGTTCCGGGGCTCATACGAGTTGATCCTGCTGTTGAAGTAGATGAAGAATACCTCGATTCGAAGTTTGAGGAGACACTCATCAACTTGTCCGGAGCTGAACATTCATCAGATAATTCGACTAATGTGTCAATGACTTCAAATATTCCACCTGTTAATGAACCACCCTTCGAGAATATTGTATCTGAAGAAAATGAAGTAGTTTTAGAACATGAAATGGTATCAAGTACTGCAGCTCCTCACTCTGCTAATGCGCGAGCTGAAAACCACGAAAACCAAACTCTGGAAAGTAGAATTAAAAGGAGATCGACAAGATTTGAAAATTATGAATGTTGTTTTCGAAAGAAGAAAGAATATGTTATGATCTATGTTATGATAATCCCTATCTAGGTTGGAGCACACCCGGTGTTAGTAGTTTTTGGCATGAGGACTGGTTCTTGTCAGAGTGATACTAAAAAAGTCTGTGTCCACACTCGATTTATTTCAACTACAATCATAATAGAGATGTTCGATGATTTTCGGTGTGTGCAAAAGGTAAACTTGTGGAAATTTCACCCAAGTGACACTGGAAGAATTCAATGAAGAAGACCTCCATTCGCTGTTTGATGATTCTTCACCGACTGCAGAAGGAGAATCTAACGAGTTGTAGGAAATTGACATCGATTCTGAAGCTGAGGTTATCATTTTCCTGTTGAAGATATGGAAATCAGCGAGTCAGATCCGTCTGGCCTTCGCCAAAGATAATTATAGTACCTAAGTGGATGGGGCCTACATGGAAAACCACGTTGAAAAACATGCCGTGTACCTACCTCAGGAGTTATGTGGAAACAAGTGCAGCATTTCTAATCGAAATTAATTGATAATGAATTGGTAACATGAATTGATCAATGAATTAATCGATTATAACATTAGATTTGGAAACCCCTTATACACAATCATATCATTTCCGAAATAAGCCTCTACAGAAAACTTAGGCAACATTTTTAATTTAGCGGGGGCATTTGTACCTTATCGGTTTACTTCAGCGGAAATATACTAGGAACATATTTCATAAAACATTTCCTCTAGTCAGCAAGCTATAAATATAGAAACCAATTCAAGAGCCCATTTCATTATGAAAGTTAAATGTATAAGCATATATTGAGATAATTAGGGGCAGTAAAAAGAAACTAACAGAATTGGTTGCCATTCCATCAGCTATTGACGGCTCACTTCAGCAAAAATATGCTAAGAACATTTCATGTAGAAAATGTCTTCTTCTTTTTTTCCTCTCGACATATCTCTCCGGGAAACGCACAGTTTTGAAGATAAATGAAAAATTCAATTTTTCAGAAGACAACAAGGCGGTGGCGCCGGCAGCATGTCTTGGAATGTGCATATTGTGAATGTTAGTTTTGGACATCCAAACCTACAAACCTGCAAAGTTTCAATCCTTCTTGACTTATTTCCAGGTACGCCTCATACTTGATCCCAAATGACTGAACTATAATTTATAATATCAAGATTTCATATACAAAATATGTGACGTAGACAACTTACTCACGTGGAGATGGAACAAAAACTTCATGAACAGATAATGTTTTTGAAATTGTGCAGAGCACCAATCGAAAGATAAGGTTATTATGGAAGCGCACATAATTAGCAGTTTCATGGCGAAAAGTTTTCCGTTAATTTCCAATTATAGGCTTTGCCATAAAACTGATATTTATGTGCTCTCTCATAAGGGCACAGAGCCCTCCACAATAACCTGGCTCTGGTTTCCATAAACAGAGGACAAGGCTTCCACAACGACTCCAGCCGGATAGTGGTCAAAGACGAGGTGGTGGGGCCCAATAAGACGGACAGCCTGAGAACGGCCGCGATAAAAATGGTTGTGTTGAATATACAGATGCTCTGAGAAACGACTTTCTGTAGTGCTTCGAGAGCAGCGATCGAGGGCGTAGGGAGCACATAAGGCGGATGCATGTCCTATGGATTGAGCAACATCCAGAGCATGGAGCACTCACCGCTCAAAATCTGCGGGATTATGTATCTCACCTACGCGACAATACGTAGGAGTCCCTCCTCGGCAGGAAGATGGTGTGGAGGAACAACATTCTCCACCCATTCTGCGTGACAACGAGATGAGGGACCGTGTGCTTCCTGAGGTGAAATCAGGAACCGCAGGAGCCAACTCAGCATTTAGGCACTGCGGCCTCAAGACCTTGAAAGGATGGATGAATCACTTAGAGAAACACTTCTGAAAAGGGGCTGACATCGGGCACATCAACTGAGCCGTGTATGACGTGGTTCGGTCCTCTCCAAATGGTCTCACCACCTGAGAGGGCTGATCGCCGTGTAAAAAAGATGGAAGTCAAGGTCCAGTCGGCGAGACAACACACTTTCCGTAACCAGTGTGTGATGGATTATGTGGGGGCCAACAGGCCATTCACGTCGAAGGTGTGACAGATGGCCAACACATTGCGTCGCACTCATCACACACTCAATGAGGCAGCGCTATCCACCATCAAACAGTACTGCCTCGGAAGGATACGGATGTGAGTGACTGCAAAACAGTCACTAAAGAGGCGAGCGAGAGGGCTGGCGAGAAATAAACAATTCCGCAAAAAGCCCTTTACCTTATTTCAACCGCCTCCAGATTGTAGATTGGAGATGGGTCGAATAGGCTGAAAGACCTCTCGATCACTGCGACCTAGAAGATCTATCGTCTTGGTCCTTGAAATTCAATTTATTCAAATATAAATGGTAGTTATACCTGTTTCAAGCTGGTCTACTCAAAGTCCATAAATTTTATAGATCTCACTCTAAGATAACACCCTAATCAGATGAAACTAGGCTTTAGACAAGGGTCCAATTTTATTGAATTGCTGAATCAACAGTTTGCATCATATGCACAAGAAATTAGGAGAGATACTCTAAAACCAGCTAAGGTGAACTATAATGCACTTGGGAAGTTCCTAGGAAGCAAATGCACAATGTGATCCTCCTATTCCGCCTCTCAAGATATTAGTACTTGAAAAGAAACACGCAATTCTTCAAATAGATTGTAATTTACTTAGTCGCACAAATTGAACCTCCTTTGGAACTTCAAACATCTTAATTAAGCAAAACACTAAGCCCTATGATCTTTCAAGTATTAGATGACTATTTAGAATTTTTCATACCCTGTAGATCAAAAGTTCAACCAAAATGTGGAATCCAAATGTTTACTACTCGTAACCTGGAATTTTTTATCCCCACGTTGGGCGCCAATTATCTATAGCCCTTTCTTGCTACTTTATGAATGTTGTTTAGTAAATTGGAAAATGCAAGACTAGTGTGTGAAGGCACGGCAGCTCTGTTGTCTAGGAGCAGGCTGTGGATTCAAGAAGTAAAGTATTCTTAGGGACCTTGTTTGCCAGGCGCCACTCAGTTTTCAATAGTAGGAGAACTAAGAAAATCTAATACTGAAGATATAATTTGAATTCATGAAACACCAAATAACTGTACCAGATATATTTTTTAGCTCGTTGGATGAAGGTTCATGTGACAGGCAATTTTTCAATGATACTTTCAGTAACACCTTATTGAGCAGAAAAATGATAAATCACCTCATCAGTGTCATATTAGTTGAATGCCTAAGCAGAACGAAAAAATGTAGATATCTCAAAGTATTCCCCTTCTATATAGGCCAATATTTTCGGTTCACAGAAATGACTGAATTCTCCTTATTAGTCCATTGGCTACCCAAAATTTTGGTATAATTTGGGGGTACTAATTTTCCTTTATACGGTAGTTATATATGTACATAGAGATCTCTAAAAACCATGATTGCCATCTGAAAGTGGTAGCTAATAGAAATTGCGGCCAATACAAGATGGCGGATGTTGACTTTATAGAAACGGTCATATCTCTGGAAATAATTTTCCGATTTCAATTTCCTTAGGCTCAAATGAAAGTTCTCATTGTACTCTATTTTTGAATTCCCATAGAGTTTCCTGATATTTGCAGTCATTAACTGACAAAACATGAAAAATTGTTTTTGTTTTCAAAACTTCAAAATAATTTATTGATTCATTGAAAGTTACTCAAAAACTGAGATTCTTGGAAAAAATATGTTCGAATCAATAAATCAGTCTATGCAATTGTTGATATTTGCGATATCAAGAGTTTTTTGAGTATTTCAATATACGCTACAATCAATCGGGTAATGAGGTAATTAATGAATAAACCGTATACAGTGAAAGTAAACAGATTTTTTATTGAAATGAGATATAACGCTGAAAAATCATTCAAATATTTGTTACAGAAAAAGAAATCTTGAACATAACAAATTTTCCATACTTTGGTATTATTAAATTGTAACGAAAATTCTTCTTGGTAGACTCAGTTATTTCATCAACGTCATCTTTGAGGTACTCAACTAATTTTGAGAGCAGAAAACTAAGAGATTCAACTCTTGGGCTGGAGAATATATCATTTCGTATGAAATCATATAATTTCTTGTATGCTACTTTTTCTGTTTCAATATAGTGGTCGATATTCTTAACCTTAGCAGGTCTCAGCCGTGTATAGCTGAGATAGCAAGATTTATGATAACATGCCTCTACAGCCACAATATCTCTCGATGTTATTCCAATGATCTTTTTATCGCCCCTCTCAATAGCAATTTGACGCAATTTTTTATCAGTTCTCAGCTCTAAAACTTGAGTTAGTGTTTCCCTTGTCCTGCCTTTTCTTTTATATTTGCTCTCTTTTTCACAGAAAACACAATTTTTGTTATATGTAGCATATTTTCCACTACTATCCCGTTTCAAACGTTTCTCAGCCTGACTAGATGAACAGGGAGTTTTGGATGGCTCTGGTAAGTCTTGGGATGTAGCTTCTACCTCCAATTTCCTCAAGGCTTTGATATTCGTGAAATTTGAAATCTATGAAATCGTATACCTTGTAATGATTCATCCGAAATATCAGTCATATTCTGGATTGGTCCAAAATTTCTTATTACAGCAGCATCATACAATACTGTCCAAGAGCGCCTATCTCCAGATGGATGGACTTCATTTAGCGAGGCAGACCTTCCGCAAATAATACACCAGCCTACAAAGGCTGTCAGCAACGAATAAGGTATGTCTTTTGTGGGTCCCTGGACACTCAGGGGTACCAGGTAACGAAATGGCCGATGGTCTGGCCAGAAAGGGGGCGAAAAGTTAAGTGATTGGCCCAGAGCCAATCTTAGGGGTCACTCGATCCTGGAGCAACTCCAAGATGAAGGAAATCCTGACGGAAAAGGTTCAGGACTGCTGGAGAAAGGCTCCTCGAATGAGGCAGTCCAAACTCCATATAGGAAACCCGTCACGAAGACAGACCAATGCCCTCTTGGCTTTGAACAGGAAGCAGCTGAAACTGGTGGTGGGCCTGCTGACAGGGCACTGCCACCTGAACAAACATCTCAGCATGATCGGGATTGTGGAGGATCCAGAATGCAGATGGTGCCTAGAGGATGAAGAGACTTCTACTCACATCCTCACTGAATGCCCGGCAATAGTGGCAGCAAGGGATATCCACTTTGGGAGCAGTATCCTGGACCCAGAGGATGTTAAGAAGATTTGGCCTAGGAAGTTGGTCTCTTTTGCTCGCGAGATCGGCCTTCTCCATGGCTGACTTGCGATCCCAGGAATGTGGGTGCACAATGGGCCCGAAAAGGGAGGCCTAAGTGCGTCAGGTCCCGGACCGCCCACACACACACATACATACATACAATACACTCATATAATTCGTGTTCTGAGTTCATACACTTCACTTTTTTAACACCAGACATTTTGGATGAACTTATTATTATTCCACTGTATTCCTCTGAACATTCACACTTTGCAAGAAAAAGTTATTAGATCTATTATTGGTATTCAATATCAATCAATACGAATAATAGTGGTAATCACTAATAAAAACCTGTGATAAATGACGTTTCAACAATTACTACTTTGAGTGATAACTGAGATTGATGTAAGTGATAATATTGATGAGCACAAACATTATTGTGAACACCAGTCACCAAAATATTCATTTTGAAGCCATTTCGATAACACAAAACAGAAGTATAGATATATCAAATTGTAGAGAAAAGTTGGATGAAGAATATTTGTTTTAAGAGTTTTTTCCCACAGGTCTCAGTTTTTATCTAATTGAGAATGAAAATTAAAAATGTTATCAGAAACTGTTAAAAAAATACTAAAATATGTTTTATAAGTAAACGGCTGCAAATACTCAAACACTCTATAGAACCTGAAAAATGAAGCACACAATAACCTTTCATTAGAATTGAGAAATTGATAGATCGAACAATCATTTCCTGAGATATGGCCGTTTTTATAAAGTCATGATCCGCCATCTTGAATTGACCGCCATTTCTATTAGCTACCACTCTGAGATGGCAATCATAGTTTTTTGTGATTCTAATATCACCATGTACCTGTGTTATGAAGGAAAGTTAGTACCCCCAAATTATACCGATTTCTCGTATTTGCCCAGGTAGCCAATGGACTATATGTTTTTATTCAAGTGGTATTTCAAATATGAATTTAGAATATGTAGTTACGAGTAGTAAGACTTGAATGGTAACTTGGTGCTGTGCACTACTGCATCATCAGGAACAAAAGGGTAATCAAAATGGATCTGACCTTTTGTGTCTGCAGAGCAAGTACTGCTGATCTGTCCCTTACTGCCAGTGAACTCCAACTTCCATATCCTGGTTGGTACAGTTGAGGAAAATGATCTCCTGGAGCTGCCTAGTCATCCTTTGACATCATGGAATTGCAACAGGATGGGATCAAGAGAAAAACCTCAATTGAGCGGTGACTTTAACAGCACACGTGATGTTGAGGCTTTCTAGTCACCCTTTGGATTCGTGGATTTTTTTTATCGCTTGGAGCGCACGAAAGGGAATCCCTATAATGGATGGGATCAAGAGGTGCTTCAAAACATGAGGTTCAATTGCTCACTCTACGATGGTGTCCCAACAGGACATCCGCCATGAACAGGCCAATAAATCTTTGAGAATTATAACCATTTGAATATCTTGAAAAGGTTTGAAGACCCTGAAAATGCTCACCTTCCGTCTGAAAAGGCCGAAAATATGGGTATTGAACCCCACAAAGGTTGGCAGGAAAATATCAAGAGAGGTGCCCATCTTGCCTACTTTCGGTAGAGAAGAAGGAAATCAAAGATTTTCAAGAGCTCTTTGTGCACTCAGAAATCAAAACCGTTTATAAAAAACTGCTTCAAATTGAAAATAATTCACTGCGCAAGTACAGTTGAAATCTTGTCCAGCTAATGGATGTCACCAACAGAAATTATTAAAATACCTACATTATCTGCGAAAATTGTCCTATTGGGCCATTGGGCATTTGCCAGTCTTGGAAGGATTGTGAAGTTAGGTTCGACACGGAACCAAAGTACTATCGGTCTACAAGAGGTCCAACTTCAACAGAATATTCAATCCACATGCCATATAGCAAAATGTGAAGAGTCGCAGTCACGTTATCTATTGAGCATCTCACGTCATCATAATATACTGAGTGTTACTTTCGGTTAACTTAATAACAAACCCATATAATGAAGGTGGAAGAGGAAAATAACATGTTACATATGTTTGTCTTTTGAAATGATCATTTTTGTTTTTTTCATAAATGATAGTATTATTCATAAGATGTTAGTAAAAAACAGCAATCAATTCAACGACCTTCTCTTCATCATAACAACTGGTGGTATCAAATACAAAACAATGAGTGAAATGTATCTCTGGGATATACCTAGATGATCCCGAAAACGGAGTACAGTATATAGAACATATTTGGACCAGGACGGCTTTCAAAGGACTATCTTAAAGTTCGAAGTACAACAACAACACAGTAACTTTTATGATATTTTTGATTCGAATTCTATTTCTTTATATCGCTATATCCACTTCAGCCTCATCATCAGAATCTTAACTACCTACTCTATAGTGTTTCAATTTGCTTCAGCATCATTTCTTGTGGATTGTTCAGAATAAAATGTGCGAAATAAGCCATTACCCTAACGAAATCATATAATACACAAGTTTTACTATTATGAAAATACTACAATTGAAAATCCAAATTCAAATTTCGAGCCAAATCCGCCAATAAAATGTCACTGAAAATACCCAGATTTTTTTTTTGTTGCAATTGCATACCTCGTTGGTCCCAGCACTGGGACCAAACGCCCCATAAGTCGAAACTTGTGCGGGGTTAGGTATACATACAAACACAAACATCCATGGCCTAACTAGGATTCGAACCTATGTCTCGGTGGGAGTCCCCATACGAACTCAGCGCATTCACGCTCTCGACCACCGAGCCGCCGAGATAGATATTATGTTTCAATTACCAAATGTTGGTTCAGATAAAGTGTAGGTTAATACCGGTTCATTTCAGTAGTAACAAAGTTTCAATTGGAAAGCGGCTCGGACGTTTCAAAACATTGATAGTAGGTATCACCCGTTTTCGAGAAAATACGCGTATAAATAAAATTGAGATATTCGGTATATCTAGGTAACATAACAATAAAACAGCAAACTTCAAGTGATAAAATACTAAATGAACGTTGCACATTACACTAGCATGTTGGGAATTCCTATAGAACTACTAGATAACCGGGTGACCTTATATCTTTATTATTTTTGACAGTAGAAGAAAATTAAAAAAATAGTCTTACAGGAGATTTGTTCTCCTCATCGATTAAACTGATATATTCTTAGTATCTCAGAAGATATACAGGGGGCAAGAAAAAGTGCAAAAATTTCAAATGGGACGCCCTATATATTTGCGCGCCATCAGATAGACCTTTCGAAGAGCTTTCCGAAAATACCCCACTCAATACACTTATCTCCAGTATATAAATATCATTTTGTTTTTGTTAATTCTCGGAAATTAAATCATATAACAATTCTGACATTGATCGATTACTTACTGTCAATGAGTATTGAATATCATAACGATATATTAATTACCTAGACTCATTGTCACAGCATATTCTCAAGAATCATTTGAGGATCGAGAAACACTTTTTTTAGGTTGGAATGCCCATTTTATGAAAAATACTGAAGATAAATGTATTGAGTGGGGTATTTTCGGAAAGCACTTCGAAAGTATCTAATGGCGCGAAAACATATAGGGCGTTCCATTTGAAATGTTAACACTTCTTCTTGCTTACTGTATATCATCTGAGAATATTGCATTTGATTCGATGTGGAGAACAAATCCACTGTAAAGCTGTTTTTTTAATTTTTTTCTAATGTCAAGAATGATGAAGTTATAGGGGGTGGTACTTTATGACGTGTCACCCGGTACATCGGATGGAGCCGGGAAACTGACATTCGGTAAGATGAAATTGTTATTGAAATTATATTAATAGGCAGGTGTCATGTCAGTTAAGAGGAAATGTTGGAACTATCCGAATACATTGGTATCAACTCATTTATGGATAATTTTATGAGGCTTCTGTATGTGTTATCTATCAACAATGAAAATTAATAAATCTCACTCAAGTGGCTTTTGTCTGTTTTCTTGTTTATGCAATTGTGATTCTGTGATATGGAAGCCATTTCTAGGAACTCTTCTCATTAAATGTTCCCCTTTAAAAACAAAAAAATCACAAATCCATAAAAATCATAAAGATTGCATGACATATGCGCGAAAATAGTTGTTCCAAATATTGAAGATAGGATTTAAATGGGGGATTTCGATAAAAAAATGTGATTGCTGCTTTTTTTTGATAAAAAGTTGATTTATTGATTTTTTTTTTATTTTTTTATCGCTTGGACCGCACGAAAGGGAATTCCTATGTCATAATAAATCTCATGATATATGAATAGAAATGTAAATCGTAGTATTGAATTCAGATACTTTATACTGATTATTATTATTCATAATAATATTGGTTCTGAAAAATGCACCAATGTGGAAGACAAAATCTACGAGAAAGTTAGTGATTCAGATGAAATTGTGGATGAAGGATCAATTCAGACTAAAAATAATTTTGGATACGAAGAAGGTGATGGTCTTGAAGATTTCGAAGATCTACTAGAATCGAGGAGGTTTGTCGAATCTAACGATGAAAAAATGCCACCGAAGAGACAAAAAGTGAGGGATAAGTGATTAGGGTTCTAGATAAGATTCATAAATAAGAAGATTAATGCATTTGAAGATATATCATTATGAATAATAATGATCAGTATAAAGTATCCAAATTCAATAGTACGATTTACATGTCTATCCATATATCATAAGAATTTCTATGACATAAATGTGATTAGAATTAAATGAATCAACTTTTTGAGAAAAATTGAAGCAGTCACATTTTTTTATTGAAATTTCTCCTTCAAATCATATCTTTAATATTTAGAACAACTATTTTAGAATGTTCGTTACAATCTTCATGTAATTGAAGTGTAAATTTCACTAAATAGCTCAAAATTGTAAATAGTGATAAAAAAAATCTTATTCCAATTTTTTTCCATTTCTTTGCATTCCTGAGAACATTTACTATAGTGATGTATATATTTTTGCACATTATCAGAAAACAGAGATTTCAACGAACAAAAAACGCCCCGAGTTTTTTTAAAAAGCTGATATTTTGACACGAGAATGTTCGATTGAAAATAAGCTGAAAAGTGCTTTTTCGATATTAGGTCAAAATAAGGTGGAAAAATGAATAGTTTGAATCAAAATAATCACAGTGTCCTCAGGACATGAGAAGGTAAATTTTCACCAAATTCCCGGAGAAAAACAACTTTTTTGCATAAGAAAAATAAAAAACCAAAAACTTGATTATTTGAATTTTTCACATAAATTTTGAGATTATGTGAAGAAAGTGTAATCACAAAAGTTGAAGGTCTCTTTATTACCTACAACTTTGTCTTTGATATTTCTCCTTGTGTAGGACTTGTGGTTTTGCCGGGAATCGAGATTCACCGTTTTTTACCATAAAAATCCACCCCCTACCACTTCCCGACCTCAGATCGCTCGTAAATTGTTTTTTCTTCCATTTTTGTTATATTATTGTCCTTTCTCAACGGGTTTCACCCCACTATTATCTTTTTTGTTTCAAAAATTATCGATCCTGGTCTAAATTCCGCGTGTTTGTTAAACAATGTAGTATTTTTCTGTGACGGGAAAATAGTTTGGCATTTCATCTTTGTAGGCAGGTTATAGAATATCACTCTTCATGAATTCCTTATTCCCGTGGGAAAAAGTGAGTACTTTTTTCCCAGATATATATCACATATATATACACTGTTGATGGCTTTTGTTGTGCTATGTTCCGAAAAATGAGTCAATAATACCGTCTCCGTGAAACACCTGCAAGTCCTTTCATCTTCCATTCGACTTCGCGGTTACGTATATTACTAAATAACCACTGAATTCGCAATTTTTCGAAATCAAATCACAGAATTAGACTGACAGAAGTGACATCAGATATTTGAGTACTTCAAAAGAATGATGAAGATGCCTACACGCAGGTGTCCCTACTGGTAAAAACTCAAAAATTCACGTCGATAATTTTCGAATTTCAAAGTAATGTAATATTGATTCGTCCTTTCTTCTGTCACAGAAAAAAATAGTGTTTTATACACGGGAAATATATAAGATTTTAGCTCCGCTACGCGTCGGGAAAGAACACAACCTGGAGTTAAAATCTACTACTTTTTTCCCTTGTACAATAAATAACTATTTCAGTACTGAAAGAGTTACAAGAGGTACTAGAATGATGATTGACAACATTATTCGACGCAGTGAACTGCTTGACAATGAAAAACCTGAATGGCAAACGACCGAAGCGGCAAATGATGTGTGAAAGGAAGCTACCCGATGCATTGGATGCATCTCCATTTTTCTTGCCATGAAGAAGACAATCTTGATTGTCTTCCATACAGAGTGGGGTGGTAGAATATTGAGAGAATTCACTATATAAACTCGTTCGGCTCTAACTGTATCAGTAACAATTCAATTGTGACTCAAATATATAGTTTTTAGGAAAATATGTGTAATCTTCGGCTGGTGAGTATTGCATATAACATGTTTCCGTGAAATTTCCAGAAATTTAACTTTTCTCAAACCCTCATGGGATGTTACTTACGATAAGTTACCCTCGGTCTTGAGAAATGAAAACTAGCCTATAGGATTGTGTGTTACACGGAATTTGCGCAACAAAACAACCCTGTGACAAATCACCCCTCCCAATTTGTTTCTTCAAATCACAGTTGGTATTTATGAATATTTTATGAATATCTTCTCAGCTCACGCCAATTTTTTGAAAAGAATTTCCTATAATGTTCGAAGAACATCGTGCGTGCCTTAGAGGATAGATGTAGACATTGTATTATTTCTTGAATTTTTTGGTATTATCTGAATATCTGAATAACAACGAAACAATTCAAGGGTTGATTCCTTGTGATATATTAGAGAATTGAGGTTGGATAAACATGTGTCCTAATTTGCTTCGTTTTCGAGATACAGGGCAGTGATATTTCCATGAAGAATCTTTTCTCTATTCATTCCTCGATTGTCTTTTCATCAATTCCATTAAAACGTTGTGGTTTTGTTGATAGTAATATGGTGCTTCTTCTAGTGCAATTATATTCGAAATAATATTTGCAGTGGTGTCACAGTGGGTGAATTTATCGATATTCATGGTGAATGCCATTGTACACCATCGGTTTTTTTGAGTTTCAGTTTCTTATTTGATTGAACTATTGAAATAACAACTTTTTCATACTCTGTGAGATTTTTGTATCTAGCTTAGTTTTTGGGGAAACAATAAAAATTCGACTTACATTGAGATTACTCAATAACCCCAATCATTTTGAAATTCTGAGGCTTTTTCAGTCTCCATCCATACTGAACTTTGAAACCATGAGAGCTTATACAGGGAGATTATAAATAAAAATAATCAATTCTTCCAACTTCAACATCCTGTATCTCAAGAACGGAGCAAGTTAGGACATATGTTTGATTGAACTTTAGTTGCTAGAATGTCAAAGGAAACACCTCTTGAATTCTTTCGGTGTTATTTAGATACACCCTGTATAAGTTCGTGGGAATACTTCCATTGGCAGATACTTCCGCAGCTCTGCCGTTCTATAGACGAACAAAATTTGGAAAAGTGTTGTAAGAAAATTTCAAGGTTGACAACAGGTCGATGTGCTGACTGAACTTGTTGAATTTTTTATGACTGACTTTCTGTGGAAGAATCTATGGAAAAGTGAAAGGTCGCCGACTTTTATACGGTGCACTGATATGGTCAGAGAATCAGTGAGTGTGGCATCATTCACATGGCGAATGGCTTTTTTCTGGATGGAATCTGAGAGCATCTGCGTATGTTCTGGTGCTGAACCCCGTAAGAGGGAACAGTATACTGAAACAGGTCCTATCTGTGCTTTGTAGGACAGGAGAAGCTGTTGAGGTGTGAAGTAGATTCTTGACTAGATAAAAATTCGAGCTTTTGATCTTTCTCCGTCAAGAGAATCCATGATTTCGCTACATATATTCATAGTGAATTCAATTGTACGTCACTGTTGTTTTCTCAATTGTATATTTTCATTGGATTGAACAATTGAAAATACAACTTTCTCGTTCCATGTGTTACTTCTGTATCTCGCTTAGTTTTTGAGAATTCGATTAGACTTCAAATTTCAATGTAGGTGCTCACAATACACACGTTAGATCACTCAATAACCTTCATAAGTATCAGTCTGAAATTTGGAGAGTTTGTCGGTCACCACACAGTTGAAATTTTGGAAAAAAAACAATAAATACTTCCAACTTCGACATTCTGTATCTCAAAAACGGAACAAGTTAGGACAAATGTTTACTTAAACTTCATTCACTAAAATATGACGAGTAATAACCTTCTGAACGCTTGTGCAAATGTTTTATGTGAAGTAGTCAGAAACATAAATGAAATTTATGAAATTCTAGTTCCATTTCGAACAGTATTCATACTAGTAGATTTTGATGTATCGAATTGATTCTCTCTGATCACTTCGGAAGAAAACGCTACAGGGTGATAAATTATTCTGTGCAAAATCGACCATAATTCATTGAAATCACGTGAATAGCAATTTTGTTATTCTTCGAATATAAAGATATGTGTTTATCCTTTTTTATTCGTCGAGAAAAATCGATTCTATGCAACGGAACTCAAAATATAAATTGTAACAAACGAAATGAACAATTGTTTGCTTTCGTCCATCATTGCAGTATATCATGAGTATATAACTCTGTTCACGAAATGAGGGAGCACATTCCAATAATATTCAGATGAAGAATGATTTTTTCCTTAACTGTCTATCAAAAGAAACAGGTTACTTATAATTCCGTGACCGGAAAATGTGTTAATAGTGAATTTGATGATTCCGAATTCGAAGATGTTATGAGCCAATCTCACAAATCAATGTACTCCATTGGCTGCTGGCAAGCATTGTATATCATTGATATTTCCTAGAGTCACTGGATGGTGTAACAGTGAAGTTCGGACACAGCTGAACTCTGGTCCTTTTCTATTTCCTATATTAGAATGGTTTGAGGGAATAAAAGAATGATACATATATTCTGCTGTTTAATGTTTAATGTTTAATAACATTTTGAAGACAAAATAAAGAGATATAAATATACTTATAGCTAGTTCGGTCGGTATTGAAAACGCCATTCAATGACATCACGTTGCAATTTACTTGATTTCCTCAGTTTCGTTCTCAAATTATCAATTTCATTCCGAATTTTTGCACTCAATTCCTCTTTCTCCATAATAGATTTGTTTCACATTTTTTTTGACGATAATAATGTATTCTCTTTGCAAATAGTCTGTTTTGTAAAAAGATGAAACAGTAGATTCTCTCGAACGGATCTTAAAATCTTCTGTTAGGATATTGGCCTAAAATAAAGTTCCATCCTGATCTGCTGTTATAAGAAGTACATTTTAATGCATGTACCTCAGAAATTTTGCTTGTTTTTATATCAATATTAAGGACATTTCATATGTATTCCTTCCATAGGAGAATTATTGATATTTCCATCGATATTCCCGAGGATATCTTTTTGGAAAATTGAATGAATTACCACAATTCATTACACAGCAGAATATTTTCATCTATCAATAGTTCATGAAATTATATTTCAATTCTGACGTTCAGAGTATTTATTGTCAAATTTGAACAATTTTGGATTAAGAAGCGAAGAACGACTATGGTGCTCTGGTCACAATGCAAGGTGTGACACTTATGAATCTAAACATTCGAAAACACTTACAGTTGTCATTTCTGTGTCCGAACTGTTATCTAACTAATATCATTTAGCGACTCTAATATTACCTGATCAATGACTGTATCTCATATTTTCCTATGGCTTCTGCCTCATTCATAATTTCTACTCCAATAGATACGGAAGAGTGATAGATGTCCTCGAAGAACACATAATTTCTTCTCTTCATACGCTCTTATTCTTATCATAAAAGCCCGCCCGCGATTGAATCCGTATCGAGCCGCTTTTTGTGAGTCGTGCCTATGTAACCAACCACCCAATAATAGTCTCAAATTGAAGTGAACCAATACATGAAGAAATTTTTCCTGTGATAGTTTACTGACAGTATCTTTGCTTGAAAATTTCATACTATTTCATGAAAAACGTCAATTTTGTGTAGATTCCACAACGTATGATATAGTTGGTTGCAGAAATAGTTATTGTTCTTAAATAAATAAATAAATACATGAATTTCTTCATTTTCCTTTAGACTGTCTAAAAAGGTACAGGCAGGTTGTTACAAAAATATTAATCTATTGACCAGATGAATAAAAGATTACATAATATAATAGACGATTATTGCATAGAAGAGAGGAACTTTATATACCTATATATATACCATTTTTATCAGATAGTTGGATGGTCAAATAATATGAAAATATTCGTTGAGCGAGTAGAAACATTTTTGTAAGAGAAATTATTTCAAGCATTCTTTGGAAAAAGATACATTTTTTGCGTTTTTCAAAAATTCAGGTAAGTTATCGAATAGGTACTGTAGAACCTAGAATATATTTGGTGTATTACTCAAAATATTTGTTCTGCTTGGTTGAATGAAGAATTCGTTCTTCGAGCGAGTATATCCACATTATGTGTATCACTGTTGCGAGCACTTGTTCAAATAGATAGATACATAATTCAAATATAAGGAGGCAGGGCAGCGTTAATATCTTTAACCTTATGAAAAAATGCTTGCAGGAATTCATTTAATGAGTAGTATATCGTTCTTTGTAAAAGTTGTGTATGGCTTCTTCGAAGTTGAAAACAAAATTTCCGCCAGAGTTTCAACCATGAATCACACATTTTTAAAAAAAATGCCCAGCCGTGCCCGATTCGAACCGATAGTACCTTCGCATTTTGAACGGCTAGCTAGCGATTTCCATCTCATATTAGATAGACAAACTCGACCACGGCGCCCCATGCTTAGCACGATATGAAAAATATTCAATTGGCTCGAAAAGCCTTGAATATTGTTGAACAAATCTCATGTATTTTACATGCAGTGCGTGAAATATGTATTTCTCATAGTGTATTTAGCTCACTATTTCGCGCACCATGTCGCAGCAGAACGTGGGAAAATGTAAAAGAATTACTTTGCATATGGAAACCTTGTCATTTTTGACGTTTGTGAAAAAAATTATTCCTGAGAAACGTCATTGATTGCAATATGTGGAATTGAAATGTTTCTCTGTTTCCCGGACTTTTGTATTTCAACCTCTATATGGTCCTCAATCGAGGAATAATCCGAAATATCAATAATGTATATATAATTGAGGCTTTCGAAGCCAGTTCAACAGTACATATGTTATAGTAAGCTTAGCATATTACTTATTTGAGAACAAGATTTTTTGACGTTTGTAGAAAAAATTTATTTGGCAACTCGTACGCGAAATACTTCAGTGATCGGTAACTGATTTTTCAGTCGAGCATTTAGCGCACGGTTAAAAAGCGAAGGAAATATTTAGATGTCTCTTTTCTATTCTTGACTACTTCATATCGAACATAAGCAGTCGTCTATAAACCATTTCTTTTCGTCCTAGATGAATGCATGACTCTCATTTGAAGAATATATAATGTATGGAGAAATTATAATCGACTATTTTTATGCCAAGGCACAAACGATGTTTCTCGGTAACTGGAATGTCTTTTGATAGTAAACAGAATAGATGACGTGGATGAACACAAAAACAGTTATATTGAAAAAACAACATTGAACATGTGCATTCCTCATTGTTATGGACATAGTCCGTGAATAATCGAGTTCTTGGAAAATTTTCAAGATCATTCTGGTAGTTTCATCAGGTTTCCATAAAAAGCTTTAATTATTCATCTTGTACTCACTTAGGTATTTAGGTTAATAGGTTGGTATTTGTGAATAAATCATCTCATCATATCAACATCTTTTTCATCCATTTATGGAGTCAATTGTTTTCAAATGAAAATTACTCACTTTTTCTGAACATTTGCCGCAAAACGCTTTGTTAGATTCTCTGGTGGTTCACTGAGGAAGCTAAAAAGCGTCTATTTTTCATCAGCAGAACTTGACAAGGTAACTGAGACATTTAAATCATTGAAAAAAGTTTCAAAAAACAAACTAGATGAAGAATAGTCTCAACAAAAACCACTCATCCAACAAGAAACTTTCATATTTTCTCATTAGGGCAATGTTGAATTGCCTTCCTGATGGGGATTCTTGCATTTTTCCCTGCACTCGCCTTCATTTTTCTTCCCTACAAAAATTTCATTCTGGATCCAATACATCCTATCTATTGTTAGTGATTTTTTTTTAATTGTCTCGGCCGTGACTTGATGGAAATCCATGGCAAATGTGAAAACTCTCAAACACACAACATGTTTCGCTAACACAGTATATCACTGGTGTTTTCCAGTTCATTGTACCAGTATATCACCTGGCGAAGCTACTGTATTAGCGAAACATGTTGTGTGTTTAAGAATTCTGTGGAAATCTTATCGCTTGTGAAGTTTTTACAGATTGTTAGTGAATTCAAGAATTTCCTTGTTTCAGTTCACGTATATTGGCTTGCTCAGCATCTGCTATGCAGCCAGACTGGAAAACACTTACTTACCCCCATCAGGTGCGCCCAGTTCAGGTGGAGGTCCGGGACTACAAGCCCCCTTCAGAGGAGGCGGTGGAGGTGGAGGAGGTAGTGGAGGAGGCGGTGGAAGAGGAGGGGGAGGGGGAAATGGATATGGAGGTGGAAAGTTTGGTGGTAATATGATAATAATGATAATAATAATGTTTATTCATCGATATAACATGGTATTATAAGATGATTTGATGAATACCATGTTATGTATAAACAAGTACGAGTAAACCCATTAGATCCTTACGGTCGAGCATGAGTTATCTTTATATCATCGTTTACAAGTACATGTACAGTCGCATTCGAAAAAAAAGCGTACGAGTATATTACTGGGAGAAATTAACGTCATCCTATTCTGCATAAAACGGGTTATCGGAAATTATTGCTTACCAAATGTTGACAGTAAAGTTGTCATAGGTTCTCAAAAACACAAAGCATTGGCTAAGCCCGTTTTACACAACTAGAACTAGGATCCCAAAATCCTCTCTTTTTAATACTTGTACGCTTTTTTATTGAATACGACTGTACATTCAAGAAAATGAATGATACACTTATCATATATGTAAATAACAACTAACTGTAGCATGTATGTGTTGATATATTTTCTAGCTAAGTTGCTGCAACTATCCAACTTCTGATATTTTAAAAATAAACTGACTAGCTAGAGGTCTCCCTTCATTGTAATCTTCGATGTTTGTACTCAAACTGATGAAATTCGAATTGTGAAAATGAATGAACGTGAACTTTTTCCAAGTGAAATCTGATAACGTTATAATCATAGATGAAGTCACAGTGTCGGTGTGATTGAAAACTTCAAATGCATTATGATGAGTCACATCTCGTTCGTATTGATATACGAAAGACATCTACAATCATTACTGAGTTTGCTTGTGCTGAGATTATTTGATGTATCACATTTGGAGATATTGATCTGAATCTGACCGCAGATATGATCTTTTTTCACCACTAGCTATAAAACATAGCATTATTTAATTCTTCTCGAGGCGTAAAGTGTTTTTTCAATACCAAGGTTTTCATCATCTTATGAACCACTAGTCGATAAAGACAGAGCCACCTCTGTTGTTATTAACGCGAATGCACTGTTCTGATCAAAAATTCATTGACTCCATATTGCAGTTTCACAGAACTCGAATGAATGAAATATATTGATAGTGGTGAAAAAATGTGATATACACTTTAGTAGTAAAGAATATTATTATTACTGGATCTATTATACCCCTCGGCTAAAGCCTAAGGAAATAATCTTGGTCCCTGGGTAATGATGATAATCTTAACTACCTTGGTGTTCAAATAGCTAATTGACTAATGGGGGCTAACATTTCCAGTCTCACCAGTTACTATTATTACCATACTACTACTACTACTATATGGTGAGGTCAATTTCAAAGAAAAATATCACAACATTCTGCCGGATGACCCTAAAATCTGTAGCCTATTTTATCAAAAATATTCGAAAAAAATAATGTTGAATATTTGAAGAAATAGAGAACCCCGAGTTATGTGGAGACTTGAGCACTCACGATTTTCACTCTCAATGTTGAATTTAACGACCAGTTCTTTCATTACAGAGAAAAATATATCGTGAGAAGAGGCCAAATGACATGAAAAGAGGAAGTATATTTCTCAGTTCTTCCATACTAACTTTGACCTCACGTTTCAGTGGCGCGATGTGGTGAAAAATAAATAAGTTTATCCCTCATTGGCTTAGGCTAGCAGGAGACTAAGTACTTCAATTTTAAATAGAAATATGAGTCATTGAGTTAAAAAACATATTATTCATGTCTCAGGAATAACGCTACTGAAAGGATTACATCGAATGCATATTTCAAAGTTCTCTCAGAACGAATTCCTCATTGATTTATAGGGGACTAGAAAATCATTAGGTATTGAAATATTTGACAAAAAACAACTACTCTCCTGGCTAATACCACAGAATGATGAAGGATATCTGTCGAATATTGGAAATACTTGGCCACATTGAAAACAATTTACAATAACTATTCTCTGAATATCTATAACACAAAACAACTACTTTCTGAGATGATACCACAGGATATTTGATATATTTATGTATATTATGTAACAAAAAAAGAAACCCATATCCAATTCCAAGGAAATATATTCTCTGATCCTTTCATCATTCATTCAGAATCAATTGGAAAAACAATTATATCCGTGATGAAGAATGGCATCTCTAACTGATAATTCAATATTCTGAGGTATAAGCCAGGATAGTAGTTGTTTTTTGTTAGATATTCCAATAATCAGAATTCCTCCAAGAATGAGATATTTATTCAACAAATATATATAAGGTGTACTTGTTTTTCAATCCAGAAGAGTGAAGAATACATAGTGGATTTGAAAATTATATTTCCATTCTGCTAGCAATAGTCATGTAATACTGGACAATATGGGACTTTTCGCACTCTTTCTTCAAGATTGTGATATGATATCAAAATTCAAGTTCAATAGAGCATATTCTAGTCATTATTAACGTTCGTTAGTAGTTCATCATAGTCAAGTTGAAATATTTAGCTTTTTGAAAAGCGCTTTTGCGATAATCTCGGTAACCCAGCGTTTCCCGATACTCTCACGACTTTTTCTTGAAGTTAGGAAATTCTCTCACTACCAACGGATTTTCTCCACAAAGAAGTCCTTAAAAAATAAAGGCATTGATGTAACGAAGTAACTGTGATATTATATAGATAGGTGATCATCATCACTGAAAATAAAAAAGTAGGGAAACCGATATTATTTTGAACCAGGCAGATGTCAGTATGCTGGTTTTAACAGGAACTAGAACATAAAAAAAATTATGTCGTGGATATACGACAGTGATATTTTGTTAAATTCACGACATTATTTTCTTTCCATACTTTTTCCCTACTGTTATGAGATACTATATCCGATTTATTCTACAGGTAATGGAGGTGGTGTTGGAGGTGGGGCAGGCGGAGGTACAGGAGGAGGTGCTGGAGGTGGTGGTGCAGAAATTCCGATTATTTCATATGAAAATGTGAATAATGGGGATGGTAGTTATAAATGGAGGTGAGTTGATTTCGAAAAAGTGAATTGAAACATGATGATAGCAGTACCTATGTGAGATATATCTATTTTCGAGTCTATTTTTGAATGCTAAAAAAACTCAGGTAATTCGTTTTCATAATTATCAGAATGAAACTGAGACACTTCAACTGAATATCAATAATAACACTTAACAAAGCACCCTCAATTCAGTTAAATTCTTGAATATGCTAATGGATAAATAATATCTGAAATGGATTCCGCACTGTGAACAACTGGTTTCAAAATCGTGCTCACTCATCTATCTTTAGGAAGTGTATCATAAGTGTATATCATGCTCAGGTTAAGTCTAGGCCTGTGTCTAGTCTGTGGTTTGACCAGGCATATAGGTTCAGTATAAAGTCTGACCATCGGTTTGACCGACCAGCTGTTTGGGAATATCGGTCACGTTTCAAACCTGCCCACAAAGTTTCCACGTTAACTTTTGATAAGAGTCGAGTCAACCATTGGCCATCCTGGCATTACCTCTGTGTTCGAACGAATTACTTGACACAACCTAGGTTGTGTTATGGTGTTTGCTCGTGGGACAACTCAACAAATGGGTTGAAACGTCTTCATTGAACAGAAGGCTATTTCACGATGTATATTCGATACTCCCAAACGTTCTTCATGTGTGTTCATGTTGTGTATAAATCAGAAAATTCTAACTCTCATAAGTATATTTATATATGAAATTTCAGTTTATGTATTCACTAATAAAACCGACTTCATTCTGAATAGTGATATTCATGATAAGAACACTCGTCAAAACAAATGATTCATGTCAAAGCTACAAAATATTGAATCACTCAGAATGCTCCTAGATGCATTGGACCTAAAATTTTCAATCATCTTCCACAAATCATCAAAAGAGCTGAAAATTTATCGATATTCAAAAAACGTCTGAAATCGCTTTTGTTGGTCAACTGTTTTTACACACTCGAGTTTCTATCTTGTCCACTGTGATCCACTCTACTATGTACGTGCTATATTGTTCAGACCCATAACCCCTTCTGCTCGTTTTTATTTTATCTAATTTACTCAGTATTATTCATAAGTTAAATAAAAGTGGTGACTATTTCTATACAGAATGGAAAATTCTTGTCATTTCAAGGAAAATAAGAGTTTAAAAAAAAATACAAGTATAGAGATCGATCCGGAAAGTAACGTGGTTCAGGATATTTAAATTTCACAAAATTATTTCACCTATTGCACAGTATCTTCTGTTCCAGTTATGAAACGGGCAATGGTATCAAAGCTCAGGAAGAAGGTGAACTCAAGGAGGGTGGGGAAGAAGGTATTCAATCAGCAGTGGGTTCTTTCTCTTACACAGCTCCGGATGGAACTGAAATCAAAGTGGAGTATACCGCCGACGAAAATGGTTTTGTACCCAAAGGAGATCATCTCCCAACTTCTCCTCCAATTCCTCCAGAAATCCAGAAAGCTCTCGATCAAAATGCCGCCGAAGAGGCTGCTGGCGGTGGTGGTGGCAACGGAGGTGGTAATGGCGGAGGTTATGGAGGTGGTAATGGTGGAGCTGGGAATGGCGGAGGTTATGGAGGTGGTAAAGGTGGAGCTGGAAATGGCGGTGCAAGTAATGGATATCGTTACTGAGTAAGTATTAAACTAACGAAACATACATATTATGATTTGTTATATAGGGGAATATAATAAAATCATTGAATCTCCAATGGATGTATGTATTGGTGGAGTGTCGCTGGAAAGAGTAGATAAATTCAAATATTTGGGAGTAGTAATAGATTGTAAATTACAGAGTTTGAAGAACATGCTAATATTGTCATCAGAACTATTTCATTCAAAATGAATCATTTGAGAAGGTGCTGACAACATTTATAAAAATAAACAAAAACTATGATTTGCAATACACTTATATTGCCTTACTTCAATCATTGTGCTACTATTCTATACCTATCGAATCAGAATGAATTACAGCGTTTACAAATATTACAAAATCGCGTAATGCGAATTTTACTCTGCTGTTCACGACTTTTTTTTATCGCTTGGTGCGCACGAAAGGGAATCCCTATAATGTTTAAAGAACATCGTGCGTTCCTAGGGAGGATAGGGATAGGAGGTAGGTTTTGGATTTTTTTTTGAACTTATGGATATGGTTATCAATAAAAGAGTACATCTTGTTTGAAAAACTTCTCTTCATATTCAAGATAAGAATTGATTTTCTGCCTTTGTACCCACAGCAAGTTTTGTGTAGCCATCAAATCATACATAAACATAATACAAGAAAGCGAGAAAACCTAAGAATACCTGCAGTCACTGAGAATTTTACATATAACTCGGTTTTTGTGAAGGAAATCAATAATCTTTTTATTGATACAGAAGGATCTTCGTCAATGAATATTTTGGGGAGGAATTAAAACAGCATCTGATCAACCAATGAAAGTATTTTATATTCAATGTTAATGTGATCTCTCTTGACATGTATGGTATTCTTTTTCTGTTCCAATCCACATGTATTTCGACTTTCAAACATACATATTCAAATAACAATCTTCATATACTGGATGTTCTAGAAATTGAACTAATAATAAAATTGATAAAATGCGATGTTATATAAGAGGTATAATGTTATAATGAATCGCACAATGGAACCTTCAGAGAATTGAGAAAATGAAAAGGCTCTCACCATACCATACCTTTCAACTATTCACCATTGCACCTCCGGCAACATTGTGAAAGTCATTGATACTTTACCTCTAACCCTGTCTAAAGCAAACCTTTGGAATCCGCTGGTTACGTTTCATCAATGATTCACAAAGATTCCAGGCAAACTCCATGATTCAATATATCCTAATTCCGTTTGTCAAGAATAAATTTTGTTGTTCTGTTGCCTTCTATTTTCTATCTAATTTAGTGCTCCAATTCGTAAAACACACTTTTTAATGAAAACAAATTGTACCAATTATCATCAAGAATAATATGATCTCATTCGAAAATGAAATAACGCTCAAATCGAATAATGTTGAGCATTGGTACAGTATCTCCAAAGTTGGAGCGTTACGAACAAGGAATGTCCGCTATGTGCATCTAGTCCTTTCTAAAGAACCGGCAGCGATATCCAATTGATCTTGCAAATATTTTCCCTGATGAGATAAATTTGAGTATGGTTCGTTCATTGTTTTTCTTCAACCAACTCGTTGATATTGAACACAGGTAATCAAGTGGAATTTTCGAGTCCTAGAAAAAGGAGGTACATTCAATTCTAGAATTCAAAGTATAACCTAGTGAAGACACTTCAAACTGATTTTCATTGATTAAAAATTGAGTGGGATTTTTGCTCATTGCACATATTATTTTGTATCATAAATCTTGATTGTTGGTAGTATACTATTACTATTTGAAATGATGGCTACAAACGAAAAAATCGATTCCATATACCTTTCCAACTATGAATATGACTACGTTTCCTAACTGTTCACGTGAATATCCAATACAAAATCTTGAACACAAAGGAATCTACAATTCCTGCCATTCAGGTTTGTCAATTTACTATTGCACAACCAACTATGATTATTTGAAGAGACAAGGAGACTAGTGATATTAGACATTATCGAAATGGATCACGAATGATGGGATAAAAGCACTATATTAAAACGAATGATATTGAGACACTAGCTTCTTATCACCTACCACTAAACCGTTATTCAACATTCCATATATATATATAAGGAAGAGGTGGATATTAGTAATTCTGGCTTTATGTCATGAAATAGCATTAGATTATCTATATATCATGCAATTCCATCCCAATTATTTATTTTCATTTCCTGTTTCAGATATCCAGATACACCCAACTCATGGATCCAAGAATTAGATTCCAATTCTCTTAAATAGTACTAGTTCTTTGTATTTGAAATGTTTTATGGTCCAGTAAGCTACGGGAGTGCATTCTGTTCATCAATGGAACACATACATATTTCATTGCAAAAAAGCCTATATATTAAATACAAGAGGGACTTCATCAATTCCCATAAAAGTGATAGATGACTGTAGTAGAAACATTTATTCTTGAGATACATCATTATTGAAGCTGACGATAGCGCCACGGACTGGATTTCTCTGATGATAATTATTTTTGTCATTATTTATCAATTATTATCATTATCATTACTGTATTGTGATTTGTTGATAGTTTAAGTATTTATTAATGATATAACCAATACGTTTCCTTCAATGTACCTACCTATATTCTCGTTACGATTGTATTTATTGAAATAAAAAGTATTTCATCTGAAATCATCTTTTTATCCGGTTAGATAGTTACATTTCCAATAAGATGAAACTTTTTCATTCTCGCCGTAGAGAACTATTTTCATCAATTGCATGAATTTTAAAAAATAATATACCTCTTTATCTATATGTGAAAATATGGATTCGTATTCAACATTTTCAGTATGATGGCAGTTGCTTTGTCGTCAAGTTCGATTATTACAGCATTCAGATTGGGAATAGTTTTTCACTCCAAACGGCATAGGAAGTGGCTTTCTGATGGAGATTACAACAAAGAATAACACAAAATAGGTTTCATACGCTACGCTTGGCTATGAACTATCAGCCGCAGCAGTCAATCTACTAAAAATAACTATTGATAAAATAAAGATAGTTTGCATTTCGTGTGAAATTTATTATAAAATCGCGAATCGCTTTCGGCTAAAATGCCATCATCAGTGCTATACTCATCTAGTATTTTTAAAAATCTTAAACAATTAGTGATCGACGATCATTATGGTACGAACGGACGTTGGAACAGACAAACATTTAACAAAAAAGTTCTCTACTGGGTTATTGTGAAATTTTCAAAAATTCATTGTGAAATTGTTTAGTTCATTAGTCAGAATAATTCAGGTTGAGGTCCTTCGTCTTCCAGGACCTGAACTGAACAATTTTGAAATGTATTTCTGAAAATTTCACAATAACCCATTTGGGAATTTTTTTGTTGAATGTATGTCTGTTCCCAGTTCCGTTGGTACCATAATGATGTCGTCGATCACTAATTTTCGTACCTTTTTGTAAATACTTGACGAGTATAGCACTGATGATGGCTTTTCAGCCGAAAGTGCTTTGCGATGATTAATTTCACACAAAATACAAAATCTCTTCATTCCATTGATCAGTTACGTGTTTGCAGCTAGTACAGATCTTCACCTGAATAACTATGAACTTGAGAGTACTGAGGATGCAGCAAAAGTCGAAAGAGTACTCTTTGAAGTTTGTCAAAGCTTTCGAAAATCTATATTTCCATCTTTAGAGAGAATGTAAAGAGATTTTTAATGAGTATCATGCATTCATATTTGTGGAAATTATGTACTCACATCTCTGTTGAGGATGGCTGACGTGATGTTCATGTATAATTACCTTTTGTATTTCATCCTTCTGTATTCATCCTCCACTTAGATGTAAGTACATACATACCCATGAATAATCTCTGTACAGTCTCCCTGAAGATAAAAATGAATATTTTCGAAAGCTTGTACGAACTTTGAAGAGTACTCTTTCGACTTTTGCTGCGATGATGTCATCAACGGTCAACTTCGAATCAAAACGCTCGAAAAAATTTTGAAAATTGTATTTTGAAATCCCATGCCTCCACCTGTCAATAGATCTGAGATTCACGGCAAAACAATCCCAGTATTTCTATCTGAAGCATCTTATTGCGTCCTCATCTTTGGCAACATTGCATGGTTCATTTCATTACATTTATAGTAACAAATGGAAGCTAGTGAAGTTGAAATTTGTTCATATCTTGGAGTGCACGAAAGGAAACTCCCATGAACTTACAAGAGCATCATGCGTACCTACAAAGGATAGGGATAGGAGGTAGGTGTTTGAATTTTTCTAACTTTTGGAGGTTATAAGTTGTTGAGAATAATTGCATCGCAATAAAATCTCAAAACTTTGCCGTTCTATAGGCCGGGATTGGCGCAGTGGAAGAGCGTCCGTCTCACGACCGCAAGGTCGTGGGTTCGATTTCCAGCACGGGCAAGGAACTTTTTTCAATATTTTATTTACGAATTGAATATTGTAAAGTTTCGGAGCATCGGCTGGGGATAGTCCTGCACGATTCGCTGTTGCGTTCCAATTAACAGTGCTGCTCCTAAAGTGGCGCATGGAGTTAGTAACAAAGCCTACACAGAACACGCAGAAAGATATGATGATGTGGTTGTGAGCATCAGAGAAGAAGTAGGACGGTGTATGTAGGTGGGTGTGGAAAACTACCAGCTGAGCGTGAGAGCGGGCCAGCTGCTTAAGTAGACCTCGGTCTCGGGGGTTAACGATGATAGTTAGCAGGCCTGCCACTGCGCATATGGTAGTGAGTACATGACTAGCCTACGTGTATGTAGGTGGGTGTGGAAAACTACCAGCTGAGCGTGAGAGCGGGCCAGCTGCTTAAGTAGACCTCGGTCTCGGGGGTTAACGATGATAGTTAGCAGGCCTGCCACTGCGCGTATGGTAGTGAGTACATTACTAGCCTACAAAACACAGCTGAAAAACTCTGAAAAGAGAGCTGATGGGCGGTGCCTGAAAAGGATGTTAGCCAGCTCTCTTGAGCGAACCACATCAGTCATTGAAAAACACTTGGGGTTGGCAAAAAGGTCCCATTGGGGACTAGTTGCTGACGTGGAAACGTCCCCCACCAGTACCAGTACCAGTACCAGTTGCCGTTCTATAGACGAACGAATCTTGGAAGAGTGTTGTTCGACTTATCTCAAGGTTGACTGGTCCTTTTTTTTTATCGCTTGAAGCGCACGAAAGGGAATCCCTATAATGTTCAAAGAACATCGTGCGTTCCTAGGGAGGATAGGGATGATAGCAGCGATTTCTGAGGAACATTTGCTGTGGAAGTATCTATGGAAAAGTGGAAGGTCACTGACTTTTCTATACGGTGTTCCAATGAAGTTAAAGTATAAATGAGTGTGGCATCACTCACCAGCCAGATGGCTCTTCTCTGAATAGAATCTAAGAGGATCAGCGTATGCTTGGGTGCTGAATCCCATATGTGAGAACAGTCATCTAAAGCCGTATATGTGCTTTGCAGATCGTGAGAAGGTGTAAAATAGATTTTCGCACGGAATAAATATCCCAGTAATTGTCAAGCAGTCTCGGTGGAAATGGTGGTATCAGACATTGTTATATCAGGCATACTAAGTTTTCTGCTGTTCTAGAGAAAGTACATGCTTGAGTTTTGATGACGTTGAATTCAACTGGGTTGTTGGTTCCTCAGACTGTAATTTCAGCAAGATCGAAATTGCCAGCGTTGACTTGGACGCAAATTATGGAGAGAATTATCGTCTGCAATGCTTGGATGGGGAAAGTGGATCCTTGTGAAAAGCCATAATTGATGACAATGTTATCTGACGATACTTTGTCCATCACCAAACGGAGCAATCAGCCTGAAAGAAAACATGATGAAAGATGGCATTGCTAAGGTGGTTCGTCGTATGATGATAGTTTGTGGAGGAGTCCTTGGAAGATGGATTTCAATTCCAAAACTCAAGCAAATTTTTCAGGTTTTGTTCATCTCTCCCACTTATATCTCCTCTCTTCTCAACATTCCTCGATTAGTTGTATACTCTAGCTGAGTTATATGCCTTTGCTCATAATGCCATGACTTATAATTCTGTTTTGTGTTTTTCTAATCCTTCGGGCTCTCGAAGAATTCTGAGGATTGCTCGTAGGAGGGCAATCGCATGACGGATAAAAAATTCAGCACAATTTTTCAGAAGTCGTTACTGTTTCTTAATACATATGAGCTTGTGACGATGGGCATCGGCAGGCACATCTAATCCAACTAGTTAGATTTATAAAACTATTTCAACTCCAAGTAAGAATTAATTTCTTCTAAACCAATTTTGTTTGTATCGTATTGTAGTACTTTTAATAATAAGGCTGGAGATGATCTTCTCTGATACCGAAATGTGTCCATGATTCTCAAACAACCGAGTTAACAACGTTATCAAATGGTGTGATGACCACTCCGAACTTTCCTTCCTTCCTTTGATATATAATTCTGATTTCAATCAGTCAATCATCAAAAAACTGAGTTGTTGTAATGATCTTGGGGAAAGTGGGTAATTACCCCCATGTAGGACCTCATTGCATCGGCATCCTTCGTAATGATGAAACCGAAAAATGTATTATCGATTATTCTAGCAATTTACTAGTCGTCGTCGTCGAAGTGGTACTAATGGCATAATAATATATCAGGACAAATGTGTAATTGACATAGCCAAGAAATCTGCATTCAAAATTTATATAGGACGACAGCGATTTCCTGAATTGTTATTCAGTTGATAAAATATCACCAGAACCAATGTGCATGTTGGTTCATTATCATTGTTAGAGGTACCATCATTGAACAGCATTTTTTATCAACAAATACATTACATATATGAGCACGAAATAACTGCGAGACCGTTCCACTGTAATCTTTGGCGATGAAGTTCTAACAATGAATGATTATTTTCATAGCTTCTGTGGGCCATGTATCTACTGAAAACTCATTAGATTGATACGACCAAATGAGTATTTTGGAACATCAAGTGGAATAATTTGATAATGAGATTTCATAATTCTAATTTTTACTTAACTTGTAATAGCTGGCGATAAATTTCGACCGTCATCTGCATCTGAAAACGTGATGACAAATCCTATAGCCATGTGGAAACATTATATCTCATCAAATAACACCTTCCTAATAATACAGGCCATTCAATGAATATTCATTTTAGGTCTTAAAAGGCTTCGAATGCCATGGACAATAAACATCCATTGGATGAACCAAAATGCCTATCCAATGGAATACCCCTGACACTATTCCACTGGATATACAAAAAAAGTTCCGGATATTCATTGACATGGATTGTATGTACATCTATCAGATGGAGCTGAATGCTTATCCACTGGAAAATTAGTGACACCTTTCTGATGGATATCATCTAGTGGATTAGGGATAATTTCCAAAAATGCCAAGATGAAAAAGCAACATGTACCAGCTCTATAAATAAAATTGATATGGGAGGTAAAAATTCATTGACCATGCCAAGTAATAGAGAAAGCCGTAACAAATGCACAAAATCCAGAATTAGTGGGGGGATTAATGAACAGGCAAGTGCTAGATGAAGAATTTCCTATTTTTGATGGCAAACCAGAATCTAGGCCACTATTCATCTCAAAATATAGACGAAGAAGCCGAGTCTGTAAGTACACAGATGATGAGAAAATGGCTAAATCACAGAAGTGTCTCAGAGGTGATGCACTTGAATGTGTGAGAGGGATGATGTTGCACCATAAGAATGTGGAATTAGTTATTCACACTCTATAAATGCGATCCGGAAGACCTGAACACAATATAAAGTATTTAATCAACAACGAAGGTTTGTTTAGAATGGACACTAGATCTGCTAGATGCAAGGACCTATATGGAGAATCTATTTTTATTGAAGAGAATTGTTGAGAAGGTACCAAACAATTTGAAAATTCAGTGGGGCCAAATTGTGTATCAGAAAAAACAAATGAAAATGCAAGTGTCACTGAAAGATTCTTCTGCATGGTTCCACACTATTGCCACAGCAGCATATTGCATCAGCACGCCGAAGTTCACGAATCAAAATTTAAAACCATTCAATTATAGACGACATGAGAAGGTGATGAATACAATCAATGTGAAATGTATTCATTGCAAAGAAGATCATCACACAAGCAAATGTTCTGTTATTAAGAGTGACCCTATTGATGAACGTTAGGCAAAAATTGTTCAATTGAAAGCATGTTTTAGCTGCCTAGAGATCAATCACATAAAGAATAAGTGCAAATCAGAAAGAAAATGCGGTGTGGATGGCTGAATAAAACGTCACCACTACCTACTGCATAAATCACTGGATCCTACCCTGACATATTCAGCAGATAACACACCACTTTCCGCTATCGACAACAGACAAGAAATTTTTTTGAATATGAATGAGAACCCAAGAGTTCTATTGAGAGTTACTCCTGTGAAAATTTATGGACCATCTGGAATTTTTGAAATGTATGCATTGTTTGATGAGGGCTCTACAGTATCACTCATGGAAGCTGATATGGCTAAAAGAATTGGTATACATGGAAGAAATTAACCTTTTTGCATGCAGTGAGCCAGCGAAATTGTTGAGCACAATGATGATTATTAGCTGATTAGTTTCAAAATATCAGCGATAGGAAATGGCTCAAAAATGTACAGCATGGAAAATGTCAGAACTGTTGAGAATTCAGCATTGCCACAACAGACTTTCAGGCTAGAAGATTTTGTAGTAAGTCATCTCCTTGATTTACCATCAAGAATCTACTAAATGTGAGACCTTCTCAACTTATCGGCCAAGACAATGCGGATCTGATAGTGCCAAGCAAAGTATATGAGAGTAGTGAAAATAGTCCTATTGCAACAAAATATCTACTTAGTTAAGTAAGTAAGTAAGTAAGTAAGTAAGTAAGTAAGTAAGTATTTATTTTCCATAAGACTTGCACAACAAGTATAGAAATTGTCAATTTAGGATAAAAACAGTAATAATATTAAAACTAGACACTAGCCCAAGATCTGGGAGGAAAAAAAAACAAAACAAACATAGAACAGTTTACAAATAATTATGTATAAAACAGAAGTACTCTAGGACGAATGATACAAATTAAAATTTGCACTGTCTTTTGAATAGAGGATTCTTCAGAACTTTAAGTGAGTCAGGCAAATGATTATATATTTTGAGAGCTGTTATGACTGGACCTTTTCTAATCTGTGCGAGTGAAGCTGGAGGAATGAATAGTTTATTTGCATTTCTTGTTGTATAATGATTAATATCGCCACATGTTCTGAAATTTTTAAGATCATCGTGAGTGAAGCATAGACCGGTCAGAATGTGAATATTGTAAATGGTTGGAATTTTTTGAGAAATTAATATCTGACGACATGAGTCCCTTGATCTCATACCAAATATACTTCTTATTATCCGTTTTTGACAAATAAATACCTTTTCAGAACCAGAGCTATTACCCCAACACAGTATGCCATACATTAGTTGAGAATGTACACAGCTATAGTAGTATGCCATTATAGCTATTTGTTACTCTTCTTAGTTGAAAAATTGCAAAATTCTTTGATAACAATGATTTTACCAAATTCCGTGTGTGGGTCTCCCAAGAAAGATCATCCACATATAAATCCAAGAATTTGACAGAATTACTTTGTTTGATGAATACATTATTTTCATTACCAGGCCTCACCAATAAATTTCGTTGTTATAGGTGTGAATAATACAAAGATAGATTCAATATCAGTCCGTTAGTATCACACCACTTTTTCATGTTATTGATACAGTTGGTTGACCTTTCAGCAAGGTCTTCATAATTTTTGCTGTTTAAGACCACTGATGTGTCATCAGCATACAGTGTCTTCAGGAAGATATCATTGATCATTATGATAAAAAAAGTTGGTTCCAGGGTGCTGCCTTGAGGAACACCACTTGTTACATTCAAAGGCTTCGACACTTCTTTACACAGACCTGCTTGCTTCGTTGTGAGAGGTATGAACTGACCCAGGTTAATGCAGGTCCTCTTATTCCATACAATTCTAATTTATCCAATAGTAGTGAGTGGTTGACAACATCAAATGCCTTTGGGAAGTCAAAAAACATAGTCGAAGTTTTCAATTTATTGTCAAAATTGTTAAAGAGCTGTTCATATAACGACATCAATGCTTCTTGTGTAGATAGATTTTTTGTGAAGCCGAATTGTCTATTGGTTAATAGCTTGTATTTATTCAAATATCTCAGAAGCCTCACTTGAAAGGCTTCTTCAAATAATATTGAAAAGACCGATAATAAGGCAATTGGCCTGTAACTAGACATATTTGACTGACAACCCTTTTTATGAACTGGGATAACTAGAGCAGATTTGAGTTGCTGCGGAAATATACCTGATTTAAAAGATATGTTGACAAGAAATGTTAACACCTCGACTATTTCATTCAATACATGCTTCAATATTCGACATGGTACTTCATCTATTCCACTCGAGTTTTTGGAGCAAACTGTATTAATTATTTCAGATATCTCTTGGCAATCGACGGGAGTTAGGTAAAAAGAATTTGAGTTGCTATTTTCCAATTCCATATCATAACTATCATTGACTGTTGAAGATCGTGTTAAATCTCCTACACTATTTATGAAGAAATCATTGAATGCGGTTGCGATTTCCGAAGTATCACTCAGTATCACATTATTTTCAGTAGTTATAGAGTTATGGAACTCTCGTGTCTCTCATGTTTATTGTTGACTTGATTATGTTCCACGTAGCACTTGATTTATTCGAGGCATTGAGAATTTTACGTGACTGATAATCTTTCTTAGCAAGAAGTATTTTTTTCTCATGTTGTTTCTTCAGAACTTTATATTTATCTCTGATATCCATATCATTGGGAGAAATATTTTTCAGCTGATGTATTTTCCTCAAGAGTACACCTTCTTCAATTAGGTCAGGTGTAATCCATTGATTATATTTTTTCTTCTTAGGATAAAATTTTTTTTTGGAAAAGCATTGAAGAGAGAATAGAAAGTTTCGAAGAAAGTGTCAAAAGCTATTTTCGAGTTTTGTGACTTGCATACTTCTTGCCAAGATTCCTTGGACAACAGGTATTTGAAATTCGCAGTGTTTTCTGATGAAAAGAATCTCTTTCTGATCATGGTGTCTGCTTGATATTCATCTCGACATTTGAGACAGGTCAATAGCTGAGCTTCATGATCAGATAACGGTGTAGTGAAATTTTGTGTACTCAACTGTTCACTCTCGATGTCAGTAAAAATATTGTCAATCAAGGTTTTAGAAGTACCTTGTATACGAGAATGTTTGGACTGTACATGGAAAAACAAAGTGAGAATATATACATATAATTAAACTGTTCTACATATTTGCAACCACGAAGAAGATATAGAAAAACTCTTTAGAGAATCTTTTACAACGGATAATTTCGGAGTTGCTGTGACGAATACAAGAATGAACAGTGAAGAAATGTGAGCTATCAAATTGCTAGAGAAAATGACTAAGAAAATCACCGGAGAGAACAGATACGAAACCAGACTACCATGGAAATCCGATAATATTTTGCTTCCAGAAAGTAGAAACACCGCGGTGAAAAACTGTTGTGTGTCGATAGAAAAATGGACAAAGATGAAGACTACCATGAAAAATATTGTGAGAAAATTCAAGAGTATGTGGGTAAGAAGTATTCAAAAGAACTGGATCATAATAAAATACAGACAAATTCAACAAAGCTTTGGTACCTAAAACAGTTCGCAGTATTCAACCCTAATAAGCCGAAAAAATTCAGATTTGTTTTTGATGCTGCTGCCAAGAATCATGATATCAGTCTAAATGACAATTCACTTCAAGAAATACTTGAAATGTTCCACCAGGTGATAATGATCAGAGAAGACAAGTGTGTTCAGAAGATTTTATGGCGCAATGGTGATGAGAACAAAGAAATGAAAGAATATGAAATGAAAGTGATGATGTTCGGTGCTACATGTTCACCCTGTTCTGCACAGTTTGTAAAAAAATTAAACGCAAGAAAGTCGACGAACTATCCCCATTTGACTGAAGATGTAGAGAAGAATTTCTACTTAGATGATTTTTTTTTTGTTCTGAAATTTGTTCTATCCGTCATTCGGTTGCCCCCTTACGAGCAACCCTCAAAAGTCTTCGAAAGTCTTGTGCGAGCAAGGAATGACGGGGGCCTTACCTTTTAACGTGTGATCCCAAACACTTTCTTGGGCCATCAGAAAAATTTCTGCAGTCGACGGGGATCGAACCCACGACCGGCAAGCGAATGCGAATTAGAATATAGACACTCTGTCCGCACGGCTACCTGGCCATTATTTGGACTCTTGCATAAATGAGGAGGTTGCAGTTAAGAAAGTGGATGAAATCAGACGACTTCATCAAGAGGCAGGATTCGAAGTAGTCAGCTGGACATCTAACTCCAAGTTAGTCATGGATCGATTTGCCGAGCTGAAGACAGATGGGAGGAATTTGAACAAGTCTGTAACTGACCGTGTACTGGATGTTTGGTAGAATGTGACCACAGATGGGCCAGGTGACCGTATGGACAAAGTGTCCACATTCTAATCCGCATTCGCTTGCCGGTCGTGGGTTCGATTTCCGTTGACTGCAGACATTTTTCTGAGAAAGTGTTTAGGGTCGCACGTTTAAAGGTAAGGCCCCCGTCATTCCTTGCCCGCACAAGACTCTCGAAGACTTCTGAGGGTTGCTCGTAAGGGGGCAACCGAATGACGGATAGAATAATTTTAGAACAATTTTTAGAATAATTTTAGATAATTCCACCTTCAAGTTGAAATTTCATAAGGTTTCTGATGAAATACTGATGGGCCAAAAAACACCAACAAAAAGAGGAGTTCTCAGACTTGTTATGTCGATATTCGATCCACTTGGTTCGCTAACTGATCTAGTGGTTTGAGGTAGAATGATCCTCCAGCAGATTTGTAGAACTGGGATTAGTTGGGACGATTGTATACCTGGGAGTGTTATTGAAATATGGCTATCAGGGCTAGAAGACTTGAACATATCTCAGGGATACAAATTCCAAGGTGTTATTCACCGTCACTCTAGGATGCTACATTTCTAGAGATACATGTTTTCTGCGATGCCAGTAAAGAGGCGTTTGCTTGTGCAGCATATTTGAGAATTATTTACGAAGATGAAATACAAGTAGTTTTGATTTCCTCGAATGCTAGAGAATGTCCCCTCAAACCACTTTCAATACCACAATTGAAATTGCAAGAAGCAGTTATGGAAAGCAGACTACTAGCGACTATCAAGAAAGACATTCAGATTTGCTGCTTATGGTCAGACTCGAAAACCATATTACATTGGATCAATGGAGATGGTAGAAACAATGAACAGTTTGTATCACACCGAATAGGCGAAATACAAGAACTTACAAAACCTGAACAATGGAGATATGTACCAAGTGATATGAATAACGCTGATATGTGCACAAGATTTATGAATTTCATCGACTTCGACAAAAATCTTACATTGTTACGAAGACCTGACCCCATAAGAAAATCAGAGGATTCCTGGCCCAAACAGATAGATATAGTAAAATTCTGTCCAGATGATAAAGTAGGAAGAAAAGCAGATGCGGCATTCTTTGGCCTAGCAACAAAAAAGCAACGAATGATTCCAGATATTAAAAGATTCTCGAAGTGGAGAAAATATGTACGGGCCACAGCATGGATATTTAGATATCATTCTGTTATTAACTCTAAAACGTTTGTTGGCGTTCAATATATATTTCGATTATGAATACAATTCAATAATCCCCAAAATCTATTAGTCCTGTCATCCCTGACATCTCCGCTCTCCTCGTCATCCATGCAATCTAACCCATCTTCAGGATGTTACTCATAACAATTTCAAACTACTGTAACGTTTTTATTTTTAAAAATTGTAAGCTCCATTAGAACGTTACTCGTTTTGTTATTCGAACACACCATATTGATCCCTTCAATTTATTCAACACTTTTACATAGTTCATATGGTAAAATCCCTGCAACATCGAATAGCTCACATTCACTGTTTCCCCCTGTATATTGTATATCATCTAGCACTGGCACAGTCGAAACCTGAAACACAGAAAAGATTGGTCAAGTAACATTCACATCACAATAACACATTTATCTTTAAGTTTATTTATATAAAAAAGGAACTTACCAGTTAATATTCCATCTGGTTTCTCTGTAAGTTTTATTGGTAAATCCACTAATGATTTCTTGGTGCTGGAAATGTTCTGAAAAGAATTGGAAAACAGTGTCAGAATTCTATTGGATAACCATATTATACCTATTATGACATTCAATTATGATTAGATAACTATGTGAGCTTACCTCCTTGTAAATAGTGTCTGTCCAAATGGGTATGGGTATAAATGTCTCAATAATGTTTTATTTTTATTTTATTTTTGTTTCAAAATCTGCCAAAATTATTCAATGTTTTTCTTGTCAATATTGTGAGGTTAGGATAATATGGAAAAGAGAACTTCAATTCACTCTTCTTTTTCAACAGTCGACAATAACAACTTGGCTTCTTCTTTTTTATCTTTTTATCGTTGTAAACCAGGGTTAGCAGAAGTCCATAGGAGATATGTATTTTTGACCTACATTGGGATTTAACCTTTGTGATAATCTATTCCATAAATTTTGACAAATGAAGTGTGAAAGGTGGCTATGAAGTATCAATTTTTCGATGAGTAAAGAGGGTTTTCCGGAGAGAAATTTCCGAAGAACACCATTTTGTTGCTGGTCTTTTGGCTCTGGATGGTGCACGTGTGCTGAGAAGCTCTGGCGCTGTGGATTTTGTCCATCAGATTTTTTTGGAAACTCAATCCAATGGTTCGGATTGAGATGACTGGATGGAATGAAGACGAACCCATGCGAGACCCTGCCGTGCGATTTGATCATCTTTGTCTTGTGATTTGGGAATGAACCCTCTGGGTATCAGAGGTGAGTTTTTTTTTTCTTGCCACCTTCGGCTAAGGTTCATAGTTAGCTTAACTTTTCTTTCGGAATCATAGGTTTTTCTGGTACCATAGACTCTTTGTTTGCTGCTTGCATGCCATGCTGCGTGGGTATTTCTTTACCTATCCCTGAGGGCCCCTTCGGTGATGAAGGCCCTTCTTTGCTGCTGCAACATACGTTGTCAGATGCTGAGCCTCACCAACTAGTGATGAGCCTCGCCAACTAGTGCTGAGCCTCACAAACGAATGCTGAGCATCATCATCGAATGCTGAGCCTCGTCATCGAATGCTGAGACTCACCATCCCATGCTGAGTTTCATCATTAGATAACTTCGTGGAAGTTGCACCATAAAATGACTCCTAGAACTTCACATCTGTAACATGCAGCCAAGCTGTTCTTCAAGTTTCGACCATGACCTGGACCAACGTTGGATAACAGGCAAACTTTTCAAATTTCATAATTGATCATTGAATTACCATTTACTTTGATTTTTTTTTCTCCTCAGAATACTAAATGTTCAAGCCCTTCTGAATATTCAACACTAATATCTTTATCGTAATTCACCCCCCACACAAAAATTCATGAATTTTCCCTGGGAACCTTCAGGTAAAACTACATAATATTTCGACCAACTGAATATGAAAACCGTTTTCAAGTGGGCTTCTTGAATATAACTTTAAATTGAACATGTAACATTCTGATTATGAGATTCTTTTCTTGAATATAACTTTAAATTGAACATGTAACATTCTGATTATGAGATTTTTTTCTTGAACATATACTTTATATGTAAATAGCTACTGTACATAGCGTGATGTACTGATGTAATATTGTTGATTCGTTCAAATGGGTACAATTTTCATGAAAATTAATTCATTAAATAAGTCCTAGATAAACCCTCCATTTGTTTCACTGATTTACTCTACTCCTTACAGGTTTCTGATTTTATTACGAAAGTGAACAAAAACTTGAAAAAAATCAGTGGCGTCCAAATTTGCAATTCAGTACTTATTTGAATTGAAAATTGAATATTTTTTGTGTAATTATATTATGTAATTGAATTTTATCATTCCAAACGAAATGCAATCAACTCACACCCATATGCCGCCGATGAAAAGCTGCCGTTAGCATTGGGAAGCGGTAATTTCATTCTCTTTTCATAAAATTACGTTTCACTACTCCACAAAATAAAAAGAGAGAATGTATTCCACTTCAGTAAGTTGACTTGTTGAGAGTTAGAAAATACCGAGTTGTATTGTCTTATTGAAGTTCGCCAACAAGAAAGCTTTTCAGATGAACTGATCCAGCTGAAAAAGGGAAGAAAAGTAGAAACAGCATCATGGATTTCACAGTTATTACCGTATCTTGATGAAAATAGATTGATTCGCATTCATGAATCGTAGCCAAAATATCGATGATGCTGTGAAATTACCAATTATATTGTTTCATCATGAAGACAATTACCATCAAGGTGAAGAGTCGGTACTCAACAATTTACGCCAGCGATTTTGGTTTTGGAGAGGAGGATTTGCTGTGAAAACTGCTTTCAAGTCTTGCCAGATCTGTAAAATTAAGAAAGCTAGAACAGAACCTCCGCAAATGAGACAACTGCCTTTATGCCGACTGGGCCATTTTATGTAACAGTTGAGAGGCACAAAGAAAAACGATGGGGAGTACTTTTTACATGCATGGAAATCAGAGCAATTCACCTCGAAATAGTGCATTCACTCTCTGCAGACAGTACGATTATGAAGGAATACCCCAATCGACAGAATATAACAGAACAATATTCTTTTGGAATCATATTCATCTTTACTGTGAATGCACAGAACCGTAATATGTACATGAAGCTATCGTACACTTGGGAATAAGATGGTTCATATGAAAACACCTGTTTTAAAGAGCTCCAGAAATCAATCAAATTGGCCTGTTATTTTTGACGTAAAAAAGTCGGATTTTTCCAGTGTTGTTGTGAATAAAGTGTTCTACCAGAAGCCGTATAGTGGTGAGCTGTATCTGATATAATTTCTCATCAAATGTGATAATAGGTTTCAAATATACTGTGAATGAAATGGTAGAAAGAATCTCCAGCGTAGCTGGAGATAAGAAGTGTACAGTTGGAAAAAAAACTGGTGCTAGCAAAACCTATATCTAATCTTATCCACGCTGGTTCAAACAAATAGTACAGGTGGTTAGGGCAAGAATTCTTGATAAAACTTCCTCATGATGACTGACATGGCTAAAGATTTATCTCTGACAGACATATATAAACTACTGTTCAGTCTCAATCAGAAATTCGACCAAACTCAAGAAACTCTCTCAGTTATTAAACGTGAACTTCGAGACTCCTATAGTGAAATATCGTCACTCGAAGAAGAAAACTCACATCTGAAAAACAAATTGGTTACTCTAGATCGAAATTCTCGTAGAAACGTGTTTTTGGCCTTGAATGTGATGACAAAGACGAGGCTCTCAAGCTTCTCAGCAGCTCCCTAGAAATCGACCTCGACAATTCGAAGATCCATAACATCTATTTCTTTCCAACTAAGAATAACAAAATTGAACTGCTTTCGTATATTGAGAAACTTGAGATACAACGGAATTCATTCAAACTCGAGGACCAGAATTTATTTGTTGCAAACGATTTGAATCCTGTTGTTCAGGCTGTCCACAAAGAATTGAGGGGACATCTAAATACAGCCAAACGAAACGGAATCAAAGCTTCTATTAGAGAACTCCACCTTGTCATGAACAACAAGAAATATTTTATCGATGATATTTCTTCCAAACCAGATATACTGAAAGAAAGAACTATCGAGGATAGCACTAGTAAAATACCCCCTTCATCCCCTGTGCAGCCTTTTGTCAAAAGAAACAACTTACCAAGAGCTGCAAAATCATCTGTGTCTCAATAGTGTAATCTTTCAATTTTCACTAAGTACTTCATTTGTGATTGGATTGTTGATCACATAAGCTGAAAATCATCCAAGCAAACATTTTGATATGGGGCATCAATGGCCTAATATATGTACAGGTATCGGCATAAGTCAGGCAACGCTCTCGAAATTTCGACATATGTCCGGCAACGCTCATAAGTCTGCCAACGCTGCCGAAAAAGATCGACACTGAGCATGTTCGTGCGTCAGATAGTTGTGTCTGTGTGCTCGTCGAATAAACACGTTTTCAAAATGAATAACCGATACAAGTTTACGCTTCAAGAAAGAATTTTTTTGTTAACTCGTATCTGCGTACGAACGCGGATTACGACACTATGTTTACCGAATTTCAACAGCAATTTCCGAACTCGTTTTGTATTTTATTTTAATAAATATATTTTGACGCTGCATTTATTTATCTTAATGCAAATTGGTTGCCTGATGCAAATTGGTTGCCTGACTTATGCCGACCCCTGTATTTTTTCCATACCTGACATCAGCGGCCCAGTAAATGGTCCCATATGCGGGACTCTATATATCAGTACACTGCAGCCGGCAGCTGGTTCCAGTGCTGGGTACCCAGCAATCATATTCAGTATCCCGGCAAGAGGCCAGTACAATATAATCGACACATTGAGTTTTCCAAAGCAAGCCCAGCATATACATAAATGATGGGACTGTAATGGCCAATTAACGTAATTGGTTACATAATATAGATGTAGGGGTTTTAGGGGTCCAATGGATCTGAAAGTTCTAGTACCTCTTCAATTCATGATATATCCCTCTCATCATGAATCAGACACATACCAGATTTCAAAAAAACAATTTTATGAATGACACAATGATATCTTCTTAACCTCTCTGTTCTTCAACGATGAAACTTCTCGGAGTGAGTGCTTACTGGTTGGTATGTTGTATCTTCATCTTATTGGGTAGCATTCCTTCAAAAATAATTCTTCGTTGTGAGGTACTTCTGAAATATAAAATGCATCATTTGTTATATATAAGTGTCCCATAAGTTGCATGAGTTTATAACTTGATAATGACTGATGACGTGATAACATAACATGGAGTTCTTGGCACAGTTATTTCTGTAGCTGAAACCTCATTGTTATATCTAGTTCTTCAATATAGAGACAGGTTCACATTGCCCAAGATTGCTTTTGATAGCAACAAACTAGTTAAAAATGATAGTTGGTTTTGGAGATGTATAGCCAACTGCAATTATTATGATCATCAGGTATATGAGGTTACAAGATACCAAACACATGCAATTAATAATGAAATTTGGAACCACCGTGTAGGTAGATTGAAAGTTACTCAATATTATCATAATTGAAGAATCCTTCATCTATTATTATCAATTGAGAATACTCCTGCCATCATAAATAACCACCAGGGAGCGAGAGGAACACATTAATTCGGCAGAAACGAACTAGTACGCGATCACCACTTAGCAGAGTCAGCCATTTTAGTCTCATATAACATCGATCAGCTGATTGTTGATGTAGCCGTTTCCAGAACATCCACCAGGGGGACGAGTAGCGAACATGAAATTGGCCAGCAAAGGGTCAGATCTCGTTAGTATTCAATCAGTTACAGACATCTCACCATCACAAGGCAATCATCGTATTTTTAACTGATGGTTACTTGACATAGGTAAATCATCGGCCCATTACCAATACCCCGGCATCGTCACTTTCCCAGGCTAGCCTGCACTAGGCCGGACTTCTCCCGCTAGTTCAATGTTTGCTGGGATTGTTCTGTTATTATTATTATTGTTTTGAAATGAAATTATTTCTCAATATTTCTGTAAATATGTACAAGAATGTGAGTTTTTTTCATTCGAATGTAAGATCTATCTTCACTGGGTTTGATATCCTATCTGATTTTATTCTGAACAAAAATGCTGATATTTTCTCCCAAATTGGTTCAAATCTAGAACAATTGTGGATTTCGACTACGTCCAACTCAAATACTTTGATTTTTGAAATCTTATACCGCACTCCTTCGGCCAATGTTAAACTATGTTTGAATGAACTTGAAGACAGTGTAGCAGATTTGTTGCCTCTCAGTGATCTTTTCCTGGTTGGAGGAGACCTCAACATCGACCGGTTCAATGTAGACACACGCTGCAAACTTTTTCAAGACTTCTTGAACTCTTTCAACTTCAAACAACTTATTGACAAAACTACTCGAATTACTAATAACAGTCAAACCTCCATCGATTTCATCTTCGTGTCAGATAGTGAACAAGTGTCTGCTGTTGAAGTCAAGGATATCGATGGAATATCTGTTCATATGACAGTGTCTTGTGTAATTGAAACCTATTCTTTGGAGAACAAACTTAAGATGATAACTTTCCGGGATTTTTTCGGAGCTATCTAGAGAATAGGCAGCAACGAGTCAAGATTGGAAATGTTAATAGCTCGTTCCAAGTCATCAAACACGGAGTGCCACAAGGCACAGTACTGAGGCCAATTCTATTTTTAGCCTACATCAACAACATGCTAATCATAAACTTTATGGGTGAAGTGATTTCTTATGCAGACGATACTGTTTTATTCATAGAAGGAAATACCTGGGAAATCGTAGATACAAAAAATAAACACGATATGAAAGTAATCGCGAAATGGTTGGATGATAACTTATTAACTCTGAACTTAGAGAAAACTGTATATCTACCTTTTGCGAATATTGTAACAGGACTCCCGAAAAATGATAAAATTAACATAAATCTACCGTTTCGAAAACAAAAGAACTGGCAACTCACTAAAGCAGAAAAAACGAGATATCTTGGAATTGTCATAGACAATCGCATCCGATGGGATCATCAAATCAATTTTATAACAAAAAAACTGCGGTCAATTTCATATCTATTTTCAAAAGTCAAATGCATACTGAATACTAATGAACTCTTATCGATGTACTATGCGTTAGTACAGTCACATCTAACATATGGTATTCTTGGGTGGGGAGGAGTGTACTCATCCACATTGAGACCTCTAGAGACAATTCAGAAAAGGATAATAAAAATAATATTCAGTATGAATATGCGATCTCCCACAAATACTCTATACGAAAATACAAGAATTCTCAGTGTAAGGAAACTATTTTACAAAATATCCACTCTATATATAGCAAAAAATAATTTGTTCACCAACTGCATAGATCATCATTGCCCAACCCGCCTCAATATAAACTGTAATATTACTATCCCACGAACATACAAATCGATAGGACAAAGAACATCCACATATGTAAGCATGAAAATATATATGCCATTAGCATTGAGAGGAAAAATCAAAAAAACAAGTTTTAAGAAAAACCTAACAGACTGGCTACTCGATTCCAATCAAATTTACATGAACTGAAATACTCACTCATACCCCTTTGTTGTTTATTTTCTCTTTGAACATTGATACCAATAGATTTAGTTTATTGTTGCTTTTATAATAGATTTTATAATTAACTTAGAAAAATTAATGGAATAACCGAAGAATTGTAGGAATTATCTAACAAAAAAAAGCAATCTACATGTATAGGTCTACTAATCAATTCGAACATATTCATTGTTTTTCATGTAATTCATAGGTCTCTTCAGAAAGACAGACAAATCACCAGATTTCAGTCATCTAACGAGACCTCCAACTAGAATCATTAAAATTAAGTATTACATTCTGAACCCACCATTCTATATCTATTTATTTATATAAGAATCATAATCATGTGAAGCAGCTACTTACTTGATAAATAAATATTATTATTATCATTATTATTATTATTATTATTATTATTATTATTATTATTATTTTAAATTCATATAATTCCAGTCACGACCCTGCGGCCTCCGACGTCACGCAGAGTCGTGCTGGATAAAATCCAGTGACTACTCCTCACAGCCTGTGAGGTGAGTAATTACTGGGACCAAGTACCGTGTGCCCTGAGTAGACGCAATGATCCTAGTATGACGGCCTTCTGCATTCCACCAGCCAGGATGTGTGCCTTATCACGGCACGCTGGGATTTTCTGGATCTCCGAGAGCAGCGTGTGTCGTGTGCCTCCTAGGGAGCCGATTATCAGGATGACCAATTCCACAGAATGGTCTGGATAGAGCCGGCGGAGTTCGAAGAGAAGATCTCGATATTTAGTCCGTTTCTCCTCCTCCTTCGAAACGATGTTCGGTTCGGCTGGCGCCGAAAACTCGATCACGAACATCGCTTTGGTTTGATGGTCGAGGAGGACTACATCAGGCTTGTTAGCTTGTATTTGCCTGAGGGTGGGGAATGAGAAGTTCCAATAAATTCGGCACCTCTCATTCTCCACAACGGACTCAATATCCCCCGGAGCATAGGGCAGCACTGGGGTCTCGTCTATTCCGTACGAGTGCCTCAGGTGATAATAGAGCACTCGCAATGCCGCATTGTGTCTATGGATATAGGCCGAGACTGCATACACCGTGCAAGAAGACAGCAGGTGCATAATTGTCTCGGGCGCCCTGCGGCACGCCCTGCAATTTGTGTCAGGGACCTCCATACCCATGACACGGCTACGGTAGACGAGAGTGTTAAAAACCCCATCCTGGCATGCCATGATAAACCCCTCTGTTTCCGATTTAAGCCCGCCTGACTTGAGAAAAGCGAAAGTCAGTTCTTTGGATAAGCCCCGGTCTTCAATGGTCTTGAAGTAGACCGAATGCATGGGCTTATCCATGTGAAGCTGCAGGAGCTTTCTCACTTCTGCAGCCTTGCCTTATTATTATTATTATTATTATTATTATTATTATTCAGTTCATATAATTCCAGTCACGACCCTGCGGCCTCCGACGTCACGCAGAGTCGTGCTGGATAAAATCCAGTGACTACTCCTCACAGCCTGTGAGGTGAGTAATCACTGGAACCAAGTACCGTGTGCCCTAAGTAGACGCAATGATCCCAGTATGACGGCTTTCTGCATTCCACCAGCCAGGATGTGTGCCTTATCACGGCACGCTGGGATTTTCTGGATCTCCGAGAGCAGCGTGTGTCGTGTGCCTCCTAGGGAGCCGATTATCAGGATGACCAATTCCACAGAATGGTCTGGATATAGCCGGCGGAGTTCGAAGAGAAGATCTCGATATTTAGTCCGTTTTTCCTCCTCCTTCAAAACGATGTTCGGTTCGGCTGGCGCCGAAAACTCGATCACGAACATCGCTTTGGTTTGATGGTCGAGGAGGACTACATCAGGCTTGTTAGCTTGTATCTGCCTGAGGGTGGGGAATGAAAAGTTCCAATAAATTCGGCACCTCTCATTCTCCACAACGGACTCAATATCTCCCGGAGCATAGGGCAGCACTGGGGTCTCGTCTATTCCGTACGAGTGCCCCAAGTGATAATAAAGCACTCGCAATGCCGCATTGTGTCTATGGATATATTGTCTCGGGCGCCCTGCGGCAGGCCCTGCAATTTGTGTCAGGGACCTCCATACCCATGACACGGCTACGGTAGACTAGAGTGTTGAAAACCCCATCCTGGCATGCCATGATGAACCCCTCTGTTTCCGATTTGAGCCCGCCTGACTTAAGAAAAGCAAAAGTCAGTTCTTTGGATGAGCCCCGGTCTTCAATGGTCTTGAAGTAGACCGAATGCATGGGCTTATCCATGTGGAGCTGCAGAAGCTTTTTCACTTCTGCAGCTTTGATGCGGGCTTTTCTCCGAGCGGGTTCTAGCTCAGTAATTGAGTCCTGAGCCTCGCGCTCGGAGTCGAAAATCAGAGACAATTCATCGGCTGCTCGACGTGCTGCCCTGAAAAGAAAAGCTCCTACTCCTGCCTCTTCATGGGTTTTAACCATTTGCAGAAGGGGATCCGAACTCCTGATGACTTTGCAGGCGCCATCCAGAACCATTCTGTTATGGAGATACTCCAAGCTCAAGAGTCCACGGCCACCCTGGTCTCTAGGTATGTACAACCGTGGAACGGACGAATTCGGATGCAGACTCCTATGGAGATGCATCATCTTGCGAGTACTTACGTCAAGTTGTCGCAGCTCGACTTGAGTCCACTTTATCACTCCAAATGAGTAAAGTAGGATCGGAACAGCAAGCATGTTAGTCGCAGCGACTTTGTTCTTCCCCGACAGTTCTGACGACCAGATCTGTCGGAGCCGCTGCCGATACTTGCTGCGGAGAGCGTCTTTTACCCGTTGTGCCTCCTGGATGTGAGTTTCCTCTACACCCAGGTAGGTGTACGTCTCTCCGGCATCCAGGTGGTGTAGGATGCTTCCGTCCACGAGCTGCGCGTCCTTGTCGTAGTTCTCGCATCGTCCTCTCTTGAGATGAACCAGTGCACATGTGTCCATCCCGAATTCCATTCCAATTGCCTGCGTGTACTCCTGCACCACCCTGAGGGATTGGTCCATATCCCTCTCACCAGAGGCATAAAGTTTGAGGTCATCCACATAGAATGAGTGGGTGACTTTATGCCTCCGGTAACTGGGTGGGCCGCAGTTGTATCCTCTGGTTTTGCGGAGCTCAACGGATAGTGGCAGAAGTGAGATGCAGAATAGGAGAGGGCTAAGGGAGTCCCCTTGAAATACTCCTCTCCTTATGATGACTGGCTCTGTCTGAACTCTCGCATTACCTGATGTTATAGTAAAGCGGGTCTTCCAGACCAGCATCAGTTGTTCTATGCATCTCACTATAGAATCGGGTACCGAAAGACATTTGAGCAAGTACACGAGTAACTCATGTGACGTTGTGTCAAATGCTTTTCGGTAATCGATCCAGGCCACAGAAAGATTCCGCTTGTACTGCACAGAGTCCTGTGTAATAGATCTATCTATCAACAGGTTCTCCTTGCAGCCAGTGACACCTCTCTTCGACCCACGCTGCTCAGAAATCCGTTGGTAAACCGGATCAACTACTAGGAGTACTCGCATGTACAAGATGCGTGTAAACAACTTGTAACATGCATTCAGGCAGGTAATTGGTCTGTAATTCTTCGGATTGGACAAATCTCCAGTCTTAGGGAAAAGCACGGTTCGCCCCTCGATAAACCACTCAGGGATTTGCTGCTCCCCATTCAGCCAGCTATTGAATATCCTGGCTAAATGGTGGTGGGTAGAGGGAAACTTTTTCCACCAGAAGTTATTGATCCCGTCGGGACCAGGAGCAGCAAAGTTCTTGGAGCCTTTCAGGGCTTCTCGAACCTCCTCAGTGGTTATCGGTTGGCGCAGTAATTCGGGCTCAGGCTCTCGGTATCTTCCGCAGAAGGTACCGAACTGCGCCAGGGCTGGAGTATCTCTGTTGAATGGATGCCTCACTTCGTAAATACTCTTCCAGAAGGTTTCCACCTGATCAGCAGTCGGCGGATTATCAACCACACTTGGAGGCGGTTGAAATAAGCGAGAGGGCTTTTCGCGGAATTGTTTATTTTCCGCCAGCCCTCTCGCTCGCCTCTTTAGTGACTGTTTAGCAGCCACTAACATCCGTATCCTTTCGAGGCAGTGCTGTTTGATGGTGGATAGCACTGCCTCATTTAGTGTGTGATGGGTGCGACGCAAAGTATTGGCCATCCGTCGCACCTTCGATGTGAATGGCCTGTTGGCACTCACATAATCCATCACACACTGGATACGGGAAGTGTGTTGTCTCGCCGACTGGATCTTGGATCTTATTATTATTATTATTATTATTATTATTATTTTTATTATTATCATTATTATTATTCATTTAAGTTCATGTAATTCCAGTCACGACCCTGCGGCCTCCGACGTCACGCAGAGTCGTGCTGGATAAAATCCAGTGACTACTCCTCACAGCCTGTGAGGTGAGTAATCACTGGGACCAAGTACCGTGTGCCCTGAGTAGACGCAATGATCCAAGTATGACGGCCTTCTGCATACCACCAGCCAGGATGTGTGCCTTATCACGGCACGCTGGTATTTTCTGGATCTCCGAGAGTAGCGTGTGTCGTGTGCCTCCTAGGGAGCCGATAATCAGGATGACCAATTCAACAGAATGGTCTGGATAGAGCCGGCGGAGATCGAAGAGAAGATCTCGATATTTAGTCCGTTTCTCCTCCTCCTTCAAAACGATGTTCGGTTCGGCTGGCGCCGAAAACTCGATCACGAACATCGCTTTGGTTTGATGGTCGAGGAGGACTACATCAGGCTTGTTAGCTTGTATTTGCCTGAGGGTGGGGAATGAGAAGTTCCAATAATTTCGGCACCTCTCATTCTCCACAACGGACTCAATATCCCCCGGAGCATAGGGCAGCACTGGGGTCTCGTCTATTCCGTACGAGTGCCTCAAGTGATAATAGAGCACTCGCAATGCCGCATTGTGTCTATGGATATAGGCCGAGACTGCATACACCGTGCAAGAAGACAGCAGGTGCATAATTGTCTCGGGCGCCCTGCGGCAGGCCCTGCAATTTGTGTCAGGGACCTCCATACCCATGACACGGCTACGGTAGACGAGAGTGTTGAAAACCCCATCCTGGCATGCCATGATGAACCCCTCTGTTTCCGATTTAAGCCCGCCTGACTTGAGAAAAGCGAAAGTCAGTTCTTTGGATAAGCCCCGGTCTTCAATGGTCTTGAAGTAGACCGAATGCATGGGCTTATCCATGTGAAGCTGCAGGAGCTTTTTCACTTCTGCAGCTTTGATGCGGGCTTTTCTCCGAGCGGGTTCTAGCTCAGTAACTGAGTCCTGAGCCTCGCGCTCGGAGTCGAAAATCAGAGACAATTCATCGGCTGCTCGACGTGCTGCCCTAAAAAGAAAAGCTCCTACTCCTGCATCTTCATGGGTTTTAACCATTTGCAGAAGGGGGTCCGAACTCCTGATGACTTTGCAGGCGCCATCCAGAACCATTCTGTTATGGAGATACTCCAAGCTCAAGAGTCCACGGCCACCCTGGTCTCTAGGTATGTATAACCGTGGAACGGACGAATTTGGATGCAGACTCCTATGGAGATGCATCATCTTGCGAGTACTTACGTCAAGTTGTCGCAGCTCGACTTGAGTCCACATTATCACTCCAAATGAGTAAAGTAGGATCGGAACAGCAAGCATGTTAGTCGCAGCGACTTTGTTCTTCCCCGAAAGTTCTGACGACCAGATCTGTCGGAGCCGCTGCCGATACTTGCTGCGGAGAGCGTCTTTTACCCGTTGTGCCTCCTGGATGTGAGTTTCCTCTACACCCAGGTAGGTGTACGTCTCTCCGGCATCCAGGTGGCGTAGGATGCTTCCGTCCACGAGCTGCGCGTCCTTGTCGTAGTTCTCGCATCGTCCTCTCTTGAGATGAACCAGTGCACATTTGTCCATCCCGAATTCCATTCCAATTGCCTGCGTGTACTCCTGCACCACCCTGAGGGATTGGTCCATATCCCTCTCACCAGAGGCATAAAGTTTGAGGTCATCCACATAGAATAAGTGGGTGACCTTATGCCTCCGGTAACTGGGTGGGCCGCAGTTGTATCCCCTGGTTTTCCTGAGCTCAACGGATAGTGGCAGAAGTGAGATGCAGAATAGGAGAGGGCTGAGGGAGTCCCCTTGAAATACTCCTCTCCTTATGATGACTGGCTCTGTTTGGACTCTCGCTTCACCTGATGTTATGGTAAAGCGGGTCTTCCAGACCAGCATCAGTTGTTCTATGCATCTCACTATAGAATCGGGTACCGAAAGACACTTGAGCAAGTACACGAGTAACTCATGTGACGTTGTGTCAAATGCCTTTCGGTAATCGATCCAGGCCACAGAAAGATTCCGCTTGTACTGCACGGAGTCCTGTGTGATAGCTCTATCTATCAACAGGCTCTCCTTGCAGCCAGCGACACCTCTCTTCGACCCACGCTGCTCAAAAATCCGCTGGTAAACCGGGTCAACTACTAGGAGTACTCGCATGTACAAGATGCGTGTGAACAACTTGTAACATGCATTCAGGCAGGTAATTGGCCTGTAATTCTTCGGATTGGACAAATCTCCAGTTTTAGGGAGAAGCACGGTTCGCCCCTCGATAAACCACTCAGGGATTTGCTGCTCCCCATTTAGCCAGCTATTGAATATACTGGCTAAATGGTGGTGGGTAGAGGGAAACTTTTTCCACCAGAAGTTATTGATCCCATCGGGACCAGGAGCAGCAAAGTTCTTGGAGCCTTTGAGGGCTTCTCGAACCTCCTCAGTGGTTATCGGTTGGCGCAGTAATTCGGGCTCGGGCTCTCGGTATCTTCCGCAGAAGGTACCGAACTGCGCCAGGGCTGGAGTATCTCTGTCGAATGGATGTCTCACCTCATAGATACTCTTCCAAAAGGTTTCCACCTGATCAGCAGTCGGCGGATTGTTCACCACACTTGGAGGCGGTTGAAATAAGCGAGAGGGCTTTTCACGGAATTGTTTATTTTCCGCCAGCCCTCTCGCTCGCCTCTTTAGTGACTGTTTTGCAGCCACTAACATCCGTATCCTTTCGAGGCAGTGCTGTTTGATGGTGGATAGTACTGCCTCATTGAGTGTGTGATGGGTGCGACGCAATGTATTGGCCATCCGTCGCACCTTCGACGTGAATGGCCTGTTGGCCCTCACATAATCCATCACACACTGGATACGGGAAGTGTGTTGTCTCGCCGACTGGATCTTGGCTTCCATCTTTTCTATTATCATTATTATTATTATTATTATTATTATTATTATTATTATTATTATTATTATTATTATTATTATTATTATTATTATTATTATTATTATTATTATTATTATTATTATTTTGAGTTCATGTAATTCCAGTCACGACCCTGCGGCCTCCGACGTCACGCAGAGTCGTGCTGGATAAAATCCAGTGACTACTCCTCACAGCCTGTGAGGTGAGTAATCACTGGGACCAAGTACCGTGTGCCCTGAGTAGACGCAATGATCCTAGTATGACGGCCTTCTGCATACCACCAGCCAGGATGTGTGCCTTATCACGGCACGCTGGGATTTTCTGGATCTCCGAGAGTAGCGTGTGTCGTGTGCCTCCTAGGGAGCCGATTATTATTATTATTATTATTATCATTATTATTGTTATTATTATTATCATTTTAAAATTCCAATCGCATGATTCAACTCTGACCTAAGATGTATAAACTGGGATCTTATATATTCATTAAACGATATCAATGAAATGTTTGATCATCTCAACGATAATCTGCTAGTTATTTCAAATGCACACTCGCATTTTCTGGCCAAAAGAGTCGGCAAACCTCCAGCACCTTTACTCACAATATCAATAGTGTAGTAAATTCAAAACTCTATCGTGTCGTTTTTTTTTTCTGACGTAGAACCAGGTTAGACATGGTAGGTTTTGTTGACCATATCACTAGGTATATGAAATCGTATTTTACGACATTTTTCTGTGGTCTGGAACTTTTTAACTGAGAAAAAACTGAAAAAAATGCACTTTAAATAAAATGTATTTTTGTTTGTTTCCACCGTCATATCTTTGAAGTCAATGAAGATATCGAAGTGTTTTTTTCTCTAGGTTGAACTAAACACAATACCGCTTCTAACAGTACCGATGGATTTTACAAAATTTTCTTCTTTCATTTTTCAAAAATCAAGAGATCATGGAATTCAAAATTTATGCATCACAATTTGCACCAATCGATAAACTTTTTTATTTTTGGAAATTTTTGTATACATATAGCGAAACAAATGGAGCCCATATATGATAGAAGTTTTTGAGCTGATTATTTTTTCCCCATTTTGTATAGTTTAGAAACAATGATTTTTTTTATTGCTCGCTCAATATCGGCACGCGCCACCGAAAGACGAGGTTGGATTAGTTTGATGTAAACGGCATTCAGCGTAACATCTACATGCGCCGATATTTATAATAAGTCCTCTGAGAAAATGGAGTGTATTATTTGTGGAAATATTGTGCGGGATGATGACAAATCTGTGGTACAAAGACCTAGAATACAAGGATTGTTGTCACTAATAGCAAGTGCTGAGAGGAGACAAGACAATCGCAAAAAAAAGAATTTTTAATAGTAACCTGAAAATAAAGTTTCACTCAGACTGCCAAAAATCGCACACAAGCTTTCAAAATATTAATAGTATTTTGCGAAATGACAGTGAGGCCGGACCCTCAAATTATTCTGGACCTCGGTTTGAATCACAAACATTTGATATCAGAAAAATGTGCCTTATCAGCAGTAGTACTGGAACAAAAAAGAAGGAAAGTTTAATATCTGTTGAATATTTTTTGTATCGTGTTAATTGTTGATGAGTCTCGAGGTTCATTTGCAAATAAATAATTTCTGATGATCTGAGGCATCTTATGCATTTGAAAAAAAAATAATCTGGTTGGAACATGGCTTGACTGTGGACTCCTGGGACAAAAATGAGTTCATTTTAGCCCACTTACCTATATCCAAAATCGTTTCGTTGAGTTGGTGCAGGGCGTTAAAGTGCTCACCTTAGGTACTGAATAATATAGTTATCGCTATATTTGTAACACGAGAGTTCTTGTAAAGCCCGCAAGGACCAGCAACATATCAGTTTGTTTACAATAAGAATACATTGTAGCCATGATCCATAAACAGTCCGACTAATAAGATTAATTTTCAAAAATACGCGAGTTTCAACTTTTAACGATTTGAAGAGGACTTTTTTGACAGCTGTAATTAATGCTGGGCGCAGATGTCGAGCACTTCGAACAGTGGTAGTTTTTGACACCTACAATGAAAATTCTGTTAAAGCTATAAGCACATTTTAACGTTTTTGGTAGCCGAAAATTACAAAAATATCGACACTTTTTGAAATCTTATAAAATTAAACAGTCAGTTCTTATTTTTCCAAACAGGATACAAAACGCTGCAGAGTACTTGAACGAAAATGAAATATTGATGACATCTAGGGGATTTAAAATGTCAGAAAAAGTAGTATCAATGCATAAACATCATTCGGAAATTGTTGAGGCTCTATTTTTTAACAAACATGAAGAGGCAGAAACAAGGATTATTTTGCATGCTATACATGAAACTGAATTCAGCAGATTTTACTCATCCACTTTTTTTGTTGAAAGAAAGTAATTTATTTATGCATCTTGGACACGGTACTAGCAAACGATTTATCTCAATTGAAAAAGTAGTGCAAAGTTCAGGACCTACAATGTGTTCTTGTCTGTTGGCACTTCATTGTTCTACTGGTTGCGAAACAACTAGTAGTTTTTTCAAAATAGGAAGAAACTCGACGTTTGACGTTCTTAAAAAAACCGTCTGCAGAGCTTCCCCCAAGTGAAGGTGCCTTTTACCAGCACTTCTCAAGGTGAACGTGAAAATTATATTCATTATTACATTATGAACATACTAAGTATGTTAATATGAGTCTTATATTTATATTAAAAAAAGATGACAATATTTAAGTTGACTATTGAAATTTTAGGTGTATATATCAACTCAGAATATGGTTCAGCAGCAACATAGCAACACCACTTATAAATACAGATGGTTCAGGATGGAATTTGAATAACAACGTTTCGATTTCAATATTTTCGAATGATGAACCAATTCCTGGTTCTGTTCGGCAATCATAAAGTATCTTTTGTTCGGATAAAAATTGTGATAGTCGAAAATGTGGTTGTTTCAAAGAATGCCTAAAATGTTGTGAAGATTGTAAATGTCGTTTTTGTAATAATGTTACCGAAGATTCTGAGGAAGATATAGGAGAAATTGACGAACTTGAATACTTTTGATGTACCTAATCTATTGGAATAATTGAAAAAATAAAAGTTGTTTTATGCATACGTTTTAAGTTCCGGTCAAAAATGATAAAATAATCATTCTGGAGGAAAAGGAAAGAATTTAGTTTGAAACATTGATTGATGTATCATTTAGATAGTTCAATATTTTGAAATATAAACATTAAAAGGTATTATCCCATCAGAAGTCCGACCATAACGTACGTACGGATCTGCTACCTATGTAGTCGACAGACATAAACTGGGTAATAAGAGAGCCGGGCGCGCCCGAGCGCAATTTTAGCCCGTTTTGTTAAAATCGCTGACTGTATACATACATACATACATGAAAAATTATCATTCCAAAAACTTTCTACATACATTCTCCCCATTTTGTTCGCATAATGTATACACAAATTTTCATTAATAAACTTTTTTATCGATTGCTATAATTTACATCTACAAAAATATCGATGTCAAGTTTGTTATCATTTCAACAGATCGAATAAAAATATATCAAAATCACAAAGTAGGTGGTTAGAACCGCTATTGAATCTTCTTTAATTTAAAAAAAAAATCTGCTCAAAACCACAATTACTTTGAGAGATATAACGGTGGAGACGTAAAAAAACATGTTTTACATATTAATCCATTTTTTCGAGTTTTTTGAAATTAAAATGTTCACGACCAAAAAATGTCGTAAAAAGTGATTTCGTGTACACGACCACCTAATTGGAGAAATGGACCAGGTTTTACCTGGTTCTACGCCAGTTTTTTTTATCTCAGAAACTAAGCGACTTTGCTCTCGAAATTCGCTCGTCTACAAACGAATGATTGAGTTGAGAGATCAAGCAAAACGAAAATTTAGAAAAATTAATTCTAATAATGATTGAAAGAGCTACACTGATCTCAAAAAGTATACCACCGGAGATATTCGCAGGGAGAAAAGGCCTACCTTGACTTTATTCTTGCTCAAAAACACTCTAAATCAATTTGGATACTCTTGGATCTCTCGAAATCTTGCGGAAGCCCTGAAATCCCTATCGAATTAAGGAACGTCAACTCAATCAATCATTATTTTAGTAGTATCACACATCCTGATAAATCCAACGCTCAGCTTTCCTTACTTGATCGATACGATGATGTACTTGTAGAAAATCAATTTCAATTTCTACCTACCTATCTCCGCTGAATTACTCAGAAAGTATATACTTCGAATAAAAAGCAATGCCGTCGGATCTGACTACATTTCTATCAAGATGATATTACTTGTTGAATAACAGCTACTGGATCACATTACCTTCATCTTCAATTCTATCATCTCCACTGGTATATCCCCTTCTATATGAAAACAAGCTCTAGTGATACCTCTGGCGAAATGTAACAAACCCTCTGATTTCACAGACCTCAGACCTATAAGCATCTTACCTTCTCTATCCAAAGCATTAGAAATAATATTGGAAGATCGAATGAATGATTTTATAGAACAACAAATACTACTGCTCTCCTTTCAATTACTGATGACATTCTTCGGGCGGGGGACCTTGGTAATATCACTTGTTTGGTTCTCTTGGATTTCAGTAAGGCATTTGACACCCTTGATCACAAATTACTGTGTAAATAACTCAGTTCCTTCGGATTCGCTCCTGAAGCAGTCAATCTCATATCCAATTACCTAACCAATCGAACACAAAGAGTCATTTTAGATGGAGAAGTGTCTGAGGAAGCATCTGTTAGATTCGGGGTACCTCAAGGATCTATCTTGTGTCCTTTTTCATTCTCTTTGTATATATCAGACCTGAATCATTTCATCAATAACTGTACAGTACACCACTATGCTGATGACACGCAGATTTATCTTTCATTCACGCCTTATAATTTGCAGGAGTCACAAAACTCTATAAATGAAGATTCGAATTCTCTGTTTGACATTTCATGTGCACACAACCTGAAGCTCAACTCTAGGAAATCTATGGTGATGCTATTTGGCTCTAAAAAAGTAAGAGAGTCTGCAACTGATCTGAAAATCAACGTAAATCATACTCTTCCTATTGTGAATGAATGCAAGAACCTTGGTATTTGGATGGACACAGATCTGAGATTCAAGAAACATGTGAGTTATTCATGTCAATCATCATTCAACGTCTTGAGGCAGTTGTATCCAAATAGAGATATTCAATCCACTAATCTCAAACTCAAATTTTGCGAGTCTCTTATTTTTTCTAAGTTATCTTACTGTGACAGTATTTATGGTTCAGCTACAGACTCCCACCGCCTCCAACGTATTCAAAAATCCTGCGTGCGATTTTCTCATGGAATACGGAAATTCGACCACATATCAGCTAAAACGGTCGCTTCAGGTTGGTTGAGGTTAGAACAATTGAGACATCTGCATCTGCTGACTCAAGTGCATAAAGTCTTGACCACAGGTAAACCTGAATACCTTCACAAACGACTGAAAACATTTTCACAAATCGATAATCAATCATCCAGTCGCAATAGATCTACACTTGTCATTCCAAAACACAGAACCACAATGTTCAAACGTAGTTTTTCATGTAACGCAAGTAGATGTTATAATACACTGCCCAGGGAAAATAGATCCTACACTCTCAGTAACTTCAAGAAAAGATTGAAGCTTATTATTTCTACTGTTAGTTAGGTTATTGCACAATGAAATCTGGCCATGTCATCTTGATTCTCTTCTATACATGTAACGAGCTACATTACTTTTTGCTTATTGATCATTTCATCGTTTTCGCTATATTTATCGAAAAATTAATTGTTTCCTATAGTTCATTTCTTTCGGGTTGAGTTAAAAAACAGCTTTATGCTGATACTTCGCCTTTTCGTCATTGCAGTTTGTGTCTGATTGTGTAAAATATTTTGTTTTTTTTGTTCATTGTTGTTCTGCAGAAGATGAATAAAGATGTATTATTATTATCATTAATATTATATTATGATGTAGTATTCAGTGAATCTTTCACGAATGAGCTCACTTCAATAGAAATCGTATGAATGTTCCACAAATGTCTTGCTATAGGAAAAAGAATCTGATTATAACAACCCCTACCAAAACATGGTTGTTCATCTAACATTCAGAGAAGTTATTCGCCTAGGGAAATAACTCAAGGAGCTTATTATCTGAAAAAGTTAAAAATAGTAGATTATAATCTCAGGGATTGAAGTGTTACTTTCAATCTTGATGTGAAAAGTTTGAAGCTCCACCGGCCACACACACACCACGCCCCCCGAAAGGTTGAATGCCCAGGATCAAGTGCCGCCATATAACTAGCTTACGTTATATGATAGCTCCTCATCCCAATGTCCATCCACCCCCACTCACTAACTAGTGGACTTCAACCTTATGCATTTGACAATCTGCATATGTTTTATAAAACCTCACTTGGTTTCAGTCTTCCGACTTTCAAACCTTTTTGTCTAATGTGTGTTTCCTAGCCTGACTTTGCGTGGTGGTTCCCCTTCCCTAATTTGAAGAAAAATTGAGTTTATGTCTTATTATTATTGGTTAAATTTTTATAGGGTCTCCAATTTCGGCAACACCCTGTATACCATTCAATCAAATGTATTGTTTTCGTATGTTCTGAGATGGATGAAAATGAAAAATATTCGTAATGAAAATCTGAAATAGGTGAATAACTCGTTGATTGACTGGGGTATATATACTACTGCAATGATGGCTATAATTCTTTCTGAATATGACGCGGCTCGTGGTATAATCTACTATTATTAGGCAACGATACTAACTCATGTTTTCAATTAAGCGGAACAATTCAGAGATTTCTCGATCAATTTCAATATGATCATTTTATATGAATCAACAGAGCGTTATTCTGTTGATATTTTCAAATGACAAAAGCGCTTATTTTCATATTCTAGCAAATGTTGTTATTTGTTGCCTTATTCAGAATATTTCCATCAGGTAAAACAAATCAACTAGAAAAAAGCCAAAACGTATAATACCTTATAATCATTGTTCTGCATATTGTACGAATGGTTTGAAAACAAAACAATTTTTCCAATTTCAAGTACCTTCTGATGTGAATCATTATATGTTTCATTGATTCAGGGAGATAACCTTCATGTACATTGTTTTAGTACAAAAAAATCTGAATCACAGTAATTGGATTCTTAGATTCTAACCAGTCACTAAATTATATTCAATAACACGCTGAACACAACACGCGACATGGAATCCTGAAAAACTGAATTTTGCTATCTTCTTTTCATTCAATTATAGGAAAACCGATCAATTTCTAACTTAAACTTCTCCGAAGTGATTTTTCGCGAGGAATTCTATAATCCCACATTTATTATAACAAACGAAGATATAAACAACGACAGTCAACTTTTTTCTCGTTGACATTCTGGTTTCATCATCGAAATTTCCTAACGAACAATTTTTCGAAGATGAACGTGGAAACAAATTCATCTTGACAGTTCAGCACAGTTTTCACGCTGGAAATTCACTCTTGTAGATTGCGTAACACCGATATCAAATAAAGAACAGAGATATGAATATGTTAGATCAGCCTTTCCTACACCTAAGTCTATCCATTTTTAAAATATGCATATAATATGGTTTGGTTCGCAACTTCTTATTGAGAATTGATAACTTTCTCACATTTGCCCATATATCGGATTTATTTTTATTCGAAAAATGATCGATTTTCCTTTTTTTATATTCATGCATGAGGAAACGATAACCTAGAAATCTTTATGCAGGACAAAATTGGTGATAGTCAAATAGGTACCCATAACTAATTTTCTCTAAATGGTTTTTTCCTTTTACTAAATGAGTAAATGAGAATTTAATTTCGCAGCGGTCTGTATCAATATTCCTTATAAAAGCTGCAAGTACTGTTTTTTATTTTTTGCCATGGAAATGGAAAATTTCCGGATCTTGTGGTATGTATCTGATAGGTATTACTACTCGGCATGATTATACTGTATTCAGTTTGATATTCAATTAATTTCTTCAGAGTTCGTATAACCATAACCATTAACACTTCAGATGATGGACATGTGCTTAAATTTTATTACAACAGACTAAAATGAGCAACTGTACAATATGTGAAAGGAATCAACTTGCGCCATTGGATACATCTTCACTTTTCTGGTCATGAAGGAGGTGATCTTGTTATCCTAATTTGATTGTCAATTGTCCAGAGTGGGGTTGTCACATTCAGGAATATTTCACTATATAAACTCGTTTACCATTCATACTATCAGTAACAATTCATTTGCGACTCAAATTCATCCAAAAATGTGCAATAACAAAATGGTGAGTATTGAGTATGTCTCATTAATGTTTTACTCAGAAAGTACATAGGTCAAGAAAATTAATAATGAGTGAACCACGTTCCAGAATGCAATTAAAATAGTTAGGTACCAAACGATGAAGTTAATGCGAATCTGAAACTTCAAAGTTTCAGAGCAAAAATTCGAGTACCTATTATTTTCACATGTATAGACCTACTTATTTTCCATCCTCCAAATCAATCATTTCAAATTGAGAGTAGTACCTAATATTGCCTCTGGATAAAGATACTTCAAAGAAGCTTCACAAATATTGAGAATATTTCGAAGAATTTCTATAAGCATCTTAGAATACATGAATATGTCAGTTTCTACCAAATATCTTGATATCAACTAGGTTAAAAACTCAATACTATAGGAGCTCATTACTCCGAGTACTTGTACATATAAAACTCTTCTGTCGATGATAGCACCTCGACGATCTCTAACAGACAATGTGGAAAAATATTCATATGAGACATGCTATTATTCAAATGGGTGATTCTTCAACTCATTCTAAGAAAAAAACTACTACTAACCTATATCCTAAAATTCTCAACCTTTGAGATACAGGTTGATGAAGTTTGAAGATTAATCAGTTTTTCAAAAATAACTGGGAATATAATTATTGTAGACATCTTTATACAAGGGAAGCCCAAACGGGAATTTCGGGATTTACTCGAGTGCGGCAGATTAACGTAAGGAGGTATCCTTGGACCTTGTGAAGTACTCCAACCATACCTGGGCCCTTGATATGGTATCGCAAGTTTAGGGCAGCTGATCAGATTAGTGAAAAACATCGATCGTCAGAAACACTCGAGCGCGTCAGTTTGAGACATGGTACGTTAATTACATGCAGACAAGTGGTGCATCTCATTAATCTGACGATTTGAGCATGACATAGCCACAAAGTTGCGAAAATAATCTTTATCTGTACATTCTCGAGCGCGGTTAATTTTTTTCTTATTTTGAAGGCAATTAGTCACGGATCACAGAAATAACATAATCTGCCGATTTGCACAAGCCGAAGTAGCAGAAATCATCAATTAAGTGTGGTGTTTGCAGCCTCTAGGAACTATGTATATAATTGTGGTAACGTAGGAAACTGAAAAAAAAGTATCACTTCGGTTATTGTTTGCAATTCTTGAACCTTGTCAGTTCATAAGGAGGAATCTGAAAATACAACAAAATACAAGGTGTATCCTGTAAGTGACCCTGTATAACGCAAAATATTTCAGAAATGTACTACTCATAAGACTAGACCATCTCAAGAATTATTATTCATCTATCTCAAACAGCAAAGCCGTTATCCCACTTTGCCATTCTATCGGTCCACACTGTATGTCTACATGAGCCTTAGTCCATCCCAAAATTGTGGATTCTTTGAGCTGTTGAAGCCCTGCTACGATAAACTGACCTAACCTGTATTTATTAAATTTTCGTTGTTATATTTAGTCACAGTTTAAACTGTGATTTAGTTAACAAACAAAAATCCAACCGTCTGATTGAGGTAATTCCTCTACCTATTTGCCAGATTATGGGTCGATACGACAAGGACATAAAGATGAAGCGTCTGTATAATAATCTGACGAGCTCGAGTATTCCGAGGTAACTTTTTTTTTTTTTCAAAAATTGATCATGATCTTTGGTCGCGTCCAAATCGTCAGTCTTTTGAATAGGAGCTACTTGAGGATTCATCTAACGTCCCTTTTTAATATCTGACGCTCTCGAAGAATTTTTTTTTTCACCTTTTCTTCATCCCTTCGTACGGCCACCCCCACCATGCAAACCGGCAGATTAATATTTTTTGGTTATCAGAAACACGTGAAGGGCATACAGTATCAATATCTGATGCGCTCAAGTATTTCCATGTGACTGTTTTTTTCTTTTGATTTTTGAACACCTGTACACCTTCTCACCACCAGTGAAAGGTCATTCTTCACAATCTGATACGTCTAGTATTTAGCCTCTTTGCCTCCCCTACTATTATGGAATTTGGTGCATATCTTCCATGCATCAAGGTGCATTTTTTGATGTAAACAATGGGTCCTTTGGCGCCGTTATGAGAATATGATCGATTATATTATACTGAGGAGTGAGTAACGAAAAAATGTTCTCAAATTTCATACAATGCTAAAAAAAAGTCATTAAGTTTTGTACAAAAAATATTCTCTCGTTGATACCCGATAGGACGCTTCGTTTACGAGAAAAAACGAGAAAACGAGATCAAACTTCAAATTTTGATGTAAATGCGAAGCTGAGCTGAGACAAAAAAGGATCTATGTATATGTTGAACTTTGATATCCTGTATCTCAAAAGTTAGAACTTTTACGACATACGTTCACATGATGTTTCATTCTTGAAATGGGTCTAAGAATTGCCCTCTTGAATATGAGCATGTCATTAAGGAACACCCTGTATATCAATACTTTCAAGGATATTTGGCTTTTTCGAATGAAGTGGACAGAGTGACAATCAAATAATATAATCATAATAAATATAAATATGAAATAATCAAAATAATAAGACCTGGAGATTATCTCGTTATCTGCCCTGTAATAATTTCGACAACTCCGAAAAAATTCACATGCGGATTTCAGTCTTCTGAAAGCGGCAATGATACTCATTCATTTTGAACTTGTTCAGTTTGCAAGATGAAATCACTCATTTATTGAAGAATTATACTGAAGTATTCGATATATGGAGTTTGTTCAAGAAAACCTCGTACTGTTAAATTCATAATTGCATAAACCTGTTCAAATTATTGTCCCCTGTATCAAAGCTCATGAAGTTTTCAGATCACATTCTGAAAAATGGAGTATGTCTAGGTACCATCATTGTAACAGAACTGATAAGTATGAAGTTGTATAGTTGTCTTTAGTTGAACGAAAATTTGATGGAATAGAAACTCTCTCACTTCCCCTAAGTGTGACTGAGAGAGGACCAAATGACCCGTTCAAACAAACGGAACAGAGTTTTTGTTTATGTCTTCGTAGTCGTTAGACATAGAGCGCCTCGAACATCTCATAACACATCGTAGAAACCATCCATATTTCTCAAAGTGGTCCAATAGATTTTTAGAACAAGAAGCAATAACAGTCCCACAGTCTGTCGACCACCAAAATATTTTTAATGAAGTAGTGTAACTGGTCTCGCAAAAAAAATAATGCTATATATATAATATAATGCTGATCTGGTTTTGCTGGACTTTTTCCAGATTTGAACATATTTTGAATTCAGAACTGATATTGTGAACTTCGACCAAGGCTTTTGATTTCATTTTATTTTTTGCTCTTGATATGTATTGCTGAAGTACTTCCAAATACATAATTTTTGTGTCTGGTGATGGTCTGTGGCCGAAACTAGTTACACTACTTATTAAAAAATATTTCGTGGCCGACAGACTTTGGGAATTCTATTGCTTTTTCTTCTAAACATCTCATAACACGCCCGTTTGGACATATAATTTCCAAACCTGGTACCGCTGAATTCTTATTGCAAATTCCAAACCAAACATGGATGACCTAATATGTAAGAAGTGGAAAATGATTTTTCATGAATACTTTATTTTTCAAATGAAGCGGCCAAAGTACATATTGAAGAACAATCCCAATAGTCTTCTGTATGACCTCCAGATCTGACACACAAGAATTTTCATTCCAATTATGATATTGTCTCACCACATGGAAATTATATAGAGTTCGAAAGGCCAGAGATTGAATGTTATGAATAGAGGCTTTTCGAATTCAGCAGAGTATAGAAATAGATTCTGATTGGGTATATAATTTCATGTGAATTTGATTTAATATGTGCCGGTCACACGAAGCTTTCGACAGACCATTACATATTTTTTTGCACGACCGGGCGTAAAGTCCCACTTTAACGTTCGGTGTGGCGGTTGTGAAGTAGCACTTTACTGCCTGCGGACTAGTTCATTGCCCGGCGTATAGGTTACTAATAATGAGCATTTCTATATGATTCAGAGACAGCAAATATAATAGTCCACTCCTATTTAAAAAAATGTAGTTGATAACGAAATGATATATGTCCCAAGGGCATGTTAATACGTACTTTCATCAAACGGCACCTGTCCCAATCACTATGCTGACCAAATTGATTGAACAATGGCACTTCTCAGTGCGGTTTTTGCACCTAACTTCGCGATGTGATAACGAGATGAGAATCATGCCACCCGATACCAATTGAATGGTAGATCACAAAAACCTATCTGTACTTCCTCTCAATATGAGCCAAATCCACGGCACCGCGATTTATTTGCTGCCGTTACTCCAGACATTATTTCGTCATGTGATAACGAGTTGAAACAGAGAGCAAATAGAAGGGAAAAATGTCCCCTCCGCAAATAAATCAACGTGTCGCGATTTGATCTGAAGTAAGTTAGTGGCAGAGCGTCAGTATTTCCGAAAATATTTCAGCCCTCTCGAAAGATAATATCCGATGGACAATTGTTAAGCCCAACATATGGATTCGAATAATTGTTGCGAGCCCCACATGAGTTTTACACTGGTCCGTCGGATATTAACTCCCAACGGAATATTCAATTTTTATCGTCCTTGTGAGGTGAAGATGTATTCACAATGAAAAATCAATTATAGCGGTCGAGCAAAGAATGTTGGATGTCTTTCAGGCGTAACTTGCTTCCATGGACCTTGGCGTGTTTATAGCCTTCTGAACCTTAGAGTAACCCCATGTCATTTCTTTATAAACACTGTAATAATCCTGAGTCAAGTTATAAAAAAATACCAAGTCAATCTCCCCAGAATCCTGAGTGAATATCTATTTGATTCCATTCTGTTTCAGATAACGTTCATTGCCCTGCTGAGTATCTGTTCTGCGGCTCGACTGGATAACCTATACTTACCGTCATCAGGTTAGTCAACTTTAATTGGTTATATCAAGAAAGATATAGTCCGAGTCATCTCTTATTGTTCAGTGGGGGACTAAATGTTATTTTCGAATCTAATGCGTGAGCGCCTAGAACCGTCCTTATTCTATACTAGCTGTCCGGTCCGGCTTCGCCCGGTTGGTGTACTAATTCAAAAAATTGTCATTTGTTGCAGTCGTTCTGAGCTACGCGCGTGTATACAGTTCATATTCTCTGTTATGTTCTGGATTTGTGTGCCTACCTTCAGCTTCTATTATGTACCTACACCTATTCCCCCTGTATGATACCATGGGAGTACACATACAAAATTTCAACCCAATTGGTCAAGCTGTCTAGTAGTTGCCGTACCAACAGCAGCGCCACCTACCGCGTCGAATTGTATTTTTCATCCAGGAGACCATCGAAATACCCATATAGAATTTCAACTCAATCGGTTCAGCCGTTCAAAAGTATGTGAAGAAGATAAGTGCGGAATGAAAATTCTCACTACATGTGATCCTATTACCCGTTTCTCAAAGAAATGAAGCATTTCATCGCGGTGAAAAGTATCTCATGTCCATCAGGAATAATATCGGCTATTGATGGTGGAAGAATTTCTTGAACCTGTTCAGTAGTTTACAAACAAACTGACGAACAAACAAACAACCGAACAAACAAATCTCCCACCTTTATAATATCAGTATATATAGATAAATGAAGCAAACATTTATTTCATTTCATATGAAACACCTTCAATATTTTCATAGTTCAGTTGGGAAGTAGATATTATGTTTATTCATCATCGATTCAGCTATCAGAAACGGAAAAGATTCTGCAATTCTTTCGTCATGCATATAGAGTATCTGGAAAGAATATACAGGGTGTCATTAGAATTAAAATGTGTTGTAGATAATATCGAATATTTCTGATGGTGAATCTTTCACTCCAAGAATTCCTGAGATATGCTCTACTCCTTCTTCTTTTTTTTTCTTCGAAGCACTGGTGGGCGGATGAACACCCCTGCACGTATGCCTCCTTATTCGGGACCATAGTGCGACCACATTTTCCGGCATTCAGCTGGGTATCAATCAATCAATCAGTATGTTGTCGGGGTAGCAACCGGAACCAAATCCCACCCCCATCTCACAAGACTAACATATCTTTCGACTTATACCGACAGCACCCCCGGGAGAAATGGAGGATTTGGAAACGTCAAATCAGCGCGCTAGAGTCATCTCCGTTATATATCGGCATGTTCTTCAGCCAACATTTTATTATACCAATGGTGAGGTCGTCTGATGAGACAGACTACTGGCTCTCCAGTGTCAGTGCCCGAGCAGAAACGCTGCTCACCCGCCCAGGCAGGCAAGATATCCTTCCACTTGACCCATAGTGGGATTCTTCTTCACCTCTTCTACCGTAGTCCGGTGGTGTTTTTTGGAAACCGCTGCCCCCTGGAGTCCAACCCAATTAGTGAGGCATCAGGCCGTATATCCCTATGTACGACCTGATGGGGCAATGCTCATCACCCCAGGTACCCATGTCAACGAGATTCATCTTGTTACGTTTAATGGGTCACCGTCGCAAGAGGCTTCGGCCTGATTGCTACTTATGTTGACAAGAATCCTCTCGTCCCGTTGAAAGAGTTATCGTTCGAGGACTTTAACACATTCCTCTACCTCGTTTACAGAAGAGGAACCAGTTTTGCCTACGATGACTGGCGGTAGGATTGCTTGGGGCTGCTTCCCCTCTTGACGGACTAAGGCACCAAGTACATCAAAGTTCCATTTTTCGATGAGCAAGCCCAGCTACCCATGTCGACCGGAATCCTCCAGTCCCGTTTGATGGGTGTCCGTTTGCGGCCTTTTACACGTACCGCTACCATGACAGGAGTGGAGACCTCAAGCTTTCAACCAGTGGTGTCATGAGTCACCTGGGACTACCCCCACTCCGACGCCGTGAGTACATGGTGGTTTCAGCTGGGTATGTCGACTTTCTTGTAGAAGTTCAGCAGCTTCCTCAGCTGAATCTTCTTCAAGTCCTCTGGCCTCAAAATTATGTTTTCAAGGTCAGTTCTCCTCTGATGTGGCAGTTCTGAGCACTCAGTTAGGACATGCGATGACGTTTCGTAATCTTCCAGCTCGAAGAGGGATCATCTTTGCCCCGTAAGGAGCCCTATCACATCTTCAAGGTTTCGCCTGTTGAGAGAAAATATCTCTTTTGTCAGCCTCTACGAAGGTCTTGCCATATTTTGAGGAATTGCTTTTGGACCTATGGCGGTCATTGCTAGACAGTTTGGTATTCCCAAGATTGGTTCCTTCCGACCAGGGTCCGTGTCCGATCTTGGTTAGTCTGTCTGTTTCTTCGTTTCCGGGTATCCCCGAGTGTCCCGAGACCCACATGTAGCTAATTCTTCTTGATTCTGACAGGTTTTCCATTGGATTGGATATTGGATTGGAAAGCCAGTATTACAGCTTCGCTGTTCAAGCATATTGTGATTGGTCTACGCCCTCTCATAATCAGGTTTTCTTGGTGTATTGCAAGTACTTAAGCTCGGAATACTGAGGCATATTCGCCCAAACGAACCAAGATTTCTGTTATTGTTCCTTCGCAGTATTCGGAATTTTCAAACTTCTGAGGCGGCAACTTTTTTCTGATTCAACCGACTTCGTATCTGTTATAGTTACTAGGATTCCAATGATATCCGTCAAATTTGGGACACCATGTACTGTAGGCATTTCTTTCTGCGAGCACCCAAGGATATCCTGGACGTAACAAGATTGAGTATTTCCCATTGCGAGCTCCTAAAGTGATCACGAAGATAACCTGAATAATTAATTGAAAAAATATTGAGTTGTTTTTCCAATTGCCTTTATAATTCAAATACTGGGTGTCCCAAGTTATCGTATTCAGGCAATATCTCGCCTATTTGTCAAGATATCAAGAACATAAAAAAACTGCATTGAATGGCATTGAATAACCTTCCTAATGGCTTATGAAGAATGTGATATATATTTGGCAGCCCCCTGATGGTAGATAGCGAATTGTCTCTGAAAATTGCGTGTCAATCTATTCGAGATACAACGATATAGCACATACTTGGTGTTTTGTTCATTGATAACAACGAAAACATGAACATTTTGTGATTTTTCCACGGTACTTGAATGAAAAATTGCTTTCACTCATGTGTTCAAATAGTTCACAGATAAAAAGTATGGAATGATTTTTTATTTTCGATAAATTGATGACAGATATTCCATTTTGAAGTGCAGAACATCAATCATTGCAGACGGTACCTACCTAGTGTAATAGTTAATCTACTTTTATTGTTGGAAATTTTCACAAACATGGGAGGAGGCAATTTTCAATCGATGTTACGTAAATTAGGTCAAAAAATTTCATTGTTCTTGTTGTTATCAATACACAAAATGCAAAGTACCGATGTGCTATTGTTCTTTTCGAAAATAGGATGATGGGCAATTTTCAATGTCAATATACAGGGAGTCCATTCAATTAAAATTGAGAGGTAACTACCAGGAGGCTGCCCAATCTAATACATTGTTTTTCAGTCATAAAGAAATTTGATGATGATAATTATCTGCTCTGTGCTCGCCTGATGGCATTGTATGAGAATTTCTGCGTGGGCGGATATCTTCAAGACCTCGATGAGCTCAACCTGGGTTGCGGACATTTGGAGGAGATATAGCGCTCTCGGCGATCTCTCAAAGAAGTTACAAAAGGCATCACAATTTCCTAGAAGGATATCTTCAAGATATCTTGATGACCTTTTTGTGCTGCCTGGGAAGATTGAAACGTTTTCGCGTTCCAGTCGTCTTGCCAGTTCGTCTAAATAAGTGAACGCGGGGGTTTCGCCACGCTTAAAGAAACACGAGATCATGATGAACACACTTCAGGCTCTAACAGATTTTGCTATTTGCACAGAACTTTTCAAACGATTGATTGTGGAGGCACTAACTTTATTATTCTATTTACTCACATGCTCTAAATATGTTTGAAAGTCATTACTGCACATACATTTGATAAGAATTTTGTGCAAATTTTTTTAGTTGAATTTCATTCATTTTTCTTTCACTTTGAAGTGGTCACTATATAATGAGTAAAATGAAACTTTTATGAAACTGGGGCATATGTTTTGTAATTAGATAGTATTTATGTTATAACTTTGCTATATTATGGATTATTATTTATCAATGTCTAATTAACTGATTCATTCTCAGCATGCCGAGAATTTAATATATGAAAATGCAATCACAACAGGACAGTACAATTTTTGTATCTAGAGCGCGAAATGCTACTTTGGTGATCGAGATCTGAGTTACAAAAATAGTCGAGATGACCAAATAAGTATTTCGCGCTCGAGTTGCAAACAACATTTTTTCTACAAACGTCAAAAAATATAGTCCTTAAGTGATAATATGCTCAGCTCATAAAAAATAGTGTTGAACTGGCTTGAAAGGCCTCCCCCTATCCTTCCTAGGTACGCACGATATTCTATGCTTTCAGACAACTTTTTTGATTTCGGAATGAAAATTCAGCAGATTTAGTACAGTCAGTTGAATTCGGAATATAGCATGAGTTATAACGCATTTTTCATTCACCCGTTTGACAGCACTCAACATTTTTGATGACTGAATAAATCATTTGGAGTTCAATGATATGAAAAGTTGAAAATATAATAAGAGATATAACAAGATTTCAAATCGGAATTATAAAGTAGAATAAGCAATAAATGAAATGACAATGATAACTTTGATTGGATTGGAGTTTCTACTTCATAAATTATATATAATTATCTACTATTCGAATAAGTACTAAAGATGCATCGATTGTGATCAATAGTTCAGGACTGTTAGAGTTCATGTGACTGGGTTGTTTTATAACTAGTGAAATATGTAGCTCTTTCCTCGCTGAATTGCTACCCATATATTCATCTAAAGACTGAGTTTACAGGGCTTATCCGTGTTATATTTATGAGTGAGTTAATCTTCTAGGAGGCAATGGAGGCAACGGGAATGGAGGTGGCCAGAATGGAGGTGGTGCTAGTGAAGAGCCAGAAATTCCAATAATCTCATATGAAAATGTGAATAATGGGGATGGAAGTTATAAATGGAGGTGAGTTGACAAAAAAGTCATGATCCCATATCTGCGATGTTCTTTAAATATTCTGATAGAAAAATTAGTAAGTTCATCCGTTAACCAGTATACCTAGAATTTGATTAGAATGATTGTATTGTATGACCAGATTACTCTATAGTGGAGGATGAGAGCTATCATTTGTGGTTTGAGGCATTTGATCCTTCAAAAATAAATCAGATACCACTTCCACACATTCGAATGAAATGAGAAATACATAGTAGAGTATGGAGGCATGATTGACAAAAAATTGAATTCGTCAATTGTTCATCTTTGAAGTAATACAACCAACGATCGAAGGTGTCATCGAATACGAATATTTCAGAGGGTTTATTAGGTTATTTCGATTAAAAAATAACACGTGAAACAATTTGAAGGAAAGAACAGTATTTTCGAATACATTGTGGTTGGATTTTAGAATAATTATTCTTCATCTGATTCCACTATCTAGTTATCTCATTGGAATTTATTGAATACTCCTCATGCATCGAGCTGAGTTTTCTGACCCTCAATATTTTTTTCAACCACTCGCATTTTCTCTGAATATATGAACATCATTTTTGTCTCTTCATTATTTTTCATTAATTCACGCCATCATGAAACAAAATAAGAACCTGATACGACTCAATATTTTGATGTGGGTTACTCAAATGACTATTGAGATATTTCGAAATTACTGGATAATTTTAATCATGCATGAAGTATTATTTTGAAATTTTTGAAGTTTGTTATTTTTTCAGTCAAGGTCAAACTACATCTATTAGTCCTTATGAAAGCCTGAAAATGTTAATTCAACACCCTGTATTTCTGAAACTGAACACCATACCTGTCAATTATTTTCCTCCTTTGATATTGTCATGATATCAAAAAATCCCTGTTTATCAACTGTTGATTGATTTACGAGGTTGAAACAGATGGAAAATTAATCGTGAAAATCGAATAATATGGAATGTTTCGGTATTTGACCGACAACAATTATTCAAAACTGATAGATTTTCTCTGATTTGATGAAGGATGAGTTCCTCGAATTCTCAGATCCGGGGATTGGGGCTGTTGAACTATTGAAGTTGATGACTGATGCTTTTAGAACTGCGAACTTCCAGGAACTTGATATACCGGCTAGCTGATACACGGTGGGTGGTACATTAGACGTTTGTGGTGATCCAGACAACGGATCACTCCAAAGAAGCACTGGAGAGCATAATTGGACATTCTCTACCCAATAAAAATATTTTCAACAAAGCGATGTTGCCACTTCCATCAGAAAGTAGTAGCAACTTTGATTCATCGAATGGAACACCATGTATATGATAATATTATTTATATAATCTCTAATAATTTCTCGACAACTTCTACCTATACTTCCCTATCTTCTAGCTATCTGCTAACGTTTTCGGAATGAAAATAATGTAAATCTTTTTCTTCGAAATTCATGACAACCTATAACGATATTTGGTTTGGAGTTAGGTTATACTGAAATTCACTTTCTTTCTTTGTATATCATACGCATATACCGAACTCACCAAGTTCCGAACTAATGAGAATTAATTTATGAAAATGTCACTTCAAGATGGTATCCCCATTCGGCATTTGGTAAGCGGGCCATGATTACTATTCAACTGTAATGTTGTGACATTCTCCTAATAATATTGACATTGTTAACTGCTTTCTTCATGGCAGATCTGATTTTATTTGCATCCAAATCTCAGAATATTGCGATAATCATTTTTAACAATTCGTCTCTAGAAAGCACGAGAGCTTTGTGAACTTTTTCTTATAATATTCCCCACAGATTGAAATAGTTGTGTTTCAACGTTTTTGAATGTATTAGCATTTTCTGAAATGACGAAGATGCCGATATCATAAGGATACTGCCACAACGTTATTGTGAAATATTAATCGCGGCCTGCTTGCCAGAGACCCAGTGGAGGTACCATTTTGATAGACAAGTTAGGTGTAGGCGAAGGTATGGGTATGATATACATGAAATGGAAGCAAATTTCAGCAGCATTCAGAATTCATAATAATCGCAGATGGCACAATCATGTTCCATGAATATCCTGTGTATATTGCGTTGAAATATTGGCATATGCCATGGATATTCCATGTCCTCCAAAGCATATGATTTGCATAGTCCAGGGATATCCAAAGTCACTATTAAACAGATACCAGGGATGTATGTCTCTTCCAAAAGCTATTGGTAACATATGCTAGGGATATATTTTGTATTCATCACGTGAATGATGAGAATCAGCGTACAGGAGGTAGGTATGTGAGATACTAGAGGTTAGCGCTTTATATATCATATGATTCTCTTCTTCTCTTGATCAGTAGCCGCGATGAATTAAACAGGATCTGCAATGGGTATACATGAATAGCATAGCAAATATAATACTCGAATATAACTAGATACTGAATTGATCACAGCTGATTTCGATTGGTTGTCCATTTCTTTATCACGATTATATCTTCATGAACACAAACATTTCCTGGATTTTCCATTTAACAAATGGGTAGATATAAGTACTGGAAATCAACGAGGTACACCTAGGGATGTCCTTCTGGTACGTCCCTGGGATGTACCAAGTACGAAGAAAGGATATCCCTAGGACGTCCCAAGGATATCCCAGGGACATCCCTTCGACAAAAGAGAAAAAATGTAGGTCGAGTACGGATTGAACCCAGGACCTTTGGCTTATCAGGCACGCATCTTACTCCATTGGCTATTGAGCCTCCTGAAGATTTATGTACTAAACAGATTTATAAACAGGACTTGACTACAGAAACCTGAATAAATACAACTCTGTTAGGATTTGGGTATAATTATTATATCATTCTTGGGTGTTTAAAAATGAGGGGCATTATGCATGTACGATTTCTGTTTGCGAAAAATGGTAATTTCTCAAGAAGTTCTGAAACTTTATTCTTTTATATTTTCATTACGATTATTTTCCGAAAGAAAAACAAACATTTTCAAAAAAATTTAACCTAATACTTTGATGAAATTCAATGACTCTGATGTGAATGGATATTAGATATTCCAGGGACACGAATAGGATAACCTAGGGATATACCGGGCGGGATGTCCACTGGACAACCACTGCGCGACATCCCCTGGATGCCCCAATCATGTCCTTGTACCGCGGGACAAAAAAGGGACGTACCTAGGACATCCCTGTGTTGTTAGGGTTGGTATCAACACAATTTCAATTCAATGCCCCTTTTGTCTGTTCTCAATGAAAATAATCGGGTCATTCGCGTCCATGTTGATATCACGCAGGTGTCACGTCCTTCGATCACTAGGTGACTGTATAATGGATGTGACTGTGGACTATGAAACAAAAGGCGATGACTGACAGACTCGTGTCCATTTAAAATAGGTCAGCATTTCGACAACTTGATTTTGCAATATTCCTGAAATATTCGAAAAAATATCTATTGAAGTACCTTATAAATATTCTAAGGACATATTACAGGAATATCCTCTGATGATATTATATTGAGCCCATATTTATGAAATATTTCAGGAATATGGAAATATTCATAAAAAAATAGGATGTAGTGAACATATTTTAGGAATATGAGGTGCCGTCTGGGATATACACCGTACTCCTTTCATTTGAAATAATCAACCTTCAGTCACTTCTTTTTTACTATCCCGTATTGGAGTAACCGATATCAGGCTGGTGTGTGAAATACCTCCAAGTATAACTTCAAACTACATTTCGATACCATAGTACTTCTTACTTGGAGATATTGGCATTTTTAGAGGTCATGAAAACGGTGACAAACAGTTATAGGAAAATACCGAGAGAAGTTGTTGGGAAATCGTTGGAGATTCTTAAAATGATATTATCATATACAATATGTTACATTTGATGAATAAAAGTTTAGATCTCCATTCTCAATAGGAGTGGCTACACCTCATTTTTGTTATTAAACTACGAAAGCTACCACCCATATAAAGTGTTGTCAGTTGAATTCCAAAACATCCAATGAATAATGTACCCCATGAACGATTATTTCCTTAGTTACGAATCTGCTAATGGTATCCAAGCTCAAGAAGAAGGCGAATTGAAAGAAGGTGGCGAAGAAGGTATCCAATCAGCTGTAGGTTCGTTCTCTTATACCGCTCCAGATGGCACCGAAATCAAACTTGAGTACACTGCGGATGAAAATGGATTCGTGCCTACAGGAGACCATCTTCCTACCTCACCTCCAATTCCCCCAGAGATTCAGAAGGCTCTGGATGAGATTACAGCAGCTGGTGAAGGAAATGGAAATGGAAATGGTAATGGGGGAGGTAATGGAGGTGGCAATGGAGGAGGAGATGGCGGGGGCTATCGATACTAGGTGGGTTGAGACTAGATGAAAATAATAATATAGATAACAAATTTTGGTTTTCCTAACAGCAGGATCTGATGTCATGCAATTTCCACTATCAATAAAGTAGAAGTAGTAGGAGTAAAATGTTGGTGATGAAACTACTATAGAGACAATTTGTAGGCAACCCACAGGGCAAAAAATCATGCCAGTTTCATCACATTCTTGTAACCTTGATTACATGTTACGTTATGATATAGGGCACAATGAAGTATCCAGTTCTCCCCAGTTCCGTTAAATGTCCTTCAACATAAAAAAGCATTTCTAAGTTACGCATAGCTCATCATATTGAGGTTACCTTCATGTTCCAATTATCATTACATTAACGTAACTATTATTTCAACTGAACGAAGGCACTTTGACGTTCCTTTTGTTGCAGTTATTGATTCAAAACTTTCACTACTTTTATAATGGAATGGTTACCACTATTCTGACGTTATTGTTTTATGTCTTCGAAGACATATTCGTTACTTATTTTCACTGGGTGTTACCCTAGTTCTTCAACAACTTCAGTTTTCTTCATCTTTCATAAAAAAAATATCCCTACACTATTTATGTTTTCAAAATCTACAATATGTACCTAATATCAGCTTACGTGCTCATAATGCTAATTGAATTCAATAAAATCATCGTATGCTATTAAATTGTGTTCCTGAGGAAGAAAAATAATGTTGTAAAAGAGATAAGGTTGAAGTGTATTTTCAATCCTAACTTGATATGGCAACTATTACACTCTACAGAGTATTAAAAATTTAATGAAAAAAGAACACTCTATGATTGCTGCATTCGGTATGTATAAAGAAGATTCTTTTATGCACCAATGTTTATATGTAAGAAGGTGACTTGTTATTCAAAACAAAAACGTCAATATCGAACGAGTATTTTTAGAAGTGCATTTTGGTCTATACAACTATAGAGTGCAATACGTCGATTGGTTGGGCGAAATATATTGATAATATCATTTGTATCGATTTGAATATAACGATGAATACTCATTAGGGCTACACTACTTGTTGTTTACGCTGATCAGTCGAATGATTCCTCGAATAAGTTCTTAGTTTCTCCAAAGATTTGCTCTTGTTCTTTTAATTCAGGACGTTGTGCAATTATAAGGGTTGTAGCTTGGTTGCGAAGTTCCTAATGTGCGTACCTCCAATTTGGATGTTTTCGAATTCACTTAGGTCACTTTCTCATTAATTGTAATTTCGGAAGGGAGGGGTAAGCCCCCTGCCTCTCCCTCCCCTTCCGCTACGCCACTGCAACACAGACATGATGGACATTCGCGGGGCAAACAAGGAAAGGAATATGAAGAAACACCGAATCAATAATCAGTATTCATATATCAGTCCTCATCTCAAAATCATCTAGTTACCCACCTATATCAAATCAACCTAAGTATTGAGTAGAAGATTATCGAGGTTCCTCCCCAAGTCTTTTTCGATCAGTGTCCACATGTCCTATACTCTGGTACCAAGTTATTTTCGCATATGCCTGTCGAGTACCTACTGCTGAATGTCATATATCTGAAACTTGATATTTGATAATTCACACTTTTCGAGACGTCACAAAAAGTGTTGTACTAACCTAAAAAGTCAACTTCTTCGGCAAACCTTTGTACTCAGTGAATAAAATTATCAATAAAATATGTTTGTACTTCACAGTAGGTTGTTGCCTTGCTGGTTCTGAAGAATATAATGAATGAATAATAAAATAAATAACAAAAAATTTCAAACAAAGGCTGTCGAAGTGTCGAGCGACAATGCCTCACGTCATGATTCATGAATTCATCAATTCATAATCTCAAACCACAGAATCACAGGAATCATCATTGGACCTCACCTTGATGATAATAACAGTAATATTTGTGATCAATAACATGAACCCTTTGGAATATATTTATTAATTAACAGTTATCATAACATGACAAGTTCCTAATCATATCACTGACTGATGTCATCCAACCTCGCCGCCTATATCTCTGTATACATACAAGGCATATACTGCATATGAATACATTACATTAACCACTGTTTCAATTCACAATTATTCTATCAAACACTAACACTGAACAAAAATATAAAAAAACAGCACAATGCAACCACTTTCGATCCAAAATATAATGAATAACTTGAGTTTTACGCTTCAGATGCGCTATTAGGGCCCTACAAAATACATTCTGGAGTATTCGAACGAAATGGAACAATTACAGCTTTTTCTATTTCTGTTCACACTTTTGTTGAAGTTGAACGTGAAACATATCTGTCACTTTTTCGATTCAAAAACAGCGTTGTTGATGTTATACTGTGTTCTTGAAAAGTATTTCGGAATACCTTTTCTGATGGATATGGATACGTCACGCTGATTTTGAGAGTACTAATTAATTTTTCTTTCAAATTTTTTCAGATCGAATATCACTTCATATGTACCAGGAGCTGAGAACCCAAAAATGTGTTATTTATTTTACCGAAATAGTAGTTTTAGGTAATGTATCTACCTGAATGTATTCAAGTATGTTATTGTTTAGTAGTATAGCTTATGAATATACTGATTATCGATATGTAAATGTTAGATAATTTAGTACCTTATGATGATTGACGACTGTGCGATGAAATGGATAATGTGTAATTTTTTTCTGATGAACCGATATCATGATATACAGGGTTTCAGGATTGTAATTTCACATCGTGATTATATTTACATAATAGATATGTTTTCAGGTGCCATTATCCAGACAAACAGAATGCTGAAGATATCATAGTATATGAGACAATATTGAAACGTTATTTATTTAGTAAAGATACCTTCATGAAAGGAGTCTCTGGCGATTTCATTAATTTCATTCAATTTGGGTATTGCATGAAACTAGGACTGCTATTTGGTCAACTATTCAAAAGAAAATGAACTCCGAAAAATTAGTTTTATAAACAAGTATCTACAATTAAATTCAGAATTCAACATCCTGTTGCTCTGTAACAAATATGTATATCCATAACAATATACATATTATTTTTTATGATTAGGTTGAAACCGACTCGCAATTATTGCAGAGTTAGTTTCCTGTCATCCTGTATATTTCATGTTAGTTCTATGACTGTACCTCTGCATTACTATTTGATATACAATAAAAGTTTTCCTTTCAATAGTATCTTTTCACTAGCCGTATAAAAAACGTTTCTTTAATATACTAGGTGTTTGAGCCAAATCTCAAACTTCCCCAATGTTAATTATATTTTTATAATCTGGCAACAACGTTTAGTAGGAAATTCATTACTTCAGATATTCTCCGCTGGCGACGCCACTTCAGAATATTTGAAAAGGTTCAGTTAGCATATATATCGTAAAAAGGCTAGCACCGGTGTGATAATTAATTAATTAATCGTGTAGCAATCAAATGGTGTCATATTAGTATTTCAGTTCGATTAAAGGGTCTCAAGAGTGGCAATGATTCATATGGAAAGGGACATAATCAAATTCTCCTAAACTTCCTGTTATTCCTTTTCCTTTCCTTACCTTCATCTATAATAAAAAGCCGATGAGCAGCACGTTCCGGAAATTCTGGGTAAGTCATTTTCCAATTTATTAGTGAACATTTTGAATTACATCTCTTATGTAACATTGGTCCTTCGAGCTGTATTGGAAATTGGATCACTCAAGACCTGAAGGTTACATATTACCTACGTTTACCTTATAAATAGGTATCTAATATAGTATTGCAATTAGCGTCGAGTTTTTTGTTATTTTATTCAGATATATCGAATATCGAATTAAAATAAAAAGAGGCCCAATTTTTTTATTTCGGTCATACGTTTGTATAGAATTTGGATCGGTCAAGTTCATTGTCGGGTTTTTTGTTATTCATTTGATTGCTACAGCTGATTTGTTTAGATCCATAATTTTATTTATTTCGTTAGATAGATATTGGGAAAATATTTCACGGGCATTGTTGCACTCATTTGTTTTTTCTATTTGATTACATCCTGAAAATCGGGTTTTCAGGTCGAATAAAATTATTTATCTTGAACAAAGTAGTTTACCTTCAGAAAGGAAAAAATATATATACACACACCAGCACAATTAGGGAAACGGGCAAAATTTACACTAAGTATGACATCAATTTTCTTATGAACCCATCGCTGGATCAAATTTTTCGTTTCCAAGAATTATAGCTTGATTCTTCACGAATACATCTGACAAATAACCATCCTCAAACGATTCGTCTTTATATCATATACAGGTATGTAAAGAATGTACGGATTTTTCAGTATTCTCAAAGACATTCTGTGGAGTGAACCACTGATGATTGAAACGATTTCTCAACACCAAATTGTGACCAACTCTAATCCGAATATTTTCATTTTTCATTATGATATCTCAATTATTACAGAATTCATAGTTTTAAATAAAGGGTGGATATTGATCTCAATTTCACCGTCCTCTACACTCGAACTGGGGGGATAAGAAAATCTTCCTTAAAAAATGATTGATGTCATCGGAAGCATGAGGAGACGGATGACTGCTGTAATTAGGGAGGTCACACGCGTCATTGAAATCATTGTTGTTGTTTTGGATCTTTATTGTTCGTTGAGTTAATGTTATTGTTATTCAATGAAGGTTTTGAGTGAATTACTTATCTTTTTAATCACCTTATTTTCAAGAATTCTTGACACAATAGATTGATACGTGAAACTGAGAGCAATATTTTCAAAAAACAATTTGAGAAATGACACATTTTCGGATCCAATTCGTGGTAAGACCAATCTCTACCTTTTCTTTGAAACTCTGTATTATCTTATATTAGTATAAATAAAAGAAGAAAATGTTCGGAAAAGATCAGGCTACAATTTTGTGATACAGACTGGTGTCAATTGTCCTTGATTCACTCCACAGGATGTCTTAAAAAATACCGAAAAATCCGTACTTTCTTTCCACCTCTGTATATGATATAGAGACGGATCATCCGAAGGTGTTTATTCGTCACAAGTATTCGTGAAGAATCAAGCTACAATGTTTTAAGAAAAAAAATTGAATCGAGCGATGGTTCCAAGAGAAAATCGATGTCAAACTTAGTGTGAAGTTTGCCCGTTCCCCTAATTGTGCCGGTGTGTATATATGTATGATTGTTGCAACGGAAGCAGAACGGAATTTGAAGGTTTTAGCGGCAAAAAAGGAACCTTTATTTTGTATGTTGCAAACACTGATGGATTTATCTAAAAACCTGTCGAATGAGATATCACGGAATAGAATTCAGATATTGTATCAATCAATGGATACAACTCGTGAAGATTTGTTGAGGGTGATTGATGAGGTTGCTGTAGCAAGTTTCGAAGTAAATGAAGATTATGTGCCGAATTTGGATCAAAATAAGGATAGTAATCAAGGTGCTCCAAATAATGCAGCAAATTCACAGGCTGGAGTTACACGTAGTTTGCCTAGTCTACCGAAAATCTAACTTCCAGAATTTCCGGGAGATATTAGAGAGTGGGAAACTTTTTATTCTGTGTTCAATAGTTTGATTCACGAAAATGTTAATTTAACGGATATGGATAAAGTACATTATTTAATGGGACGGCTCAGGAATTCAGCTTTGACTGCTTGTTCAGGTTTAGCTCCAACGGTGGGTAATTATAATATTATTTGGAAATCATTGTTAGATAAATATCAGGATCAACAAGCCTTGGCTAATAGTTATTTTTATCAAATAATGGATTTCAAACCAATGTTTCGTGAGACATAAAAATCTCAACTTCTTTATAGAAAGATTCGATTCTGCGGTAAATGCTTTGAAAAATTTGAACATCCAAGATTTGGCGGATTATATATTAGCTTCTTATGCTTTGTCTGAGTTGGATAGCGACACGGTGAAGTCATTCGAAATGTCTAGAAAACACACTGAAATACCCACGTATGAAGAAATTAGTCAATTTGTGAAAGAACAGTGTAAAATATTGAATCTAAATCGATCTGTAGGTAGTAGTAAAATTAATAATGATTTCAGTAAATCACGCGGTCCGAAATCTTTCTTTGTTAATCACAATAAACCTGGAACGTCGGAAAAATCGAATTCTTGTCAATATTGCCATACAGGGTGGCACTTTTTGAGTCGATGTGAAAAATTCAAACGTTTGATTCCAAGTAAGCGATATGAAATAGTTAGAGATAATAACTGGTGTTATAATTGTTTGTCCCCGAATCACGGCGTTCGTTCATGTCCCTCGGACAGAACATGTAGTGATTGTGCAAGGAAGCATCATGTTTTATTACATACCGGAAGAATAAATGCTGTGTCATGTGTAGGTCAGACAACTTCTACGAAAGAAGATTCTACAACAATTTCGGAGTCGGCTACTGATGATCCAGTCATTTTGACTTCTATCACTTGTCATAATCAGAAAAATGATAGTATGGTTTTGCTATCCACAGCGGTTGTGGATGTGATTAATAGTCCTTTCGGGCAACGTTCGGCTAGATTACTTTCAGATACAAGGAGTCAAACTCACTTGGTTACGGAAAAGTGTTGTAAATGGTTAGGAATAAAAATCACGAAATTTTATTCTTCGGTTCAGGGACTTGGAAATAATTCTCAGATAGTTGAAGGCACAGCACATTTAAGAATAGCTTCGCGACATTGTGTCACTGAACAGTATACAATGAAGGCACTGGTGGTAGATACAATTTCGGAAAAGTTACCCAGAACAAAAGTACAATCTACTTTTGTATCGGATTTAGTAGACATTAAATGGGCAGATGAAACTCATTATGAGCCAGGGGAGACCGATGGCATTATCGGCGCGGAACTTTTCTTACTATATTAGGAACTAATCGCATCAATGATTCAAATGGAACACCATTGGCAGTTCAAACAACATTGGGTTACGTGATTATGGGAAAAATGTCAACTAACAATAATTCGGATACTCATGGGATATATTTAACTTTGACAGATGAAATATCAATTGAGGAATTATTAATTAAATTTTGGGAAATGGAACAAGTACCACACTATGCGTCACCGGGTCCGGAAGAAACGGAATGTGAGAAATTATATAAAAGCACGGTGAAGCGGGATATTTCAGGGCGGTTTACAGTGGCGTTGCCTTTCAAGGGTTCTCCAAAAACTTTAGGCGACTCTAAACAAGCGGCTAACAGGCGATTAATATCACTAGAGAAAAGATTAGCGAGGATTACGGATCTGCGCAAGGCATATAATGATATAATGAATGATTTCATTGAGAAAAAACATATGAATCTAATAAAAGATGATGGAGCGGACGGACCGTCATAGTATATACCACATCACGCGATATTTAAACCTGAGAGTATTAGTACTCCGGTTCGGGTAGTTTTGGATGCTAGTGCGATTACAGATAGCGGTGTATCGTTGAACGATTTATTATATAATGGCCCAAAATTGCAGACAGACATATTTACATTGCTTGCTAATTAATTTCAGATTATTTCGTGTGGCATTAACTTCGGATATACGTCAAATGTATAGACAAATTGATATGATGGAAGAACATCGTCGATTTCAACGGGTTTTATGGCGATTCAATCAAGACGAGGAAATACAAACTTATGAAATAGGGGTTGTTGCATTTGGGGTGAAATCTTCACCTTATTTAGCTTTGCGAACCGTAAAGCAACTTCTCTATGAACATGGTGATGAATTTCCTTTACCATTCAAAACAATTTCGAGAGATCTTCATATGGATGATTTAGTTACAAGTATACATTCGGATGTAGATGCATGGCAATTATATGAAGAATCGATAGCCATTTTTCTAAAGGGAAAATTCGATCTAACGAAATGGTCTACAAATTCAAGGAAGTTATTAGAAAAAATACCCATAGAAAAACGGTTATCAAGGACGGTAGTATTTAAATCGGACACAAAAATCCTCTGTATGCAATGGAATCCTGAAACAGATGTTTTGAAATTCAGTTTATCAATTCCTGACACAAAATGTACGAAAAGAGTAATATTATCCTCGATTGCTCGCTGCTATGACCCGATTGGTTTGATAGCGCCTTTTGTGCTATATCTGAAACTTCTAGTTAAGGAATTATGGCAATTAAAAATAGGGTGGGATGAACAAACACCTTCTAATATTTCCCGGATTTGGAGTAATTTGATAAGGGAATGGCCCTGTTTATCGGATTTGAAATTTTCTCGTTTTCTAGAGGCGGATCCAGAGAGACCTATAATGCTCCTAGCATTTGCGGATGCCGGTAAAAAGGGATATGGTGCAATAATATATATTCGGACTGAAACCACTAAGAGTGATATCGTTATTAATATGGTGTGCGCAAAATCTAGGGTGTCCCCAGCTAAAATTGTGTCCGCGATTAGAAATATGTGCCGCGTTACTTTTATCACAATTATTGAAATATGTTGCTGAAGCTTATAGTAGTAGAGTTATTATATCAAAAATGTTGGCCTTTTCTGACTCAACGACTGTGATTCAAACAAATATAAAATATATTTGTGTTTAACATAGAATATCATATATTAAAGAGACCCTACCAAATGTCTAGTGGCGGCACATTGAAGGTATTAATAATCCGGCAGATTGTTTGTCAAGAGGTTTGACTCCGTCACAGTTGATAGGGCATAAGTTATGGGCATCCGGGCCCTCGTGGATAAAAAACACCGAAGATCAATGGCCGACTACCAAAATGGATTTTGTTGGTAAATCAAACGAGGAAAACGCAGTGATACTATCAGTTTGTAATACCCCTCAGGTAGCGGAAGACCACCCCCTTTATAATCTCATCAAGCGACGATCTTCGTGGACTGTCATCGTACGTACTACACTACGGTTCGGGTACTTCAATTTTTGAAAATTTTATCATATTCAAATTTCATCTCAGCGGGTGATTTGATGAAGGCGGAATTGATTTTGATAAAGATTGTGCAAAAAGGCACTTTTCTCATGATATCTGATGTCTTGAAGTAAATAATCAGTGCTCATCTAGATTGCGGAAATTACGGCCAATTATTCAAGATGGAGTGCTCAGGGTGGGGGGTAGATTGTCCCAGGCATTATTAGACGATAACCAGCAGCATCCCATGATTTTACCTAGTAAAGATCCGTTCACTGATAGGTTGATAGATTATTATCATAATAAGCATTTGCTTATTATGATAATGAAGTTCAGTTCGGAGTCGAGTGCATTCATGCAATCGCTGCTATAGAACGAAACCGAAGGAATTACATCCTTTGATGGCAGATTAACCTTCATTCAGAGTTCAACAAGCGAAAGTATTCCTACATACCGGGGTAGATTATTTTGGCCCTATATTGATATAACACTTGGTAGAAAGAGAGGGGCTCAGGTACACGAAGCCTATGTTTGCTTATTCGTATGTATGTGCGTGAAGGTGATTCATTTGGAACTGGTGAGTTCTCTTTCTACTGATCATTTTTTGCAAGCATTCAAACGGTTTTTGTCACGGCGGGGACCGTGTAAGATTCTCTATTCGGATCAGGAAAGTAATTTTGTAGGAGCGAAACGGATTTTGACAGATATAAATTCTCTTGTCAATTCTGAAAGCTTCCAGAACACGTTGAGTACGGAAATGGCCTTAAATGGTATCGAATAGAAATTGAATGTAGCTAGTGCCCCTCATCATGGTGGACTTTGGGAGAGTAATGTTAAATCTGCCAAAACTCATATTTATCGGATAATTGGAGATCAGTTATTAACTTATGAAGAACTCTCCACTTTGTTAGGCACTATTGAATTCCCGACCATTGTGTCGATTGTCGGCAGACTCGTCAGCACCGGAAGCGCTGACACCGGCTCATTTTTTGACTCTTACGCCATTATCGAGTTTGCCTGCGCAAGATGTAACTCATATTCCGTTGAACAGATTAGATCGTTTTCAGCTATTTGACAAAATGGTCCAAGATTTTTGGACGCGATGGCAATTAGAATATCTCTCCACTTTACAATTTAGGGACAAGTGGAATGAAAAACACCCAGACATTGAGGTAGGCACAGTCGTGGTTATGAAAATAGATAATTCACCTCCTCTGCACTGGCCTTTAGGTGTGATTACCGAAATACATCCTGGAAAAGATAGGGTTGTGAGGACAGTTACACTGAGAACCAGTAAGAGTATAATAATATCTTCATGAGACCAGTTGTAAAGGTCTGTCCTCTACCTACACAATGAAATAAGCGATCAATCACTATATATGTATATTTTTTTTTTCCTTCCATTTCTTTGGGATTATTGAGTAAGGATAATTGTTTTTTTTTATTAATAGGTTCAACCACAATATCTATGGGTATTGTATAATTATAATTGTGTCATTATTTGAATGTTTTCAAGTTAATCTGAAAATAAGGTTTTCAGGGTGGGGGGTATGTTTAGGCCAAATCTCAAACTTCCCCAATGTTAATTATATTTTTATAATCTGGCAACAACGTTCAGTAGGAAATTCATTACTTCAGATATTCTCCGCTGGCGACGCCACTTCAGAATATTTGAAAATGGTTCAGTTAGCATATATATCGGAGAAAGGCTAGCACCGGTGTGATAATTAATTAATCGTGTAGCAATCAAATGGTGTCATATTAGTAGTTCAGTTGGATTAAATGGTCTCAAGAGTGGCAATGATTCATATGGAAAGGGACATAATCAAATTCTCCTAAACTTCCTCCTATTCCTTTCCCTTCCCTTATCTTCATCTATAATGGGAAGCCGGTGAGCAGCACGTTCCGGAAATTTTGGGTAAGTCATTTTCCAATTTATTAGTGAACATTTTGAATTGCATCTCTTATGTAACACAACCTGTTATATGTTCTGAATATATGTTATTCATTAACTTCAATTAATGAACATATAGGGAGTTGTAATATTATATTATATAAAATTACCGAGTGTATTATGTAACATGCCCCCTCAAGATAATATAACAATTGATAATTCGCCTCAAAGTTGATCGAACATTCTCAGACCTTGTAGCACACTCTTCTGCTTGGAATCTTTTTTCTCCAATATCTTCTCTTATATCTTCTGATGCTCTTTCTCCAACTACTTCCTCCCTTTTCTCTCTCCTTCTTTCTTCTTGACGGTTTTTTTTTCGTTCTTTTCTTCGCCGATACACTCCCACGCCTTCTGTTTGAATAACATAACTCTCCGGTTCGTTACAGCGTTGATTGATATATTACGCTTACGCTGGGTACCTAAGCGTAATATATCAATCAACGGTTACAGTCACTCAAGATCATGCGAGGAATCCAATTTCTTAAATATTGTTGCATTAAAGCTGGTCCTTTCGAAGGTTGTAAGGGTTTTTTGTTCTTGTTATAATTTGCAGTGACTAAGTTTTGCTGTTTCTTCATTATTTCAATATTTTTGTTAACATCGAACAAATTTGATTCCTAGTGGAGAACAATTGTGTTCTGATTCTTCTTCCCATTAACATCTCTGCTGGAGAAGGTAATTGCTGCTTAGGCGTGCTGTTGTATTCCATCACAATGATGTTAGGATTCTTATTTGAGGACTTATTCATCATAGATATCAACGATCGGATGTGGCGCTCTATCATGCCATTCGATTGACTATAGTGTGAACTTGATGTGACATGGGTGATATCCATGCTTTTCAAAAATTCTTGGAAATCTTTCGAATCGAATGGAGGTCCATTATCTGACATAAGACACATAGGCAATCCATATGCGATTTAAAAACACTCAGTAGTGCTTTTATTACTTCTGCACAATATTTGATAGTCATTGTGACTAACTCAACAAATTTCGAATGATAATCGCATATTACTAAGAAGTGCCTGTCTTTTATCTGCATGAAATCTACCCCAACTTTCTCCCAAGGAAGTTCAGGTATAGGATGTGAGCGCAATGGTTGACTAGAGTTAGACTTAGAATATTTCAAACAAGCTAAACAGGGAAAAACTAATTTTGAAATTTGATCAATCATATTGGGCCAAAATACAGATATTAGAGCTTTATTTTGACATGATGTGTTGAATGAATTTTATGAAGTATATCTATTCTTTGGTCATATGGAATTATAAGTTGCTGTCCTTTGAATAAAAATCCATCTTGTTCAAAAATTCCATCTTTGAACTGATAATAAGGTCTTGCAACTCTAGAAACTGATGTGATTCGATTGGGCCACTCATTCTGAACATAATTTCTCAAAATCTCAAGTTCATCATCAGAATTTATACTCGTTAATAATTCATTCTTCTTTCTATCTGACACCATTATGATCGACCTAATATGGAAATTATCAACATTATCAATATTTTTATAATCCTGAAGAGGACTTCTGGATAGCAAGTCAGGAATATAAAGTTCTTTGCCAGGCACATATTGTGAAGTTACGTCATATTTCAGAAGTTTTATAACTAATCTCTGTAATCTAGGTGATAAAGAATCAATGGTTTTTTCACGACACCCAGTAATGGCTTGTGATCTGTGATCGCTATAAATGGTCGGCCATATAGATAATAATGACATTTTTCGCACCCTAAAACTATGGCTAATAATTCCTTCTCAATTTGGGCATAATTTTGTTGAGAATTATTCAATGACATGGACCAAAAAGCAATTGGATGTCCATTTCGACTTATATATCCACCTAAACCATACTGACTCGCATCAGTTGCCAATGTAACTGGAAGGTTTTTATTGGAATAAGCTAAAACTGGTGTATCTGTTATGATTTGTTTCAATTCCTGGAACGCTAAACCTTGTGGTCCATTTCCATGCCAAGTCCACAGAGTATCTTTTTTCAATAATAATCTCAGAGGTGCAGTCTCCTCAGCTTAATTTTTGATGAATCTTCCTAAATAATTTATAGTTCCAAGGAATATTTGCAATTCTTCAATGTTCAATGGTTCTTTCATATTCTGATAGCTGCAATTGCTGCAACTCTGGATTTGTCAATCTCAATACCATTTTCAGATATAGTGTGTCAAAAAAAATTGAGTGTTCAGAGCGAACTGAAGTTTTTCATTATTGAATTTTATATTGTGTTTCTTTGGTTTACTAAGGAAACTTTCTAGTCTTTGAATAATATGCTGTTCCAAGCTATCACCATAATTCAAAATATCGTCTATATAAGTTCCATTCAATCCTTCTATGAGATCATTGACATATTTTTGAAAAATTTCAGAAGCATTTGATGAGCCATATGGAAGTCTAAGGAATTTGTAACGACCAAATGTTGTAATAAATGTGCACAATTCAGAACTTTTTCCATCTAAAGGAATCTGGTAGAATGCTAAAGAAGCATCCAGAACTGTAAAGCATTTGGCGTTATCTCTCTAATCCAATCAAATATTGTTTCCATAGTTGGTGAATCTGAATGTTGTCTGATAATGAATCTATTGAGAGGTCTGGGGTCCATACAAAGCCTAACACTACCTTCTTTTTTCTCTCTCACTACCATTACATTCACCCAATCGGTTGCCTCTTTAGCTTTTATCATTATTCCTTGGGTTTCTAATCTATCTAAACTATGCTTTTGGGTGTATGATAAATTGACATTCATCATACAGGGCGTGGAAAGAAATTCTGAATTGAGACTCTATCACCAATCTGCGATTAGAGGTCTATAAAAATCACAAGTTTCCATCGTTCAAGTTTGAACCCCCTGATTGGGTATGCAAGTGTTGGAAAGGAATATTCTCAGATAAATTATGAACATACAAAAATGGATATATATTTATATAAAGCAATACATTGAGAATTCGCATTCTCTATGTGATGAGAATATTTACTCTTTCTCAGTTGATTCAATAGAAAACAACTACTTTCCTGACTATATGCCACGACGAACATTGAATTATATCTATTGAACACACACGATAAGAGTTTGAAAATAATATATTTATATTATTGAAAATAATATATTTTCAAACTCTTATCGTGTGTGTTCAATGTTCGTCGTGGCATATAGCCAGGAAAGTAGTTGTTTTCTATTGAATCAACTGAGAAAGAGTAAATATTCTCATCACATAGAGAATGCGAATTCTCAATGTATTGCTTTATATAAATATATATCCATTTTTGTATGTTCATAATTTATCTGAGAATATTCCTTTTCAACACTATCTAAACTATCTTTTACTTTTTCATTCAGAGCCAAAGGCACTTTCCTACACCTACTTATATGAGGAATTATATCACTTTGTATACGTAAAGTGCAAGGTTTCCCAAAACACCCCAGTCCTTTGAAAACATCTGAATATTCAGATATTATTAATTTTGCAGATGTTATATCTTCTTTGACGTTGACACTTTGACAATCATAAATATTATATATTCTTTTGATCAAATTCAAATCTACACATGCTTTCAAGCCTGAGATTGTTTCATATCTTTCTTTGAGAATATAAAAATCAAAATCTTTCGTTAAACTTTTGTAGTTTGCAGTCAATTTACAGACTCCTAGAAGATTCAACCTATTTTTGTTATATACTTATAGTGATTTTTCTGTATTTCTAATATAAGGCTTCCTGGCTAATTTATTATAAATATGGAATGGTAATATATTAGCTTCACTTCACGTTAAAGTATCACCCTCTAGGTAAAATATATCACTAAACTGTTCAAAAATTTCCCAAATAGATTCTCGTTCTTCTGAGTTCATGCTCTCTAAGTTTAGTTCCGCTTTCAATTTTGAAATTCGGTTTTCATTAGAAGTTGAGAAATGAAAAACATGATAATCGTTAATGTTGTTGAACTCAATATCATTTATACTCATGTGCACCGAGTGTTCATTGGAATTAATTACACTCAGAGTAAGAATTGATGATTTCTCCTTCATAATACAATTTGGAATAAAAACACTAGGATATATCTCCTTTTGTAAACAGATTCTTTCGAAATTTTCGGGAGGTACTTCCATTTTCAGAATAACTTCACAGCGAGGGGAAATATGACAGCTCGTTTCATTACACTATGTTGCTGTAATACTTGGTGAAGTTGAAAAACAAAATTTTGTTCAGAAATTGGAAAGGTGACGGTACATGATTTGTAATAAATGATCGCCCTATATTTTTTTTAAAAATCGTTTCCTAAAATGCCCTCACTTGGAATAAAAAAATTCTTGGGGACGATATGGAATTCGTGTGAGACAGACGTATTTTCTGAGAATTGAATTTCGCTATAGCTGTAACCAACTGAATGCTTTTATTCGCCTGTGATCCCTTTTAATTTTATCTTATCATTAATATGGACCAGAGCATTATCTTCAACAAAATTTGCTTTCAAGATACTCACATCAGCACCTGTGTCGATCAATAAATTTGCTACCTTTGATTTGGATAGTGATAGAGGCAGTTTGATATAGCCGGGACTTTTCTCCGCTTTAATTGATAATATTTTGTTTTCGGATTCTAATTCCGCGGGATTGAAAAATACTGATGAATTGGGATACTTATTTTTGGTAGATTCAGAGGAGACAGAGGACTCAGAGGATATGGAATACTTGTTTTTGGTAGATTCAGAGGAGACGGAGGACTCAGGGGATATGGAATTTGAAGTTTCATCAATTGATTCAGTGGCTTCGAAATAACTTTGATTACTACGATAAACTGAAATGGGATCTGTATGGCTGGACTCTAGCTGGATTTGATTTAATTTCACATTTCCGCTGTGCGATGCAGCCAGGGTATCGGCATTTCCCGAATTACGCGTATTTGACATATATTGAGTTCTGGTTGGTAATTCACGTGATTGTCTGAAGTTGGAATTGGATGTACTCGGAATGTTTGTGGGACGCTCAGGATGCGGATTAGAAACAAAATTTTTTCGAGAATTATTGTATGCTCTTTTCCTGCAATTATCTATCAAGTGACCAACATTATGACAATATCTACACACTACTTGGGCACTATATTCATTAGCTTCGCTTTTTATTAACGGATATCGGCTGCTGGGATAATTTGGCAAGCTTCGACTGAAATTGAAATTAGTATTCGAGCTGTTAGAATAACATTTATCTGCAGTGTGACTGAGTTTTCCACATTTAAAGCATTTTTTTTACCTTTTGCGGACCTGATTGTGAATGAGAGTGTTGTAAATTTCTTTGAGATTCCGTATTTCTTTCTTCTTCGCATGCAGCCTCAACAGCTTCATCAAAATCTTCGAATCTACTAGCCTTAATAATTAATTTTATTGGATTTTGAAGGCCCTCAACGAAAGCTTTAAGTGATGAATCCGCGTTTAATCTTTGGATCACTGGGGCAGCCTCTCTGCCTTGACTCTCTATACAAGCATCAGTAAGATTAATTGTCAAACGTTGAACTCTATTTGCATAACATCGGACTGGTTCATTTGGATTCTGACGAGAACTGAGTAGCTCTGTTTGGAGCTGTGCAATGGTACGCTTTTCCAAATATTGTTGATTTATTATTTGTTTCGATGTTTCATACGAATCAAGATCCTTATGTTTTATCAAATTATAAGCTGAACCAGATAATTTTGTTTTTATAACATTCAGAAGCATAGCCTTTTCTTCGCGAGTTGTAGTCATAGCAGCGACGATATCGCAACATGAAATGAATTTGTGTAAATTCTCCCTATCTCCAGAAAATTCCGGGATGATTCTAAGAGTTACGTCTAATGATGAAACCATTTTCCTAGCCAATACGAAAGGACAATACTAGGTGAACAGTACAGTATAACGTACAAAGAGGGTATTTACCACAATATTGATGGGAGCTATAGATTCCTAGGAGCTCTCCTGGATGATCTCTGGATGATGTGAAGATGCTGGCTTCTAGGGACAAGAACGGCGACTCCTTTATTTTTTGTCTTCGTTTTCAACAGGATTGACTCAGGAACTCAGAAATATGACGATGATTTGCTGGTATACGTATTCAACGGGGTTGAATGCAAGGACTTCGATGAACGGCAGATTTACTCTGAGATGTGGATGTTGGGGTGTTGACTGCTCTGTCACACCAATCGGCACACTGAACAACACAATTTGCACAACAAGTCACTTCGTAAATCTGTCCAACTTTGATGACCAACTAGTGGATATGAATATGAAACGAAGTATTCTGTTTAACAATTCCTAACTTCTCTCCAACAGGACTCCACCAGACACGTCGTCTTCTTGATGGGTCCAACTGTTTTTGGATTGTACTAACAGGCAATTTTCACAAATTTTCCTTGATTTTTCGCTAGTACATCCCACCGCTGCCACCAATTTATGTTGGGGTAGTTAGTTGGTGTACAATGATACTCGAATCTGGTGTAACTTCAAGTATATAATCAACTTTTCGGCATTTGATAATACTGTTCTACTTCCTTGAATAACGTCTTCTTAAATCCACACCTAACACTCTACAACTAAGTGTTTTGAAGAGGGGATGAATCCTTGGTTTCCATACTCAAAGAACGTCAAATCCATGACGCGTTCCGCGTTGGACGTTATCAACCAATAATCAATGATCGTCCGATAATTATGATCCAATCAAAAAAGAATTTCCTTATTAGGAAATCTGATAAATGTAGGTACCCGAAAATAAGGTTGAGGTAGAAACCAAAGATTCAGCAATTCAAAATATATATGTATGGATATAAACAATCAAACAATTTATGTTGCAATAATATAAATATACATGAAATGGAATGATGAAACAAGGTAGACCTATTCACGATATAACGATATACCGTGTGATTCCAGAACATAGGGATTGGCTTTACAACACTGTATATAATTTGAACTTGATTATAGTATCATTTATAAAAATTTCTTCTGTCAATTCTTTAGAATTATCATGTGGAACATTACATATTTTATATATGTTCTGGTTCACCTCTACTATAGAGCCTGTAACATGAAAATTTACTGTGAAAGTATCTCACTTTAGTTTATCTGACTATACCTTTGTATCAATGATAATTATGGAATATTCTAGTGACCTTTTATATCTCTCAGCCATAAAAGAATCGGAGGTTCCGTCTGTACTGTTTATTGAATGAAAAGTTACAACTAACTCATGAGATGTTTTGATGATGGTTCACTCTGTACGTCCAACAGTGCTGCATACCTGATGCGGAATATATGTCCTGGGCTGATCGAACTGAAATCGAAGTAGCCAGAGTTATTTATTTTACAGCATGCATTCGTATATATTTAAATACTATACCTTTCAGAATCTCTATCTTTTCTACAATGTGATCCGGTTCCTGTAGATGAGTAATTCAGTCATAATTTGTGATGTTTTCATCTGACATTCCTTAAACCTGAAACATAAACAAGTAAGTTAGAGAATGTTAGTATAAATGTTATGGGAGATGTTCGTCAAAACATCAATAATTGCGATTCATGATGAATTCTACTTACTGGTGAGATTCAGTGTGACTAGCACGATTTATCACTTATAAATTCTTTAATTGATTTGTTGTGTTTTGTTTATGTCGAAAGGTTGAACTTTGACGTCAATCATTAAGGAATGTCAAAACCGTCAATAGAATGAGTGACGACGCTGTCAAGTGTCAAGTGTCCGGATGACATGGTAGAAATCGGGTAGCGAGATTGGTTGATACCGACCGCGTCCTTCTTTCTGATTCGCCGATTTTTTGAAGATGACAGTAACATTTAATCAAGATTGGTCAATATTAGTCATGTGTTCATGACGTCAATGCGCAAAGTGTGTGATTTTACATTTGAGATTTTTTTGAAATAGTTTTGAAAGCATTGTGCGCTTCGGAATTTTTGAGGGGTTTTCATGAAGGAAACTAAGAGGCAGACTGAAAAGCGGAGACCATTTTGATTTTGCTCTGGTACTGACGCCGATCTGTTGAGTTTTTAAAATCAAATTTTGAGGAAGCTTTTCTCTCAGAGGGTGAGTCAAACAGTAATAATCATATTTCAAGTTACGAAAGTGACATTTTGTTGATTATATTATAGATTTGCTGCTTCCTTTTTATTGTGGTTTTCGAGTTAGCATATCGAAAGTTATATGGATAAGAGCTAGAAGTACCGATAAAACTGTAATGTGGAGAGATCGGGCTCTGATTTAGAATTCAAGATCATAAATCCAATTCACGGCAATATACTCTCAGTATGATCAGAAGTTGAACTCAAGATTTTACATCGAAGGGGAATCCGATACCGTATGTAATACCGAAGAGATAATGTGCGCAGAAAGAAGGAACGGTTGGAGGAAGCCATTTTGATACCTTTGATATGAGTTGACACAGAAGATTGAGGGTGAGAACTTTCCATTTTACTCTATAATTTCCAAAGAAAACCACGAGACATCCAGGGGGGTTCTCAAGTACACATCATCATCAGTATAAAACTATCACTTTTGCTAATGGGAAGATTAGCAGGAATAATAATTCGCCGGGGTCAACAGACATGTTTATTATACATAACCAAAATATGAATTTAATGGATTAAAGCTAATTTTTAATCTCACTGTAAATCGATCGCAGCTGTGAAAGGGTGATTAATAATATTGGTTGAATGATGCAACCTTTCATGATATTCATAATGTTATAAGTAGGTACAAGCAAAACGTACTGTCAATAAATGTTAATCCCGCAGAAAATGCTAGTGGCATAATAAATTGAATTTGACCTAAGTTGGCAATTTATTTTCTTTTTCTTAATTTAAATATCATCAAAATTAGGTGGCGCCCTTTTCCAGAAATCAATTCACCATCTACGACCCAGCTCTCCAGACTATATGACTGCCGTATGCCTTGTTACCTTCCTGATAATCAGGGATAAAAAATCTTGTTAATTGGTAAATTCTATAAATCATATTCTCATGACAAAAGGGTGGTAACAAGATTGGCGCCCAACGTGTGGGGCCCGATTTTTGGATGTATTTTCATGATGAGTACTTGAATGTGTCGTTGGTTTGATTTGGAGTTCAAAATGATCTGCAAATAATAAATAAATATTATTTTGAGTTTTAATTTTCTGGTGATTCATATTTTTATATTTATGTATATGAATTCGAAGCCGACAACAACAAAAAAAGGTAAGAGTGGATTATCTCTATTGAAACATTTCATGAGTTTTTGTGCGTGATAAGCATTTGTTCATTGTGGTTTTGTTAAAAGTTTTTGTCCAGTTTGGCATCCTTGAATTTATTTCAATAAATCCGATGCATTTTATGATTAAATTATTCAATGAGGAATTTGATTGAGTATTATACAGGGTGATACTGTTCACCAACAAGTCATAGTTTTGCGAATTTGATTTTTGGATTCTGTATGATTTTTTCAAAAAAGTGTGGACGCACACTTGGATATTTTTGGCGAATTTATTTAATTGAGTTCTACTTGTAATTAGCGAGAATTTCGAGTACTTACTAAAAGTAAAGAAAATGGCGGAAATTATGAAAGTGAAACACTTACTCCTGGATGAAATGAACTACGAGTTGCGTATACGAGGCGTTGTAACAGAGAGAGATATGAATGATAAAAGGAAAATTTTGAGTTAACTTTTGAGAAAAAATGCAGACATAGTAGTAGACCCACAATATAGTTTTGAAACGGAGAAACATGCAATAAATAATACATTAGATAGTTTGAAAACTTTAATTCCTGACTTCGAGGGTTCACAAGAAGATTCGTTATATCAAAGGATTAAATCTAGGTTAGCTCACGTATCAGGGAGAATAAGAAGAATGCCAATAAATGTAAACGAAGAACATGAAGTTATTTTCAAAAATGAATCTATGGCAACGATGTTGACACTAGATGCTGATGTAGATGAAAAGTTGGATGAGTATGGGGTATCACAAAATAACTTAGCTTCAACTTTTATGCAGCAAAATACTTCAAACTCAGTAAATAATATAGTACGGGAAGTTCCTAAATTAGTTCCAATTTACAAATGGGATTTGAAATTCGATGGAACCAAACGAGGTTTAGGAGTTAAAGCTTTTCTAGAACGTGTAAATGAACTATCAGAGGCAAGACATGTTTCTAAAGAACAATTATTCGAGTCTAGTATAGACTTATTTTCCGGGAAAGCGCTTTTGTGGCTGAGACATGTGAAAGATACTGGTAATGTTAGAGATTGGGATTCATTAGTTAAGAGGTTAGAACTTGATTTTCTAGACAAAGATTATGATGAACAACTGTGGGAAACAATCAAGGGTCGTAAGCAAAGTGATGAGGAATCGGTTGTAATTTTTGTTGCTATAATGGAATCTTTATTCAATAGACTTAGTACACCACCAGCTGTGATAACAAGGGTCAAATGGATTCGAAAAAATCTGATACCAGATTATATGAATCGACTTGCTTTGAATGAATATGCAACGGTAGATGCTTTGTTACATGATGCTAAAATTCTAGAGTCAGTCTTGAAAGATTCTCAAGTCAAAACTAATTTTAGAAGAACACAATGTAACGTTGACGTAGTGGAATTTGAATCAAAACATAAAGCAAACGAGAAAACTAATTCTCATAGAAAATTCCAGAATAGTAACAAAAGGGATAATAGAAAATTTTCAAGATGTTCTAATAGTTGGGATGCTCCGGAAGCTTCGGCAAGCTCTACTCAAGGAACTGTAAATGTCAGTCAGAGTTCTACGAGTAACAGCCAAAGAAAGGCGGTAGTTTGCTGGAATTGCAAAGGACCAAACCATACATTCCATGCGTGTACTCTGAAAAGAGGGAAATTTTGTTTCAGATGTGGCAATCCTGGTACTATTTCATCGGATTGTAGAAAATGTTCGGGAAACGAATAGTTGGAGAAAGTCCTAGTGACCAACCTTTTCTCCAAAATTTCAAGGTCACCCCGAGGTTTTCAAAGTTCAGTTTGACATTTGAACAAAAAAATCACCTAAAATTCGCCGAAGTTTTTCTGAATAATTTAAAATCATTTAGCAAAGAAGTTGTCTCTCCGGTTTTGTTGAGGAAGAAATACGATAATAGACCATACGTTGAAATAAGTATAAATAATCAGCCTTTGATTGCTTCATTAGATTCTGGTGCAAACCGATCTATAATAGGAAAAAATTTTCGGGACGTGGAACAATTTTTCTCAACCGAAATAACGGTTTCGAAACATAAATTTGTTACAACTGCTGAGGGTGCCAGACAGTGTGTCACTGATGGACATGTCACTGTACCGGTATGTATCGGAAATATATGTAAACTCATTTCATTTTTGATAGTTCCTGTGACGCAGCACCTCACAGACTAGACCCCTATTGCTATTATCATTGGTTTGTATATTTTTGTATTTACTTGAAAAGAAAATGGGTGATAATTTTTGTAAACTGATGTTTGTCTGCCCCTCGACAGACGAGTACTCACGGCTAGCTAGATACAGTGGAGAAGGGTGTGGTTCACAGAAAAATATTCATAAAAAAAAATATGAGAAAAGGGCGCCAGACACTTTGTGCCCTGAGTACCCCCAAGAAATCACAATATTACTATGCTCACCAAAATGTCAATTGAGCTATAATAATAAAAAAAATCATCAACCAGACGCTCAGTGGATTAACTGAAAGAATGATGGTGAACAATCGATTCGTATATTCAATTCAAACTCTTGAACCTACAACAGCATAATTAACCAAAAATAATAATAATTGGATTCATTATGGTCTTCACTAGTAAGAGAAACAATTTATTAACAAAATATATATGATCGTCGGCCTGTCAGAATCATTGAAGAAGATTACTATTGGCAGTAATATCAATAATTATGATTTCATATATATTAATAAAAAAAAAACTATCCAAATAATACTTCGCGTGAGCTCATGCGCAAGTCTTCATCATCAAAAGTAGTGAGGATTAAAACGAAGCCGCCATAGTTCTCCACTTACAAAATTGTAACTATAAACATTCAGTATATGCTAACACCTATAATGCATCGCGAAATTAAAATAATACTCATATGTAAAGAAAAATATAAATATAGCGGTATTGTTATTGTAAGACTTGCGTGTAATCCCGCGATGGTCGAGGACTGCCGAGATTGGATGAACGCCAAAGAATCACCCTGTATTGCACAGAAATCAGCAACCAACAATCCAACTTCGAACCGATATCATGTACCCATTGCAATTGACTTGCAGGTATCCAAGAGGAAAGGTACCCAAGACTTCCAAATGAATAGAGTAGGGGGAAAAACAACCCTAAAAGAATTATTACTATTACGAAAATAACAAAATGTTGCGGAATACCGGATAATCAGAGAAAACCAAAGAAATAAGACTTAATTTTCTGAAAATCACCAAATTATACAATTTGCTGAAGTTTCTAACCTCCTTCAGCACATGAAGGGGATGTTTTGAATCTGACAACATTTATAAAAAAAAAAAAATATATACACTAAGTTCGGTGATTAAACCCAACATTTCTTCGAGATTGAACTACTAAAAGGACAAATCACGAAGCAAAATAATCACTTACCCTGGCCAAGGGGTCGTTCCTTTTTTTTTTGTTTCTTATTATTGTAGTATAAAGTGGTTGAAGGCCTTATTTATTGTGTTGTTTTCGTTCTCTCTGCAACGAAGTGAAATAAAATAAATAATAATATGATAAAAAAAAATGTCATGACTTTGAATCACTCAACGAGTTGATAACCGGAGTTATCGCTTTTGCTATTTGTTAATGTTGTAGCAAAACAAAATTGATAATGACAAAATTTACTCGAAAACTATAAAAGATTACATACCTGGGACGAATAATGGAGTTGAAAACACAGTCTTCGGAGTTATGGCATATAGGCGTGGTGGATATGATCCTCACAAGGAGAAGTTATTTCGGGAAACCAAAAATCTGGATTATCATGAACCAGAGACAAACAATTCCCGAAACAACAGGGTAACTTTCAAAATAAAATCCCTTCGGAAGAGGTTGAGATATCTCAAGATATTTGAAAGTTTCCACCCACGACACCAAATACAGACTCTCTCTGAAGAATTCTCGTTTTCAGCGCCTCCGCAGATATCGTTCCATCTCGAAAAAGTTGTATCATTTTTTTTTTTCCTCGTAAAAACTTGTCCCACTCGTGACCCAGTTTATTAAATTTTCATACCCATCCTGACATCTAGGATTAAAGACCGTGAAGATCATGAAGAAACCTGTTCCAGTGTATATCGAATTCACAGAGTACAGAGATTATCAGAGTATCTAGTTAACAAAATTATATAGGAATCTCTATTAAAATCATTTTCATATCCCACTTACACAGAGAAATTTGATATTGTTGTAACAGGAGAATTTGACTGTTACATTCCTTCATTGGATTGCTCTATTATACTAGGCAGTGATTTTTGTGAGAAATTCGGTCTAAAAATCGACTTTCGTGACAATTCGTGGAAAGTTTATGGTAGTGAAGATATCAATATCGCATTAGTCGGATTTAATAATAAAGATGATACTTACAACCATGAAAAAATAAATACTTTGGAGAATATGTCAGAAGAAAAGTTGGAAATAGCCACCCAGGTTATTTCAGAATTCAAGGAACATAAGTTAGGACGCACGAATAAAATAGTTTATAATATAGATACTGGAGATGCTCGCGCAGTGAAACAGCGGCAATATTTAATGTCACCGTATATGTTGGGACACTTGAACAAAGAGTTGGATAAAATGTTGGAATTGAATGTGGTGGAGCCTTCAAATAGCGAATGGTCATTACCGGTCATATTAGTGAAAAAGGTGGATGGAGATTTTCGGTTCTGTTTCGATGGACGAAAACTGAATTCGTTGACAAAAAAAGATAGTTATCCACTACCCTATGTTGATCGTATTTTGTCAATGTTACATAATGTCGCCTATATATCTTCAGTTGATTTAAAATCAGCCTTCTGGCAAATACCGCTGAACGATAGGTCAAAGGAGAAAACAGCGTTTTCTATCCCTGGGAGAGGCCTTTTTCATTTTAATGTACTTCCATTTGGATTATCCAATGCTGCACAATGCCAGCAAAGGCTCATGGACGCCATCTCGGCACAGAACTAGAACCGCATGTTTTTGTATATATCGACGATCTAATAATAGTATCTCCGTCATTTGAAGAGCATATCAGATTATTACGCGAAGTAGTTAGACGGTTGAAGGAGGCTAACTTAACAATCAATTTCGACAAATGTCAGTTTTTCAAACCTTTTCTGAAATATCTTGGTTTTATAATTGATAAGTGTGGTCTCAGAACGAATCCCGATAAGGTTTCTGCGGTAGTAAATTTTGCGACTCCAAAGACAACTACTGAAATAAAACGGTTTGTTGGTATGTGTGGGTGGTATCGGAGATTCATTCCGCAGTTTTTCACCTTGATGTCCCCAATAAATGCATTATTGAAGGATAAGAAAAAGGGTCAGAAGATAAATTGGTCTGATGATGCTGAAAAAGCATTTAGCGCGGTGAAGGAAGCTCTGATATCGGCGCCTATATTGAGTAGTGCAGATTTCAGTATACCTTTCTGTATACAGTGTGATGCGTCGGACACAGGACTTGGCTGTGTGCTAACACAAATACAGAACGGTACTGAAAAAGTGATTGCATCTGCCTCAAGAAGTCTGTCACGATGCGAAAAGAACTATACCACAACAGAAAAAGAATGCCTAGCCTGCATTTTCGCCTGTGAACGATTCAGACCCTATTTTGAAGGAGTGAAATTTAGTTTAATTACTGATCATGCCGCTTTAAAATACCTTTTTAATATGAAAGATCCCTCGGGAAGGCTTGCTCGATGGAGCGTTAAACTGAGTCAATTTGATTTCGATATTTTTCACCGGAAAGGAAAATTCAACGTGGTTCCTGATGCTTTATCACGTAGTCCTGTAGATCCCCCACCAACGGACTCGGACTGTTGTGTGATAGAGATTGAGGATGAACCTCCTGATTGTATTGTTTTGGATATTGATTTGGATAATCTAGATAACTTTTATGATAAAATGCGCAGGAAGGTCATTGAATCCCCTGACTCTTATCCACAATGGTCGGTTAAATCAAATTTCTTGTATAAACTAGTTCCAAATAAAAATATATTGACTACAAACATATCGGAATGGAAGCTGTTAGTACCCAAGCCGTAGAGGAATAAAATAATACAGTCCTGTCACGATGTGGCAACAGCCTCACACCAAGGATATTTCAAAACCTTGTCTAGGGTACAGCTGTCATACTATTGGCCTAAGATGCGCCCTGATGTATATAAATATGTTAAGTCCTGCAAAATATGCGCATCGCAAAAATCTCCTAATTATGCAAAATTCGGTCTGATGGGCATTGAAAAGAATGTACGTTTTCCGTGGCAAGTGATTGCTATGGACTTGATGGGTCCTTTACCCAGGAGTAATAGCGGGTTCCAATACATTTTAGTAATCAGTGATTGGTTCACGAAATACCCTTTGATTTTTCCTTTGAGAACAGCTACGTCACAGTCTATTATGAAGCACTTAGAAAATGATGTCTTTCTGGTATATGGTGTACCGCAACGAATTATTTGCGATAACGGAAAACAATTGGTTAGTCAGTCTATAAAAAAACTAGTCTCAGATTATGGCTCAAGAATTTCATATACGCCATTCTACCACCCGCAAACTAATTACGTTGAGCGAGCTAATCGTACCATATGCACTGCAATACGAAGTTACATCGGAAAATCACATAAAAACTGGGATAAAGAATTAGGAAAGATAGGATTTGCGTTAAGGACAGCTACACATGAGGTCACGGGGTATAGCCCTGCATTCTTGAATTTCGGTAGAATCATTCCATGTAGTGGAAAATATTATGGAGACCCCGCGTCGTTTGACTTTACGTGCGATAGTCGAAAAAATTGGACGGAAAGTTTAGGAAATTTGAAAGAAATCTATAGGGAAGTAGAAAAGAAACTTAGTACAGCGTATGCAAGAAATTCAAAATATTACAATCTAAGAAGAAGAGATATGGAATTTTTCATAGGGGATCAGGTATGGAAACGAAACATGGTTCTATCCGACGCTGCTAAAAATTTTAGTCGAAAACTTGCTCCGCGCTATGTTTTGTGTACGGTCGTCGGAAAGAAAAGTAAGCTAGTATATGTGTTGAAGAACACGGATGGTAGTCACGCAGGGGAGTGGCACATCCAAAATTTAAAACCATATTATGGTTCATTATCCGACGGTTCAGAAGATGAACAAGATTCGGGATCGGAACGTTAGCTGTATATTTTGTACATAATGAGTACTTATAGTCTAAGTAAGGTAAATTTCCATGCTCCATGGTACTGATATAGTCTAGATTAAAATTAGTATAGTAGAGTGCGCGCTCGATTAGTCTTTAGGTTGTTTAAAACAGAAAATTGGTCAAAATGAGATTTGATACGCTAACTACATTTCTGTCTGTGGATTTTAATCTCCAGAAAGAGATGGTGATTTGCCCTACAGGGAGGGGCATATGAATACCCCTGTCAGGGAATATACCACTGGTAGGTAAAAGTCCTACGATCGGCCACTTCTGCGAACAAATATCACCGTTCAACATCACATCCTTTTAGGTCAGGATGTTAAACTAGATCTAAGCCCCTAGGCCGGGCAAAGGTCTAGACCGTTAATCTTGCATTTTGCTCATTCGAGCTAGTCGCACTAGCACTGGTGCTAGTAGTGGCTGCTCCGGGGCGTTCGACTTGCAGCTCGCCTTCGGAACCCTTTGTAAGGGAATGATTTATTTGAACCTTTTAGTACGAACCGTAATTTTTTGTCTGTAGGGACCAGGAAAGTTGGGAATCTTTTGGTTGGGCTGGCACGAGGTGTGATCTTTGGTGGATGCAAGACACTAGGGATGCATGCTCCCCAGTACCGCTCTTTCAGCGCGACTGAGTAGTCATAGAGACGACCAAACCCCAATGGGACTGGAATACTCCCGAGAATTTTCTTGTTCTTTTTGTTCGGTGTTGAACCGTTTAGAGGTGGTGGGCCTCCAAGCTCACTAGGATTTATTTGGAAATCCTTGGCTGCGGCCTAAACACAAAATTTAATATATATTTCTATTTTTTCGGCTACCAAAATTGTTGAATTGTATGAATGTTCTGGCAGGTTGAACAGACAGCATAAAAATTGTTGGCATAGCCAAAATTTTTATTTTTCTTCGGAGGGGGGTAAATGTAACATGAAAATTTACTGTGAAAGTATCTCACTTAAGTTTATCTGACTATACCTTTGTATCAATGATAATTATGGAATATTCTAGTGACCTTTTATATCTCTCAGCCATAAAAGAATCAGAGGTTCCGTCTGTACTGTTTATTGAATGAAAAGTTACAACTAACTCATGGAATGTTTTGATGATGGTTCACTCTGTACGTCCAACACTGCTGCATACCTGATGCGGAATATATGTCCTGGGCTGATAGAACTGAAATCGAAGTAGCCAGAGTTATTTATTTTACAGCATGCATTCGTATATATTTAAATACTATACCTTTCAGAATCTCTATCTTTTCTACAATGTGATCCGGTTCCTGTAGATGAGTAATTCAGTCATAATTTGTGATGTTTTCATCTGACATTCCTTAAACCTGAAACATAAACAAGTAGGTTAGAGAATGTTAGTATAAATGTTATGGGAGATGTTCGTCAATACATAAATAATTGCGATTCATGATGAATTCTACTTACTGGTGAGATTCAGTGTGACTAGCACGATTTATCACTTATAAATTCTCTAATTGATTTGTTGTGTTTTGTTTATGTCGAAAGGTTGAACTTTGATGTCAATCGTCAAGGAATGTCAAAACCGTCAATAGAATGAGTGACGACGCTGTCAAGTGTCAAGTGTCCGGATGACGTGGTAGAAATCGGGTAGCGAGATTGGTTGATACCGACCGCGTCCTTCTTTCTGATTCGCCGATATTTTGAAGATGACAGTAACATTTAATCAAGATTGGTCAATATTAGTCATGTGTTCATGACGTCAATGCGCAGAGTGTGTGATTTTACATTTGAGATTTTTTTGAAATAGTTTTGAAAGCATTGTGCGCTTCGGAATTTTTGAGGGGTTTTCATGAAGGAAACTAAGAGGCAGACTGAAAAGCGGAGACCATTTTGATTTTGCTCTGGTACTGACGCCGATCTGTTGAGTTTTTAAAATCAAATTTTGAGGAAGCTTTTCTCTCAGAGGGTGAGTGAAACAGTAATAATCATATTTCAAGTAACGAAAGTGACATTTTGCTAATTATATTATAGATTTGCTGCTTCCTTTTTATTGGGGTTTTCGAGTTAGCATATCGAAAGTTATATGGATAAGAGCTAGAAGTACCGATAAAACTGTAATGTGGAGAGATCGGGCTCAGATTTAGAATTCAAGATCATAAATCCAATTCACGGCAATATACTCTCAGTATGATCAGGAGTTGAACTCAAGATTTTACATCGAAGGGGAATCCGATACCTTATGTAATACCGAAGAGATAATGTGCGCAGAAAGAAGGAACGGTTGGAGGAAGCCATTTTGATACCTTTAATAGATAGATAGATAGAATTTATTTAACCACGTTACACAAAAAAATTCTATGTTTGTAGCAGGTCAGATACAAGATACAAGTAGTGTTATATTGTTAAGCTCACATATTAAAAATAAAAAGAACATGGAAGTTAACAAATTACAAGTTTAAAAATCTAAAATCACAATATTAAAATGTTCCATAAGAGAAAAAAGTCAATACACAAGTAATGAACACACTAAATGAAAGACAACAAACAAACCAAATTTGGACAGCTAAGGAGATGTGAGTTGTTTGTGAATGCGAAAATGCTCTCTGAAGTCATCGACTGAGTAGAAGCAATGTCTCAATAGATACTTTTCAAGTTGTTTCTTGAAGGAATTCACACTGAGCACTCTGAGATCCTGTGGCAAAATATTATACATAGAAAAATCTAGGGTATTTTTTTGGGATAATTGAAGACGATATCGATTCAGTCTGATCTGATGACATTTTCTTGTATTATGTTCATGAATATGAGATTGTTTTATCATACATGACTGCTTTTTGTGCATCTCAACTATAGCACAGTATATATATAAAGTTGGCAGTGGCATAATTCCAAGTTTTTTGAAATATTCTTGGCAGTGATCCCTGTATCCGATTTTAGCTAAAATTCTCAAAGCCTTTTTTTGCATCCTAAAAATGTGTATAGCATGACATGAATTTCCCCATAGTTGTATACCATAGCTCATATGAGAGTGAAAGAGGGAGAGATATGTGGTTTTCTGTGTACTGGTGCTGGTGAATTTTTTCAACTGTCGAAGAACAAATAAAGAACTTGAAAGTTTCTTTTTTAATACAGTAATATGAGCAGACCAGCTGAGTCTACTATCTAGTGTAATGCCAAGCAGTTTAACTTGATTACTCTCAAAGTTAGAAACAGTTTGATTGTTAGCAGAAATTTGAATGCATTGAGTCTTATCGCCGTTAAGTTTAAGCTTATTTGATAAAAACCACTGATTAGCACTATTCGAAACCTCGTCAACCGTAAGCCTTAAGTTATCATTATTGGTATTTGGTAATATAAAAGTAGCGTCATCTGCAAAAAGGACTGATTTGAACGGTAGCATATTATTGCACAAGTCATTAACGTATATGATGAATAAGAGAGGTCCCAGAACGGATCCTTGCGGAACACCGTGTTTGACTGTTTGAAAGTTTGACAAAGTGCCATTGCACATTACTGCTTGCTGACGATTTGTTAGATATGAGTTGACACAGAAGATTGAGGGTGAGAACTTTCCATTTTACTCTATAATTTCCAAAGAAAACCACGAGACATCCAGGGGGGTTCTCAAGTACACATCATCATCAGTATAAAACTATCACTTTTGCTAATGGGAAGATTAGCAGGAATAATAATTCGCCGGGGTCAACATACATGTTCATTATACATAACCAAAATATGAATTTAATGGATTAAAGCTAATTTTTAATCTCACTGTAAACCGATCGCAGCTGTGAAAGGGTGATTAATAATATTGGTTGAATGATGCAACCTTTCATGATATTTATAATGTTATAACTAGGTACAAGCAAAACGTACTGTCAATAAATGTTAATCCCGCAGAAAATGCTAGTGGCATAATAAATTGAATTTTACCTAAGTTGGCAATTTATTTTCTTTTTCTTAATTTGAATATTATCAAAATTAGGTGGCGCCCTTTTCCAGAAATCAATTCACCATCTACGACCCAGCTCTCCAGACTATATGACTGCCGTATGCCTTGTTACCTTCCTGATAATCAGGGATAAAAAATCTTGTTAATTGGTAAATTCTATAAATCATATTCTCATGACAAAAGGGTGGTAACAAGCCTATCTCTAGCAAATCATTTTCATGATTTCTACTATCATTATCAGTTTCATCATCAGTCAAATCCTCACATCTCACCTCATTCACCTTGTTTACTTTACAACATGAAGAAAAATGATTCATTTTTTGAAATTTTTTACATATCTTTCCCCAGGCAGGACATTTTCCATAGCTATGTGAAGTATAACAACGATAACATAGTTTCTGTTGAATCCCATCTCTTGTAGATCGGCCTTCATTTCTTATCAAATTTTCATCTCCTGTATACATTTTTATTCTCTCTCCTTGAATTTTCTTATTACTGCTGGCAAAATTCATTCTATCCACTCCTAAATTGTTTGAAGTTCCTGCAGATATAATTCTCACTTGTTTTCTTGATTCGTCATCAGCTCTGCATATATCCAGACATTTCGGCAAAGTCAAATTCCTTACTCCTAACAGCTTTTCTCTGAGATTATCTGATAAGATTTCACATATCATTCTATCGCGTACGAGTTAATCATGTAAGTCACCAAATCCACAATCAGCAGCTTACTGTTCCAAGAGAGTAACATATTGGTCCATTGACTGATTCTCATTCTGATTGCACGTGAAGAAGAGGAACCGTAGATATGTTTCATTTCTATATGGTTCAAAATATTCAGACAGCTTTTTCAATATGACTCTAACAGTCAATTGATCATCCTTTTTTGTGAATGTGAGTGTGGTGTACACATCTAATCCATAATCACCAAGAATGTGGAGGAATATAGCTCTTTGTTCTGCTACCAGAGCTTTATCCATTTCTGAGGCAATCCAAAATAATTCCACTATCTGTTTCCATTTCGTCCACGCTGAAGCTGGATCTGTCCCGGGTATGAATTGTTTTGGTGCTTGAAGATGTGCCATTGAATATATATTATTTATTAACTTTAATCAATGTACATATAGAGAGTTGTGATATTATATTATATAAAATTACGACAGTACTTGATTGACAATCCAATCAATAATCATCACCTTAGTATTATCATAATATCGAGTGTATTATGTAACACAACCAACTTATTCTTCCCATCTGGAAGTATCGACTCGTATGGAAGCTTTGATAACGGACAAGTTTTACTTTTCTTACATATCTGACACTCCCGGATAATCCCTTTCACTGATTTCGACATGTTATTCCACCATACCTCATGTCGTAAAGCTCGCCATGTTTCATATGAACCAAAATGACCCAAAGTAGTATGATAACCTTCTACAAACTCTTTTTGTAATTCTTCTGGTATACATACTAGAAAATAATCATCGTTTCTATTTCAAAGGTATAGTATATCATTATGGATTAGGAATCTAGATTGTAATCTTTTGTCAACTGGAAGATTTCTAATAATATCACCTAGTCTTTCATCTTCTTTCTGATACTCACTTATTTTCTCTATTTTTAACTGTATTCCTACTGGTAATTTGGTCGCACCGACGCATAACGAGACATGGCATCTGCGACCATATTCTGTGTCCCAGGAATGTGCTGCAATTGAAAATTGTATTCCTGAATAGCAAGTGAATATCGAGCTATTCGGGCAGATAATAGCCTACAACTTTGCAAGTGCGAAACTGACTTATTATCGGTATACACTATGATTTCTCGACCTAACAAATACACCCTAATCTTTTCTAACGCCCACACCAATGCCAACACCTCGCGTTCATTGATATGATATCGTTTCTCTCTTTCTAATAAAACTCTACTAGCCTACGCAATAGCATATCGTCTCCCTTCTATCATTTGAAATAATTGGGAACCCAGTCCTACATCACTGGCATCAACTTGTAAACAGAACGGAAACTCTTCCTGCGGATGATACCGTGAGGTGAGATCATTGAATGCACATTCCTCATCCTTTCTCTATCTCCATTCGACTTTCTTTCTCAACAGTCGGACCAACGGTGATGCAATGGTCGCAAAATGTTCACAGAACGAACGATCAAAATTCGCCAAACCTAAGAAGCTTTGCAATTCTTTAATATAAGCAGGAGTTTTATAATCCACGATAGCTTGTATTCTACTCGGATCTGGACAAAAACCACTTTTATTCACAATGTACCCTAAAAATGGAATCTCTTGTCTAGAAAAAGAACATTTTCTCAACTTCAGAGTGAAACCAGCTTGTCTGAGTCGGGTTAATACCTTATCTAAATGTAGATGCTCTTCAAATGATTGACTCATTATCAAAATATCATCTACATACAATTCAACAAAAGATTCAAATTCGTGCCCCAAAATTGTACTCAAACATCGGCAGAATGCACTGACACTTGTTGATGATCCAAATCGCAAAGTTCGAAAACAATAAGTTTTTCTCTCAAAACGAAATCCTGTATAACGTTGTGACTCAGAAGTGGAAGAGGAATTTGCTAATAACCATGTGTACAATCTGAAGATGACACGAATTTGATATTTTTCAAAGTCTGTAAAATGTCATCGATATAGGTCTTGGTGTCTCGTATTCACGTTCCATCATTTTATTGAGGTGTCTCGCATCCAAACATATCCTCACACTATTATCTTTCTTCACCGTTGTCATGATAAGTGAAATATATCGTGTTGCTATTCGCTTGATAACCCCCCATTCTTCCATCAAATCTAACTGTTTCTGTACTGCAGATCTGTGATTAATAGGTACTGGATATTGTTTCAAACAAAACTCTTCTTAATTTTTTTATCGAATTTCATGAACGTATTCACCAACATAGCCAGGCTTGTCCGAAAACACGCTGTAATGACTTTTCAACAGATTTCTAAATACATCCTTTTGTTCATTATCAACTATGGAATGATCAACAATGCGAAAAAAATCTTCCTCTGTGGGTAAATATATTGATTGACCGATTTGAACACTGGTGCCGTCTTATTATTATTTATTATTTATTATTTTTATTTCCAACGACTCCTCCTTTTCATGTTCAGATGTGATCTCTGACACCTCTACCCAACTTCTATCATTTTTAATGAAGAAAATTCCCTGACCTAAGTCAATTTTAGCTGAATCGAACCTCAATAAATCTGTTCCTAAAATAATTGGATGAACTAATTCGGCTATTTATAAAAATGCATGCCTGATCACTACTCCCTGTATTGAAAATGTAAGCAAAGATTGTTGTTCAATGCGCCTTCGTCGGTTTTCAAAAGCAGCAGTTACCTGTACACCTAAACGTCGGAATCAAACAGGGAAACTCTGATAACTGGGTCCAGATATATTCACTGATAGCGAATATCTATGACCCACTATCTACTGAAGTTGGAAAACTAAAATTGAATATATCGGCTAAAATAACTGGAGTTTTAGTATTCATGATCTCATGCTCGAATTCACACTCTGGAGTAAATCTTCGCGAGGATTATTGAATACTGAATTGGTCCTATTTAATATTGCCCCCACGACTGGCCCTAATCTTCGTGAAGTGCCTCCTCGTTTTCCTGATTATCTGCTACATCCTCACTACTTTCTAACACGACCGCAATTTTTTTATTCGAATTACTATAATCACGTCTATGAAACTGTATATTTCTATCAGCAAACTTGTCTTGCTTGTCTGGAGATGGCCTGTCCTGTTCCCAGCTGGATTATTCGAATGTTATCTCTTTTCAAAATATCTATATCCACATTATCACTTTTTGACAAACCAACTGAGTGAGGTAGCCTTGACTCACGGGAACTCATTTTAGGTTTCTTCCTATAAAAATCAACCTGTCTTAACCTTTCTAATACTTCCTCTATATCCTTTACATCCACTAACATCACCGGAATATACTCCGGAAAATGTCTATATACCAATGATTTTTATCAAACATTTTTTTGACACCGGCGGGTTCAAATGTTTTGCCATAGCTAAATATTTCACAAAATGATCCACCAACGAACCTTCCCTTTCATTGAATCTATCCCCCTGTAAACTTTCTCTAACAACTCCTTGTATATCATCATTCTAAAAATACTCTATGAAGGCCGTTTTGAATCGCTCAAAACTTGAATATTTATGCAGAAAAGCTTGACCCCACGCTAAAGATGTACCCTTCAAATGGCCTTTCAATAATGGTACAAAATTGGGGAACGAACTATTCGATTGCTGAAAATAAAATTCCATGTGTTCAAAAAACTCAATGGGATGCACGGTAGCAGAATTCTCAAAATTATCATCAAATTCACTCTATTTCCAGGATATCTCACTTATTTTTGTTTGCGCATTGCATTCCAGTCTGCTGGTATGCCCTGTTGTATTACCGAGTAAGTTATTCTTCACAAGATTGCCTACAATTTCAGATACTAAATCAGATATTCGTACTTTTTCAACTCTCCGATCATCACCCAAAAAATTTTTAGGCACATCTCTCGAAACAGATTCAACATCTCGGGCTACTAAGTACTGTTGTTGATAAGACCGTTCTGGAATTTCTTCAAAACCATCTCCACCTGAATGCAGATTTGGTAAACTCGCTCCTGATCTAAAGAAATTATTTCTACTTCCAGGCAAAGCAACGTGTGAACTCAACTCACTTCTTACTACATCCAATTTCTCACCAATGTTACGTTCCCGTTAAACTTCTCTCCCTTCCTGTTGACTACAACTACTACTACTCTTGTCTTCTTCTACTCTCAGGTACCGTTGGTTGATAACATCTATTCCTCAGTTCATACCTCGGTCAATGAATATCTGACCTTTCTTTTGACTCACTTGCCCTTCGGCGTTTCAATTTTACGTTGGGCGCCAAGTTGTAATGGTTTGCAATGAAACACCCTCTTTCAATTCGTGATTTATTCATAATTGCTAATCAGTTTCCAATTCGTTACAATCTCTAGATTACTTATATGATCTTAGAATATCTCACCTGATACCAGGGCTATCAGTCATATTAACAATATGATAATATTTCCTGATACTATCCCAGGAAGGCTATTAAGTTGGAAATTGGTCTCAACTCAATAAATGAACGATTGAATGATAAATAACATGTCTCTTGGAAACATCATATACTGAGTATTCTGCTACAATTGATGTCATATTATTCCTCTGTGAGTTCCGTGTGGTGACGCTATCGAAATCGGGGATTATCTGTCATCTGCATGATATATATAACTATTGATATATCCCATAGGAAAATTGAATCAATTATAGCTACAATCCATTTTTTGTGGCTGATGTTCATCCAAAAAAAAACAATAATGAGGCGATGAAATATCGTCACTACATATGAATGGGCAAACATTGTCAGTTGGCGTCAGAGCTGACATGATTCGTCGCCCCGGAAATAAGCTACTTCTATCTGCTTTATCCTTTCAGATCAACTGCCATTCATTTTCTATGTCGAATCAAATGTACAAATGGCAATTGTCATTCTAGAATATTCCCAGAATAATAGAACCACGTGAGAATTGTGAAGATGGCAACATTGTTACGAGGTTCAAACGGCTTGGTTCGGTTCGGTTCATGTTCGGCTACAACCGTGCTGACGCCTAGTGCCTCTTGTGCCGCCTAAACAGGAAATGCTGTGATTGGTGGCATTTCGTAGAAACCAAATTCACATAAGGAAATGACGACAACATTTTTCGTTGGAAGAGATTATTTTCTTTCATCATTTGAATCGGATGACAGATTTTCCTGATGTTTCTTTAGGAAACAACTTATTTAGATAAAGTTCAGCAAGAATAACAAGAGAAGTGTATCTCACGAGTTCTGAAGACCACATATAGATGTCAAAAAATGGCTGTCCACGTGAAGTCAGAAAAAAGACGTCTTTTCTAACGTCATAATTTGATCAAATGGTCAAAGCGACCAGAAAAAACTTAAAATAGCGGACCTATAGACGAGAACAACAGTGAAAATGAAAGCGATCTGTTGCGATGTCCAATGAATCTGATAGTTCTAGTTCCTCTTTATTTCACAATATAACCCTCTCATCATAAATCAGACACATACCAGATTTCAAGAAAACTATTTTATGAATGACACAATGATATTTTCTCAACCTTTCTGTTCTTCAAACGATGAAACTTCTCGGAGTGACTGCTAACTGGTTGGTATGTGGTATCTTCATCTTATTGGGTAGCATTCCTCCAAAGTTGATTCTTCGTTGTGAGATACTCCTGATATATATATACAATGCATCATTAGTTATGTTAAAGTGGCCTATGAGTTGCATGAGTTTATAACTTGATAATATAGTCTGATGACGTGATAACATAGAGCTTTCCAATTCTGATTTTCTTGGCTCAGGTGTTTCTGTAGCTGAAACGTTATTGTTATTCAGTTCTTTAATATAGAGACAGGTTCACATAACCTAAGATTGCTTTTGATAGCAACAAACGAGTTAAAAATGATAGTTTCTTTTGGAGAAGTATAGCCAACTCCAATTATTATGATCATTAGGTATATGAGGTTACGAGATACCAAATACATGCATTCAATAATGAAATTCGAAACACTATGTAGGTAGATTGATACTCACTCAATATCATCGTAATTGAAGAATCCGTCTTCTATTATTTGATTGGTAATACTCCTGCCATCATAGATAACCACCAGGGAAATAGAGGACCACATTAATTCGACATAAACAAACTAGTACGCGATCACCACTCACGAGAGTCAGCCATCTTTAAGTCACATATAATATTGATCAGCTGATTGTTGATGTATACGTTCCCAGAACATCCACCAGGGGGACGAGTAGCGAACATGAAATTGGCCAGCAGAGGGCCAGATCTCGTTAGTATTCAATGAGTTCCAAACATCTCACCATCACAAGGCCATCATCGTATTTTCAACTGATGGTTACTTGGCATAGGAAAATCATTGGCCCATTACCAATACCCCGCCATTGTCACTTTCCCAGACTAGCCTGCACTAGGCCGGACTTCTCCCGCTGGTTCAATGTTTGCTGGGATGTGAATTGCTATAGTAATTCGTCAACGTACAATGCTCGAAACTCAAGCAGCTTTGATTATTGGGACAAACATTATCTGAATTCACCAATAAGCATAATTCACAAAACGAGCTATGTCAATAAAAAATTCAAATAGACTAGAATTTACGAAATACTTATAATGTCATAACACATCTGCGTTATGACGGTAGCAAATGTCCATTCAGAGGTATTACAAATGTTTCAAGAAAGCAATTTTGATAATAATTACAGAATGGAGAGGATACTGTTGTAATAACAAAGTGATCAGGTATAAAAGATTTCCTCCTAATGGTTATTTGCAATCAGAGCTGGTAGATATTTTTATTATCCAGTTTTTCTCAGTGCAGAATCACTTCGGATTCGAGAAACAGAAATCAGAACGTCTAATTCACTAACTACTAATATTCCTTCCGAAAAGTTTCCAGTACAAATTCTGTCTCACTTTTCATGGAAGCACCCCAGTATCTTACGTAATTTTCGATGTAGGAGTCTAACATTCTTAGAAACAAGAAAGAGGCCAAAGTAGGATCTTTTTCAATAATACACTGCTCACCAGCAGCCATAGAACCACCGACATTCCAGGAGGAAAAGTTTATTCAATCGTAAAATGCACTTAATCGTTACCGATAATATTGCATCAAAATATGGGAAGTTAGTGAATTATGCGTCCTGTTTTCGAATGCGAAGTAATTTTCAACAACATCTTGTCTCTTGATATTATTTTGCAGACATGTGTGTAGTTCCACAGCTGTTGGCGAGCAGTGTATATCACTAAAGATGACTCCAGTCGGTCATAGAGTACATTTTTGGTATATCTCTCGCTCCAGCAAATTTCATGATCCTAACCCAACGAATACGTAAGATACGGGGGTGTTTCCATGAAAAGATAGACTAAAATACAATTTTCAGAACTGGAAAATTTTCAGGAAAATTATTAATAGTAAGTGAACTGGGCGTCCTGATTCCGAATCCGAAGTGACTTTCATCCTATTTTGATTCCTAATATCATTTTCTGGAAATTGGGGTGGTTCCATGGCTGTTCCATGGCGAGCAGTGTACATTACTGAAGATGACCCCACTTGGCCATAGAGTGCATTTTTGGTATATCTCTCCCTCCAGCAAATTTCAGAATTCTTAACCAACGATTACGTAGGATAATTGGTGTTTCCATTAGAAGCGAGACACACTGTATATCTTAGAAGCAGAGGTACATTTCCTCCCATGTGTGTTTAATGCCCTCCGCTACGCATCGTGCATCAAACTTCACACGCGGGAAGAAATGGATATATTTCCTCCCTTGATATATAAATAGATATGGATTGATTATGACATGCATTGAATGAGGACACAATGATGAAATAATTGATTTCGAGCATCATTCAAAATTTACCGAATTTTGTTCATGAAGATTTTGATAAGCTTCATTTTTGTTGAGGAGTCTAACTACGATAGGACCAACGGTCAATGAAATATGAGGAAAAACTGCTATAGCGTACTTCTTTTCGAAGACGGTGGAGTCGTGCTGATACTTTTGGTACATTCAATATTCAGCAAATATGATATGAAGGTCTCCACCATTTCATAGTTTCTTACTAAACTCCATTTTTATACAGGGTGTTAGTGAGTATGAGTGCGACAAACTACAGGGGGTAATTCCTTGTGATAGTTCAGAAAATAAAGTTTATATAAACGTGTGTCCTATAATCATTACTCAAATGTCTTTCTACCAATTTCAATAAAACTTGGTGGTTTTGTTGAATGTAACATGGAGCTTCTTTTGATGTGATAAAATTAGAAAGAAATATTTTCAGTGGCGTCACAGTGGATGATATCATTGTACGCCACTGGTTTTTTTGACTTCCATATTTTTATTAGATTGAACAATTGAAATATCTACTTCCTCATGCCCTTTTTGTATCTCGCTTAGTTTTTGAGGAAACAATAAATATTCCTTCCGACTCCAAATTTTAATGTAGGTGCTCTCGAAACATTCATTGGGATTACTTAATAACCCCATTAAAAATCATTTTGGAATTTTAGGACTCCTTCAGTCTCCGCAGCCATACTGAATTTCGTCACCATGAAAGCTTATACAGAGGTGTCATAAATAAAAACGATTAATACTTTCAACTTCAACATCTTCACACGAAAACCTCCTACAGAAGAATGCTGCCCTAATCGTCGGAAACTTCAATCTCTCTTCTGTAAGTTGGTTACCTATCAATAATGAAGTATTTTACGAACCCATTCGAACAGGAAACAAGTTTTCTGAGATTGTTGATGCATTTTCTTATAACTGTTTTATGCAATTTGATCATGTTCATAATGAAAATAACAAGATTCTCGATTTAATCTTCTGCAACAAGAACCTCATATTGAATGTTAAACGTTCATCCGATTGCCTTGTTGAAGAAAACCACAATCATCATGCCATAGAGTTCATATGGGGGATGTATTGCTCAAAACCGCTTGCCACGCCCGATATCCAAATATATAACTTCAATAAAGCTAATTTCGATTACATCAATCACCACTTATCACAAATTGATTGGGAGCACATATTAGTTGGGAACAACATTGATAACATCGTCGAAGTCTTCTACAATATACAATATACAGAAATTTGTCCCTCTTCGAAAAATAAAAGGTCGTTTTCCAAGTTACTTCAAATACGAAACCATAAAAATTATCCACGAAAAAAATAGATTACACAGAAAATTCAACGAATACAATGACCAAAATGCCTTCAACAGATTTTGTGAACTTCGTACCCACTCTAAACGATTGATAAGAAGGGACTACAGTAATTACGTAGAGAGTATGGAATCAGAAATTCAACATAATTCCAAAAAGTTTTGGAATTTCATCGCCAGTAAGAGAAAAAACAATATCTCTATTCCACACACAGTCGAATGTCGAATACGATAATATTACAGCTAATGGAGGCACGGATGTCTCCAACTTGTTTGCAAACTACTTCAGTAGTGTTTTCGTACAACCAAACTCTATAAAAACCATCAACCCTAACAACAGGGATAGTCATACGGATCCTGTCACAGAAGACCAAATATCTGATATAATTAGGGAATTAAACACCAATAAATGTGCAGGCCCGGACGAAATTCCCATTATGTTCATAAGAAGATGCATGGAAAATCTCAGCAAACCACTAAGTATCATATTCAGTTTATCTCTTAATAAAGGAGTTTTTCCAAAAAAGTGGAAAATTGCTGAAATCGCTCCAATTTTCAAGAGCGGTGAGAAACAGGATGTGAAAAACTACCGTCCAATTAGCAAGTTGTGTGTGTTTGGTAAAATGCTCGAAAAAATCGTCTATAACCGAATCCTACCGTGTGTCAAAAATATCATTATAGAAGAGCAACACGGATTCCTTCCAAAACGCTCGCTAGAAACCAATATTTTGTGCTTTTCCGAGTATGTATCTGAGCAAATAGACAAAAAGTCTCAAATTGACACTATATACACCGACTTCAGTAAAGCCTTCGACAAAATCGACCATCTATTATTACTAGAGAGACTTTCTGAAGCAGGTGTGAGCAACTCACTTATCAAATGGACTGAATCTTATATTTCTGACAGGCAAAGTAGAGTATCGGTTTCTGGTCACAAATCAAACCCCTTCAAGGTGACATCTGGCGTCCCTCAAGGCAGTCATCTCGGTCCAATATTTTTTAATATTTATATTAATAACATAAAAATGTGCTTCAAAAATTGCAATATTCTGCTTTATGCGAACGATTTAAAAATATACCGCAAAATAGAAACCTTGGATGACTGCCTCAAAATACAACAGGACATCGACAGACTCGAAACATACTGTCGCAAGAACCAACTCTTTTTGAATGCATCGAAATGTTTCAACATATCCTTCACTAGAGAACTCAATAAATTAAATTTCACGTATCAAATTAACAATTCGGACCTGAAGCGTGTATCTGAGATAAGAGACTTGGGAGTGACCCTTGATGAGAAATGGTTGTTTAAAATACATATCGAAAGGACGATAAACTCTGCTAACAGAATGGTTGGTTTCATAAACCGAAACTCGAAGGACTTTGATCATTCCAATGCGCTTATCTCACTATACTACGCTTTCGTTCATAGTAAAATATCTTTTGCCTCAGTCATTTGCAACACTCAATATACAACTTACACAAAACGAATCGAAAGTGTCCAAAACAGATTTTTACGATCTCTCGCATTCAAAACACACACAACTATCGAAGATCACAACTACCGTTTCATCAGATCCAAACATCACTGAGCTTATCAGATAGGAGAGTTGTAACAGACCTATGTACGTTTCATAAAATACTGAATTCCTTAATAGACTCGCCATATCTTTTGTCTAAAATCAATTTCAGAATCCCTAACAGATCCTCCCGAAATACGGACTTATTTGCAATTTCGTACAGCAGGACGAATGTAGGACAGCATTCTTCTCTGAATAGAATGCATAATCTTTTTAACAGATATTGTAATAATCTCAACATAGACATTTTCTCAATCACTACATAGATTCAAAATGATCCTCAAAAATCAGTTCACTCGAAATCGTCAATCATAGTTTCCTATAACTAAATATATAATACTCGATATAATATCTTTACTCGTATTATGTATATCTTTTGTATTATTCATCAAGACTAGTTAATGTTTCTACATCTTCTTCCACATCATATACTTCGAATTTCCTTTGCTAACTATATAACTGATGTATAACTTGCCTCACCACGTATCTACAATGTGGATGCTATTTTGGTACTTTGTACTGTGTATGCAACCTAAAATCCTAAATAAATAAATAAATAAATAAATAAATAAATAAACATCCTGTATATCAAAAACAAAGCAAGTCAGAATACATGTTTGTATGAACTTTATTTCCTAAAATATCACAAGGGATCACCCTCTGAAGTTTGTCGCACTTATTCACTAACAGTCGGCGTATTCCGTTATACGCGACGAAAAAAATCCGTCTCTAGGAAAACACGCCTTTATTGGTGTAGGTAACAAGCGTTCATGCCGAATCAGGACGTCATGTCGACTGAAGATAACTGTACCTACTTATATCAAGTCCTGAAACCGAATAACAAACCCACTTCTATCGGCCTTGACCGTATTATAGTGTGTTTTGCGCTCGCTAGACGAATACCTACATTATTTCCATCTTCTACCTCATCTACTCATAGAACTGACTCATTGATTTTGGAACAGATTATTATGGCCTCGCCGGTTGTTGAAATTGAGGAAGGGAAGCTGCGTGGCTTCATCGGCTCTGATATAGATGGAAATCCAATATTATCTTTTCTGGGTATACCGTTCGGAAAACCTGCAATTGGAGATCTTCGATTCAAGGTTAGTATTACACGAGCAACCAACTGAATAGGTTTTCAGCTGCATTTGGAATAAACATAGTAGTTGACGCTAAGTACTGTCAAATGCGAATATTTTGGCGGGGAAAGCGCCCGATAGCCCGAGAGATGCTTACAAAAATTTCAAGAATTTATGTAATGGCCCATTTCCAATATAATGTGTAGAAGTGAGGGGAAAATATGAGTTCTGGTAGTAATAGGTGATTGAATTGAGGAAAAAATTGCAAGTCTACAATAGTTTAACCAGATAATAATATGATAGGTATGCTTCTTTCAAAAATCAAATACATTTTTTGTATCCTGAGCCACTCTCGAGGCTACTCTCCATTTGTTTCATTTTCTCATAGTTGTATTGATAACGTACCTAGGAAGTCACAAAAGATATATAGGTAAATATAATCTGCGAGAACATGGAGCATTGTTATCTAAACTGAAGGAATAATCCAATATTTAGATTTGACAAATATATTTATTCAAAGATTGATCTTCCTGCATAGTTTCTATTCTAAAAATAGTTTTTCGTTCATTCCATGCGACGTCTCACAGATTATTGCTCAGTTATCAGTTGAGTAAGGATTTTCATATTTTGCAGACTTTAATTGTCTCATAGGGCGCATACCAAGAAAATAATTCTGATTATACAGGGTGTCCCAGAAAAGTGTGACGTCATAATGATATATTTTTTAAATATCATGCCATATACAGAGTATGTTACCTTACACTATCTTTATATCGAGAATCAGTCGGTAGAAATCCATGAACATTTCAGAAGACACCCTCTTCATTTGAAATATTTTTGGCAATGCAGTATTGCCGCTTCTACTAGAAAAGTAGTAGCAACATTGATATTTCGAATTGAACACCCTGTATTTTATCGCATTTGTAGATTTTCTCTGAATTGCTCATTTCATCGATGAATCACTCCATCGAAAAAGATTACAGAGATTTAGGGTGTTCAAAATCGACATTTTTCAACTTTAGGATTTTTTTTGTGTCGAAAATATTCATTATCGGCCAAAACGGCTCACATATCTCTATCTCAACTTCACTATTTACTGATATTCAATCGAAACAGATACAGGGTGATCAAAATTCTGAATCTTGGACCACCCGATAATTAATTGTTTCGACACAAACAATTTCTAGTTGGAAAATCTCGACTTTGAATACCCTATATATCTGTAATCATTTCCGATATACCCCAAGTTTGAAGTATCGATGGAATCAACTCTTCAGGGAGAATATAAAAATGCAATGAAATACAGCTATAGGGAATTCTATTTGAATTGCTGAAATTATTTCAGATGGAGAGAGCGTATTGTGAAATATAAGCATGCATATTACCATGTATTTCTCCAGACTGATTCTCGATATAGAGATAGTGTAGGCTCGTCGTGACATACCCTATATTTTCTTGCCACATTTGAGTGCTTTCGGTGGTTACCTACATACTCCTGAAATTTGAATGAAATCGGTTCAGCAATATTCACATAAAAAAACATTTAGAAAACAAATCAAATTTGCACTAATGGTCAAAAACATCAATAACAAAAAAGAGGGCGCCTGGTCAATAGAATCATGAGAGATGCCAACATATCAAATATGAACTGAGAGGATTGCTAACCAAGTTTGATTAACACGAATCATCACAGGATGTGCAAAATTTAGTGGTAAAATTTTCAAATTTCGAAGCACTTTATTTTTCTTATTTCAAATTATAGCCCCTGTATATTTTCATGACATTCGATGCGTGAATGAATAACGAATTCTTCTCTTATCATCTTTTCATCTTTCCACATAATTTTGGCAATTGGTTCCGCAAAGAATCCAGATACATAGGGCCATTCAAATTCCCGTCGAAAAAGTAGGGACCAATAACATAATCACCAATAATTCCGCCCACACATTCATTGACCATCTGTATTGTCTATCAATCTGCCTTAAATCCTTGGATTGTGATCGGAGTGATAAAGGAAGTTGTGACGATTCACAAATTCATTCTTATGGAAGGTGGCCACATCAGAAAACGAAACCTCATCAAAAAAGTCGAAATTTATTTCAATTTCACCTTGCGCCCAGTTGCAGAATTCGACACGTTTTTCAAAATCTTCTTCAGAGAGTTCTTGATGGAACTGAATATGATAGGCATGGAAACGGTTGTTCTTTGGAATATCTCTGAACAGTTCTTTCGCTCACGTCCAGGGCATCTGCGTTTGCTTGCTGGCTAATGAATGAATTTTCTGTAACAAATAACAGCACAGTCAATTTATTTTCTTCATTTCGAACCGTTCTATCTCTGGTAACTGGTTTTGTATATTTTACATTTTCGGTTCGTACAAACCTATAAGTTCTGCAAAAAAGTTTTTCTCACATTCTCTTCATATGAAAATCATATCTTTGAGCTCTGCTTGGTTGTACTCCAAGAAAAAAAAACGATATTTCGTTATAAACAGCTCAAAAAACCTATGATAATGTTATAACAAGCTGACACTTCATTGGAGTCAAATGTTAATAATTCACTTCTCAAAGCCACTTCCGTTTTTCATTCATCCAAATGACTATCAGAATAGTTGACGAAATGAGTTTTCGGCAAATAACTCTTGATACAATGAGAATTTTCATGGGTTGAAATGAAAAAAATATAGTGATTTGAAATTTGAAAAGTTTGCCACTAAATTTTGCACACCCTGTGATGATTCGTGTCAATCAAACTTGATTAGCGACCCTCCTAGGCTCTATTTGATATGTATCTATCATGATTCTACCAAGCAGGCACTCTCTCTTTTGTAATCAATGTTTTTGACGTGAGGCAAAATTTAATTTCTTTGTTATATTCTTTTCACGTGAATATCACTGAATCGATTCGAATTTGATTCCAGGAGTATGTAGGTAACCAATAGGAGCACTCAAATGTGCAACAAAATATATGGCATGCCATTAAAAAAAAAATCATTATCACGTCACACTTTTTTGGGACACCCTGTATAATCGAAATTTGTTTTCTAGTTTGCGCCTTATGACACAATTGGAGTCTGCAAAATATCAAAATCCCGACTCAACTAATAACTGAGCTATAGAAGACGAGACCCTATTTGGAAAGCAATTTTGTGGAAATGGCAGATTGCTTCGATCGTGTATTCAACGCCCAAATATTATTTCGCCATCACTTCTTACTGTATAATGTTCTTATCTTCCTGCGATTTAGTTCATTGAGTTTGCGATAGAATTCTTTGCCAAAAGAAGGTTACTCAAGAACTTCCGAATGTTTACCTCCACTTTTTATTCTCCCTTAGTAACATTCACAGATCTCTTCGCGATATCTCTAAGAAGTTTTCTTCTAGATCATAATACGAAATCCTTCTGCGACGGCCAAATCTCACTATAGGTTGTCACAATGGAAAATACTCTCTGGAGTCGTCCGCAAAAAATCACGGATATCTCGCCATTGATTTGAAATATTCCTCATCATTGCGAATTCGCAAGGTTATTAACAGGAAATTAATAAGCATTTCTTCCTGCTTCTGCAAGCTCCCAAGGTTATCCTGGACGTGACAAGAACGAGCATTCCTCATTGTGAGCTCCTGAAGTAATCGCAAATATGACATGAACATATTCAATGAATATTAATACAAAAAATATATACACTTCTATAATTCATCAGTGAACCAAAATATTCGATGAAATGATGAAACAGAAAAATGATGAAATTCCAACTTATTATCAGGCCACCATGAATATATACAGGGTGTTTCGAAATTCGACCGACAACGCTTGACAGGTGATAGCCCTCGTGATTTCATAATCACTGAGATAGGGACAGACGGTCTTGAAGTGTTCAGTTCTCGAGATACAGGGCGTTGAAGTTAAGAAATTTAAATAGTTTTTTCGCAATATCTCAAGAATAATTTAATATAATGCATTCAAATTCGGTATATGGTTTCATCTTTCACTGATTAATTTCTTGACCAGAAAGACATTCCGAGAATTTTATCCAGAGATGCGCTACAGAGGGTTGTGATAACTTTTCCTCCCATATTTTCTACGCCACTGATGAAATTTCAATTATTTCCAATTTCTCGAATTGTTTGTTCAGTTATGTTGAAAAAATGCATCACCTTCAACTGAGCTAAAATGAACAGTTATCGGGATATTTGACCCAAAATAGAAGTATGCATAGTAATTTTTCATCTTCCTCGGTAGTAAAAAATTACGAAAATTTTTGTTTTCTCTTCATGTGTGGAATAACTATTTCTGTTCAGCTATGGAATGGGATCTGAATAGTATCTAATCTACTCAACACCAGAAAAATATTTTTGCAATTTTCTACTACTGAAAATGATGAAATATTACTATGCAATCTTCTATTTTGGGTCGAATATCTCGAAAACTGTTTATTTCAGCTCAGTTGAAGGTGATGCATTTTCTGAACAAAATTGAACAATGAATTCGAGGAATTGGAAATAATCGAAATTCAATCAGTGGCGTAGAAAATATGGAAGGAAAAAATGCCACAACCCCCTGTAGGGCACCACTGGACAAAATGTCCGGAATGGCTTTCAGGTCAAAAAATGGCCCATTCAAAGATGAAACCATATACCGAAGTTGAATGCATTATATTCAATTATTCTTGAGATATTGCGAAACAACTATTTTCATTTCTCAACTTCAACGCCCTGTATCTCGAGAACTGAACACTTGAAGACCGAATGTTCCTATCTCAATGATTATGAAATCACGAGGGCTATCACCTGTCAAACGTTGTCGGTCGAATTTCGAAACACCCTGTATAATGAATCTAAATTATGTCTACTAGATACTGCATTTCTAATTACTGATTTCGAGACTTCGCAAATCGAATAGACTGTCACTATAGGAGGAACATTTGTTGTGTTAATATTCAACAACCAGCGGGTTTTGACGAATCAAAATCCTTTCTTCACAGTATCGTGCAATTTAAGGACTGTATAAACAGTCCAGATGAGAATGCTTAACGCGGACTTCCAATGATATCAGAAGGTATCGCGGTCACTTGGTTGAAAAGTGGTCTAAAGGATACTTACACAAAAGTCCTCACGCCACATTTGATATTTCGTGATAACTCTTCTCATAAACACCATGTTGGTGACAGCACCAAGATTATCATTACATGTAATATGAGTACGTGTTGCGCAGTTGGACATGATATTGGGCCTGCTTCATAGAAAAGTACGCAAACATTTACCTCGTTGAGATTTTACAAACTTTGAGATGTCACTTGACAAATCACGAAATATCTAACAATCTCTTAAAGAATTAGGGAATGCGATAATCGATCAGAAACGTAGTTACCCTATACTCAATTATATATATACGCATTGTGAAATATTTGGCCTCTTGGAAGGTGACTGAAAAAGTTGCAGATAAGAGATAATCCGCCGAATAACCACCTGAAAATTCTGCTCATCGGATATTATTACCAAGATATAATTATTTTATCAGTTCTCCTGCGACTGAAATTGTTTAGTGCGATTACCACAACGGCTGGTTGAAATAATGTTCAATGGAAACGTTATTTGATCACTTTAAATGCAAGAATGTCGCTGACATACACGATGTTTTTAATGAGTACACAAACCTGCTGTCAACTACTGATTTCAACGTGAATAACCATTTGAAACCGGTGAAAACTGCCTGGTTCTTAACCAAATTTTCCACGAGAAATAAACATTGCATATCAATATTTGTTACTGTTCCAAATAACCATAATCAAATGTTGAATATTGACGATTTGAACAAGTATCTTGAACGTTTCAACCAGATTATTTTGTGTTCAACATTATTTATTTTTTACTAGCGTGCGGAAAAGTCAACTTTATTGCACTCATTTTATGTTGACAGTCACTCTTTCCCACAAGTGCGGAAAAAACTTGCAACACTTGAATGAATACGAAATAGAGGAATTTGGATATTTTTCGCACCCTAGTAGAAAACATAGTGTACGTCGCGTCGCTATCTGCAATCGCGTGCGGGAAATTATCACTTTCCGCACTTGTTAGGTAATCTGTTATATCATCATTACCATTATTTTCATTTCTATACTTATTGTATTCACGCCAACTATTCAACCGATTATCATGAAATCTTGTATATATAGATATTCTTAGATGTATCAGAAAGATCATAAGATACTTTTTATTGAAGAAATTATAATTCTTTCGGAGGCAATAAATTATCCGATTCGTGTGCTAGAGTTTGTCATTCTTCTATAAATTTGTTTGGATATAAATTCGCAGGTCAGATAATAGCCAATGGATTAATGAGGTGCGTGCTTGATAAACCAAATGCACCGGGTTCGTATTCCATACTCAACCTACTTTTTTTTCCTTTTCTCGAAGTGATTAATTGAAACAAAATACTATGAAGGCATCATTGGGGCCGATAGTGATTCGCTATTACAATGATACGAAAGCGTTGGAAGGCAACTGTTGTGACTGTTCAGACTTTTTTCTCTGAATTCAGACTGTATTGTCTGAATTCAAACTTTTTTGTTATATAGATTCCTATTATAAATCATAATGTTTCTTGGGGTAAGTAATAAAGAAAATCAATCATTTCGGACTTTGCTCTCTGAATTCAAATTTTGTTCTCTGAATCCAAACTTCTTTCTTTGAATTCAGACATTTTTTCCTGAAAGCAGACTTCCCTTCCATATGTGTATACAGGATATTCCAAAAACTCACGGTAGATCATAGGGACGTATTCCTAGGTAAGTAGGTAAGCAGTACTTCGTTGGTATGTATGTACAATTGTACATACAAACTAGCCATCGACCTTACGAGAGGTTCTTCAGCCCATGTGTATTCTGTGTAGGCTTTGTTACTAACTCTATATGTCACCTTAGGAGCAGCACTGTTGATTGGAACGAAACAGCGACTTGTGCGGATTCATCTCCGACCGAGACTACGAGAATTTGAATTTATAACTCGTTTTATAAAAAAAAATCTTTTTTCTGCAACCGACACAAAAGTCGTCCATTTTGATACCAAAATTAGTTCTTAAATTGACGTTTCTATTACTGACACAAAAATAGGTATGTTGCTAGGCAACATATTAAGTTCCTAGGAGCTGAAGTTGAATTTTAGTTCCTAGGAGCTAAAGATGAACTTTAACTCCTAGGAACTAAAAAGGATCTACTGGACGTCATCAAGAATAAACAACATTGTGACGGTTGGTTATTTGGGTTGAGACGCATACCTGATTTGTTTCCGATTACAGCAGATTTGGCATTTCATACTCATGCTGGAGATATGAATTCACCTTATTAAAGTTTAGTATTGGAATTATAAACATCTAAGTTAAGTATTTTTGTTTTGATCAGAGAAGCCTTCGAGGTTCAAATACTTGCTTGATCTGTATTTCATTCGTTATTCTCGGAATGGATAACTTGTTTTTGAATAATCACGGCAAGCAATAGTTTTTTTGTCCCAAACAACGATATTGTTTAGCTTCATTTCATTATCAAGTCAAACACAGTGTAGTATGGAGAGGAATAAATAATCACTACTATTATCATTGTTGATATGCTCACTAATCTAACATTTTCCACGTCTTGTTCCTATAGCTGGCACTGGCGCGGTATTTGCCATTAGAGCACCTGGTCCATACACAAATATGTCACTCTGTGGTTGTATTTATATTGAAACTATACAATTCGAACAAATTTTGCAAACTTCGCTTGTCAAACAAAGTGTCACTTTTGATCCTAATGAAACAATCTACTATTTTCTGGCGGGGATCGAGACTAGCAACCATTCGGTGTTCTAATTGCTAGTCGAGAGCTCAACCACCGCGCTATTCCGCCGTACGTATTCCTAAATATTTGTATCTTTTGGCCGCACGAAAAAAAAATTCATATAATCTTCTAAGAAGATCTAGCGTAGCTAAGGAGGAAAGAAATTGGAGGTAGCGATAGAGTTTTTGTCATCTTGTGAAGGTTATGAATAGGTACTTGAGGGAATACTTCCATTGATAAAAAATTTCAAAGCTTTGCCGTTCTAGGTATAGACAAACGAGTTTTGATATATTGTTGTTTCAAAGTTGGCAATCAAAGGAAGTGCTGACTGGATCTGTCGAGTTCGTCTGACTGGTATTGCTAGTGATATGCTAGTGATGGATTTATATAGCAGATATTTTTGAAGAACATTTTCCCGTGGAAGTATCTATAGAAAAGTGAAAGGTCGCCGCTTTTTTCACGGTGTTTCAATGAGGTCAAATGATTAGTGAGTGTGGCATCACTTATCACCAGGCGAATGGCTCTTCTCTGGATGGAATCTAAGAGCATCAGCGTACGATTGTGAGAACAGCATGCTAACACTATTTGCATTAAGCATGAAGAATGAAGTAAGACGCTGTCTCCTATACAAGGTGAAACTTCAGAAACGCATTTTGTTTGAAAACATATGTCGTTAAGAATAGTGGCTTGGATGAAGGTGTGATGTGAAATAGTCATTCTATCTCAACAATTAGGCATTTAATTGATATTATATCAAAAAGTTTTTTGATAGTTGGTGTGTTTATGAATGAGAAAGTCAGGATGTACCAGAATTACATTTGCTCATAGGGTCATCCTGCAGAAATATGCCTGTAGGGACCTCTATTTCATCTGCAGAGGAATACGGGATCGCAATTTTTTGGCGTTTACTTCTGGAACACCCTTTTTCTGAATTCAGAGAAAAGAGTCCGAATTCAGACAAGAAAGTGGGAATTCAGACAAGAAAGTCTGTATTCAGAGAAAGAAGTCTGAATTGGAATGAAAAGGTATGGGAACAAAATAATGGGTATTGAAATTCGCGAAAATTTGTATATTCAAAGTAGTGGATCCAATATGGCGAATTTTTCAATTATGATCCCATTCTATTCAAAATCGGTATGTGGAGGTTTTCGGGGGTCGAATATTATGATTCCTTCGTCAGAATTTGAAAATTCAAGATGGCGAATCCAATATGGCGGAATTTTTTCAAAATAAAATCCGATTCTATTCAAAATTTGTATCTGAGGGTTTTAGGATTCATAGATTATGATTCTCCCGTTGAAATTAGGAAATTCAAGATGACGGATCAAATATGGCGGAAGAGTTTTGTAATTATAGTCCGAATCCTTTCGGAGATTATGATTTATTCGTCAAAATTCGGAAATTCAAGATGGCAGATACGAAATCGCGAAAGAGTTTTGTAATATTATGATTCGATTCTATTCAAAATTTTGGGGTCGAATATCATGATTCTTTTGTCCAAATTTGAATATTCAAGAAACCAACATAGTGGACGAGTTTCATAATTGACATTCGATTCTATTCAAAATTAATATCTGCGGGATTTTGAGTCAGAGATTATGTTTCGTCAAAATTTGAAAATTCAAGATGGCGGAACCAATATTGCGGAAAAGTTTTATAATTCAGATCCGATTCTTTTCAAGATTGGTATATGGTGGTTTGAGTGGTTGGAGATTCTGATTCTGTTGTCAAAATTCGAAAATTCCAGATTCCAAACCAAGAATAATTCAAAAGTGAACATGTTTCCATCAAGCTCACCTCTGCTGTCACTATAAACAAAGCACAAGGGCAGACATTACAGGTAGCAGAGGCGCTCTTAGGATACCCATGCTTCTCTCACGATCAACCGAGGGGTCTTTCGCTGAGGAATTCTGGTGTGGACCCATATGGAATCACGAGGAATTGAAGAGGAATTAAGAGGAATTGCGAGGCATTGCGAGGCATTCTTATGTAATTTTCTCATCAAGTATAAAACAAGAACTATTCCGTACCAATGTTTTTTTCATAGCAAGAATTATCCATCCTTCTTGTGATCATGAATGTTTCCTTCGAGGTTTCCTGTTTTGAGTTTTGTGATCCTCTTTATCTCAATCATTCGTATTCGGATTCGTACCAAATCTTGACTGGTATGAATGACCATCTAAATGATCAGTTTTTCAGAAACGATCGTCCTCTTGGACAGTGCCGTGCGTTTGTATTGAATTGAAAAGGAATAGGATTTTTGTTTCAGGAAAACTAACTACATACTGTTGTTCCCCATGCTTTCGTACATCCATATGCAAAAAATTACCTCATTTTGTATCAACAGGATTGGCTCATTTTTTTTATTCTATCTATTCTATTCTATTCAGAGATAATGAATTCAAATATATTGTGAATCTTGGATAGTTCAATAGATCCGGTAGGTAGAAAATGATGATTCTAAAGGAAAAATCGAAATATAATTTTTTGCTGAACTCACCGTTCCCAAGTAAATAATGTTATGGATTTGTTTGCAAAAATACTATTTTAAAAGTGCCTCTTTTTCTAGAAACCTTTCTTAGAGATCCTATGAAAATTCATACATGGGGGTTTGAAACCGTAAAGATCAATATTATAAGGTGAGTTTTCTTGTAAAAAAAAACCTAATATGATTTCATTAACTCACGGAACTATCCAAAATGATGTTCATTTCTGTAAAACTAATCATATTGATCATACTTATCCAAATTTGGTAATACGATTATAATATAACTGAAATATAGTGGAGGGGCCGTTTGAAAGTGTGTATACGTTTCTGTTTCTACTCGGGTAACCGAGCGGGTAACTTTTATCAGAATGATATCGATATGCGATTTTCACCATCCAATATGTATTGAAAATCGACCGCCATCTGACACTAACATCAGTGTTCTTTCATTTTATTCGAGTATGGAACTTCACTTTTAATTAATTGTCTTCAATTGGCCCACCCTGTAGAAGCTTTCCGTTTTGTGGATCGTATTATGTGAAATAGCAAAAAAAAGGGGTTACCCAATATTTCCCCCCAAGATGATAACGATGAACTCTAACCGCAAAGAACAATCTAGTTACATTATATCTGGGGGTGTAGGGTTTAAACGTTGAATGACCTATTGTGTCCCCTTGTATATAATTTTCTAGATAAGAGGGTGGAATGAGTTTACCGCCCATCTCATTGCCCGTGGTGTGATTATTTTTTTGGCGACCATCCAGTCATCTCTGCCAGGTCGTTTGATCCGGCCTATATTTGTGACTGTAGATCGATTGTTCAGAATCAGGCTACCTGTGAAGGGTTATTAGCGGATAGCTCTAGTTTTTCTTTCGTGAAGGCCGTAAGGAAGCCGTCTGGACGTTTGAGCGATCCCAGCTCCTGTGTCGGCTCTCTGGATAGAATCTTATGGATGCGGGCTCCGCTTGATGTGTTGGACACAGTTCCGCAGAATCGTTCCCATGATTCTCGTTTTGCTTTCGGATATTTTTATTGTATGTGGTTAAAGCAGCCCTATAGTTTTCCCATTCACCTGATACCTTAGCTCGGTTAAATAACCGTCGAACTTCTTTTCGTAATTTGTTCAGATTTTTGTTCTACCAGGAAGCATTCCAGTTATCCCTTTTCTCCCTCAGTGGACAGTTATCATGATACCGCAGCAATATCTATTTGATCACGACTATTTATAGTGGTGAGTCCGTTTATGGTTCTTCAGGGAGATTTTGTATCCTTTCCTGTCCATACTCTGCATACCTCGGTATTGTACTACTGTTTCATTGTCGAATTGAATGTGTTTATTATCTAAGCATGATGGTTCAGAGGATATTCTCCAGTTGGATATCTTATTGCTTGAAAATTCTGAGCTGATTGTTAAATCCAGTACGTCTTTCCCAATACTGATGACGAAGGTTGGCTCAGAGCCCACATTGTTAATCTTCTCCTATCAAGCAAATGAATCATTCAACTTTCATCGTAGATTGAGTATTGAAGCGGATATTTTGCTCATCAGAGAACCATAACTACAATTTCTTACTTTTGGAAAATCAAATTTGTTGAGAGTTTTCGGACCTACAAAGATAAAATTAGACTCAAATTGTAGGAAATTTATCCAGCTTCTAAAATAGTCTGATTGCCTCTCTCTTTAGGAAGCCGTCTTATAGGACTTTTGGGCGAAAAACCAAGATAAATCGAGATTTTTCGAGTTTTTTTTGAGCACCACGCTTTCATCCTAAGTCTCTCGAAACTGCAAAGTCGATTTCATACTATTGGGACATAGCCTAACAACTAACTTGCAAAAGAGAATAGGTATGTGTGAATCTATCTGAACTTCGCCCTATTATTTGTCTACGGTCAGCGGCCCAAATTACTACCTTCAATAATTTAAATGAAAAATCGCAAATATTTCCTAAAATGAATGGACTCTCCAGAAATCCCAATTAATATTTCTGGAATCGAATAATTCATACAAATGTTGCTATCGCAAAAAACAATGACTTTTCTCGAATACAATTGAATGATTAAATACTTCCTGAAGAACCAGTGAGGAAGGTTGAGTATCGATATTCTGAAAAAACTGCATTCTGATCACATCTTCATCATAAAACTTTTGCATATTTCAGGCACACTCATCAAATTTATTTATACTATCTATATTCCTAAAAAACTAGTAATTTTCTCATAGAATTCGAATCATGTAAATTGAAATCAATAAGATGATTGCTGATTTTCCTTTTGGGCTACTTGATATGTCTCTTCATTTTCCACGTGTTCGGCTATTTTTTCAGATTATACAGATGATTATGAATAATCTGATCCAATATCAAGATTTTATTTTTGTGGAGAATATGTTTCCAAATATTTTGAAATTCTTTCAGGCCCCCCAGCCTACTGAACCATGGAGCGGTATATTAGATGCCACCAAAGCTGGGCCGTGCTGTTATCATATGAATATTCTCAAAAACGAAATTCAAGGATCTGAAGATTGTTTGAATTTGAATGTTTTCACGAGACAGGTCAGTATTCATCATTTCGAATAGATCTTGTACATTATTATTGAGAGCGTTAAGAGTAAGACTAGTATTAGTTCAATATACTTGTAGCGAGCACAAATCAGATGATTTTCTCATAAATATCATCAAAGGTATGAAACTTCACTTGTATTTAGACGTTTCGGGTACGAATCTCCTTCAATTTTCAACATAAAAATTGAAAATAATTCTGAATGGGTCTTTTCGATATCGTATTTTGACACTTCACAGTGACAGCAGTTTTTCTATAATTGATCTCGACTTAATCAATTTCCTAACATAGATAATATTTTCATAATTTCGCCACCTTTTTTTATGTTCTGGTTCCCACCAAAAGGGATATCCTGTAATGTTCAGAGAACATCGTGAGAACCAAGGGAAATAAGGTAGGAATTGTTATTTTTCTTCAATTTCTGGAGGTTAGGTATATCCGTCGAGGAACACCTCCATCGCCTTTCTATTATCCATTGGATACGAAGAATTGTTTCTTGAAATGAAAGAGAAGAAGAACTATCAAATTGAATACAAATGATAAATGCTGGAAACTAAAACTATTACTCTACTGAATATGAAGAAATAATCTTATTAATTTATATAATTATAATATAATAATAATAATAATAAATTTGTTTATTCTCCTTCTTCCTTTTACAACACAAAAAAACAACATTATTACAAATATTTGAAAATAAACTATGACACCACGAATCACTAAGTGTGATTGTTTGTGGTTATGTCCATCCACTGGGATTTGCTTGGAGATACAATCAGTTTGGATGTAGACAACGTGAAAAAATATATATATATATATTTGACCCGCTAATGCTGATAGTCATATCCTAGATATCAGAAATGAAGGCTCAATTTGTAGGTTAACTTCCATTTAGGTCCTAGTGGATGCGCATGGAAGTCATGCTCATCATGCTCGCATATTATGGTTCATATAGTGCCATTGATATGATATACATTTAACTATCACAACACAAACAACAACATTTCTAAGACAAAAAATATAAATGAAATATAATAAGAAGTAACAAGTATTATCGCTAATCACCACGTATTTAAAATTTTGTACACATATTTTGTATAAAATAACATTAATACAAAAAAAAAAAGATCTACACAACAATGGGCAATTTCAATAAATCGCACAACAGCTAATCGATAATTTCATGTATAAGGATCCTCTCCGTGTTTACCAGGAAAATTTTTATGAGTTTTTTAAAAAAATGTATAGAATTTATAACTTTTAGGTAAACTTTGTAGGTTTCTGGTAAAAAATTGTATATTTTACTACATAAAAATATAAAGTGGCGTTGACCTATTGTCTTATTCGCTAGGAGTATTTGGACCGTTCCTTGTTGTTTATTTCTAGTAGCATATGGATGCACTATTTCTTTTAGAATAATTTTATTATTATATGTATAGATTAAAGTTGTATATACAGGTGTCTCTATAGACGCGTGCATTCTACATCTTTGGGTCAATTTATTGGCGTACTAATGACCCCATACTTCCATATCGGTTATATAGGAGCAGACGAATGAAAGATTCATAGAATATTCAATGCTTTGGAAGATTTGTTTTAACTACCCTATTGATAGAAAAAGCTAGATACTTCCCTGATTTTCGCAGTATTTTTCAAGATACCAACCAACGCACGCAGGATGCTCATCGAGAACTTGTATTTGATATTAGCAGTCCAGAAAATACTGCCTAGGTTGATCGAGGAGGTGGACTATTTATTCCTCTAGATTTTTGGGATTATCCCTACTCGTCTGAATGAATAAAAATATAAGTATTATTTCGTATAATATCTATCTAGCTAAGATGAAATGTCGCGGGCATGGACGTATAAACAAAGAAGGACCCATTTATTTACATCGTAATGTGAAGCCAGAGAATACGGTCACAGCATATAACCTGATGTTGAATTGGAGGTTGTCACGTCCTGTCGCTAACAATTCCTAACCTCAGTCTAATCCTCTCAAGTATTTTTACTTACCTCTCTTGTAATCATCTATTCAATCAGATGTTCATTATGATCCAATTCATAGAACTCAAGGAATAAATCATATGTCCATAGATATAGTCACAATCAAATATTATGAAACTGTCGTTATACATTATTTCAAAGTTATTCTGTGAAGGTTACCGAGATTATACATAACCGACAACGCCGCTGCAAAACAGGCTCGTTTCGTGATGTTTCGTGCTTTCGGCGAGTTCGGCGTTGTTCGTTTATGTTTATGTGTTTGAGGAAGTTAATTATTTTCGTTGTTTTTGAGTCAATTTTCTTATTTCTTTTGTGAAAAGTTGATAGACAGAGACTAATAATGGTGTTATACTGCTGGATTTGCGAAAAAACAAAGTTTTAATACCCAAATTTCACCTTCCATTCGTAAGTACTGTTTGTTTACATGTTTGAATTAGAGTTTCATAGGCGTAACAATTGGTATTTTCATCAAATAGAGAATGCGAAGTCTGGATGTATTTCTTCATATATGTATATATCCATTTTTTTACGTTCATAATTTATCTGAGAACATTCCTTTTCAATGCTTTTCTGTTAAAAGGAAGTTGTACTATGATATACCTAAAGCAATAATGCAAGTGCTCGTGCAAGGGTTTCGTAGTCCCTAACTTTTCACGGTCATTTTTCATTTTGAGTGGATGAAAAGAATTGTACATATTCATGAAGATCTTATAAATGTTCCTGCCGTCTCACTTTTTCGAAATTTGATTCGGTTCTTGAGAAAAAAATTTTGAAAATCATCAAAAAACACGTTATTTTGCGATTTTTTTTAGAAAAAACTGATTCAAATTTCGAAAAAGTGAGACGACAGGAACATAGATTAGATCTTCACAAATATTTACTGATTTTTTCATCCACTCGAAATGAAAAATGAACATAAAAAGTTAGGGAATACGAAACCCTTGTATGGCAACAATTTATGTCCAGAGAGTGGCGCCGCTCTCAGAATTTATAGGAATTACCATTTATGCAATGTTTACGAGGGTCTGGCATGTGTGAAAAATTGAAATTTCATAATTTCGGTGGGATATCATATTATCATCATTATTTCATATCATTTCAGACTGCTCCAATATACCTAAAAATTCAAGAATATACGGCAATGTTACGGTGAGGTTCTCAAAATTAACATTCAATAATAAAATTCGAAACATAAATAATAATTGTGAATGAGTATATATAAATATAAATAATTATGCGAATTGAAATAAATGCTCAGTACACTATACATGAATCATATACATGATGTCTCATTTCCTAATGAGACAATGTTTCCCTTGTGATAATTAATTATTGTTAAATATTCATTGAACTATGTACATTTGTTTCTTATCCTCACTACAAGGTTCACTTCGTGAGGTTTTTCCAGTTTATTCAAAATACCTATCTGTATGTTCCAATGTATATATATTTTGTAAACGTTTTTGAATAAACTTATATGTATTATTATTATCAATATTTCTTGAGTTCAAGAATCATGGAATATCTTGAAAAATAAAACGTTATAAACGTTTATTAACGCGTATAATTTGAATTAGGATAACTTCGGGAATAATAAGGACGGTCGAATCAGAAACAATTGTGGAAACGATAGAGAATCTACTGCCATCCAGTTATAGGCATATCAAAACAATATTTATCGAAATAAAAAAGGATGCACTTTTTTGTGGATATCAAAGTTTTTTGACGACGACTCATTAGCGCTGCGGTTTGACAGGCGTCTGTCATTATTATTATACATTTGTGATGTGATAGAAATTGTAGTTATCTAGCTCCTATGATTCTATATTCTTTATTACTTATTTTTTTATTTCTGTGTTATTCGCAAGCAAGTAAATAATGTATTATAGTTTCAAAAATAAAAATGGTATGATAATCAGTCATATTGTCTAGTAATAATCCTTATCCTCTTCATATACTGTTAGCTATGAATGAGGATATAGTTGACAGTATTTTGCATCTGCATCGTTATCAAATAGATTCCCAAACTGATCGGATTGAGTGATCATCAATTAATCAGAGAAAAAGTTGTTCTTCAGGGGGTCAAAAAAGTGGTTGATGAAGAAGTGAAAATAATAGATAACATAGTGTATATAAATTCATTTTGACCTCATTACACTTTGTAGTTCTGTGTCCCAGCAATTTTGGGACACTCTTTATAGTTGGTTTGTTGGTGTACCATATGGAAAAAGATACAGAACTTTCAATGATTCTTTAAATAGTACCGAAATTTCATTATTTCAATAATATATTTTGCGTACCAGTTCACCACACCACAGTTGTATAAAATCCATTATTCAATATGTGAAGACTCAAATCTTCATTTGTTATGTTCACTTGGTATAACCCATAGCGACCCGGATTGATAAACGGTCATATAGTGATTGGTATTCAGTTTTCAGTCGCTATTTGCATTCTGGATTCCGAAATTTACTATCACGATAATTCATTTTCGCACGCCGCTGCCGTTTGAGGAAATAGCACAGTCTATCGTTACCGTTTCCCTTCCCCTCAACCCGTTTGCCTACATCTCTGAGACTTCAAAACAGTATATGCTGAAAGTATAGAGTTGCTGTGTCCTTCTTTTTTATACTTCCATGGTCGCGGGGCTTGGGATTGCACTTTTCGGAACAGAAATTCAATCGATATAGTCAGCTTGGAAGAGAATTAAATTGATTATATCGAAAAATATAAAACTTCATTCATCTCTGGGGAATGAATCTAGTACCGTTTCTGACATGGAAATGAAGAATAATGAATTCTTGACGCGATTAAACATTCCATGTTCGCATTTTGTAACTTCTCGATGACAAAAGTTGTCAGATTCGTTCCTGAAATGTCTAATGATAAGTAATTTCTCTGTCAACATATCTGTATCGTTTTCCTTCAAAAATGTTCGACTTTCGATTAAATTTCCTCTTTTGGGTTCCAATAGTGAAATTGTAAGCACAGTGACATTCTGAGAAAAATCATCTGATTTCTTTTTATAACATGGATTTTGAATACTGAAATTTTCATTTAAGGCAAGGAGCGAGAATCTCGAAAATTAGGAATTATGAATGATAGCGGAATATGTCCGATTCTCTAATTCCATTAGCCTATATCTACGGAAACAAAACACAATTATCCCTCAACTAAGCCTACTACTTATGTCGAAACATTTTTTTTAGTTACCAACAATAAATAATTCACTCAAACCCGTGATGGTATGGATCCACGGAGGTGCATTCTTACATGGTTCAAACAGAACCGAAATGTTTGGGCCAGAATTTTTGTTGACGGCAGACGTAGTACTCGTTCTTGTTAACTATCGTCTTGGTCTCCTTGGTTTCTTGAACCTTGAAGACCCTTCTTTGGAAGTAACTGGTAATGCTGGGCTCAAGGATCAAACTCTCGCGCTGAAGTGGGTCCAAAGAAACATCAAGTTTTTCAATGGAGATCCAGATAATGTTACTCTGTTTGGAGAAAGTGCAGGTGCTGCCTCAGTTCATTATCAGCTGTTATCGCCATCTTGCAAAGGTATGTATTGAAGACTCAGGAGCATTGAACTCAATGCAAACAACTGGAAGGGAGACTGTCGTTTTGTCAGATAGCGCAGTGTTTCAGGGGCAGCTGCAACAAAAATAGCTTGTGTTACGGTAACTTGCCTCTTTTACACTCGTGTTGTTTGAAGGCGGATTGGTGTATACATTATCTTCCATTCAAAATTTGAAGTACTCGAGATCTTTGTTTCCATCTAAACAGACAAAAAAAATGAAGACTGAACTTCATCGTTTTTTGTTATGTAAAATATCGCTAAATTTGGCGTCTTTTGTTTCTTCGAGAGGACTGAATTTGTTGGTGTGGATTGATGGTTGTTGTGAAGGTTTGTGATTTCGAATTGATGAATAATGGATATTTATATTGTGTTGCTTATGGAACAACTTCATTGATAATGAAACCCACAAACTGTTTCAATCGAGAAGGCCTATATATAATATAGCAAAGAAAAATGAAAACACTGAAACAAAAAGTAAAAAGGAGAATGACAATCCTGATGAGGTAATAAAGAACATTTCGAAGGTTAAAACTACAAGTTCAAATTCTTAAACTCAAGAGCTCTACATCATATTGTCTATTCAAGTTTGCCTTTAGAGCTTCTCCAGAAAAGAAAAAATGGACATGTACATTCTTAGCGACACAGATATTCATCTTTAATGAAACAATTTGTCCAAACATTGTACTGCACCTTCCATCCACCTTCTGATAATGAAATGTTTTCGGAAAAATAGGTACCTACTCTCAGAAATTGGGCTTAAAATTGACCTCAGGTACTCAATACCATTCAAGAACCTCTTTTCAAATTATTTCTATCGTTTTCCTTTTTCTTCTGATAGCTTCGCTCACCCTGTACAATATATTGTGACATTTGAATGAGGATATTTGATTCCGATTTCGTATTCATTTGACTTCTTAATCCTGTAGGAACAAAAATGAAATTTCACTTTAAAGTCAATAAAAAAATCAATTATAATTTTTTAATGATGATTGGTTGCAACTTTATCATCATTTCTGTATGAATATTCATTCTATCACGTTTACTCTTGCATAAAAGCAGAAAACGAGAAAATATTTCAAATAATGCGAGCGCTTCTCGTTAGCCACTATAAGATAGAAAGAGATAGTTATCCGTAAGCACTGCGGGTTGTCTGAACAATATTTTTGTCTCACTCGTCGTTCACAGAGGATCCCTTCCAGGTGTTCACATTGAGTTCATTGCTCAGGAGTTGAATAATGTAACTATAGATCTCAAGAATTCATTTGAATGAAAGAATATATAATACCAAATTACTGATTTTGAAGATATACTCACTGCACATGCGTGAATAGTTATTTTATTGTTGTTCTGAATTTAAACCCAGTTAGTTGGCGAGAAGTGAAATATTGTTCTGTTCTGTGACAAGAAAATGCAAAATACGCCCTAATTGACAAATTGTTCACCAAGCTAGTGACCTCTATTTCGAACTGAGTTATTCATTTGTTTCCCTAACTCTGGAATGATTTTTGCTTTTCTGTTTCAAGTTTTTACCCAGACATTTCTCATGTCAAAGCATTTCGAATAGCTATACAAATAAGGATAGTAGGATGTATGAAGATGATGATTGTTGCTTATTGTGCATCGATAAACTAATAGATACATTGACGTTATTTTTATGGAACTGAAAACTAATCAGTGCTGTGATTGAACATATATGTTCACACTCTATCGATATGATGACATGCACTTTCGAATTGTCAATAATAACTGATTACTTCTTCAACGTTCTTGGAATATCAATTATCTTGAGATAAATGATTACTTATGTGGCTCAAGAGGAAACTTTCATCTGGATATTGTTGGAAGTCGATGCATGATATCTTAATTCCAGGTCATCCAAAGTTTTGCAGATGATAATACCCCCCATACTGCGTTCTCTTCCAGAATCCCCATTTCTTCCCAGGAACGAAGAACTCACTTCGCATTCAGGCCATTGCTGTCCATGGAGATCTTGCTAAAATCACAGTCTCACTGGGAACCAACAACCTAGTTGAATTCAACGTCGCGGAAACTCAAGCCTGTATTTTCTCTACGAAAGCGGAACTCAGTATGTCTGATATAACAATGAATGATACCAACATTCCCACCATGCCAACTATATCTATGACAACATCAGCTTCTGTTCTAGAATACTATTCTCACATATTTCATTCAGCACCCAGACATACTTACTCTGATGCTGTCAGATTCCATCCAGAGAAGAGCCATTCGTCTGGTGGGTGATGCCGCACTCATACGTTGACATCATTGGAACACCGTAGAAAGGTCGGCGACCTTTCACTTTTTTATAGATACTTCCACGGGAAATGTTCTTCAGAAATCTCGGCTATCATTCCACGACAAGCAATACCAGCATACCAGGCATCTTCATCATTGTGTCGAAGTAATCAAATATCTGTCGAATTCTGTGACTCGATTTTGGAAAATTGAGAACTCAGTGGTTGTTTAGTAATTTACGTAACCGCGAAGTGAAAGGGGAGATAAAAAGCAATTGCAGTTATTTTTTGAAGACGGTATTTTTGGCTTATTTTTCGGAACTAGCACAAATAAGTCATCAACAGTATATATTATATCCAGGACAAAACACTTACTTTTTTCCCGTAAGAAAAAAGTGATTTATGAAAAGTGACACTTAATAGCCTGTTGAGAGATAAAATGTCAAACTTTACCCGTCACAGAAAAAAAATTGTTACATGGGTAATTATTTATTTATTTATTTTATTTATAGATACAACTTACAGACACCATCTAAACAGTATTTAAATGTAAGTGAGTGCTTATCACTAGCCTGACACAAAAAAAACACAAAAACACTAACAGTAAACCTTAAATAACTAAAACCTGTCCATACAAATCTACCTAAAACACTTTTCAATATCCAGAACTGTACAGTTCAACAAATCTAAATTGAAGTCCCTTGATAGAATATTGCACTGATTTTGCATATAATTTATTGAACGATGGAAACTTGTGATTTCTATAGACTTTTAATCGCAGATTCGTGATAGATAGTCTCAATTCAGAATTTCTTTCCACGCCCTGTATGATGAATGTCAATTTATCATACACCCAAAAGCAAAAAATACAAGAAAAGAGATCACAATTGTTTATTATAAGGTTAATCTTTGGTACATGAAACTCTAAGAAGTTTATTAAGTAGCATGTTTTATATTTATAATTATTCACAACACTATGCAACAACAAGACACAATGCATATTTCGTCTTTGATGTAATGTTTGGAAGTTGAACATTTCAATCAGATTTTTTGTTGGCATAAGATAAGGAAACACTTTATATCTCTTGAAATATAAATACCTCAAGAATCTTTTTTGTACCCTTTCAATCAAAGTGATGTTACTTTCAGCTTCAGGGGCCCATATTACTGATGCATATTCAAGATTTGGTCTGACCAAGGCATTATACAGACGAATTGTTGTGTTTATGCTGAAATGCTTTGAGTTTCTAATCACAAATCCTAGTATTTTGTAGGCCTTTTTAACAATAACGGTATAATGGTCATTAAGTTTCATGCTGGCCTGAAGGTTTATTCCCAAGTCTCCCCACTTAGTTTTTCTAATTATATCATCATTACCTATCATATATCTGTATTGGATGAAGTTAATCTTGCGGGTGAATGATATAACTCCACACTCCTCAACATTTAGGACCATCTTGTTTTCTTTAAACCACTTTATAACTGAAGTAAGGTCCTCCTGTAATTGTTGACAATCATTAAAAGTGTGTATGGTTTTAAAAGGTTTAAAATCATCTGCAAAAATACATAAATTACATAAAAGAGTATGAAAATTGGCAATAATCGTGTTTGAAAACCGTATATTTTGTTGGTTTCAGTCAATATATTCAACTAACTAATCAAATATGACTTTATATCGTACCTATTTGTTCGTCAGCACTCGTTTTCAGATTGAAGACCCATTCATTTTTTACTATTTCACCATCTTCAGGTAAGTCCACCAACTCCCAAACTTTATTCTCGATAAGAAGATCATATTCTTCCTGCATGGCACTCTTCCACATCTCTTTATTGTAACTAGGCTTCTTCTACCGTTGAAGGTTCTTGTATATCTGATGTAGAACATTCTGTATGATTGAAGACGAAATCTGGAAAATCTTTACTATTTCTGCACCTGAGAGGATATCTTCTTTCTTCATGTTCTGACTCTGGAGAATTAGATTCGGTTCCGGATTCTGTAGAAATTCCACGATAATCTTCTTCGCTTCCTTCTTGGAAACACTGCTCATGCTCAATAGGATTCTGTTCATGAAATACAATTTTTTGTGTGTTTTGCTCGAGTTCTATTAAATTCAAATCTGATAACTTTTCCCTTTCTGTTCGTCTGATATATAGTTCAGACAAAATGTGGTCCAAACTCACCCTTTTTCCTGATTTGTTTTTTTTGGAATTTTCATTCATCACATCATTTTCGAAGAAAACAACATCTCTTATTGCCACGTGTTTCGATATTTTCCATCATTCCTTATATGATTCTTCTTATAATCCTCTAATGAGAGAATTATGAGTGTGACAATTCCAAAAATTCCAAAACCCTTTCGAGAAAGCAGATGATGCGTTATGTTTTTAACCCCAGAAAGTATTAGCAAATTTTCTTTTCTTTGACATTTTCGGAAAATTGGAAAGCTTGGACTTTCATCTCGTAGAATCTGATCATGAAGAGACACAATAATCATATCCTCCGATTTTATAGTCAATGAAATTAATATTCAGAAATCGGTTGAGGCAGTCGAAAGTTATGTTGAATCCAAATAATCGGAAAATTCTTATTAAATGTGTCGAGTTTTGATCATAATCGGAAACAGTTTTCTGAGAAAATGGCAATCATTTGGTTGATAAGGCAGGCCCCCCAACTAGTATTAGCCCAGGGCCACACAAATTCACGGTCCGCCCCTGCAACTATCTATTGCTTGTTTGCCTCAAAGGTTTTCGAATATTGGCTAGGACCCAAAAATATGAGAGGCGACAATGGAAGTGCTACATAAGGTGAATAAAAATATATTTTGAAATAAAAAGGTAGGAGATTTACAGAATGAGGTCAATATTTTTTCTATTGATTCGATTAATATGTAAACCTATAATGAAATTAATAAGGCAGTGTGATCAGGCGGTAGGACAATAGCCCTAGCCCCTTTCCCTCCCTGATAAAAACCGATCCCAGAAGAACTTGACTGAATGAACTGATCTATACACGCGACTCGTCGATACATGAAATGGTCCACCAGAATACCTATCTCACTCTCATTCCAAATTGAATATTTCGAAACAAACTGGTTCTACTCGGTAATGGTTTATTCTTTGTTGTGGAAAAATTCTTTACGAATAAGACTAGGTATACACTCCTTTCCTATCAAAATCCAAGATACAGCTTCTGTAGTACAAAATCTAGCTTCCTAAACAGAAATCATATTTTCCTCTCAAGAGAGAATCAGAATGTTTATTCATGGAAGCGATACTGATAAAGTGTTATTCCTTCAATATTGGTAATTTTGAATGAATTTCAATTACTGTAATAATTGTTGTTCTCCAATAGTTCTTATCCACCGTTCGGTCGCCCCCTTACTAGCAACCCTCAGAAGTCTTCAAGTGACTTATGCGGGCGAGGAATGACGAGGGTCTTACCTTTTGACGTGGGATCCCAAACCTCTAGGCCATCAGAAAAATGTGTGTGGTCGTGGTGGGAATCGAACCCACCTACCGGCAATCCAACGTGGATCGAATACTAACGCTTCAACCACCAGGCTACGCTAGCGATTGCATCAAGTACTAATTTTATTACTATTTTTTCAACATACATACTCATTATTGATGATAAGATAGCTCTTGAATGCATCTCATGACCTTCTTCACATTGCTGTGGAAGGGACTTTTTCGTTTTAGTATAATATTGAATTTTAACCTACATGTTCATCTTGGAAGGAAAAGATAGAGATTTTGATTTCCACCGCCTAATACTTCAATTTGTGTGTGTGAATATTGTTCGTCGGTTGTACATTGAATTGATATTTGGTATCTAATGTGGTTGAGAGAAATACTGGATGCCACGAATCAGTCTGAAAAATAGCGATTGCAATCGGAAAAAAAATTGAATCGATTCGAAAAAAGTATCAGGCGGGTCGATTAGGTATTCTAGCAAAAATATCTCGAAAACGTTTCGTCGAAACATATCTAGTTATCAGACTATTCCCCCCAAAAAGATTAATTTTTTTCCTGTAGACTATTCCCCGAAAAAGATTCATTTTTTTTTCTATAATAGGGAAGTTTCTGTGTGTGTGTCTTGTAGATGTAACATATTGAACGTTGAGAGGAAAATGTTCATGATCTTATTTAGTCTACTCACTAAAGAGGAATTCTGAAGTGCGTGAGCAGGGACCTAGGTGATTCCTCCAGACCATTTACCCTCTAAACACTGAAAGTCCTGCCGTCTAGGGGTTGAGCTGCTCTTGGGTTCAACGCAGATATTTCGAGAACGGTTTGTAGAAGCATGTCTTGATATCAAATGAGAGCTGATAAAAGTCTTCACCACATTCTTCTCCTACACTTTTTTCGAATCTCCAACCGCTTTCGAGCTGCACGCTCCGAAATGTGGAAATATTCGAATAAAAGATTATTATCTCACATGTTTCATCAAACACCCTGTCATATCGTCTGAACTAACAATATTCTTCGGAAATGTTATTGAGAATTCATTATTCTTCGAGACTATAGGATATATAACATATGTGGATTTGTCTTCAACTGGTCAACAGTTACACCAATTTCAAGGATTTCCGTGAAATTTCTTCATTTTCAGAAGAAGCCGTTCTTGATATTCCTGTGCCAAAAGTACTTTTTGGTACAACTTCGTATATACCAATGTGTTGTCATACTCGAGAACAGGCTATTTCATTCATCAGACGAGAATAATTCGACTTGAGAAATAGAAAATTGTGCTGAGTAATCTTATCCCCATTGTTCTCACTCTGAATAACTTGACTTCACTTTCTCTAGATTCACGTCTTCATCCTCTCTGGCCGTGAGGCCGGGTCCTGTTAGAGATTCTTCGTTCATGGCATCCTCATACTCAGTGTTGGATAGTTCATGCTGACTGGACTCTATGTCATCTTCATCGTCGTCGTCGTCCTTATCAACAGGCAGGCTGTTAGGACATTTCCCTTGGCAGTAGGAGTGCGCCGCAGATTAGTTCAGCATTGCTTTCTGGTATTCACATTTGCCATCTCACAATCCTCAGTGCAATGACAAAATATCATTATCAGTAGGACCTCATGTGCTGTTGAAACTCCTTTGTAATTTGCGCCAGGATGTTTCCTACATGTTTCCTCTTGAGGTAATTCTCGAGTCACTCTTGAACTTGGTGGTAGCTGCGCTTTCAGTTGGTGGGTGGAAGTTGATGATGTCAGGCTCTTTGCCACTAACCTGACTGCTCGAGGAAGGACTGTCTTGCTAGCGCCCCAATATCAATTGAGGGAGCACATCTTTCCCGCCTTTTAAACCTCGCTGTGAGAAAAGAAGAGAGGGCGGAAGATCATTGCAGCTCTTTTAATGATTCCAGATTTCGAGTACAATTTTGAGAAATCTACCTTGCTAAATAGGAAATGGGATATGTTCAAATCCATGTTGCTGCACCTCTTGGTTGGACAATGTCATTGCATTGGTTTTCCATTGTCCGTTTTAGCAATCTGAAGAACAGCGAGACCGACATCTACAGATTTGAGAAAAATATAGAATGAAGGGTTCTCCATTTGAAAAGAAACGAATTTGTGGATTATTGTCACACTTCGAGGGATCACACTGTAAAATGCCTCATCGCGTCCTTTTTCCTAGGCATCTCATTATTTTTTATTTGTCGGCGATAAGTACCGTGGGGTTCTTTTGGAGATAAACCAGTACCTACGTATTTTCTTGAAGAAAATTCAATTCAACATGAAGGAATGTTTGATGAAACATTTCGGATAATAATCTTTCATTCAGAAATTTCCACTTTCCGGAGCTCGAAATCGGTTAGAGATTCGAAAAAAGTGTAAGGAACGACATTTGTCGTGTGGATGTTTCTGATATTTATTCTTCCTTCAAACACTACCACTTCACTTTCAGCAATATGGACTTTTTCACACGTTTAATTCCTGATAAGTTTCCCCACGATTCACAACATGGAGTAAACCATGTCATAATCGGACTAGTATCTTCGATTTCATTTATTTTTCAGAAAGATTCATCCTTTCATATATTATATAAAAATAAACGAATATATTCTGCAAAAAGTAATAATATGGTCGAATGTATGTATTTCAAATAGAAAAATACTAAAATGAGCTAATTATTAATGTTCACATGGAAGAAGTGACTCATGAATTGGCATTCTCACTATTGCATCGATGAAATCACGATGGAATACCTACCTTCAATGTAATTTGTGCTATGCAATGTAATATAACGGAAATTATCTTGTAGGTACAAATAAGACTGGAATTTCATTCATAATTGCTGAATCGGAATCCTTATGCTGTGTCTTCGGCTTAAATGAAATTCTCTTCGACCTTAATTCATTCTTTTATAGGTCTCTTCCACAAAGTAATCCTACAAAGTGGTAGTGCTTTGAATCCATGGGCCCAAACAAAACATAGTGCACTAGAGTTCGTCAAATTTATGGGGGAAAATGTAGATAATGAGAAAGAAGCGTTGCACTATTTGAGAAATGTTCCTGTAAATGATATATTGGTGAATCAGAACAAATTCATTGAGGTGAGTGAGGTGCAATGAGGGCTGACATTTTCAACAGTGATATCACAATGTTCTGAATATTCGAGATAATTCTGTCGCTT